>JARQOC010000005.1:413656411-414302134 GCA_033576535.1 Allobates femoralis | reverse complement strand
GTGGTGACGTCATGTTCTCGCGGGAACTCCGGTCACGTGACCGGAGTTCCCGCGAGAACATGACGTCACCACAGGTCCTATAAGCACAGGACCTTGCCGGAAAGCTTAAAATAGATATTTTTATGTTTCAGACCCTTTCTTTAAGTAACTTTTACTTAAAGAAAGGGTCCGAATCATAAAAATATCTATTTTAAGCTTTCCGGCAAGGTCCTGTGCTTCTAGGACCTGTGGTGACGTCATGTTCTAGCGGAACTCCGGTCATGTGACTGGAGTTCCCGCGAGAACTGACGTCACCACAGGTCCTGGAAGACACAGCACCATACCGGAGGCTTCGGTGGACCGCGGACAGGTGAGCATACATTATTTTTTTATTTTTAACACTTTATTTGACTTTATTTCACTTCCACAATGTATGTATATACATTGTGGAAGTGAAAAAGCCCCACAGGCCCGGATTGTTCGTTTTCCGGGGTGTTCAACGGTGCTCGTCGAGCATTCGATGAACATTCGTCGAACACCCTGTCGATTCGACGAATCGAATCGAATTCGAACACCGGGGTGGTGGCTCATCTCTAGTCATGTCCCCAGAGATCCTCAAGCAGTCTCCATATCAGATGCTCTAGTGATAATGCTACTATCAGTGTAGCTCCTGCTGTAGTTGCTGCAGTCTTCCAAGGGTATGATTACCCTTCAATTACGCATTTTGCCCAGCCCTAACATCAGCCCTGTTTGTACCTGGTGAGAATAGGTGGGCTGGTGCTCCACACCCACATTCACTTAAAAGGTAATTGATAATGGGCATTTCAAGGGTCAAACCCCCACTAAGCAACAATTTTAACTGACCAGATTAAACTCCTCATACATAAATGACATATGATAAGATATATAATAGTAGTTATTCAACAACAACTCAAAGAATAAATGAAAGAAGAAGGTATTAAAATTTAAAACTATTTAATGTTGCTGGGAAGGAAAGAATTTAGGACAAGTAAAATGTGAATCACGATTTCTCAAGGGGAAATTTATAGAATGGGTGATTGAGATTTCCTAAGCTGAACCACTCATAACCAGCAGTACTCAAGGTTGTAAATGTATTGCAGTTGCAACCTTCCCTCATAACAAAAGTATTGTAATGGCTGTCTTTACAACGTTTAATAAAACGTATACATTATTAATGCTAAAACAAACTTTTTGATGCATTAATATTTAAACATTATGTTAAATCATTTGAACTACTGCATTATTCTTTTCTCTGTTATGTGCGCGCATATAAATGTCACCGCATTCTAAAAATGCTAGGAGATTTACCACTCTACCGTTCAATGTATGACACTGTAATTTTACATTTGAAAGCCAGTCAGTTCCTGTTTAACTTACAAATGCAGAAATTATACCAACTATTTGTATTAATTTTATTACTGTTGTGTGAGTATAAGTTGTATGAATAGAATTGCTTAGCGTTCACAAAATGCAATCATCCAATGTTGTTCTTAAAGGAATGTCTGAAGATACTAATATTTCAGGAGAAATAATATTTACAGGAGACTATTAGAATCCTGTACTTAAAAGGAAAATTTACAAATGTGATACATTGAAGGAAACTGTAAAAGACCCTAAAACAATTTGCCTCAAATTCATTCCATAGAGAAGTTCAACAAAACCTTGATGTAGCCATCAAGCATTTAAATATGGCGTATTCAGCAAAAGAAAACGACATAAAAGAAGCTAGATAGATTTATTACTTTTAATAAAAAAAGGCATTGAGCATTTTTTAGCTGAGCAATAGTCATATAAAGCACATCTATCAATACACCATATCAACTTTTCTTTTAAAATGTTTCATGTTTCTTAGGGCCCTTTCACATCAGCGTTTTTTTAAATTTGCGGCAGATGCGGTGAAAAAACCGCATCTGCCGCAACTGCCGCATAACGGTTCCACTTGCGGCACGGTTGCGGTTTTTTCCATAGGAAGTATAGGGGGACTTGCGGCAGATGCGGCAAGTGCGGTATTGCACTTGCGGCAGGTGCGGCAGAGAAAAAAACCGCAGTAAGCCGCGGTTTTTTTCTCTGCCGCACCTGCCGCAAGTGCAATACCGCACTTGCCGCATCTGCCGCAAGTCCCCCTATACTTCCTATGGAAAAAACCGCAACCGTGCCGCAAGTGGAACCGTTATGCGGCAGTTGCGGCAGATGCGGTTTTTTCACCGCATCTGCCGCAAATTTAAAAAAACGCTGATGTGAAAGGGCCCTTAGTAATAAACATCCTGTAGTCCTATGATTACTATTCGTTAATTAAAATATTAAGACCCGATTCATTAAGACTGAATTTCTTATTCATATACAAGTAGGTCATTAAACTCTCTTGGAGTGAAAGAGGACTTAACTGCCTCCCAAGCACCAGCCTCTTTAACAGGATTGACAGCTCACTGTCTGAGTTGCTTGCCTAACACCTTATGTCACGCAAAAAGCTATTAATCAAGTTAAAAAGCAGAGAAAATTCCTTTAACCATTACAATTTGTAACGTTTGCTATTAACGCCAGAAACAAAAGTTCAAATTAAGTATTTCAACCAATGGAGCACATTATCAGTGTTTAGTTTTAATTGTTTGGATCAAATTATTTTGATCATTATTAATAATTCTCATAAGTAAATCTTTCACTACATTAATTAAATGTCTTTCAAATTATTAGCTAGATATAGGCAAACCTTTTGAAGCTCAGGTTCAGGCTGTGCAGCTGAACATTTGGGCACACTGTTCGTGACTCCGAAATTGACTCAAACCTCCAGTAATTTCTTTTCTCCTATTTTTCTTGTTTTTGAAATGTCCTTGTTCATTGTGCATAAAGTTGTCTTAACTTTTGTTACGTTGATTATTGAGTATTCTCTTGATATATTATGTATTCTCTTGGCGAGGTAAGCATGTAATATCTTTTTGTGGAGTTAAGTATTATAAGTATTATATCCAGGTAAGAAAATCCCTGTAAAGGTACCGTCACACGCGGCAATTTTGCTAGCAATTTCACTGTCAATTTGCTGGTTACAGTGACATCATGGACACATTGTTCCATTTGTACACGGCAACAAAATAGAACAATGTGTCCATGATTTCCCTGCAACCAGCAAATTGCCAGTGAAATTGCTAGCAAAATTGCCGCATGTGACGGTACCTTATGGGTGGAGGCACACCATCAACGGGGCGTTTTTGATGCATGACAGTCATGTGAGTGCTTTCCGTATGGTCCTGCAAGTGTAGTGCGAGTAAGGTGCAATTGTGATGTGAGAGCAATGCCTGTGATGTGACTATGATGCGAGTGTGGTCTGTGTCCAATGCGTTTTTAACATGGTCTTTCTCATGCTGTATAACCTGAGAAAAGAGTAGCTGGATAGAATAGCTAGAGTAGTCTCCCGCTGCTACTTCCAAGGCCGCCTATTAAGCTAATTGCATATTCACTGCACTGTCAAACAAACAGCATATCACTCTGTGAGAGCCTCTGTGATGGGCTGTTGTAGTCAGAATGAATTTCCTCAATCTGGACAGTGATTCTGTTTGCTTGCCATGCACATTGGTGTATGGCAAGCAACCTGCCATCATAAGGTGTTAATTAAATAGATAATTAAAAAAAAAAATGAGTTGGGCTTCACAGCATTTTTAAGTCCAGCCCGATGAAAGCAGACAGACTGCGAGCTGCCATCTTCAGCTGCCTAATTTCCCCTTGGCTGGCAAAAAAAATATGCATGCATTTCACCCTATTTTTAATTGCCAGCCAAGGTAAAGCTAGGCAGCTGTGTTCTGGTATTCTCAGTGGGGTGAGGGCCCATTATTTTAGGGCCACCCTCGCTGAAGAATAGCAGCCCACAGCCACCCCTGAAAATGGCACACTTATAATAAGTGCCATTTCCAGGTGCCTTACCGGGCTCTTCCATGCTTAGGGACTCCATCTGTATTACCCCCACGTATCCCTCCAACGATCCTGGTCTTCTGTCTTCTCTCTTCTGTCTTATCTCTTATTTCTTCTGTCTTCTTCTTGAACTGAATCAGCTCTGCTACATCACACAGCAGGGGCGGAAGTCCGCACCCATGCTGTGTGATGAGTGAATTAGACTGTGGGCATTAAGCGGTGATGTCACCGCTGATTCCGTTGCTATAGTAACCAAATAAGCGGTTACTAAAGCAACGTTGAGCAGTGGTGAAATCACAGCAGCTTATGAATGAGCTGACTCATTCACAAGCCGCAGGAATTACCTCCCTGCTTACCTATAGCAGCCAGTAAGCAGGAAGTTAACCCTGCTGTGACTACGGCTGCAGTATGAGTGGCACAGAGCAGCCACGGTCACAGCAGAGTTAACTCCCTGCTTACCGGCGCTGCTGCTATGGTAAGCAGGGAGGTAACTCCTGCGGCATGTGAATGAGTCGACTCACTCATAAATCGCTGTGATTTCGTTGTTGCTCAACGTTGCCAAAATAACCGCTTATTTGGTTATTATAGCAACGGATCAGCAGTGACATCACAGCTTAATGCCCACAGTCTCATTTACTCATCACACAGCATGGGAGTGGACTACCGCCCCCTGCTGTGTGATGTAGCAGAGCTGACTCAGTTCAAGAAGACAGAAGAAAGAAGAGATAAGGCAGAAGACAGAAGACCAGGATCGCTGGAGGGATGCGTGGGGGTAATACAGAGTCCCTAAGGCTGCTTTCACATCAGCGTTTTTTTAAATCACGGCAGATGCGGTGAAAAAACCGCATCTGCCGCGATTCCCGCATAACGGCTGCACTTGCGGCACACTTGCAGCACACTTGCGGCAAGCCCCATACAATGTATATGTGGGCTTGCGGCAGGTGCGGCCGCGAAAAAAACGCGGCTGACCGTGGTTTTTTTCGCGGCCGCACCTGCCGCAAGTGCCAAAACCGCACTTGCCGCACCTGCCGCAAGCCCGCATATACATTGTATGGGGCTTGCCGCAAGTGTGCCGCAAGTGTGCTGCAAGTGCAGCCGTTATGCGGTAATCGCGGCAGATGCGGTTTTTTCACCGCATCTGCCGCGATTTAAAAAAAACGCTGATGTGAAAGTACCCTTAGAATGTCTGTCTCCTAATTTCTAATCAAGTATTTTTTACTCTGTGTGGTGTCTTTTTATAACCCTTTATTGGAGATTCTTAATGGCCGGTTCAAACTTGGCCTGACATTAAGAATCCTGGGCTTAATACCAGCTGCTAAAACAAAGCTGGTATTAATCCCTTTATTACCCAGCATGCCACCCATCACCAAGGCCACTGGAAGAGCCCGATAAGGCGCCTGGAAATGGCGCTTACTATAAATGTGCCAGTTTCAGGGGCGGCTGCAGGTTGCTATTCTTTAGCATGGGGGGCTCTAAAATAATGAGCCCTCACCCCGCTGAGAATACCAGACCTCAGCTACCTAGTTTTACCTTGGCTGGCAATTAACCCCTTCATGATGCAGTCTATTTTGACCCAAAAGACCTTGGCATTTTTGTCAATTCTGACCAGTGTCCCTTTATGACGTAATAACTCTAGAAAGGTTTAACGATCCAAGCATTCTTAGGCTTAGCACATGGGCAACAAGATAAAATGGATTCTAAAATTTGTTGGGCAATTTCTCCTGAGTACACCGATATCCCATGTGTGGTCATAAACCATTGTTTGGGCGCACGGCAGGGCTCAGAAGGGAAGGAGCGCAATTTGACTTTTGGAGCTAATTTCCCTTTCAAAAAGTGAAATGGCGCTCCTTCACTTCTGAGCCCTGCCATGCGCCCAAACAGTGGTTTATGACCACATATGAGGTATCTGTGTACTCAGGAGAAATTGCCCAACAAATTTTAGGATGTATTTTATCCTGTTGCCAAATGTGAAAATGAAAAACATTAGGCTAAAAGACAATTTTTGTGAAAAAAAAGTACTTTTTAATTTTTACGGAACAATTTGTGACACATCTGGGGGTTCAAAGTGCTCACCACCATCTAAATAAGTTCCCTGGGGGGTCTAGTTTTCAAAATGGGGTCACCTGTGGGGGAGCTTCAATGTTTAGGCACACTGGGGCTCTCCAAACGTGACATGGTGTCCACTAACAATTTGAATGGAAAATCAGCTCAAACTGTTAGCGGACACCATGTCGCGTTTGGAGAGCCCCTGTGTGCCTAAACATTGGAGCTCCCCCACAAGTGACCCCATTTTGGAAACCAGACCCTCCAAGGAACTTAGCTAGATGCATAGTGTGCACTCTAAACTCATGCTTCACAAATTGATCCATAACAATGAAAAAAGTACTTTTTTTTCAACAAACATTTTCTTATTTCATTTTTATGGATTAATTTGTGAAGCAAATGGGGGTTCAAAATGCTCACCCACTCATCTAGTTAAGCTCCCTGAAAACTAGATCCCCCAAGGAACGTATCTAGATGCATAGATGCTCTTTGAACCCCCAGGTGCTTCACAAATTGATCCGTAAAAATTAAAAAAGAACATTTGTGTGACAAAAAAGTACTTTTTCCTTCAATTTGTGAAGCTCCTGGGGTTCAAAGTGCTCACTATGCATCTAGATAGGTTCCTTGGGGGGTCTGTTTCCAAAATGAGGTCACTTTTGGGGGAGCTCCAATGTTTAGGCACACATGAGTATCAATACACACATGGTGTCTGCTAATAATTCCAATTGTTAGCAGACACCATGTTGCATATGGAGAGCCCCTGTGTGCCTAAACATTGGAGTTCCCCCACAAGTGACCCCATTTTAGACACTAGACCCCTCAAGGAAAGTATCTAGATGCATAGTGAGCACTTTGAACCCCAAGGTGCTTCACAATTTGATCTAATAAGGAAACATTACTTTTTTTTCACACAAATTTTCTTTTTTTACGGATCAATTTGTGAAGCACCTGGGAGTTCAAGGTGCTCACTATGCATCTAGATACGTTCCTTATGGGGTCTAGTTTCCAAAGTGGTGTTACTTATGGGGAGCTCCAATGTTTAGGCACACAGGGGCTCTCAATACATGACATGGTGTCAGCTGCCTCGTTATACCTAGCTGGCAACCAAAAATACAGCAAAGCCAATTTTTTTATTTCTAGAACTAATTCTAGATAAAAAAAAAGAGGTGGGGCTCTCCATATTTTTGGCCCAGCCAGGTACAACTTGGCAGTAGAGATGAGCGATGTTTGACTTGAATTGTTCGCCAATCTCAAATTCGAGTTGTTTTTGGCGGTGTTTGAGTCATTCTCCGAATTCGAACAATTTAGTTCAAATTCGGCAGTTCTAGAAGCTGTTCGATTTTGGTTCAAAATGCAGCAGATGCAGTCAGAAAACCGCATCTGCTGCATTTTCAGCGAAAATAAACAGCTATTAAGTAAAATAAAGTGTTAAAAATAAAAAAAAAATGTATGCTCACCTGTCCGCGGTCCACCGATGGCTCCGGCAAGGTCCTGTTGCTGATAGGACCTGTGGTGACGTCAGTTATTGTGGGAACTCTGGTCACTTGACCAGAGTTCCCGTGATAACTGACGTCACCACAGGTCCTATCAGCAAGAGGACCTTGCCGGAAAGGTTAAAATAGACATTTTTATATTTTGGACATTTTCTGTTACTTAAAGAAAGTGTCCAAAACATAAAAATGACTATTTTAACCTTTCCGGCAAGGTCCTCTTCTGATGGGACCTGTGGTGACGTCAGTTATCACGGGAGTCTACTCCCAGAGTCCAAACTGGATTCTCCCAGATTGCCCCGGTCCGAACAATTCGGCACCATAGAGCCCCAAGTTATGGAGCGCTGGATTGCACCGGACCGGTACAATCCGGGAGAATCCGGTTTGAACTCCGGTGCAATCTGGGAGAATCCCGTTTGATCTGTTTTTCTCTCACTGACGCCTTCCCGCTGCGATTTTCAAATGAACAGCTGACTCAGGTCAACTGTTCATTTGAAATAGCGATGCTGGCCTGGCAGGGTTCATGTAAGTTCATGATTGCCTGCATGAACTGACATGAACTTTCACATGCCAGGGTGCACAGCTCTGTTACATCTCTGGTGGAGGTTCTCTACCAGAGATGTAGCAGAGCTAAAGAAGAACCCTGGATTGGACTACGTCGGACGGAAGAGGTTTTTTTTTAAATAAAGATGGAGTCCCTAAGTGTGGTTTTGTTTTTTTTCCAAATAAGAATAATTTTTCTTGGTGTTGTGTTTTTATTTAAACAATTTAATAGAAATTCATGGGGGGCATGTCTAATACTGGCGTGACCCCATGAATTTCGGGCATAGGGCCAGCTGATAACAAAAAGCTGGCCCTATCCCCTTTATTACCCAGTGAGCCACTGCACCAGGGCCCTGGAAGAGTTGTGTTCAGTGCCAGAAAATGGTGCTTCAATGAACTCGCCATTTTCTGGGGCGGCTGCGGGTTGCCATTCGCTGTGGTGGGTGCCCAGAAGGCTTGGGCCTCCTGCGCTGCGGATTCCAGCCCCAAGCTGCCTAGCTGTACCTGGCTGGACATAGAAGCCCCACGCATTTTTTTTTATCATTTCATGAAATTCATGAAATAATAAAAAATAATGGATTCCCGATATTTCTGTGTCCATGCAGGCAGAAATAGTCAGCTGGGGGTGGGGGGAAGTCCATTGCCACCTGCTGTATCCAGCTGGCATACAAAAAGACAGCGAAGACCACATCAAAATTTTTCTGAAAAATCCATTAAACAATCCTATCAAAAGGGACTGCATCTTTATTAACCCTTCGACCATGTTTTTTTTTTGATTTTTCAGAAAAAAAATTGATGTGGGCTTCGCCGTATTTTTGTATCCAGCCGGATACAGCAGGCAGCGACAAGCTGCCACCAACCCCCAGGTGCCTATTTGTACCTGGCCGGACAGAACAATATAGGGGAGCCCCTTTTTTTTATTATTTCATGAATTTCATGAAATAATAAAAAAAATGCGTTGGGCTCCTCGCTATTTCTATGTCCAGCCAGGTACAGCTAGGCAGCTGGGGGCTGGAATTCGCAGCGCAGGGAGGCCCAAGCTTTCTGAGCACCCCCCACTGTGAATGGCAACCCACAGCCACCCCAGAAAATCGCGCGTTCATTGAAGCGCCATGTTCTGGCGCTGAACATAACTCTTCCAGGGCCCTGGTGTGGTGGCTCACTGGGTAATGAAAGGGTTAGGGCAGCTTTGTATTATCAGCTGGCCCTAAGCCCGAAATTGATGGCGGTCACGCCAATAGTAGACATTACCGCCACGAATTTCTAGTAAATTATGTAAAAAAAAACACAACACAGAGAAAAATTTTTTTTATTAGAAATAAAACAAAAAAGACATTTAGTGACTCCATCTTTATTAAAAAAATCCTCTTCCGTCCGCTGTAGTCCATAAACGCAATCTCAGCACTGCTACATCGCTCTGCATAGACACACATGTCTATGCAGAGGGAGAGCAGGCTAAGAAATGAATACAACATTCAGGGTTCACCTCAGGTCATAGCTCAGGCTATGACTTCGGGTGAACCCTGCTGTCACAGCGTTCCCGAAGACTGCCACCACCTGCAGAAGATTGCCGAGCGCTGGCAGAGCAGTGAATAAACCGGAAGAAACACACACACCAACAAAAATTATTTTTATTTGAAAAAACAAAACAAAAACACACCAAATGACTTCCGGTTTATTCACTGCTGGAAGAGTCGGGTTCTGTGCCAGAACATGGCGCTTCAATGAACGCGCCATTTTCTGGGGCAGCTGCGGGCTGCCATTTGCAGCCTGGGGGGGAGGCCAGAAAGCTTGGGTCTCCCTGCTCTGTCCATTCCAGCTCCCAGCTGCCTATCTGTACCTGGCTGGACATAGAAATACCGCCACGCATTTTCTTTTTATTATTTCATGAAATTCATGAAATGATAAAAAAAGGGACTCCCCTATATTGTTATGTGCGACCAGGTACAAATAGGCACCTGGGGGTTGGTGGCAGTCCGTCGCTGCCTGCTGTATCCGGCTGGATACAAAAATACGGCGCAGCCCACGTCAATTTTTTTTCTCAAAAATCCAAAAGAACAATATGAATGAAAGGGACTGCATCATTATTAACCCCTCGATCATGGTCGAGGGGTTAATAAAGATGCAGTTCCTTTTTATAGGATTGTTTAATGGATTTTTCAGAAAAATTTTGACGTGGGCTTCGCCGTCTTTTTGTATGCCAGCCGGATACAGCAGGCGGCAACGGGCTGCCCCCAACTCTCAGCTGACTATTTGTGCCTGCCTGGACACAGAAATATTGGGAAGCCCTTATTTTTTATTATTTCATGAATTTCGTGAAATAATTAAAAGAAAATGCGTGGCGGTATATCTATGTCCAGCCAGGTACAGATAGGCAGCTGGGAGCTGGAATGGACAGAGCAGGGAGACCCAAGCTTTCTGGCCTCCCCCCAGGCTGCAAATGGCAGCCAGCAGCTGCCCCAGAAAATGGCGCGTTCATTGAAGCGCCATGTTCTGGCACAGTGGGGCTCCGCACGATTTCTATGTCCAGTCAGGTACAGCTAGGCAGCTGGGGGCTGGAATCCACAGCGCAGGGAGGCCCAAGTCTTCGAGCACCCCCCACTGCGAATGGCAGCCAGTAGCCGCCCCAGAAAATGGCACGTTCATTGAAGCGCCATGTTCTGGCGCTGAACCCAACTCCTCCAGGACTGTGGTGTGGTGGCTCACTGGGTAATAAAGGGGTTAGGGCCAGCTTTTTGTTATCAGCTGGCCCTATGCCCGAAATTCATGGGGTCACGCCAATATTAGACATGCCCCCCATGAATTTCTATTAAATTGTTTAAATAAAAACACAACACCAAGAAAAATTATTTTTATTTGAAAAAAAAACAAAACCACACTTAGGGACTCCATCTTTATTTAAAAATAATCCTCTTCCATCCGACGTAGTCCAATCAAGGGTTCTTCTTTAGCTCTGCTACATCTCTGGTAGAGAACCTCCACCAGAGATGTAGCAGAGCTGTACACCCTGGCATGTGAAAGTTCATGTCAGTTCATTCAGGCAAGCATGAACTTACATGAACCCTGCCAGGCCAGCATCGCTATTTCAAATGAACAGCTGACCTGAGTCAGCTGTTCATTGAAAATCGCAGTGGGAAGGCGTCAGTGAGAGAAAACCGGATTAAACCGGATTAAACCAGATGCTCCCGGATTGCCCCGGAATTCAAACTGGATCCTCCTGGATTTTACCGGTCCGGCGCCCCATAACATGTGGCTCTATGGTGCCGGATTGCTCCGGACGGGGGAAATCCGGGAGAATCCGGTTTGAACTTCGGGAGTAGACTCCCACGATAACTGACGTCACCACAGGTCCTATCACCAAGACGACCTTGCCAGAAAGGTTAAAATAGACATTTTTATGTTTTGGACACTTTCTTTAAGTAAAAGAAAGTGTCCAAAACATAAAAATGTCTATTTTAACCTTTCCAGCAAGGTCCTCTTGCTGATAGGACCTGTGGTGACGTCAGTTATCGCGGGAACTCCGGTCACATGACCGGAGTTCCTGCAATAACTGACGTAACCACAGGTCCTATCAGCCACAGGACCTTGCCGGAGCCATCGGTGGACCGCCGGACAGAGCATACATTTTTTTTTATTTTTAACACTTTATTTAACTTAAATTCAATTATATACATACATTGCGGAAGTTAAACAGCCCCACATAGCTATTTATTTAGTGCACCGGGGTGTTCGACAATGTTCGACGAGCATTCAACGAACATTCGTCGGACACCCTGCAGATTCGACGAATCGAATCGAACACGAACATTAGGGTGGTGGCTCATCTCTGCTTGGCAGCTGGGGGCTGGAATCCTCAGCATGGAGAGGCCCAAGCGTTCTGGGCCCCCCATGCTGCGAATTGCAGCCCACAGCAGCCCCAGAAAATTCTGCATTCATTGAAGCGCCATTTTCTGGAGCTGTACCCATGCTTTACCAGTTGCCCTGGTGCCAGTGGCAAACTGGGTAATAAAGGGGTTAATGCCGGCTTTTTTATTGGCAGCTGGCACTAAGCCTGAGATTCATAATGTCAGGCCAATGTTAGACCCGGCCATTAGGAATCTCTAGTAAATAGTCAAAAAATACACCACACAGAGAAAAATCTTTTTATTTGAAAAAAAAAACAAAACAAAATTCGGACTCCGATTTTATTATAAAGATCCGATGTAGTCCACAACGTAGGTCCCATGACACTCGATCGCCTCCGACAAAGTTCACAACGAAGGTGTCACGACGCTCGATCGCTTCTGCTACATCCAGAGACTGCAGCAAGGGATCAAGTGTCCTCTTGTTGCAGTCTCTGGTGTCATAGTGATGGTGCACTGTATGGCAGATCATTGCCATACAGTGGACCATGACTGACCCCAGTGACTGCAACAAGGGATCAAGTGGACACTTGATCCCCTGTTGCAGTCACTGGGGTCAGAGTCATGGTGCATGGTATGGCAGTGATCTGCTGTACCGTGCACCATGACTCTGACCCCAGAGACTACAAGTGGACACTTGATCCCTTGTTGCAGTCACTGGGGTCAGTCATGGTGCACTGTATGGCAATGATCTGCTGTACCGTGCACCATGACTCTGATCCCAGCGACTACAACAAAGGCTCAAGTGTCCACTTGTAGTCTCTGGGGTCAGAGTCATGGTGCACGGTACAGCAGATCATTGCCATACAGTGCACCATGACTGACCCCAGTGACTGCAACAAGGGATCAAGTGTCCACTTGTAGTCTTTGGGGCCAGTCCCATCAGATCCGGCCCACAGCCCCTTCCATACGACACAGAGGATCACGGTGATTGACTCTTCTAACAGCCAATCACCGTCATCCTGAGGGTGGGGTGGGGAATCCACCACCCCTGAACTCAAGCCCCAGTACTCTGTGATAGAAATCACAGAGCAAAGCGGCCTGATGGCAGTTACCGCGGAAATGGGCTTGTACAACGTCATGGGTCGTGAAGGCACCGACTTTCATGACGTTGTACAACGTCAAAGGTCGTGAAGGGGTTAAAAACAGGGCAAAGCACATGCATTTTTTTCGCCAGCCAAGGGGAAATTAGGCAGCTGAGGGTGGCAGCTCGCAGTCTGTCTGCTTTCATTGGGCTGGAGTTAAAAATGCAGTGAAGCCCAATGCATTTTTTTTTATTTATTTATTTAATTACCACATTATGAGGGCAGGTTGATTGCCATACACTAATGTGTATGGAAAGCAAGCAGAATCACTGTCCAGAATGAGGAAATCCAGTCTGACTACAACAGCCAATCACAGAGGCTCTCACAGAGTATGAGCTTCTGTGATTGGCTGTTTGTTTGACAGTACAGTGAATATGCAATTAGCTTAATATATGGCCTGGAAGTAATAGCTGGGGACTAATAAACTCGATCTTGCTATTGTCTACGTTGTAACTTTTACCAGCATGGAAAGCCCATGCTACAAACTCGTACAGTGTGCTTTCTGGGTGCAAGCTTTTCTCACACCCATATACTTTCATTGGCCACTCGCACGTCAAAATGGCGTTCAATCTCAGCATGCTGCAATTGAACTCATATTTGACTCACAATGCGAGTTCAGTGCTTTGAAAACGCACAAATATGACTAGAAACATTTAGTAATACTGGTCCAAGTGCAATGCGAGTTTTTCTCACGCCAGTGTGCCTCCACCCTTAGGGCCCTTTCACATCAGCGTTTTTCGTAATTCGCGGCAGATGCGGTGAAAAAACCGCATCTGCCGCGTTTGCCGCATAACGGTTCCACTTGCGGCACGGTTGCGGTTTTTTCCATAGGAAGTATAGGGGACTTGCGGCAGATGCGGCAAGTGCGGTTTTGCACTTGCGGCAGGTGCGGCAGCGAAAAAAACCGCGGCTGACCGCGGTTTTTTTCGCTGCCGCACCTGCCGCAAGTGCAAAACCGCACTTGCCGCATCTGCCGCAAGTCCCCCTATACTTCCTATGGAAAAAACCGCAACCGTGCCGCAAGTGGAACCGTTATGCGGCAAACGCGGCAGATGCGGTTTTTTCACCGCATCTGCCGCGAATTACGAAAAACGCTGATGTGAAAGCACCCTTAGTCTTCTTAATTTAATTGTGGTCAATCATATACCTACCTATAGTAGGATGTACTAATCTGCTTGTACATTAAACATTAAGCTTTATCCCTATATTAAAAGAACAAGTGACTATAAATATCTGCATTTAAACGTATAAGGTTTTGTGAATATGCTAAATTCAGTTGGCAAAGAAAGTTAATAGTTTTTCATTACTTTGTAGGCTTTCTTCGCCACTGGCAATAGACAATGTCTGTATCAGTTCAATGCACACAATACTAAAACTCCACATGAACATAAAACTTAGACTTAAAACTAGACTGTTGCTTTTCCCTTTCAACTTTTATTGAGAGTAATGGGAATTTATAACTAAAAACAGTTTGATCTGATGAATGCTTTTTCATAAAAGTTATAGTTACTATTGAACCTGTAATGAGGATAACTGGAAAGAATAATTTCTATAATAAACAAAAAAACCCTTTTTATTCTGTAGATGCGGAATTGTGCTTATACTCCTCTTCTTATTGCATAATACATGTATTCATGGGATTTGGGATATTGCAGCATGGAAAATGTTATAATACAGGTGCATCTCAATAAATTAGAATATCATCAAAAAGATAATTTATTTCAGTAATTCATTATATATAGTGAAAAGAATATATTATATATGGTCATAACAAACAGAGTGATCTATTGCAAGTGCTTATTTCTGTTAATGTTGGTGATTATGGCTTACAGCCAATAAAAAAAAACAAAAGTCAGAAAATTTGAATAGTTAATACAAAACACCTGCAAAGCCTTACTAAGCATGTCAATTGTCCCTTATTGTGGTTCAGTAGAATACACAATCATGGCGAAGACTGCTGACCTGAGAGATGTCCAGAAGACACTTATTTACAAATAGAGAGAGACGAAGAGGCACAAATGGGTCTTATCGTTTAAATAAGATAATTTATCCTTGGGTGCATACGCTCACCTGGTTCGGTTGTGTTAACCAACAACCGGTATGCTTGCCAGGACAGCTGCCGTTGGGTCTGCACTTCCCTGTGCACAGTGGTGGTGTATTCAAATCCAAAGGAGCAGTGCTTAGATGATCCGCGCCGCTGTCGGGATGAATGACAAATAACACAAAGATTCTTAGGATGCTGCTGATTTATTCCCTTCACATTTCGGTGCGGTCCCAGCACATACCTCAGGGGTACAACTCAGATCAAACAGGGTGTCAACCTAATATACAGTTGGAGAGATGTAAAATGCCAAACAATTATCTACGTCATTATGACATCGGATGGGTGGGCCCACATGATGTACCATGTAAACAGAAGTTCATATGTGTCTAATGCATTCACAGCAGACCCAAACATATAACTTATACAAAGACATAAATGATAAATGAAGAAATTTTGACTGTATTATTATAGTTGTTTATCATTTATGTGTTTGTATAAGTTATATGTTCGGGTCTGCTGTGAATGCATTAGAAACATATGAACCTCTGTTTACATGGTACGTCATGTGGGCCCACCCATCTGACATCATAATGACGTAGATTATTGTTTGGAATTTTGTATCCCCCCAACTGTATATAAGGTTGACACCCTGTTTGATCTGAGTTGTACCCCTGAGGAAGGTGCTGGTACAGCACCAAAATGCATAGGGAATAAAGCAGCAGCATCCTATGAAGCTTTGTGTTACTTGTCATTCATCCCGATGACAGCACAGATCATCTAAGCACTAATCCTTTGGATTAGAAGACAGTTATTGACACACTCCACATAGAGGAGGAGCCACAAAAGGTCATTGGAAAACAAGGTCCCAGAGTCTGAAGGAAGAGTAAAGAGGCTGCTTGAGGTCTAGTGTGACATTTTCACAATCAGTGATAGTTTGGGGAGCTATCACTGGTGTAGGTCCACTGTGTTTTCTCAAGACCAAAGTCAGTGCTGCCATTTACCAGGAAATTGTAGAGTAGTAATGAGCCACCACCTTAATGTTCGAATTCGGTTTGATTTGTCAAATCAGTGATTTGCTCATCGAATGTTCGTCGAACACCACGAACCCCATTGAGATCAATGGCAGACTACAGCAAACACATAGAAAACACCTTCAAAGTCTCTAAAAGCTGCTAAACTACTCAGAATGGACAAAAAACACCTGGAAAAGTGACAACAATCCAAACACAGTGCAAATAGTCAGAGGCAAAGTGGCAATAGTTTTCTACATTAAGTAAAAAGAAGTGGAAGAGTAAAAGGAGGATGAGACACAGGTATAGGCATGTCACGCCCTTCATAAATCATGTAAAACATTGCAAGGGGACTCCAACAAGAATCCTCACTCTTTTCAAAGGGTCACACCTACAGCAAAATAGCATTAATTGTTCCACACCAAAAATTGCTGAATGGCCCAGCCTGCATGCATGGCACAGGGTCTGGAACAGGACCTGGCCTAGCATTTCAAGGTTAAACATTGCTCAGCAACTATAGGTTTTGTGGAGTATTACAGGAAAAACTAGAGAGGTAGGTCAGTGACCTGAATAGGCCTAGCGGGCCGGATCCCCTCAAAGCTCATGCAAGCGCTCCCGTCAATGTTATGCCCTGTCACACACAGGTGGGACCACAATCAGTTTTGTGGAATATTACTGGAAATAATAGGGAGGACAGAGACCTGTTTGGACCTAGTAGGCTGTTTAAACTCAAAGCTCGTGCAAGTGCTTCCATCAAAGTTATGCCCCGCCACACACAGGTGGGACTATCAGTTTCGTGGATTACTACAGGAAATAAAAAAGAGGTAGGTAAGTGACCTGTTTGGGTCTAGTGGGCCGGATAAATTCAAACCTCATGCAATCGCTCCCATCAAGGATATACCCTTTCCACACACCGGTGGAACCACCATCAGTTTAGTGGAGTACTACAGTAAATAATAGAGAGGTAGGTCAGAGACCTGTTTGGGCCCAGAAGGCTAGATAAACTCAAAGCCCATGCAAGCGCTCCCATCAATGATATACCCTGCCACACACAGGTGGGACCACTATCAGTTTCGTGGATTACTGCAGAAAATAAGAGAGGTAGGTAAGTGACCTGTTTGGGTCTAGTGGGCCAGATAAATTCAAAGCTCATGCAAGCGTTCCCATTAATGGTATGACCCGCTACACACAGGTGAGACCACCATTAGTTTTGTGCAATACTACAGGAAAAAATGGAGAGGTAGGTCAGAGACCTGTTTTGGCCTAAGAGCCACATAAATGCAAAGCTTTGCAAGTGGTCCCATCAATGATATGCTAGGCAACACACAGGTGGGACCACCATTAGCTTTGTGGAGTACTACAGGAAATAATGGAGAGGTACAGTACAGACCAAACGTTTGGAAACACCTTCTCATTCAAAGAGTTTTTTGTATTTTAATAACTATGAAAATTGTAGATTTACATTGAAGGCATCAAAACTATAAATTAACACATGTGGAATTATATACTTAACAAAAAAGTGTGAAACAACGGAAAATATGTCTTATATTCCAGGTTCTTCAAAGTAGCCACCTTTTACTTTGATTACTGCTTTGCACACTCTTGGCATTCTTTTGAAGTAAATAATAGATAGGTAGGTCAGAGACCTGTTGTTTGGGCCTAGTGGGCCATATAAACTTAAAGCTCATGCAAGCATTCCCATCAATGTTATGCCACGCCACACATGGGTGGGACCACCATCAGTTTTGTGGAATATTACAGTAAATAATAGAGAGGTAGCTCAGAGACCTGTTTTGGCCTAGTGGGCCACATTAACTCAAAGCTCATGCAAGCGCTCCCATCTATGTTATGCCCCACCACAAACAGATGGGACCACTATCTGTGTCATGGAGTATTTCATTAAATAATAGAGAGGTAGGTCAGTGAGCTGTTTAGGCCTACTAGGCTGGATAAACTCAAAGCTCATGCAAGCACTCCCATCAATGTTATGCCCCGCCACACACAGGTGGGACCACTATCAGTTTCATGGATTATTACCATAAAAACTAGTCAGGTAGGTAGGTTGGTAAGTAGGTTTGGGTAAATGCAATACAAGTGTTTTCTCTGTGTGGTGGTAGATTTCAACAGAACACTGAACCACAGCTACCAAGTCAAACACTGCTACGAGCCAAAAAGGATTTGCTTGGCTTGATGCAGTACAAAAAAGGGTAGCTTTCTTCACAACAATGCTAAACCAGTGCCTGGCACACACTGCTACTAGCCAAAAAGGATTTACTTGGCTAGATTTGGCCAGATGCTGTAAAAACGCTTGCACAGCACTGGAACAGACCAGCCTGGCACATAGTGCTTTTAAGTCCTAAAAAGGGCTGTTCTTGGAAGTAGTCCCTAAACCTACTATCTCTCTATCTAACCTGGAATGAAATTGCTATCTTACTATCTTTGTAGCGCACACAGCAGCAGCGGCGGTGTCTGACACTCAGCTCCAACACTGATAAAATGGCGAGGAGAGAAAATGGGCAGTTCTAATATGGAAAGGACATGTGATATGCCCAGCCAATGACGCAAGCCCTTGTGTGCAAAAAGTGCACTTTGCTCTATGCGTTCTGATAGGCTGACAGAGCGGACAACCCACAGTAAGTGGGGAAGGAAATAAAATGGAGATCTACATTATTTGACCACAGACCTCTCCCCACCCCCCTCCCACCCACTATTCCAAGACACTGAAACTCATAATAACGTTGAACAAAGGCATTACTGTAAAAAGTCAGCAACGCTTTTTGTCAATGAACCGTTATCAAACAACCTCGAATTACCGGATTTTTAGCAAATTGTTCGCATTCGTCGAATGACTCGAACATAGCCCAAAACAGGTCAAATTTGAAATTGCGAACAATTCTAATCAAACAATTTAGAGAAAGAACTGAAGGCACCGCTAGTTCTAAGTGGGATCTGCCACACTTGTTTGCAAGAGTACAATACTTTAGAGAAAAGATAACAAGTATATGGGGCGATAACGAAGTTGAAAAAACACAATATCTTTATTAAATTTATTGTTATACAAAAAAAAAAAACAATGCACACTGTTTAAAAACAATTAAAAAGGCCTAAAGGCCACGTAAAAGACTGGGGTCCCTGCTGAATCGTAACAGACAGTTAATGCCATAATCAGATTATCATATATGCATCAAAGGAGAAAAACACTTTCAACATTGCAAGCTTTACAAACAAGTAGCAAGTGAAACTTGTATTACAGGGTATAATCTACAGCTTAAAGGTCCCTATCACTCCAATTCATTCATACCCATGAAACTGCATCAATATAATTGTCTCCAGCATAAATACCTCCAAAAAGATCATGAAAAAGGTAATGCCTTGACATCTATAGCAAACATTTTCTTACCGAACACAACGGCAATCCAGCCACTATACGAGTTATTGGACTATAGGGGGTAAAACCCTCTATTAGGGGTGGAGACATTACGGCTGAATTATTGAGAATAAAATCCAGATGGATATTTGAACATAAGAGCTTATCGCCTTGTGGCCTAAATGAGAAATTGCTATACATGGGATTTTATAAGCAAACCTAATGCCTATTGGGAATCTGGATATGGAATGATTAACCCTACGGTTTGTCATGCATCCTTCCTGCGCCTCCTTGTGTTACAGAGGCGCAGAGAGAGGTCTTGTAAGTTCTGTCCCGTCTCCTGCCCTGACGTCAGCGCTTGTGTTATAATACGAAGCAGGGTGGCACAAGCGCTAATGTCAGGACGGATGCGGGACAGGAACGCAGGACCGACATTAACAAGACCTCGCTCTGTGCCGACGTGAAGTAGCACAAGGAGGCACAGTCAAGGATGGATGACAAACAATCAAGGAGGCAGCAAGGACAGGGAGGAGGGCAGAAATGGAGACACAGAGGGCAGGAATGACCCTGGGAAGTGAGCTGACTGCTGCCACTGGTAACGCCCTCTTGACTTTTACGTGATTAAAAAGGCTATATTTAGGGGTACAAACCTCACAGAAACATGAAGGAAACCTTGCCTGAATGCAGCATTCATGCTGCATTCAGTGCTTCTATTAGATTGAATTCCAGGGGGGGTGACAGGTCCTCTTTAAAGCACTACCGTGTGCCCAAATTATGGCTTTCAATCACATATAAGGTATCATCATGCTCAGAAACAATTGCACAACAAATTTTGGAATCTATTTTATACTCTTTCTCTTGTGAAAATTAAAAGATTGAGGTTAAAAGACATTTTTTTCATTTTCACAGCTCAACATTATAAAATTCTGTGAAGCACATAGGGTTTCAAAGTGCTAAGCACTAGAGATGAGCAAACTTTGCTCGAACATGTTTGCCGATATTAAATCTGGACGAATTTGGCAACGTTTATGCGGCGCCTCGAAACTCAAACGTTTTGCTGAAAGTCGAAAATTCTAGTTTTGTTTGGTAATTGTTCAGATGTGTGTGTAGCTTAACTAGAAACATAATCTTTAGTGCAAATGCACTAATGCTTCTGTTCTGCTTTATGCTACACACACTTAGGGTACTTTCACATCAGCGTTTTTTGCTTGCCGTTTCTGCCGCGACAGATGCGTCGTGAAAAAACAGTGGCAATTCTTCGCCGCGCAGTTAAACGCATAACCGGTTAATTAAGTTGCAGTCCGATACCGCACTTGCCTGCACCTGCCGCAAGCCCCCATAGACATTGTATGGGGCTTGCCGCAACTGTGCCACAAGTGCAGCAGTTATGTGTTAATCGCGGCAGATGCGGTTTTTTCACCGCATCTGCCGCGATCGGCGAAAACCGCTGATGTGAAAGCAGCCTTACACACAGACAGACATGCACAAATCATCTTACATTTCCCCTGCTGCCACGTTCACTCTCCTGCACTACCTCTCGCTCACTTCTGTTCATGCCTATTAACCTTTCTGCATATTCACTTCACTGACCGGACAACAGCCAATCACAGATTCTCATACTCTTTGAGAGCATCAGTGATTGGCTGTTGCAATTAGACTGCATTTTCACAATCTAGATGGTTTCTGTGCTTGGTTGGTACACTTCAGTGTACTAATGGTTCACATTAATTTATGGCAACCAACCTAACATCATTGAGTGTAAAATAAATAAGCAATGGAAAAGAAATGTGTAGGGGTGTGCTATATTTTTGAGTCTCAGCACAGATAAATCGGACATCTATGAGCTGCCACCCTCAGCTCTCTATTTTTACCTTGGCTGGCAAAAAAATGAATACAGCTCCCCCTATTTTTAATTGCCAGCCAAAGTAAAACTAGCAGCTGAGCGCTGGTATTCTCAACAGGGTAAGGGCCCATCTTTAGTCCCCCCATGCAAAAGAATAACAGCCCACAACTGCCCCTGAAAATGGTGCATTCATTGTAGCGCCATTTCCAAGTGCTTTACCGAGCTCATCCAGTGGCCCTATTCTTGCCGAATTCAAAACTGACGAACATTTTCGGGGAAAGTTCACTCATGACTAATCACAAACTGTTTACCAGCAAAGCTTTTCTTAGGGTGCTTTCACATAGGCGCACTTGCAGCACGCTTGCAGCAAGCTCCATGCATTGTCTATGGGCTTGCGGTAAGTGTGCGGCAGGCACGGCAAGTGCTGTTCCGGCAGTTGCGGCCGCGAAAAAAAATGCGGTCAGCAGCGTTTTTTTTTCGCGGCCGCAACTGCCATAACCACACTTGCCGCACCTGCCGCACACTTACCGCAAGCGTTTTTTAACATGGGCCCTATGGGAAACGCATGTGATAACACATGGCACATATAGGCACCTACATTAATGCATGCGTTAACGCATATGCCTTTTTAATGAAAAAATTACTAAGGCTAGGGTCACATTAGCGTTGTACCACTAGCCTGCCGGATTCCGGTTTCAACTTAGCAATTTTTCCATCACCGCATAGCGTTACCGCTATGCGGTGCTGGAAAACGCAGTCCCTAGTTACCCGGTGTTTACCTGCACGACCTGTCACACAGGCAGCGGCTCGGAGTGCGGTTTACAGCGCCGCACAGGAAACTTTGCAGACACGGTTTCCTGTGCGGCGCTGTAAAACGCCCTCCGAGCCGCTGCCTGTGTGACAGGTCGTGCAGGTAAACACCGGGTAACTAAGGGCAGCGTTTTCCAGCACCGCATAGCGGTAACGCTATGCGGTGATGGAAAAATTGCTAAGTTGAAACCGGAATCCGGCAGGCCAGGGTCCAACCGCAAATGTGACCCTGGCCTAAGTCCAAAAACTTGCCAAAAACCTTCAGGACCTCAGGGGACACTAATGGCACCCTTAGAAAAACGGATACGTTTTTCTAACAACTTAAAAAACGGATTGGTATGTGTGAATAAGGCCTATCTCAGGTAATAACGTTTTTCAGTACTTGCTGCATCTGAATAAACAATCCAAGGATTGGTGACATGATAACCCTTTTTTGTTGTGCATTCACATACATTTCCAGAATTCAATTCACAAATGTTATTTTTTACCATGTCTAAAAAAATGTATGGTGCTCCCAATTTTATAGTCATTCAGCACAAATTAGAATCAAATAGTATACATTTGCATTCATTTCAGTTAATTTAGACATTCCTTCCTGATGCTGTCTAGTGCTTAAAAAAAATATTATTTAGCATATAACTAATTGCACAATAATATTGACTGATATGTTTAGTAAGTTAATTATATCTGACCCTGCTTTGCTAATGACTTGGGTTACTTTCTGTGAACTCTGCTCTCCCATTAAACAATTAAAGTCGCTGGACGCAGTCAGTCATTTGATACTTATCATTTGGTTTATCAAGTAAGTCTAAATCCAGGTTTTAAATAACCCCTTAAGGCTGGTTTACTTGTAGCAACATCATTAACGATGTCGCTGCAACTTTTGACATTGCAGAGACCTCGTAGCAATGTCACTATGTGTGACATACTGCAACGATCAGCGATCAGCTCGCTGATCGCTGATCATTGGTATAATGGCCAGAGCCATTTATCGATCGTTGGTCTCCTGCTGAGCAGCCAGCATCACCGTGTGTGACAGTGGGAGACCAACGATCATCGACCTCCCAGCACCGCACAGCACATGCAGGGAGGCTGGTAACCAGGGTACACAGTGGGTAATTAAGCAGAGCACTGTTTACCCTGGTTACCAGCTCTCAATGTATGCAGTGCGGCGCTGGGATCTGGTAACCAGGGTAATCAGCGGGTAACTAAGCAGAGCGCTGCGCTTAGTTACCCACTGCTTACCCTGGTTACCAGCTCCCAGCAAATTGCTCGGCGGCGCTGGGAGCTGGTAACCAGGGTAAACAGCAGGTGACTAAGCAGAGCACTCTGCTTAGTTACCCGCTGTTTACCCTGGATACCAGCATTCTCACTGGTCGCTGACCGCTGGTGAGTCTGCCAGTGACCCCCATCATTGTTTTTAAGCAATTCTTCACTGTTGTGACTTTGAATAAAGCTAGGATAGGCTGGGGAAAAAAAAGGTTTTCAAGAAGTCATGATGTGATGTGGGACTCTGCTGCATTTTTGATCACCAACCCAGGTAGAGTTTAGGCAGGTAAATGTTGCCACCCATCCCCACCTGTTTAGTTTTACCGAGCTGGTGATAAAAAAGACATTTTTTTATTATTTCTTCATTAAATATTCAAAACAAATGATGTGGGGCTTTGTTATATTTCTGGTCCAAGCCTGGTACAGCAGACAGTTTTGGGCTGCCACCCACCCCCAGCTGCCTAGTTTTACCTGGCTGGAAACCAAAAATATAGGAAAGTTCTTTTTTTAACTATTTCAGGGAATGATAAAAAAAAAAACTATGTGGAACTTTGCCTTATTTTGGTTTCAAGGCAGGTACAACTAGGCATCAGGGGGCTGGAATCCTCAGCACAGGGTGGCCAAGCATTCTGCCCCCCCCCGCTGAGCATTGCATCCGGCATTCATAGAAGTGTCATTGCCTGACTCTTCCAGCTGGCTTGTAGCAGTGGTTGACAGTGTAATATGGGGTTATTGTCACCACATGCCACACCAGAGAGGCAATGGGAGATTAGGGAGATAAAAAAAGTGGCTTAGGAATTGGTGTAGGAAGGAGGGGTTTGGGTTCCTGGAGACATGGGCCAACTTCTCTGTTGGCTACAGGTTCTATGCTAGGGATGGGCTGCACTTCAATGGTGAGGGTACAGCTGTGCTGGGGGAGAAAATGGCTAGAAGGTTGGAGGCGTGTTTAAACTAGGGATTGGGGGGAGGATATTTATTGTACAGGAGGGGAAGATAGTGTAAATAGTAACCTGGGCACAAATAATGGAATTGGGGGAGGCATGGGGGGTTGGGGTTAGAACAGTCAATATAGTAAGAAGGAATAGAAGTAAAGAGAGATGCATAAAGTGCATGTACACTAATGCCAAAAGCCTCACCAGCAAAATGGAGGAATAAGAATTAATTTTGTTGGAAAATAATTATGACATGGTGGGGATATCCGAGACATGGCTGGACGAGAGCCATGACTGGGCTGTTAATTTACAGGGCCATTGTCTGTTCAGAAATGACCGTACAAATAAGCGAGGGGAGGTGTGTGTTTATACGTAAAATCATCCTTAAAACCCATCCTGCGTGATAATATAGGTGCATCTAATGAAAATGTAGAGTCCCTGTGGGTGGAGATAAGGGGAGGGGGAAAATTACTGATAGGGGTTTGTTACACGTCTCCAACATTATAATGGTAGTGGAGGAGAATATCCTCACAAAGCAAATAGATGAAGCTGTGACTAAGGGAGAAGTCATTATTATGGGGGACTTCAACTACCCTGAAATACATTGGGGAACAGAAACCTGCAGTTTCAGCAAAGGTAATAGGTTTTTGACAACTATGAGAGACAGTTACCTTTCACAACTGGTTCCGGGCCCAAAAAGAAGTGGGGCACTGCTAGACCTAATATTAAACAACAGGCCAAACCACATATCAAATATACGGGTTGGAGGTCACTTGGGTAATAGTGATCATAAAATAATAAGTTTTCATGTATCCTTTAATAAGATGTGTAGTAGAGGGCTACAAGGACACTAAACTTCAGGAAGGCAAATTTCCAACAGTTAAGGGCCCTTTCACATCAGCGTTTTTTGAAATTTGCGGCAGATGCGGTGAAAAAACCGCATCTGCCGCGATCACTGCATACCGGCTGCACTTGCGGCGCGGTTGCGGTAAACGCCATGCAAAGTATAGGCGTACTTGCGGCAGGTGCGGTTTTGCACTTGCGGCAGGTGCGGCTGCGAAAAAAAACGCAGTCAGACGGGTTTTTTTCGCGACCGCACCTGCGGCAAGTGCAAAACCGCACTTGCCGCACCTGCCGCAAGTATGCCTATACTTTGCATGGCGTTTATCGCAATCGCGCCGCAAGTGCAGCCGGTAAGCGGTAATCGCGGCAGATGCGCTTTTTTCACCGCATCTGCCGCGAATTTCAAAAAACGCTGATGTGAAAGGGCCCTTAGAGATGATCTTAGTGCCATAAACTGGGACGATATCCTGAGACATAAAAGTACACAAAGCAAATAGGAGACATTTATTAGTATCCTGAATAGGACCTGTGCACAATATATACACTATGGAAACAAACCTGCTAGAAATAGGAGGAAACCACTATGGCTAAATAAAGCTGTAAGGGGTGTTATAAGTGACAAAAAGAAAGCATTTAGGGAATTAAAGCAAGTAGGTAGTGATGAGGCATTAAATAAGTACAGAAAATTATACAACATCTGCAAAAAGCAAATCAAGGCAGCAAAGATTGAGACAGAGAGACTCATTGCCAGAGAAAGTAAGAAAAATCCCAAAATATTCTTTAACTACATAAATAGTAAGAAACTAAAAAATGATTGTGTTGGCCCCCTTAAAAATAGTCTGGCTGAAATGGTGGATGAGGATTAGGAAAAAGTCAATATGCTAAATGGCTTTTTTGCAACAGTATTTACACATGAAAATCCCATGACAGACAACATGATCAGTGATAACAAAAATTCTCCATTAAATGTCACCTGCTTAACCCAGCAGGAAGTATGGTGCCACCTAAATATCACTAAAAATTGACAAATCCCCGGGCCCAAATGGGATACACCCCAGAGTTCTGCAGAAATTAAATACTGTCATAGATAGACTATTATTTTTAATATTTAAAGATTCCTTAATAACAGGGTATGTACCACAAGACTGGCATATAGCAAATGTGGTTCCAATATTCAAAAAGGGGACAAAAACTGAACTTGGAAATTATAGGCCAGTAAACTTAAACTCTATAGGTAAGGTACAGTGCTGGCCAAAAGTATTGACACCCCTGCAATTCTGTCAGATAATACTCAGTTTCTTCCTGAAAATGATTGCAATCACAAATTCTTTGGTATTATTATCTTCATTTAGTTTGTCTTCAATGAAAAAACACAAAAGAGAATGAAGCAAAAAGCAAAACATTGATTATTTCACACAAAACTCCAAAAATGGGCCAGACAAAAGTATTGGCACCCTCAGCCTAATACTTGGTTGCACAACCTTTAGCCACCACCTTTTTTATGTTTGATGTGGAATTAGATCCAATTTGGCCTTAGGACAATTATTTTTGTGTTTTTTCATTGAAGACAAATTAAATGAACATAATAATACCAAAGAATTTTTGATTGCAATTATTTTCAAGAAGAAACTGAGTATTATCTGACAGAATTGCAGGGGTGTCAATACATTTGGCCACAACTGTAGGTTTAATTGCCACCTGTTCTGATCCAGTTAAGGTCTAACCAGGCTGGGCACAAATATTAGAATAGCATGAAATTATATGAGAAGTTAAAACTTAACATTTACTAAACTCAAAATTAAAAGACAATAGTTGTCGACCATACAACACATATAAAGCAAAAGTGACAGTGCAACCTGTGTAATGCTAAGAAAACCCTTCTATCACCCAGGGTCTATACAGAATGACCAGATATCCTGTCCACATCACCTAAGGACACTGGTTAGCATCTGTTTCTTTTATGGTCTATATCCCACCAAGACAGATCAACAGAATATCTCTCTAGTGAGTCTGACCGCATGCATCACTGATAACAGCAAAATAATACCTATGAATTCACAACAATCTCACCCAGCTGTTTTCACCATTCCACGTGACACAGAGTCCTCAGAGCTCTTGGATGACCTTCTACTAGTGTCCTCCAGGCTTATTAGGGCTCAGTATGATTTTAAGTTAGCCACCATGCCATCTGATCTGCTCCCTCTCCCAACGCGTTTCAGATCCCTCTTCTTCAGGGAAATGATGGTACATAAACAGGGATGGGTACTCATCAGATAACCATCCCTGTGCAGATGATGGCAACAATGGTGTCTGTAATAGACCATCAACATCAGTTGCAGTAATACCAGGTCAGATTGTATTACATATGTGCAGACTACATGCTGCATAGTTAGATCACATAAAGGGGTTCTCAGGGTCATTAACACTTACCCAGTCTGGTACCCTCTGGGTTTTGCAGCAGGTCCACGCCGCCGCCACCTGGAGCTGTGCCTTTTCACATGTCCGGGGCGGTCACATGGCTCGTCACATGACCGGAAATGACGCAACTAGCGTCATAGCGCGTCATTTCCAGTTTCTGGCTGCTGTGGAATGCAAACATGCACAAGAACTGGGCGCCCCCACTCATCGTCGACTCACCCTCCTAGCTGTCCCTCTTCTAGCACATTACAGAAAAGGGGAGAAGGATAGGGTTTCATTCCAACCGTGAGGTGCCACAATATCGAGTGTGAAGATCCAGAAACATTCCTTCCTCAAGATCATGCTATCCCAATCTCCACCTCGAATAGGGGGGGATATGGTCTATGCCCATAAATCGGACACAATCCTCATCCCCTCCATGTAATGCATTGACAAGCCGTGCCAAAGGGGTATCCAGCTTCTTTTTTATGTCCCTTTTGTGTTCCCAGACTATCCTCCTCAGTTCCTTATGGGTTTTTCCCACGTACTCCAAGCCACAGGGACATTGGGCTCTATATATCACACCTTTGGTCTTACAATTGATAAAAATATGATATCAAAAGTTTTGCCACTCACATTACTGACAAAGTTTTGGTGGTGACCAAAGATTGACATTCACCAAAGTTCCCACACTTTGTACTTTGGGTACTTAGATGACTGTGTACCAGTCTATCTTTTAGGGATCTACTTTCTGATAAGTCACCCTAGGGTTATCTGGTAGGTATGGGCGGATATCAGGGTCCATTCTTAGATTGGACAAATGTTTAACCAGAATTTTCCTAGCCTCCTCTGCTCCACTGGTGTAGGTTGCAATGAGGAGTACCTCATCTCCATCATCCTTCTTTGATGGTTTACATTTGGCCGTAAACAATTTTGATCTATCAAGGTCTCTCACTTCCTGCCATGCCTTCTTAACCACCCTACTCGGATATCCCCTTTCCTTAAGCCTTTATTTTAAATCCGTCGCTTGAGTTTGGAACAGTTCCTCATGTGAACAGTTCCTCCTCATGCGTATCATCTGGCTCTTGGGGATACCCTTTTTGTGGCTAGCTGGGTGGCCACTTTCCCACCTTAACAACGAGTTAGTTGAGGTTTCTTTACGGTACGTACTCGTTCTAAGGTTACCTCCTTCCGTCCTTTCAATCAGGACATTTAGGAATGGAAGTGTGGTTTTATTCACTTCCGAGGTAAACGTGTAGGCCTATGGTGTTATGGTTTAGACTCTCTACCGTAGCATGGAAACCTTCTTCAGTCCCTCTCCACACCAAAAAGACATCGTCTGTGAAACAGACCCACAGAATTACCCTCTCCATATCAATTTGAGGGCTCTCTCCAAAAACGACGGTTTCTTCCCACCAGCCCAGGAGCAGATTAGCATACGATGGGGCCATAGAACTCCCCATTGCAGTGCCCCTGAGCTGGTGGAAGTACTTACTGCCGAAGGTAAAGACATTTAGTTAAACAAAATTCGAGGATCCTTATCAAAAGTCGTTGTGGTTATCGTACTGCACCACTCCACTCTTAAGAAAATACTTCACTGCCTCTATCCCTCTGTCGTGAGGTATAGAGGAATATAGAGCCTCCACATCAATACTGCAAAGCAGCATATCATCATCTAAGGTTACATCCTCATTTTTTTAAGTAGGTCAGTGGTATCTCAAATGTAAGAGTTCAGAGAGGTGACAAATGGCCTCAATATTTCGTCCACATAAATACCCAGATTTTGTGTGACACTATTGATACCTGACACAATCGGTCTTCCTTTCAGTGGTGCTACATCCTTGTGAATCTTAGGTAAACAGTAAAATGTCGCTATCTCAGGATGCTTTTGGAACAAAAAATCATATTCCTTGCGGTCCACGAGACCTTCACTGAGTCCCTGGTCCAAAGACCCTTCAATTTCCCCTTAAATGCCTTGGTCGGGCTGGATGTTAAAATAGCATAGCTATCACGATCCTTTAGGATGTTATCACACATAACTTGAACCTATCAGTGTCCATAACTACCACATTGCCACCCTTATCGGACGGCTTATATGGTTATGGATTGATCTCGTTCCAAACTGATGATACTGGACATTTCGTCGTTTGTTAGGTTATGGTCCCCCTTTCTGGTTTGTATGTTCGGATCTCATTTGAGACCAAATTGACAAAAATGTCTACAGAACTCACGTCACCAGTCTGGGGTGGCATACGTGTACTTCACTCTCGGAGGTCCGTGAAGGGACCTCTGCCTTCCAAAGTGTGGTTATTGTCCCCTAAGTGAAATAGAAGCCTCACATCCTCAAGGAGGTCGTCAGGAACCCTCAGATTTTTACAGGTGTTCCTGTCTTGATGGGCAAAATGTTTTCACCACCTCAATTTACGTGCAAATAAATTAAGGTCCTTGACCATATCAAAGGTGTTGAAGTCTGTTATTGGGACAAAAGAAAGTCCCTTACTCAGGACAGTCATCTCTGTATCGGTCAAGATCTTGAGGATAAATTGACAACCTGCAGAGAATTTACTAGTGGGTGGGTTGGGGTACTGGAGGGTTCGGTCACAGTCGAAGAGGGTACTTTGGGTCTAAAAAAAATTCCATTTGGTCTTGGGGTATTCGGATGACCCGGTGGTTGAATCGGATTTTTTTTATCCACCTTTCCCCGTCCCTTTCCATTCTTCTTATTCTTACCCAATCCACCTCCACCCTTCCCCTCTGATTCTGAGGCGTCAGTCTCAATAGATAAGTCCTTCGGTTCCGTACCAGCGAGACCACCTATCCCGCCCTTTGGGACATAAACATAAGCTCTGTTGTTTTTAAAATCTTGTACGTCCCTCAGGTAAAACTTATGTTTCCTGTCTTTAAGATGGTATTGAAACTTCTCTACAACACCCTGGATAGCTAGTTCTTTTGTAGTTAAGTCTGCCTCACCAGAGAACTTTCTCGTGATCTCCTTCTGTTCTTTTAATGCTTCATCGCACTTAGCAAGTTGTTTTTTCTCTTCCTCTAACAGTATCCTCATCAACCTAATTGAACTTGCTGTGGCCTCTTTTTCCCATTTTGTTGCCAATTCTAGGTTTTTATATCTATTGCCCGGATTTAAAGTAATCCTCAAGTGTCTAGGTACGATATCGTCTCTGATATACCTTTCAAGGGACTGAACTTCCCACCAGGAGGTTATCCGGTGTTTAAAGATCTTGGTAAGCTCCTTGAAGGCCTCGTTAAGGGTGGTAGAGTATTTTTTCTGCACAAACTCATGCTCAGAGAACACCTCTTTTGCCTCCGAATACCATTGTTCTGTGTTAGGGATGAGCGAGTATACTCGCTACTATTCGGTATTCGCCGAATAGTAGTGGTATTCGGGCTATCACTACTCTCCGAGTACTTATGAGTATTTGGGAGTAGCGAGTAGTCCTAATACTTTCGCAGTGTACCATAGATGCACTGCGAAAGTAGCCCAAAAGTGAGTAAAAGTTGTTAAAAAACAATAAATTTACATACTCACCTGTCCGACGCCTGCATTGGGACCGGAAAACCTCACCTCCGATTGCTGGGTAAGGACCTTTCACTACCAGCCAATCAGATGCCCGGTAGCGATCTGGCCAATCAGATGGCGCCACGTCACAACCACGTGATCGCTAGCGGCCACCTGATTGGCCAATTTGCAAGGTCCTAGATGTACTATCAGGACCTTGCAAACTGGCCAATCAGGTGGTGGCTAGCGATGATGTAGTTGTGACGTGGCGCCATCTGTTTTGCCAGATCGCTACTGGCCATCTGATTGGCTGGTAGTGAAAGGTCCTTGTCCAGCGATCGGAGGTGAGGTTTTCCGGTCCCGTTGCAGGCGTCGGACAGGTGAGTATGCAAGTTTATTGTTTTTGAACAACTTTTACTCACTTTTAGGCTACTTTCACAGTGTATCTATGGATATACTGCGAAAGTATTCGTACTCGCTATACTCGCAACGAGTAGCGAGTACCGCTACCTACTCGTTGCGAGTATAGCGAGCACGAATAATAAGGTACTCGCTCATCCCTATTCTGTGTCAAAATCAGTTGAAAGAAAACCAGCCATATCACACTCTTAATCTCTCTAGGTAAGCTAGGTTTAATTTCCACCTGTTCTGATCCAGTTAAGGTCTAACCAGGCTGGGCACAAATATTAGAACAGCATGAAATTATATGAGAAGTTAAAACTTAACCTTTACTAAACTCAAAATTAAAAGACAATAGATGTCGACTATACGATACATATGAAGCAAAAGTGACAGTGCAACCTGTGTAATGCTAAAAAGACTATCACCCGGGGTCTATACAGAATGACTATACAGAAGACTATACAGAAGACTATCACCCGGGCTCTATACAGAATGACCAGATATCCTGTCTACATCACCTAAGGACACTGGTTAGCATCTGTTTCTCTTATGGTCTATATCCCACCAAGACAGATCAACAGAATATCTCTCTAGTGAGTCTGACCGCATGCATCAGTGATAACAGCAGAATAATTCCTATGAATACGGAACAATCTCACCTGGCTGTCTTCACCATTCTGCGTGACACAGAGTCCTCAGAGCTCTTGGATGACCTTCTACTAGTGTTCCTCCAGGCTTATTAGGGGTCAGTATGATTTTCAGTTAGCCACCATGTCATCTGATCCGCTCCCTCTCCCGATGCATTTCAGATCCCTCTTCTTCAAGGGATAGAAAGCAAATAGACTTTTTGTGTTTTAGGAGCGCTCACACAAGGAGTTCAGGAGTTTAAAAAATTACTTAGCTTTATTTGATTCACATCGTGTTTCAATAGTGAGCCGCCATCTTCATCAGGTGAGGGTTACAATGAACAAGGAAAATTGTCTTATATAGATACTAAACAGTCCACAACCAATCACATTCAAATTGGCGGTGATGAACACTTTAACCCTTACTACACTTGACAGTAGTGTGCTTCAGAAGCTATAGTATAGTACATTAGAATATTTATATGTAAAAGAAAAAAAAAAGGAAAATAAAAGAGAGAGAGAAAAAAAAACATTGACAAAAAAATATTGACAAAAAAATATAAAATACTAATATCATGAAATAATTATAAAATTTAAAATTTCTTAAAAAATCTTAAAAAAAATCTTAAAATTCATTGGGGGAATTCTCAACATAAAATAGACTAAACCGCATACACACATAAATGTGTGCACCTCTGTGTAAATAGCACAACCACATACACATACATATGTGCACGTACAAATACAACGTGCACACACCCACATGTACATGTACATCCAACTGAGTGTAAATTTTTTTTTTCTTCTTCAGGGGAGTCATGGTACATAAACAGGAATTGGTACTCATCAGATAACCATCCCTGTGCAGATGATGGCAACAATGGTGTCTGTAATAGTCCATCAACATCAATTGCAGTAACACCAGGTCAGCCTGTATTACATATGTGAAGACTACATGCTGCATAGTTAGATCACATAAAGGGGTTCTCAGGGTATTAACACTTGCCCTGTCTGGTCCCTATAGGTTTTGCAGCCGGTCCAAGCCGCCGCCACCTGGAGCTATGTCTTTTCACATCTCCCGGGCTGTCACATGGCGCGTTACATGATCGGAAATTACGCAATTAGTGTCATAGTGTGTAATTTCCGGTTTCTGGCCGCTGTGGAACGCAAACATGCGTTCCACACTCCATTTCCTGCTTCCTCTAAACAGGAGGAAGGTGCCAAAGTTCCCGACACCTCCCCACAGTAGGTGGAGCTTCCCTTCAATGCCTGATCACTCATTCACTGCATTAAAAAGAAAAAAGAACCCTTTCTATCCTCCAAAAAAGGTGCTTTTAACCAAAGTGAGCGATAGCTACATTCAGTCACATCTGGTATAATGACACTAATCGTGATTATTCGTAAGGCCAATTTCTACATAAAGGGGTATCTCCTCTCAAAGGCAGACCTATTATGTCAGGCATCAATAGTATTACACAAAATCTACGCATATATGTGGATAAGATGTTGAGACCATACGTGGTTTCTCTCAACTCCTATTTGAGAGATACAACAGACCCTGAAAAAGATCGAGGACATGATCATAGATCATGATATGCTGTTAGGTAGTATTGATGTTGAGGCTCTATACTCCTCGATCCCCCATGAAAAGGGAATCGGGGCAGTAAAGTATTTCTTGAGAAGTCGGGGGGTTCAGTATGAGAAACACAATGATTTTGTGATCAAAATCCTAGAGTTTTGTCTGACCAAGAATGCCTTCACATTTGGCGGTAAGTACTTCCACCAGCTCAGGGGCACAGCAATGGGGAGTTCTATGGCAATTCTGCTCCTGGGCTGGTGGGAGGAAACTGTTGTCTTTGGAGACAGCCCACAGATCGACACCAACAAGGTGGTGCTGTGGTTCGCTTCATAGATGATGTCTTTGTAGTGTGGAGAGGGACTGAAGAGGACTTTGTGGCATGGTAGAGACTCTGAACCATAACACCGTGGGCCTACACTTCACATCAAAGGTTAATAAGGACAAACTCCCCTTCCTCGATGTTCTGATCGAAAAAATGGAGGAAGGGAACCTCAGGACGAGTACATACCGTAAAGAGACTGCAACAAACTCGTTACTAAGATGGGAGAGTGGCCACCCTAAGAGCCATAAAAAGGTATCTCTAAGAGCCAGATGATTTGCATGAGGAGGAACTGCTCACATGAAGAGCAGTTCAAAACTCAGGCGAAGGATCTAAAGCTGAGATTGAAAGAGAGAGGATACCCGGACAGGGTGATAAAGAAGGCCTGGAAAGAGGTGAAAGACATAGACAGATCAAAACTACTTGCGACCAAACCTGAACCATCTAGGACTGAGGGTGGGGATGAGGTACGTCTGATTGCAACTTACACCAGCGGGCCAGAGAAGGTAAGGAAGATTTTGGCCAAACACTGGCAGATTTTAAGGATGGATCCTGATCTCTGTCCATATCTCCCAACCACCCCTAGGGTGACATATCATAAAGCTAGGTCCCATAGAGACAGATTGGTGACAGCCACTACACTGCTCCTGGTACGTGGCTAAGAAGCAACCTGAAAAATGTTTCAAGTTTCAAATGCAGTAACTGTGGTGAATGTGGCTCTATAGTCACAGCAAAAAACTTCAACAGCAATGTAAGTGGAAGGAATTATGACATCAGATCCTTCATAAATTGTAAGACCAGAGGTGTGGTGTATAGAGCCCAGTGCCCATGCAACTTGGAGTATGTAGGAAAGACAAGGAGAGAACTGAGACGGAGTGTATGGGAGCTCAAGAGGGACATAAAAAGGAATACGACACCCCCCTGGCTCGTCATGTCAATGTGGTACATGGAGGAGATGAAGACTGCGTCCGATTTATAGGCATTGACTACATACCCCCCCTAGTACAGGCGGAGACTGGGATTCCATGATTTTAAGAAAGGAAAGTTTCTATATTTTCACCTTGAATACAGTGGCGCCCTTTGGTCTCAATGAGACCCTGTCCTTCTCCCCCTTCCTATGAGTTATCAGGGAAGGGAAATCTAGGAGGGAGAGTCGTCGACTGAGTGGGGGCGCCGTTCTTCTGGGTGTCGACCTCCGCTGGTAGGTAGGGAAAGTGGGAAGAATAGGGACAGAACTGCAGTGGTATGAGGCTGTACTGTACCTTATAACTATTCTCCTTTCACTTTTCCACCTTTCCTCTTTTGCTAGTGCTGAGCATACCTGATCTGTCCCTGCAGTGTCCCTTTGCATCTAAATGATGCTGACTACCTCTATGCTATGACTAGCTTAGGAGAGAATAAGGCCAATGTAAATATGAATAAGTATGATCAGATCAGATGTGATTTTTAACCCCTTCACCCACTTGGGTACTGATACACCCATCGCATGTAATGTGTGTATCCTCCCCTAACAGTGACATCATCCTATGTATGGTGCACATTGTGGGGGACTCCGCCTCCTGTGGGGAGGTCTTAAATCACTGTGATCCTCCCTTACTCAGTACTAGGCAGGAGGTGGTCTGTGGAACACAAGCTTGAGTTCCACAGGATACAGGAACAGGAAATGACACTTTGCAATGTCACTTCTGGTCATGTGTCTCAGTACTAGGCAGGAAGTGATCGGTGGAACGCAAGCCTGCATTCTACAGGTTATAGGAACAGGAAGTGACACTTCATGATGTCTCTTCCGGTCACGTGACACGCCATGTGACCGCCCGGGAATGATAAAACCAGCATTTTCATGTGGCGGCGGCGTGATCCGGCTGCACAACCTTGAGGGGGCCAGACAGGGTAAGTGAAGACCCTAATTGGGTCCCTGATTAGGTAATAGACCATGCAGCATCAGAGCTGCACATAGGTTACTGTGGATAATGATGGTACTGCAACTGATATTCACTGTCTATTACAGAGACCATCGTCATCATCTGCACAGGGATGTGTATCTTTGAACACTAATCCCTATATGTGTACCATGACTCCCCTGAAGAAGAGGGATCTGAAATGCGTTGGGAGGGAACGTATCAGATTACATGGTGGCTATATGACATTCACTGAGCCCTGAGCAGCCTGGAAAACACTAGCAGAAGATTATCCGGAGCTATATGGACTCATATACATGCGTACAGGTGGACGCAGCTGGGTGAGATCGCTCCATATAGGAGTATACAAGCTGTTTCTTCACTAATGCATGTGGCTGGGTTTACCTAATGGGATTGTTTGCTCTGATGACTACATCCTAGGGGAAACTCAAACCGAAAAAGCAGGCACCTGCCAGCGTCCCTAGGGTATTTGGACGAGACCTAGCTGGGGTACCTGTGAACACTGGTAATAAGAGGGGTTCAGTTTAGCACTACACTGACTTGCACACTTTTTTGTTTTGTTTGGTCTAGATAACTATGTCTTTTTAATATAGGGCCAGTAAAAGTTAAGTTTTAACTTCTCAGTTTTTCTATGCTATTGGTTTAATAAAGCCTGTGTGTGAGACTGTTATTGCAGCCCCTGATCCTACTCCCTCCATAGACTGTTCTACAACTCCCATCATCCACTACTGCCCTGGGGATCCCGCTCCGCCTACTGGGAGCGAAACCAGCTTGCTGCTTCACCATCACCTCGGAGGTAATCTTACCAGAGACGTAGGTGGTGTAATGAGTCACTTTTTCTACTATTTTTATTGACTATTCCCCTTTTTCAGCAACCACCAGGGCCACGGGACAGGGCAACAGGCCCCGTGACATCCCCAGCAGATCAACGCCCGGAACCGGGTACCCCATGGCCCTGGGGCGGCTTATCTACCTGCCATATTTCTCCATTATTCACTATCAAGAAGGTCACATCATGTCATGTGTTGGGAGTAACCAAGAAATCAAGTGGCCACCAGCAGCAAGGAACTGGTAATTGATTACATTCATCTGCATATAACTTCTGTAACCTATTACCTTTAATTGCATATCTGACTGTAATATCTGAACATCCATCGTGTATATATTTTTATTAACTAGTGAGCCTTTAAAACAATTAAATATAAGTTTTAATCTGAGATTGCTCTTTTATCTCGATCCACGAACCCAAATGCTTTTGTGTCCTTAGTTATTAATTACATGCTACCTGGGTTTGTTTATGGCCCAGTGTAATTTGTAACAGATCAGGCTTATACCCAACAAGGAAAAAAATATGCAAAAAAATAAATGTATTAGTTTATATCAAAATAATATTTGCAAAAAACAAATACAGAAAGAAAAAACCTAGTGAGCGCTGAACCTACATTGCCCCTGCCTACCTGTGAAGGTCAGCATTCTAAAACACACACACACATATTGAAGCCCCCACTCACTAACAACTCCCCCTTTAAATCACCCTATGCTGCTCTGAAAAGTGCAGCTACACTTTTGCTAGGGAGGTTAAACAAAAATATACATAACCTAATGAGTAAAAAGACCATGTTCCGTCCAAGGTCGTTATGTAGACATCACTTATTACACTGATGCTATACAGAGTCTTAGTTATAACATTAAAGTGGTTGGTTACAGCTTGGTGTTACACTAATACATGTAGATAAGATAATTACCCACTGGAGATTCGTCACCTTTATATGGTCAGGATTGACTGTCTACAAAAGAAATAAAGAATATGTACATATAGCCTACCACCTCACCTCATCTATGTAACTATTCCTATTTTGTCCTTCTCCAAATCTGGCCACTTGTATCATCTTTCTACACCCCCATGTATAGCACCCTTAAATAGCACTTTATCTGTTCTGTACTGATCCTGGCTGGTGACCAGTTGATGCAGCATTATGTGAATCTCCTATTTATTATATTGATGGCTGGACCATATATGATGGCATTTGTTACTATTACCTTTTGTGTCTCCCCTATTTCCTCATAGATTGTAAGCTTGCGGGCAGGGACCTCACTGCTAATGGTCTCAGTAATGTGTTCTTTTTGTCTCATATTGTCTGTATTGTATTATGTTTGCCTCACATGTCGATATTGTATTTTATCATATAATTTTATTGTATTTTATTATTATTATATATTATTGTATTGTATTGTATTGTATCGTATACCCTCTAAATTATAAAGTGCTGTGGAATATGTTGGTGCTATAAAAATAAAAATTATTATTATTATTATATACCGTATATACTCGTGTATAAGCCGACCCGTGTATAAGCCGACCCCCCTACTTTTGCCCCCAAAACCTGGGAAAATCTATTGACTCGTGTATAAGCCGAGGGTGGACCCTAGCACAAGTATACAGCCCCCAGCAGTGTGGTATACACCAGTCCCAGAGGTAGATACAGCAGCCCCAGTGGTAGTATACACGCAGCCCCAGTAGTATATACAGCCCCAGTGGTATATACAGCCCCAGTGGTAGTATAGACGCAGCTCTAGTAGTATATACAGCCCCAGTGGTAGTATATACAGCCCCAGTGGTAGTATACAGGGCCCCAGCAGTATATACAGCCCCAGTGGTTTATACAGCCCCAGTGGTAGTATACAGGGCCCCAGAGGTATATACAGCCCCAGTGGTAGTATATACAGCCCCAGTGGTAGTATACAGGGCCCCAGCAGTATATACAGCCCCAGTGGTTTATACAGCCCCAGTGGTAGTATACAGGGCCCCAGAGGTATATACAGCCCCAGTGGTAGTATATACAGCCCCAGTGGTAGTATACAGGGCCCCAGAGGTATATACAGCCCCAGTGGTAGTATATACAGCCCCAGTGGTAGTATACAGGGCCCCAGCAGTATATACAGCCCCAGTGGTTTATACAGCCCCAGTGGTAGTATATACAGCCCCAGTGGTAGTATACAGGGCCCCAGAGGAATATAGCAGCCCCAGCGGTAGTATACAGGCAGCCCCAGTAATGCAGGGCCCCCCCAGTGTCTCTCCGGTCACCTGTAAAGGAAACTATACTTATCACAGTGCCGCTGTCCGCGCCCGCTCGCACCCGCTCGCAGCTGCCGACCGCGATCCTCCATCTTGCGTCTTCTTCCTGTTTCCTGTGCTTGTCGCAGGGAATGACGTCATTGCCGGCGACGAGCACAGAAACAGGAAGAAGACGCAAGATGGAGGATCGCGGTCGGCAGCTGCGAGCGGGCGCGGACAGCGGGCGCGGACAGCGGCACTGTGATAAGTATAGTTTCCTTTACAGGTGACCGGAGAGACGCTGGGGGGGCCCTGCATTACTGGGGATGCGGGGGGCTGCTGTATACCGATGTATACATCGGTATGTACCGATGTATACATCGGTATACAGCACTGACTCGCGTATAAGCCGAGGGGGTACTTTTCAGCCCAATTTTTGGGCTGAAAAACTCGGCTTATACGCGAGTATATACGGTAACTATGTTGACTCAAGTATTGATGTTCACTCAACAGGTACTGCGTACATATTAACCCTGCTTTGTATAAGATTACAAAAGAAGCAGACACATAAAAGTTGCCATCTGTGAAAAAACTTCCTTCTGATGCGTTTCCCCCTTATAAAACCCAAATAAAGGAATTCATCAGAGGCATCAGTGTTTCTTGTTCAAGCAAAGGAAAGCAATTAGTATCCTATCAGCTGCTAGATATAGATATTGCTTAAGTAGGCCATGAAGCCTTCAGTGATGTTCTGTCAGGCCATAAGGATTTAGACATTGAAACTGTAAAAAGCTCACCCTCCACCCTGTCCCGGAAAGATTAATTTTATAGCTGGATGTGTGTGGGCAGAGCCTATCCCTAATTGACTAACATAATGCCAGTATTAAAAACTACTCGTTATGAGTATAGCGAGTGTGAATATTTCGCTACTCGCTCATTACTAGTGACTGGTCATATTCCACCTTGTAGTTATATATTATGGGTAACTCAGTCAAAATACACCACTAAGGGCCCTTTCACATCAGCGTTTTTTTGAAATTCGCAGCAGATGCGGTGAAAAAAATGCATCTGCCGCGTTTGCCGCATAAGGGCCCTTTCACATCAGCGTTTTTTTAAATTTGCGGCAGATGCGGTGAAAAAACCGCATCTGCCGCAACTGCCGCATAACGGTTCCACTTGCGGCATGGTTGCGGTTTTTTCCATAGGAAGTATAGGGGGACTTGCGGCAGATGCGGCAAGTGCGGTATTGCACTTGCGGCAGGTGCGGCAGAGAAAAAAACCGCGGCTTACTGCGGTTTTTTTCTCTGCCGCACCTGCCGCAAGTGCAATACCGCACTTGCCGCATCTGCCGCAAGTCCCCCTATACTTCCTATGGAAAAAACCGCAACCGTGCCGCAAGTGGAACCGTTATGCGGCAGTTGCGGCAGATGCGGTTTTTTTCACCGCATCTGCCGCAAATTTAAAAAAACGCTGATGTGAAAGGGCCCTAACTGTTACACTTGCGGCGCGATTGCGGTAATCCCCATAGAAAGTATAGGGGGACTTGCGGCAGGTGTGGCAAGTGCGGTTTTGCACTTGCGGCAAGTGCGGCCGCGAAAAAAACCGCAGTCAGCCGCGGTTTTTTTTGCGGCCGCACCTGCCGCAAGTGCAAAACCGCACTTGCCGCACCTGCCGCAAGTCCCCCTATACTTTCTATGGGGATTACCGCAACCGCGCCGCAAGTGTAACGGTTATGCGGCAAACGCGGCAGATGCGGTTTTTTCACCGCATCTGCCGCGAATTTTAAAAAAAAGGTGATGTGAAAGGGCCCTTAGTTGCCTTGGACCTAATTACAATATGGAATATATCCGTTGGCAGGGATGGTCCTATTATGAACCCAGACATTGTCCTGGTCTGTCTTACTCCACAAATTGCCATCAATTTTGAAAGTAGGAAGGTGCATAATATCCTCCACGTGCAAGCCCCAGTCAGCCGGATAGTCACTATTGTGACGAATATCACATGTTGGCAGAAGTGAGAAGACTGTATTGCATAGCTCCGATAAATAAGAGATGTCAGGGTGGGGCTTCGAACTGCGGTTTTCATCACATATTGGTGTCAGTGGTGGGATCGAGATAATAATGTGTGTTAGTGTGACACCCATACTTCTAGACACTAAGGACTTCCAGCAATAGATTTTGCTGCTGGAGACTTAAAGAGGACCTATCAGGCTGTGAATGCCCCCCCAGCAATCACTGTCTGTAGCTTTAGCTTCATATTGCTAGTCTAACTATTCCTGTCTGATCTAATAGTGTTATGTTAAAGGTGGAAAAAAAAACATTTGTACACTTACATTTTCATGAGGCAATCAGACTACACTATGGAGTATATAGTCTTTCTGGCAGGTTAATAGTTAACATTTCTGCTGGATTTTATAACATGCTGCAGAAAGGCAGAGCTAAGTCTTCACAGCACATAATGAATTGTTTTCTTAGCTCCACCCACTATGGTCACATGATCTGGACATCACACAGGTTCTCTTGTACAGAGAAGTTTGGAAATGAGTTAACTATTAAACTGCCAGAAAGACTACATCCTCCAAGGTGTAGTCTTAGTGCCTCATTTACATAAGAAAATGTAAGTGTATAAACATTTGTGGATTGATTGAGATTTTTATTTTCCAATAAAAATCACAAACAATCCACAAATTTTTTGATTGTCATATATGGTAGCGTGGTCAATATTCCTTTTTTTATTTCTCTTTTATTGACATATTGACATTGAGTATTACTGCAAGAAGTTCCAGAGCCTGCAGAAGATGCAAACTATGAGAGAGGAGAGTAAGCACAACCAAGAAAGCGGACCCACAACCGGTATAAAGGTATGGGATGGCTGCCACAGGTTCCACACTCCACTTGCAACAGTGGTGCCAGAGATGAACACAGGGGAAAAGGACAGTGCTTCTTGGATCCGCACTACAGATATGGAGGAATGGGATGAAATAACCACAGTTGTCAGGCAATGATGGCTTTAATTCCAACACGTTTCAGAGCTAAATCCCAGCTCCTTCCTCATGGAACCAACATAATACTATGTACTAGTACTATATTGGTTCCCTGGTTGGTTCCTATGTACTAGTACTATGTTGGGTCCCTGAGGAAGGAGCTGGGATTTAGCTCTGAAACGCATTGGAATTAAAGCCTCATTGCCTTACAACTGTAGTTATTTCATCTCATTCCACTATATGTGCGGATCCAAGAAGTACTGTCCTTTTTCCCTGTGAGAGCCTGCAGAGGGGACTAAATGAAACCTAGACTGACCACATGCGGACTCTCATGAAGTTTGCTAAGTTTTGGACCAAGGGCTTGGAGCTCCCCACCAGCCAGGAGATTTAGTTGTTTGTCACAGAACCTCTAACAGTTCATCCATGAAACCAAAGTTGGCCTCTACTATGGCCCCCATGGCAGACAACTACTTAAAAAAAATTAGGACCCAGATGTGTTTGTGGATTGTTACTATGATTCAGAGAATATAGGGATCGAATATACAGTTTGTCCAAAATTATGTATGTTATCACAGTGCCAATGCGACTGAGAATTTATTTGAGGCTCTGAGCTCAGGCTTATTTGAGGCTTTGAGCTCAGCATCAGTTTGTTCCTGCCAGAGACCAGTTATCTAAGAAATATTACTACTTTTTGTGCACTATCCATATGTGACAGTAGATGAGGGATCTAAACAAGGAGCTTTAGATAAAAAGTGAAAAGACGTCTATGATTACAGCTTTGGAAATATCTTGTGGACTTATAATTGATGGGCATATTTCATATTGTTTGCACTACCACTGAAGAGAGGCTTGCTTAATGTAATGCAGTTCTGTTATTGGTCATCTGGCAACTCCAAAAATTGGCTACTCTGGACAGGATTAGAATTTGCCACTCTATTTCTCAGAGTTTGCTCTAGAATACTCCCTTTAGACTTTGTATAGAGTTACATAGGGGTTCCCGGTTAGAGGCCATGAAGTAGGGTGCTGACCTGTGTTGCAGTCTGGCAAGAGTATTCAGGTTGTTGAGATAAAAGCAGAAGGAATACAAGATACAAAGTCAAAAAACAGTAAAGTAAATTCTATACAGCTCAAAGTCAAAATAAGAAGCCTATAGATGAAAACCAGAAGAAAATCAGATTAAGAACTAACTATATCTCTAAATTTGGCAGGTATGAACAGTAAACTGTGAGCTTTAGTAGGGTGTGGTGCTGTCTTAGTGGCTGAATCAGGGAGCTGATTACTCGAGCTGAACAGCACATACCCATATTGTTAAGCTTGACAGCAGTCCCGGTCTGAGCTACTATAATCTGAGTGGATGTTCATAAGCTGTCCTGCTTCTCGTTACATGTTTCAACATCATTCCCAACATCATTCAAAAGTGACGTCAGGAACGATGTTGAAATGACATTGTTGTTGTGTTGTTGCGTGTAAACGCAAAATTCAACAATGATAGTTCTTCAAGTCAGAGTTGACAGGTTTTCCTGCATGTAGGAAAACCTGTCAACTTCAACTTAAGCAACCTGCAGCATCGTTCGGTGACACCGCAATAGCGATGTCACGGCCGACTTCGCCCAATCACAGCAGTGAGCAGGGATCGTTTGCGGTGTTTGCGAACGATCCCTGCTCAAAACATTGTTGGTGAGTGTTCCACGATATCTGGATGGGTGAAAGCTCACTAGCAATGATGAACAGGTGTCCAAAAAATCAGCACGGTCCCGAGATTGCAAACAACATCGCTGATAAGTTGTACCGTGTAACGGTACCTTTAGAGTTTCTAGTCCAAAGACTCCTTCATCATCTCCACCCACACAGCGAATACAGTGAACGACTGGTGACAAAAGCAGACATAGCAAAAGCATGTCACAGAGGAGATGTGATACTTAATAGCAAAAATTAAAAAAATGATGGCGACATATGTAGACTATTAATACAGTTCAACAGATAAGGACAAATGATAAACATATATTTTATCTTCAAATGAGTACGTTACGATGTCAAATATGGCCAATTATTGTTGTTATTTTATTCTCGCTGCTCTTCTCGCTATGTCTTTTTTTTATTAATTGTAAATTTGCCATACAGTTCAAGAAATATATGCTAATTATTATGATGTTTAGGCTGCTCTGCATTATTTCTCAATAACCAACAATCACGGGCCCATCTCTAGAACTGTATTGATGATTTAAGAAAAAAATGCATACACTTGGGAAGTAACATAAAATAACAGTAAAAACTACCGTATATACTCGCGTATAAGCCGAGTTTTTCAGCCCAAAAATTGGGCTGAAAAGTACCCCCTCGGCTTATACGCGAGTACACCAACGCAAGTGCCGCCAAACCGCCCGCCCGCCACCATGAGTATACATGCGCCCCCCCCATCAATATCCAGGGCCCCCCCTTGCAGGTCACACCTGTAAAGGAAGATCCTTATACTTACACCTGCGCTCGCCGCCGGCCCCGCTCTGCACCGCGCTCCTCCATATTCTTCCGTCTTCCTCCTCGGTCGCACAGGCAATGACGTCAGCCTGTGCGAGTCATTGCCTGTGCGACCGAGGAGGAAGACGGAAGAAGATGGAGGAGCGCGGTGCAGAGCGGGACGGCGGCGGGCGCAGGTGTAAGTATAAGGATCTTCCTTTACAGGTGTGGGCTGCAAGGGGGGGCCCTGGATACTGATAGGGAGGGGGGCGCATGTATACTCATGGTGGCGGGCGGGCGGCCGGTATATCGCTGCGGCTGCTGCCATGTATACCCCTGGGGCTGCTGCCATGTATACCCCTGGGGCTGCTGCCATGTATACCCCTGGGGCTGCTGCCAAGTATACCCCTGGGGCTGCTGCCATGTATACCCCTGGGGCTGCTGCCATGTATACCCCTGGGGCTGCAGCTATGTATACCCCTGGGGCTGCTGCCGTGTATACCCCTGGGGCTGCTGCCGTGTATACTCCTGGGGCTGCTGCTGTGTATACTCCTGGGGCTGCTGCTGTGTATACCCCTGGGGCTGCTGCTGTGTATACCCCTGGGGCTGCTGCTATGTATACTCCTGGGGCTGCTGCTGTGTATACCCCTGGGGCTGCTGCTGTGTATACCCCTGGGGCTGCTGCTGTGTATACCCCTGGGGCTGCTGCCATGTATACCCCTGGGGCTGCTGCCATGTATACCCCTGGGGCTGCTGCCGTGTATACTCCTGGGGCTGCTGCCGTGTATACTCCTGGGGCTGCTGCTGTGTATACCCCTGGGGCTGCTGCTATGTATACTCCTGGGGCTGCTGCTGTGTATACCCCTGGGGCTGCTGCTGTGTATACCCCTGGGGCTGCTGCTGTGTATACCACTGGGGCTGCTGCTGTAACACTGCTGGGGCCTGTATATACCACTGGGGGGGCCTGTATACCACACTGCTGGGGGCTGTATACCTGTGCTGAGGTCCACCCTCGGCTTATACACGAGTCAATAGGTTTTCCCAGGTTTTGGGGGCAAAAGTAGGGGGGTCGGCTTATACACGGGTCGGCTTATACACGAGTATATACGGTAGGTTCTTTTTCCTTGTGACATGGTCACTTTATTTAAAAAGACTTTTCAGCTCTCTTGACATGGCTGTTTTAGGAAATGCAGATGGGGCATTCTTCAAAATGATTGCCGGTACTACATTGTTTGTGTACCACAGACATTTTAATGTAAAGTGCATTAGCAGCCAATTTACACAAATAGTATAGTAAAGTAAAGCTATTTACTGCATTGCAGTGGCCTTCAGGGAAGCCTTGGAGCTCATTACATAGTGGTCATATCTTGAACTCAATAATTAACAACATGCACTCAAAACTTCAAAAATTACTTGTCTTAGTGAATTGTATTGGAAAAAAACAGAACAATAGTCACCTACAAATAAATAATATATAAAATTAATCAGCATAAAATCTCAAGCTTAGGCACCTTTCACATCAAGGTTGTCTGAAATTCGCGGCAGATCCGGCAGGTTTGCTACATCTGCCACATAACGGGACACTTGCAGCAAGCCTCTTTCATTCCCTATGGGACTTACAGTCAGATCCAGCAGATTCGGCACTTGCGGCAGTGCAAAAAAAGCTGCTGCTACCAGCGTTTTTTGACGTGCCCCAAGTGTCGGATCCGGCAAAACCGCACTGGACCACAAGTCCCATACTGAATATATTGGGCTTGCCACAAGTGTTCCATCGCGTGGCAGATGCGGCAAACCTGCCGAATCTGCCGCAAATTTCAAAAATCGCTAATGTGAAAGCAGCCATAGGGCCGCTTTACACACACCAACTTCTGTGACCAACTTCTGAACAGATCTCTGGTTGCAGTGAAATCATGGAGACATTGTTCCATTTGTACACAGCCACAAAATGGAACAATGTGTCCATGATTTCACTGCAACCAGAGATCTGTTCAGAAGTTGGTCACAGAAGTTGGTGTGTGTAAAGCGGCCCTTAGCACAATATAGAAAAAGGTGACAGATATTCAGAAATGTCTAGTTTAATAAGTACTTATATTTCTTGTGAAATGATAATCATAAAACATTGTCCTAATACTAGGTGTAATATTATCATATATATTAATATATATATACAGTATATATATATACATATTTATATTTATATACACACACTCAGATTAACTTATTCACGTATGTATACATACAGTTGTGCTCAGGAGTGTACATACCCTTGCAAATTTTTTGCTTTCTTGGCCTTTTTCTAACAATATGAAGGATAACACAAACATTATTTTCCACTCATGATTAGTGGTTGGCTGAAGCGATTTATTGTCAAAACTGCTGAGTTTTCTCTTTTTAAATCATAATGACAATCAAAATCATCTAAATGACCTTGATCAAAAGTTCACATACCCCAGTTTTTAATACCGTGTATTGCCTCCTCTAAGGGCCCTTTCACATCAGCGTATTTTGAAATTTGCGGCAGATGCGGTGAAAAAACCGCATCTGCCGCAATTGCCGCATAACCGCTGCACTTGCGGCGCGGTTGCAGTAATCCCCATAGAAAGTATAGGGGGACTTGCGGCAGGTGCGGCAAGTGCGGTTTTGCACTTGCGGCAGGTGCGGCCGCGAAAAAAACCGTGGTCAGCCGCGGTTTTTTTCGCGCCGCACCTGCCGCAAGTGCAAAACCGCACTTGCCGCACCTGCCGCAAGTCCCCCTATACTTTCTATGGGGATTACCGCAACCGCGCCGCAAGTGCAGCGGTTATGCGGCAATTGCGGCAGATGCGGTTTTTTCACCGCATCTGCCACAAATTTCAAAAAACGCTGATGTGAAAGGGCCCTAACATCAATGACAGCTTGAAGTCTTTTGTGGTATATATACTATTAAAAAAGGGGAAGTCCAGTTACCAGAAATATGGTGTGTTAGATAGAGGAATATTAGGCTATTATATTTAAAACTTTTATCCTTTATTGTAGTTTCATAAAAACGTCTTGCAAGAAGTTTTTATGAAACTACAATAAAGGTTTTTAATATCATAGCCTAATATTCCTCTACCTAACACGCCATATTGCTGGTGACTGGACTTCCCCTTTTTTCATGGTGTATATGCTTCATTTACCTGGGAGTTGGCTCAGGATCTCCATGTCCGTGCACTGCACCCTACTAACTTCGGAGTGACCTCAAGTGGATGAATGTTTGGTGAGCTGAAACACGTTTTCTTCTGTTACTTTTGTGGTACTTGTGGATGAGGCTCTTTATTTTCTCAGATGGTAAAGCTGCCCATTCTTTTTGCCAATAGGTCTCCGTTTCCTGCAAATTCCTGAGCTTTTTTGCATGAACTGCGCGCTTGAGTTCTCCCTAGAGTGGCTTAATGATATTGAGGTCAGGAGACTGAGATGGCCACTCCAGAGCCTTCACTATGTTCTGCTGTAGCTAATGGCAGGTGAAATGGCCTTGTGTTTTGGATGTCATGTTGGAACGTCCAGCTACATCCCATTAGCAGTTACAGTTTGATGAGTGCAAATTTGCCTCCAGTATTTGTTGATAATGTGCTGCATTCATCTTTCCTTCAACTTTGACCAAGTTTCCAGTGCCTTTGTAGCTCACATATCCTCACATCATCAGTGATCCACCTCCGTGCTTTACAGTAAGAATGGTGTTCCTTTCATCATAGGCCTTGTAGACACCTCTCCAAATGTAATGATTATGGTTGTGACCAAAAAGTTTGATTTTGGTCTCATCATTCCAAATTACGTTGTTCCAAAAGTTTGAAGGTTTTTCTCTGTGCGTTTTGGCATACTGTAGGTGAGATACTTTGTGGAATTTGCGTAATAATGGCTTTCTCCTGGCGACTTAATCGTGCAGCCCATTTTTCTTCCAGTGCCTCCTTATTGTGCATCTTGAAACGACCACACCACTAGCTTTCAGTGAATCCAGTATTTCAGCTGATGTTATTTGTGGGGTTTTCTTTGCATTCCAAACAATTTTCCTGGCCGTTGTAGGCAGAATTCTTCTTAGTCTACCTGATCATGGTTTGGTTTTTACAGAGCCCCTCATTTTCCATTTGTTAATCACAGTTTTAACACTGTTGACTGACATTATCAATTCCTATTTGTGTATCCCTTTCCTTTTTTATACAGTTTAACTATCATTTCCCGTAAATCTGTTGACAATTTTTTGCTTTCCCCATGACTCACAATCCAGAAACATCAGTGGCTAGATGTAATATGCAAGAGTCTGTCTGGATCCCAGAAACTCACTCAACTTTCATGCCTACACTGATTACAAGTAAGCAAATCACAAGTGAGGATGTTACATTTATTAGCCATTTAAACCCATTTGTGTCAACTTCTGTGCATGTTATCAGATCAAAATCACCTGGGTATGTGAACGTTTTTGTGTTATCATCCATATTTCCTGAAAAAAAGGCCAAGAAACCAAAGAATCTGCAGGTTTATGTAAACTTTTGAGCACAACTGTATATACCTACAAATATGTACACATACATGCATATATACACACAAAGATGTTTATGGACATCAGCTGAATTCTTTCAGTAGTTAGAAAGAAATCCTGTCACTTAGTAAAAAATAATATCATCTAATGGAATTGATGGCCTAGAAAAAGGTGCCTCATTACCAAAAGAAACATCTCATGATAAGTGGTAAATCCAGTTAGCTGTCTCATAACCTTCACAACTTTATTTTTGCAAAATATACTGATGGCATTGCTTACAAAAGAATTTCTAAACTACTCAAGGTTCCAGTGAGAATTGTTTGCCCTTAATCCAGAAATGGAAAGAACATAATTTCACCATAAACCGTGGATATACTGTATATGTATATGGCAATTTCAGGTCCTAAACTTTTAATACTACTTGACGTTTATATTATGGACACATGTCATCAACTGCAGAAGCCCTACTGATATACAGTGATGTACAGTGTTTTTACCAATCCCCAATTGAAGCACTTTAATTCCTTATATCCCACTGTAAATATTGACAGCTGCACATAAGAAGTTTTACAAGGAGAAAGTGTTCCCTAAATTAGTCAATTGGCATCCTCAATTGCAGAGTTTGGATGGGTTGCTATGAAAAGAGGGGCCATGATGACATGTAGATAACCCATGCATCTTAGGCTATCAGATACTGCTGTTTTGTTTAGCATACATGAAAGTTTTACACTTTTAAGTTAGGTACATAAGTAGTGCAGTACTTATGAAATTAGAGAGTATTTAAGGGATAAAGGTTCTCTTAGAGGAAAGATTCTTTTAGGAAGATTCATAGACCTTGCAAGTCTTCAGTGGGAACCTAAATCACTTCAACAGATAAAATAAAGTAAAAATGTAAACATTCTCACCCATTCTGAGGTTCAGAGAAATTATTGCATGTGAATTAACAACCTAATGACTCCAATCCCCCAAAAATCATAGTCGGTTTTATAAAGCCCTATTACAACTATTATGGCTTTAGTTAACTGTAAAGACTCCCACCCTGACAAGGGCAGTTTACAGGCAATTGTAACACTGGTGTCCCTGGGCTGCTCTGCCTCTGCTATGTAGCGGGGATGCCAACTTACCAGCATTGCTTTGCCTCATTCTCCCTCCCCTCTGCATGGCTATCCACATGCTCCACTGCTGCCTTTGTGTTCTCAAGTCTTTTGCATGCCGCTTATGGCAGGTGCCCACGCTCCTGCACTGCTCTTAAAGGGCCAGAATGCTTTTGTTCAGTTTATGTTTGAGAGATATTGTGTATTTGAAGCTTCCTCCCATTAGGGGAAGTGCCTTTTCAACATCTTATTTAGCTTATGTGCCTCCTTCTACATAGTTGTCAGGTTCAAGTGTCTGCTACCTGTCTCTGTGCCCTGCCTTAGCATATCTGACAGCTGCTACTCTTGTCCCTCTGCTCAAGTAGGTACACTTCCCCACGATCGCCTCCTGCAAGCATAACAGATTGATAAGGCCAAGGATGCTGTTGACTTCCTGACTCCCTAGCTTGCTGGCCTGTTCACGGATCCTGTTGACTCCCTTGCCAACCAGCTCGCCAGACTGTAACAGGAGATAATCTATATACAGAGTCATCAAATAATATCCTGGCCTGTATGCGGTCTATGCCATCAGATAATTTATCTTCTGGTTCCAGTCCTCGCCGTTCTGCTCCTCCATGTTTTGACAGTGACCCGAAGCAGTGCTGAGCATTACCTTGGCTGGCAATAAAAAATACAGCAAAGCACACACCTATTTTTACAATTATTTTTTAGGTTTTACAGTAATCTTAAATCAGTAAAAAAAAGGCAAGGGATGCCCCCTATTTTTGTTTGCCAACTAGGGTAAAGCAGACAGCTGAAGCCTGCAGACCACAGCTGGTGGCTTTATCTTGGCTGTAACCAAAATTAGGGGAACCCCACAACATTTTTTTCAATTATTTATTTTTACAGTCACACTTTGAAAGTGTTTTCTTGATTTTGCCTCTTATGGATTGGAAAGGGGTTTGCAAGTTTGGCGAACTGTTCACCAATCTATTCATTGAACATATGCCGGTTTGGCGAACAGAACCAAACCCGAACTTCAAAAGGTTCACTTATCTCTAGTGTTAATGTGGCAGAGCTGTTTTTCATTACTACACATAACTTAATTTATGGACATCCATGGTTTGTTTTCTTTAACTGTGTGGATTGGATGGACTGTTACTGTTATCAAGTGACAAATTCATGTCAATAACACCTTTAGAAATACAGTGTGGGCCATTTATATGGATGCATCTAAATAAAATGGGAATGGTTGGGGATATCAACTTCCTGTTTGTGGCAAATTAGTATATGGGAGGGGGAAAACGTTTCCAGATGGGTGGTGATTAGGGGGGCCATTTTGAAGTCGGTCATTTTGCATCCAACTTAATTTTTTTCAATGGGAAGAGGGTAATGTGACACATCAAACATATTGAAAATTTAATAAGAAAAACAATGGTGTGCTTGGTTTTAACATAACTTTATTCCTTCATGAGTTATTTACAAGTTTATGACCACTTATAAAATGTGTTCAAAGTGCTGCTCATTGTGTTGGATTGTCGATGCAACCCTCTTCTCCCACTCTTGACACACTGATAGCAACATCACAGAAGAAATGCTAGCACAGGCTTCCAGTTTCTGTTATTTTAGATGCTGCACATCTTGTATCTTCACAGCATATACAATTGCCTTCAGATGAGTGTTGAGGCAAATTTTTTCGTGAACGGTGAAGTTAACAAACAAAACCACCGCTATTGGTCTGACACTAACCCACAGTGGATAGATCCCTCCAAGACTGTTGGAACACAACAATTGATGGTATGGTGTGGTATATGGGGTACAAAGATAGTGGAGCCATTCTTAATCAATTGAATCCTCAATGCCACTGAATATCTGAAATTGCTACATGATTCACAGTCGGTTGGTTTCCTGATGAAGGAGCAGGGATATAGCTCCTAAATGTATAGAATAAAACCACCATTGCTGGTATGTTTTTGTAGTAATTTTCATCTCTTGGCAGTGTGGATTGTTTACATACGTATCCACTGGAGTTATTTCTTTTAACAAGAGCATGTGTTAAAAAAGAGCATATTGTGCTGAGGTAAGCAACATTGTTGGGTGCTTTACACATTGCCTCTGCAGCCTTAATTTTTATATTTTCATTTTTCCCTTCCTCCTTTTAAGAGCCATAACATTATTACAAGAATTCACCATATACTGTGGGCAAAATTATTAGGCAAATGAGTATTTTGATCACATGATACTTTTTATACATATTGTCCTACTCCAAGCTGTATAGGCTTGAGAGCCAACTACCAATTAGGTAAATCAGGTAATGTGCATCTCTGTAATGAGGAGGGGTGTGATCTAATGACATCAACACCCTATATAAGGTGTGATTAATTATTAGGCAAATGCCTTTCCTTAGGCAAAATGGGTCAGAAGAGAGATGTGACGGGCTCTTAAAAGTTAAAAATTGTGAGACGTCTTGCAGTGGGACGCAGCAGTCTTGAAACTGCCAAACTTTTGAAGCGTGATCACCGAACAATCAAGCGTTTCATGGCAAATAGCTAACACGGATGAAGCGTGTTGGGCAAAGAAGGCACAAAATAACTGCCATTAAATTGAGAAAAATCAAGCGAAAGCTGCCAAGATGCCATTTGCCATCAGTTTTGCCAGATTTCAGAGCTGCAACATTATTGTAGTAGCAAGAAGCACAAGGTGTGCTATACTCAGGGACATGGCTAAGGTAAGGAAGGCTGAAAAACTACCACTTTTGAACAAGAAACATAAGATAAAACATCAAGACTTGCCCAAGAAATATCTTAAGACTGATTTTTCAAAGGTTTTATGGACTGATGAAATGAGAGTGACTCTTGATGGGCCAGATGGATGGGCCAGAGGCTGGATCAGTAAAGGACAGAGAGATCCACTCTGAATCAGACACCAGCAAGGTGGAGGTGGGGTACTGGTATGGGCTGGTATCATCAAAGATGAACTTGTGGGACCTTTTTGAGTTGAGGATGGAGTGAAGCTCAACTCCCGGACCTACTGCCAGTTTCTGGAAGACAACTTCTTCATGCAGTGGTACAGGAAGAAGTCAGTATCGTTCAAGAAAAAACATGATTTTCATGCAGGACAATGCTCCATCACATGCATCCAACTACTTCCACAGCGTGGCTGACCAGTAAAGATCTAAAAGAAGAAAAAATAATGATATAGCCCCCTTGTTCACCTGATCTGCACCCCATAGAGAACCTGTGGTCCCTCTTAAAATGTGAGATCTACAGGGAAGGAAAAAAGTACACCTCTCGGAACAGTGTCTGGGAGGCTGTGGTGGCTGCTGCATGCAATGTTGATCGTAAACAGATCAAGCAACTGACAGAATCTACGGATGGAAGGCTGTTGAGTGTCATCATACAGAAAGGTGGCTATATGGGTAACTAATTTTTTTTGTGTTTTGTTTTTGCATGTCAGAAATGTTTTTTTTCTAATTTTTGTGCAGTTATATTAGTTAATTACCTGCACAAACAGAAATCCTCCTAAGATAGCCAAATCTAAAAAAAAAAACACTCCAATATCCAAAAATATTAACCTTTGATATTTATGAGTCTTTTGAGTTGATTGAGAACATAGTTGTTGAACAATAATAAAAATAATCCTCTAAAATACAACTTGTCTAATAATTCTGCACACAGCAAATGCAGGTTTGTAATTTGCAAGGTCGGAAATACTACAGCTTCTGACAGGAGAGAATGTAATAGAGAGTACACAGATATTACAGTCAGGGATCACAGCTGAGTAAAATTTTATGCCAAAAATTTTATCATGTCAACATCGTTGTTTACTTTCTTGCTGGCTAATAAAAACATCTTAAAAAGGATCACAGCTGAATCTTTCCATTGATTGTTTAATTGTTTTACATCACATAGAAAATAGACTGCAATGTCTGTATAAAAGCTTTTACTTTTACCTTTTCCCCTGCCCAGGAGGTGTGGTATATCCGACATGTTTCTGCATGGTTGGACAGCAACATTACACAGGTGCACATTTATAAGAATATCTTAAGACAGGAACATTTTTTTAACACAATTGTGGAACTTATTATCACTTTAAAATCTATTAATTAAAATTTACAATTGATCATGGACCAACCCTTTAAATGGTTAATAGCAACAATTGTAGTTTAGTTTTGGCTGCTGCTTTTAAGCCGGGGTCACATATAGAATAAAATATCAGTCCGATTTTCAATCAGAAAAGTGGGACAATTTTTTTCTCACTTTTCATCCTTGTGCAATCACTTTTTTTATAGTAGCAATTATTAATCCTTTACAAAACGTCTTACCATGGAATTACAATGTATCCATAAAAATCGAATTCTCACGCCCTTACAACTAAAATTGGTGAGTCTCATCCAATTTCAAAGTCAAATCATAGCATGCTGTAATTTTTTGTATTGACAGATTCTGACAGTAAACAAATTGGTCAGCTGTACTGCCCTACTGAATAACATGGATAAGTGTGCTGTCTGCTAAAAAAAAAATCAGAAAGCATACATCAGATTTATAAACCTAAGTGTATGAGTTCTTAAAGATAGAAGCCAACTGAGCTTCTATATCCCCTTCAATTGACGATCACTAGTGATGAGTGAATATACTCGTTACTATTCGCATGGATAGTACAGTGTTCGCATTAGTCATTATTCAGTGAGTAATGCTGGTGCTTGTGAAAGATGTGTCGATCCTGAGAGATCTGACATAAATTGCTGGCTCCCTTCAGTAAATAATGGAAGCTGCCACCCCAGTGAGAGCCGATTGAATGGAAAGCTCTCACTGGGGGGAACAGCAAAGTGTTGTATGCAGTGAAGACTCAAAAAGCCCACCCTTATGTACTGTCCCGGAAATGCTCATTTTATGACTGGCTGGTGTGTTGGCGGAGCCTATCACTAAGTAACTAACATTGGACTCCATATTCAGTACGAATGCTGAGAATTATAAATTACTCACTACTAATCTCCCAAAGCCGAGTATTTCACTATTCGGTCATCACTAATGCTCTCCCCAGTCCTGAAATAGATATACGTCATTTTATGCTACAGGGTTTAAAAAAGAACGTTTGATTGCATAATTTTAAGGCATAGTGATTAGAGCAGAGAATTAAAATTCCAGGTAGTCAATAGTCTACTATTAATGACTATATCAATTTGTGTGGCCAATATGTCTTTTTCTACAAATGATAAGTTCTAATTCCAAATGTAAAACAAATCATGCGTGCTTCTTTAATTGTAGAATTGAATCTTTCTGAACAAACATATAAATCCAATTTAAGTCTATTTTAAAACAATTAAAAGAAACCTATTTATTTCCCCTAGTGCATAATGCTCCGTTTAATTACACTCCATTACAGCAGAGGTTCTAAGTTCTTTTTTTGTCTCAAACAAAGAACAAATCTGCATAGAGACAAACCAATTTAACTTTAAGAAAAATACAATTGCTAAAATAAAAAGTTTAATCTAAGAAATATTGGTAAACTTCTACCATAAACTACTTTCTGTTTATACCATATATTTATATGAATGTGCTGTTATATTCACACTGTGCATTGCTTTTTGTACTTGTATAAAATTATATGGATCATTGGGAAATATAAATGTTGAAACTAGCTCATAATATAGAAGGTTGCTGAATTCGCTAAAGAAAAATTGTGCAATTAAACTTCAATCAGAGTTTAAAACTAAAGGGAATAAAGAAAAGAAAAGCTTCAAAATGTGTATGGAAAGTACAACATCAAGAAATGTACAAATGACTGTAAAATATGTCTGCATATAATCAGTCACATTTCTGTTAGAACGTAACCCCACATCAATAGTGTATTTTTTCTCAGTAAAATTTCTTTTAAAAACGTAGGCCTCATTTATGCATCTGTTATTGTCATATATGTCCAGTAAGTAATTTTCATGGATAGAATGTTTATCTATTATAATCCATAATACTGTTCACATGTCCGTGTGTCCAAATGAAATGTGCCTCTGGGCGAATGCTCCATTTTCTGCAACCTGGAATGCTTCAGAAATATAGGATTGCTAGATGGTGTGTGGCATTATTACTACCGTGGATATCTTTCTCTTTGGGTTTGCCATACTCTTTCTGGCATCAAATCCCTTTATTCCCAGGTTAAGCAAAACAGACAAGGGTAGCAGGCATTATACTTTAAAGACACTTTATATGACACAGAGGCACATATATGGGTCAAGGTCTTGCACTGTGAACCCTGCACCCAGACTACTGGCTTTGGGCCTTGACAAGGGATGCTCTTAGAGCCATTACCTTCTTTAAGTGTCCACAGCTGGGCAGATTATTTTCCTCTTTAAGGTCCCCATACATCTGGCCAACACTGGACTCCACTTCTTTCAAATCTCTCTCTGGCAGACTTCACCCACCTACCTAAAACGGTTTCAGTTTTTGTTGACTTGCTTCTTGTACTTCTCTGGTCTCTAAAGGTCTCTAAACACACTATCTGGAAAAATTGTTTATTTCTCTGCAATCTAGCCTTTCAAACTGTGTGCTAATCCCAACTAATTGTCTCACACTCTAGTCTGTTGTGGGCAGGCTTAAGCCCCCGTCACACCTAGCGAGATCACTGTTTCATCACAGGTTTTGTGATGCAGCAGCAAACCTAGCCAGCAGATCTCGCTATGTTTGACACGCAGCAGCGACCAGGTCCCGCTGTGAGATCGCCGGTCATGTCAAAATGGCCTGGACCATTTTTTGATCGTTGGGCTCCTGCTGGCCAGCATGCATCGGTGTGTTTGACACCTTAACGACGACCTCATTGGTGACTCAGAACTCAGCCACGTAGGTCTGAGTTGTCAGACTAGCTGCTGTGTGACAGGGTCCCAATGAACACCAAGGTCGCTATACGGGTCGCCGTATCGTTGATGCGTAGTTCAGTAGATCTGACTGTTTGACATCTCACCATCTCACCACCACGAAGCGATGTTCCAGCGATCCTTCCGAGGTCGTATCGTTGTGGGGATTGCTGGAACGTCGCCAAGGGTAATGGGACCCTTAACGTTTCCCATGGTTCTATGCAAACATTATAATACCTTACCAACACTGCTATGCTTTATACCTTAGCCTAATACACATGCTAGTGCATCTCAGTGAATTAGAGTATCATCAAAACGTTATATTACTTCAGTAATTCAATGCAAAAAGTGACACATATACTATATAGAGTCATTACAAAAAGAGTGATCTATTTCAAGTTATTATCTCTGTAAATGTTGATGATTATGGATTACAGCCAATGAAAACCCAAAGGACATTATTCAGAAAATTAAAGTAGGGAGGATGAAGGGTTAAAAATCATGCTCTGTATTCCACAAGACATCAAAGTGTGAATATAATATTGATTTATAAGTCAACGTGTTTAAGGGCTTCCAGTAACACCCTGAAAGATGCCAATATTATATTGAGTTTTGACGATTTTCTAATTCATGTACTAGTGTATTACATTATTAACACTGCTATGTTTATATATTACTTTACTTTATATTATATATTCCCATAACACTGCTATACATAACTCTATCGTAACCTATGTCTAGCAAAACAATTTAAACATTACACATCTCAATTCACATTATATCATTACAACCGATATTCTTCAGGGGGCACGTGACAACCTGTCCATCTCCTTACCCACACAAAAATCACAGAGAAATATTCACTTTTATTCTAAGGCCCTTTAAATCAGCGTTTTTAATTTGCGCAGATGGGAAAAAAACGCATCTGCCCATTACCGATACGCTGCACTGCGCGCGTTGCGGTAAACCCATGCAAATAGCGTATTTGCAGTGCGCAAGTGCAGTTTGCACTTGGCAGGTGCGGCGCGAAAACCGCGTGAGCAATGCACCGTATGCGGTAATTCGGCAGATGCGTTTTTTCACCGCATCTGCGCAATTCAAAACACTGATGTGAAAGGCCTTAGTCACAATCAAAATCACCTAAGGAATTCTAAGGATCCTTAAAAATCACAGACAGCACACAGATGTCAATCTATGTGCTGTCTGTGATTAGGATTGTAATGAAAAGGACAAACTTTGCAATCTATTAATTTTTTTATGAGACAATTACTGAAAACTAGTGAAAACTGAAAAAATGAACAAACACATTAAGGAGATGCAATACTAAGTAGGACATTAGGATGAGCAGAAAACCATGGTTAGGTTTGGTAGTTTCCAAGCATCCTTTCTCCACCAGAAAACTGTGGTAAGAAGTTCCAACAAAACATAAAGGCCCAAATAAATTAGAAGGGAACTCCAGTGAGAGAAAACTTTTAGTACAGTTCCTGCCCTCCTTCATGATGAAGCAGAGCTGTCCACGGCAATTCTAGGATCCATAGATCTCTTATAAATTGACAAGATCATATCTGCTCCTCACCCCCACATCATAGAACAGAAAATGTTCAACCTGGCAGCTTTATAAAGGAGCAAAAAGTAGGAGGTGTGTCAGAATCATGGATGCTTGGAGCTGCAGGATCAGCCTACATTCCAGTGAGGAGTGATGATGATGATTCATTGAACGTTGGAGGGATAGGAAGCAACCATATTCCTATGGGGGAAGGGAGACCTTGCAGAGCTGAATTGATCAATGTAATGATTTGCCTTTGCTCCTAGCCTCACAATAACAGTACACATTATGAATCATCATACGGCAGAAAATCACAGCATGTATTTGTATCTGCCTGGTGACATGATTGCTATTTCAAGCCTGGACTTCCCCTGTCACATAGGATGGTATATCAGGGACAGGATTGTATGTGTGAGCATGGGGCCGGCGGCTATGCCTCCTCCCTACACAGAAATGTGACGGGGCTGGAATGTAGGATTATCATTCATGCCCCTAACACAACTCCTGCTTTTTGCTCCTACATGAAGCTGCCAGGCTGAAAATGTTATGTCCCATGAGGGTGGGTCAGAGCTGAGGAGCATGTATGATTTTATCAATTTATAAGAGATCTATAGATCCTACAACTGCAGTGTGCAGCACTACTTCATCATGTAGCAGGGCAGGAATTGTACTAAAAGTTTTCTCTCACTGGAGATCCCTTTTAAGACCAGCATTGAACTCGCCAATTTTAATAATTGCACCGCTGAATTAAGATACATCTGCTTCATAAAAAGATGCACATCACTTAATTAATTAGGCATATCTTTCAATCAACTTGTACAATTGGCAGAAATGTATTCCACTCTTTGACTTTTGTACATTTCTGGAGTAAGTTAGGGTGCTTTCACATCAGCAGTTTTCGCCGATCGCGGCAGTTACGGTGAAAAAACTGCAACTGCCGCGATTACCGCATAACCGCTGCACTTGCGGCACAGTTTCGGCAAGCCCCATACAATGTCTATGCGGGCTCACGGCAGGTGCGGCAAGTGCAGCATCGGCACTTGCGGCAGGTGCAGGCGCGAAAAAAACGTGGCTGACCGTGTTTTTTTTCACGGCCGCACCTGCCACAAGTGCCGAAACTGCACTTGCCGCACCTGCCGCACACTTACCGCAAGCCCCATAGACATTGCATGGGGCTTGCCGCTACTGTGCCGCAAGTGCAGCGGTTATGCGGTAATCGCGGCAGTTGCGTTTTTTTCACCGCAACTGCCGTGATCGGCGAAAACCGCTAAAGTCACAGGATTTCAAGTGATTTTGATATGCTGTCTTAGCTATGCCTTTCTGCTTTGCCCATAATGGCATAGTTAGTTGGAACTTGTGTAAACATGCCAAATATTGTAAAATTTTGCACAACTTCAAAATTGTACAAAAAATTATGACATTAATGTAATCACCTTATGAACAAGCCTCAAGGTATTTTTAGTCTACAGCTATTCAGTTCATTCTAAATGTATGGCACTTTTATTATTATTAATAATAATAATAATAATCTTTATTTATATACTGCCAACCTATTCTGCAGCGCATCACAATTCACAGGTTCATATACAAACAGTTGTAAGAAACAATTATAAAAAAAAAATACAATAATTAAATAAAAAAAATGATGATGACCCTGTTTGTGAGAGCTTACAATCTAACAATGAGGTGGGGGTGACACAAAGCATAGGTTCAGTCATCTTGAGGAAATGGGGAGCAGATAAGAGTGGCATAAGTGACCACTAGCCAATCTGTGTAGGGCTTTTGGGTCTGGTGCAGTTTGACAGAATTATGTTCAGAGCATTAGTGAATACCCTATGTCTAAATGACTACGATTAGGGAGAATGATGGGCCACCCTAAAAAGATGTGTTTTTTTGGGAGCGCCTAATTATGTGTAAGTTGTAGATAGTCCTAATTCCTTGGGGTAGAGCATTCCAGAGGATTGGTGCAGCTCAGGAGAAGTCTTGGATCTGGGAGTGGGAGGTTCGGGTTAACGCAGATGTTAGGGTGCTTTCACATCTGCGTTTTTCGTAATTCGCGGCAGATGCGGTGAAAAAACCGCATCTGCCGCGTTTACCGCATAACCGTTCCACTTGCGGCGCGGTTGCGGTTTTTTCTATGCAATGTATAGGGGGACTTGCGGCAGATGCGGCAAGTGCGGTTTTGCACTTGCGGCAGGTGCGGCCGCGAAAAAAAACCGCAGTAAGCCGCGGTTTTTTTTCGCGGCCGCACCTGCCGCAAGTGCAAAACCGCACTTGCCGCACCTGCCGCAAGTCCCCCTATACATTGCATAGAAAAAACCGCAACCGTGCCGCAAGTGGAACGGTTAGGGCCCTTTCACATCTGCGTTTTTCGTAATTCGCGGCAGATGCGGTGAAAAAACCGCATCTGCCGCGTTTACCGCATAACCGTTCCACTTGCGGCACGGTTGCGGTTTTTTCTATACAATGTATAGGGGGACTTGCGGCAGATGCGGCAAGTGCGGTTTTGCACTTGCGGCAGGTGCGGCCGCGAAAAAAACCGCGGCTTACTGCGGTTTTTTTCGCGGCCGCACCTGCCGCAAGTGCAAAACCGCACTTGCCGCATCTGCCGCAAGTCCCCCTATACATTGTATAGAAAAAACCGCAACCGTGCCGCAAGTGGAACGGTTATGCGGTAAACGCGGCAGATGCGGTTTTTTCACCGCATCTGCCGCGAATTACGAAAAACGCAGATGTGAAAGCACCCTTATGCGGTAAACGCGGCAGATGCGGTTTTTTCACCGCATCTGCCGCGAATTACGAAAAACGCAGATGTGAAAGGGCCCTTAGTCTAAAGTTGCTTTCAGAGCGAAGCGGACTAGTGGGGTGATAGACAGAGATGAAGGTGGAGAGGTAGGGAGGTGCCTTGCTGTGAAGAGCTTTGTGGGTGAGAACAAGCAGTTAGAATTGGATCCTATAGCGTATGGACAGCCAGTGCAATGACTGGCATAGAGCGGAGTAATGGTTAGCCTGATAGCTGACCCTGGCTGCTGCATTAGGAATGGACTGGAGAGGGTAAAGCCTACTGAGGGGGAAGGCCACTTAAAAAAGAATTACAGTAATCAAACCCTGTCTTATTTTGATATGGATTTCAAAGTTGACAAAAGCGGACAGTCACATGTTCTGTTCTGATAGGTTCTGAAAATAATTACTCTAGTAGGTATTACACACCTTTTAATATTGCCTTTAGCAGCTTTACTTATAACACAGACAGCAAAATCAAGCAAAAACATAAGGGTGTGACAGAAGGGCTTTATAAATTGGAATCATGTCTCGGCGCACTCTCTTTCACTTCTATAATGTAACAAAAAGTTATCGACATAGGAATAAAGAATATTTTGTTAAATGCTATAGTTAAAAATATATAAACGGATAAATAAAACATTTTTACAATATAGACATGGTAAATGGAAAGACAAATATACTTCAGCTAATAGCACGGCAGCTTCAAATTGTACAATATGATGCGCTTAAAGTGCATTGAAAGTTGTTAAGAACTCAGGCATAGTAAAGTGTTTCCAGAGATCCCAAAAGGTTCTGTTAGTGTTAATAATGCAGGTTATGTAGTGTGGAATGAAAGTTCTTATATTTAAAGGGAGGCATAACTCAAATAGTTTTCTTGTCACTTAAGCTTAGGTGACTGAATGGATCATAGCATTTATCTTACCTTGCTTTTAGGTGGAATGTTAGGCAATCAGCTGTACCAGCCAATTTAATGTGTTACGTGGTTGAAGCTCTTTCAGTATGAGTTTAGTTTATTACAAAAAAAGTGATATTGTACATTTTTCCTCCAGTGTAACTCTTATTGTTAGACTCATCTTTAATATGTCAAAGTTGACTATAAAATTGTTATTTAAAATAGCAATAATGTAATGCTTCATTTTATTTTATAACTGAAATTTGTTAGTGTTTTTTAGTGATTTTTTTATTAAATTGTAAAGAGGTTTTCGGGGACTTTAACATTTTTAACTTATCCTTAAGATAGGAATGGTGGCGGTGCGCCACCCAGGCACCCCCAACAATCAGCCGTTCTCAGTCACGCCTCCAGTTGTTCACAGCTAGGTATTGCACGTCAGTCCCTTATTAAAATCAATTGGGAGTGGATGTGCAGTACCCGACCGTTGCCACTATTCCTTTGACGGAGCTGTGCTGGGTAGCTTTGAAACTGGGTAGTTCTGACTAAAGGTGACACCATGCATAGCTGATTGTCGCACCCCCATCAATCAGACATTAATGACTCAATGATAAGACATAACTGTTAAAGTCCCAGACAACTCCTTTAATATTCTAAAAATAGTATTGATTCCAATACAGTAAATTCTTGTTTACAAAATGCAGAATTTACCAGAACAGAAAGATTGATATATTGTAGCATCTAAGCAGACAACTAGAAGATTACAAACTTTTAGGCTATAATCTCAAATTTAAAATATAGCAATCTGCTCTGATTATAATTAATTAATGCATTTTTACTGTGGGTTTTTAATGTCTTTCCATTTTTATTTGTCCCTGATAGATTTTAAGCAGTGGTTTACTAGGTAAACTTTCCATATGTAATTTGCTACAAAGAATATTTTTTGCTGGTAGTCTGTATATGTGGCACCCCAAGGGTTAATGTGCCACTGTAACATCCAAGGGTTAACTCCCCACATAACACCTGACACTGCACTAGCACCTCTAGGCCAGAAGGGGGAGCTAAAGCAGTTCCCTTATATATTCTGGTCTGAGGAGGAAGTAGTTAGTTGATAGTTGACAGTTGACAGTTCAGTTTAGTGCAGGGAGCACTAGGAGGAGGACCTGTAAATGGGAGCAGTGCTGAGCTCCTGAAAGGGACTACTGACTACTTTCAGGCCTGAAGCCAGGGTCTGAGGAGAGGAGTACAAGAAACAGAGGAACATATCTGGGAGACTGAGTTACCTCATAACTCGAATCTGTGACTGAAACACGCAGCACAGAAAACACCGGGATAGTGGAGGTTGTAGATCTACACTGTACCTCAGTGAAGCAACACGGCGGGGTCAGAAGCACACAGAAAGACTCAAGTTGCCTAGCAAAGGGGGCACCTGTGAGGAGAATCAGGGCCAGCAGCCCAGCTAAAGCGGCAGCAGGGCCACACACACAGCACAGCAGTGAGAAGCTGAGGACCTGGACAAGGTGGGAGCAACCCGGCCCCGGTACAGACTCCGTGGACAGTACTCTACTACTAACATCTGCAGTAAAGCATTGGAAAACTTCAAAACCATGAGTCTGTGTGATCCTTGTGCTCCAGCCCTTTGTTTCCTCACAAGCAGCTATGATCTCTACTACTACCCCTATCCTGCAATAACCATAGCACCATCAAGACTATTACTACCACTGCCTCGGGGAACTCAGCTCTACCTGCGGAGAGGCATTACATCCCCAGCTGCCCAACATCATCCCCGGAGATTCTGCAGCAGCGGTGGTCACCCTGACCACAACCCATGGGTAGCGTCATGACAAACATACCTGTAAATACCCCCAAAGCCATTTATTGCGGAACCCGGGACACGGTCCGGACCAAGACCACCGTGATATCCCCAGCAGTACCCGGTCCGGTACCGAGTACCCATACCAGTGGGCTCCACATATATAACTTCCCTTACAAACTTACTTCTGAAAGTCATAGTAGGAGGGGAAAACACTATGGAGGCCCCATTTTTAAAGAGAGCCTGTCACCTAGTTTTGCCCCCCTAACTTATCAATATCTGTCCCTGCAGCTTCCTACTACATTACTATCCATCCCTCTCTGATCTAAATATGCATTATAAAAGTGCAAAAAAGGGATTTATAAACTTACATGTTCCTAGTATTCCTAGGTGGGCATTCCTAGATGGCTGGCCATCTGGTCGGCAGTCTCTCTGGATCACTCTCCTCACCTCTTTGCAGTAATCACGTCCAGGTGGGTGTGATCATTTATTCATGAGCGAGCCCTCAGTTAAAATTCCCGTCTCCTTCTTCTTGCTGTGACGCCATGGCGCATCTTTTTTGGTCCAGCGAAGAGTGGTGGGTGTACTGGGTGTACAGTGCGGCTTCAGAATGCACATGCACAATGCCCCAGAGCCAGCCTTTACACTAATACACCCACCACACTGCGCCGGACTGGAAATTATGCTGGGCCAGCAGCGCTTCATACCTGGAAGAAGGAGGCAGGAATTTTAAATCAGTACTCGCTCCTGAATGAATGATCACACCCACTGGGCGTGCTGGCAGCAAAGAGGCAGGGAGAGCGGACCCAGAGAGACTGCCTACCAAACAGCCAGCCATCTAGGGATGCCCACACCATGGTGGACATGTAAGTTTATAAATTGCTTTTTTGCACTTTTATAATGCACATTTAGACCAGAGAGAGTGGTTAGTAATGTAGTAGTGGGCTGCAGGGATAGGTAGTGATAGGTTAGGGAGGTAAACTAGGTGACAGGTTCCCTTTAATTACAATAGAAAATGGTTCAAAAGATATTCCTCAGTTTGAAGGACCTTTATGGTGCTATGTTTAAAATTACCTTCTTAGTTAATTGAAGAAGACCTATTACTAGGGAAAAAGTTGCCAGTTTTTTGATCTTATTTTCTTCTCAATGCTCTCCTGTGTATTTTTTTCTTCACACTATTTTTTTCCTTTAATCTGCCAAACAATTATAGATTATAGGAATTTTTATTTCGGCAAATGTTTATGGTATTTATCAAGGGGCAGGGCCCAAGGATTCTCTAAGACAATCTTTATATTTCTCTATAATTATTACTCTTAGCAAAATGACCACCTTGTTAAAGACAATAAAACGTTAAGATTTAGCATCAATAATAACTAAAAATGAATACTCTAAAACACTCCTTGGGGCATGGAAAAAACTAAAACAAAAAAAGAATACTCAGGGAAGCAGCAGAATTACATAAAAAAAAATCTGGTCCCTTTTCAATTGGTGATAGGTCCTCTTTAAGGACAAATCTGAAAAGGCTTATGACCAGATTTTATGTGTTTCGTTTTGACCTGATTTTTAATTTTTTTGTGTTTTTTTTCTGTGTTTTGGTTATGTTTACATGTATTATGTAAAAAAATTGTGGTATCATTTTTCAACACTATTTGGATGTATGTTATTATGTATTTATATAATTTTAAAGGTATTTTTGGTATTTTATTTTTTCATACTGTGCAATTTTATTCTAAATATGGTGAACTTAACTAATTCATTACATAATTATCGGTGAATGAAAAGCACTAAGGGTACAATGTTTTTATACTAAGTTAATGCTTTTTTATACTTTTAATAATGTTGTATTTTTGTTCTTCTTATGATATCCAGCAATAATTTGATTACTTGGAATAGTGGTATGCAGCCTGGAAAAGAAACACAACAGTTGTGTAATATGCTGTAGGATTACTGAGGGATCTATTAGCAATAGTAGCACAGACAACACACTGGAAACCAAAGTTTGCAAGGTGAACATGTCCATATTTATCACACATATCAGATACAATAATGTGCAGCAAATGAAAAAGTTCCTCAAACAAGTAATGCAGAAAGTCCCTGGAAATAGTTCTATCAAGAAAACATAATACAAAAGTAACTGGAGATAATTCTCTCTAGGAGAAACCAATGGAGAAAAATACAGTTCAAGAATAATAAAGATCCAGAGTCCTGAAAAGGGAATGCCCAGAAAATCAAGTCCAATACTTATTGGTGCAGTAGAGTTTTTAATGAGTCCCGATGTCCTAAGAGCTGTCACTGCACCATAAACAATAGTTCATTTAGTGCTAGCAGGGCACAAAAGTCTTATGTGACACAGGGCTTATGAAGCTAGAGCAAAGTGAGGAACTAAATACAGACAGTTGCAAGCAGGAGAGTAGCTAAGACTGAAGAGATTACTGGAGATCAGGGAAAAAAATCCAGAGCAGATAAGCAGAAGGTGGAGCAAATTTGGAAACACAGAAAGCCTGGAATTTAAACTGAATACTTGAGTGTAGGTGGACAGTAGGCATACGTTTATAAAGGCAGAAGGAAGAATCACATGACCAGGAGTGAAGCAGTGGCTGCAATTTTTGAAGAGGGGCAAAATGCACACAATGCCAATAGAGATCCAAAGTCCTAACAAGTTGTTATAAACTATTCCTATCTTTTCCTCAGGGTTCCTGGGTATTTTGCCTTTTACCATTTTCTTCCCATGGAAAGACCTGACAAGAGGGGCCTAGAGAAATAATAGCCCAGATCCCCAAACAGTTACCGTATATACTCGCGTATAAGCCAAGTTTTTCAGCCCACAAAAGCTGGGCTGAAAAGTCTCCCCCTCGGCTTATACGCGAGTCATATACAGCCCCAGTGGTAGTATACAGCCGCCCGCCACCCCCATCAGTATCCAGGCCCCCCCATCAGTATCCAGGACCCCCCCATGCTCCTCAAAACCTGCAAAGTAAAATCATTATACTTATCACTGTCCTGTTGCCGCCGTCCCCGCCGCTGCCATCGCGCTCCCCGGCTTCATCCGTCTTCTTCCAGCTTCCTGTGGTCGGCGCAGGCAATGACGTCATTGCCTGCGCTGACCACAGGAAGCCGGAAGACGCTGGATGAAGACGGAGGAGCGCGATGGAAGCGGCGGGGACGGCGGCGACAGGACAGTGATAAGTATAATGATTTTACTTTGCAGGCTTTGCGGAGCAAGGGGGGGGGGCCCTGGATACTGATGGGGGGGGCCTGTATACTGATGGAGGTGGCGGGCGGGCTGCTGTATACTACCACTGGGGCTGTATATACCTCTGGGGCTGCTGTATACTACCACTGGGGCTGCTGTATACTACCACTGGGGCTGCTGTATACTACTACTTGGGCTGTATATACCTCTGGGGCTGCTGTATACTACCACTGGGGCTGCTGTATACTACCACTGGGGCTGCTGAATACTACTACTGGGGCTGTATATACCTCTGGGGCTGCTGTATACTACCACTGGGGCTGTATATACCTCTGAGGCTGCTGTATACTACCACTGGGGCTGCTGTATACTACCACTGGGGCTGCTGTATACTACCACTGGGGCTTCTGCTGTATATACCACTGGGGAGGCTGCTGTAACACTGCTGGGGCCTGTATATACCACTGGGGAGGCTGCTGTATACCACACTGCTGGGGGCTGTATACTACCCCTGGGGAGGCCTGTATACCACTGGGGGGGCCTGTATACCACACTGCTGGGGCTGTATACCTGTGCTGTGGTCCACCCTCGGCTTATACACGAGTCAATAGGTTTTCCCAGATTTTGGGGGCAAAAGTAGGGGGGTCGGCTTATACACGGGTCGGCTTATACACAAGTATATACGGTAATTGTTTTGTTGATCCACATTTGATTGTAACAGAAAAAGAAGTATTGTTAAAGTATTATCCTAAGACATTGCTGCAGACTCAAGGCCCTTGTACACATTAGCCAAATCGCAAATATCAGATGGATTGGTCACTTGTCTTATATGTTTGAGGGCCCTCTGACTCTCCTCACTGTTGTCAGCGGAAAAAAGAATTCAGTCTGCTGAATTTCAGCAGTAGACCATTTTGTTCTACCTCAAAATAATCTACTTCTTGAGCAATCTAGCAGTAGCTATCTCATAGAGAATGCAGCAGTACTAGGCCGAGCCTACACATAGAGGAGTCGGGAGAGACAGCGGTCAGCACAACGATCATTATGTAAATGGAATCTTAAAATCTGTGCCACCCATCCACAAAAATCATTGAGTGGTTGGGAATAGGTTAACGCATGTCATTTAATAACACAGTACTAGCTGCTTTAACAAACATGTCGTATTTTGGTGTTGTTCAATAAACATTGTCAAGCATTACAAGTGAATAATAGAAGTCTCATATACTCTGTGCTGGTATAACATGGGAATTTTTAAATAACTTTGGACAAAATGAAGCAATAGTTATTTTATTGAAAGTTTTCAGAAGCAGAAACAGAGAAGATTAGACATTAAAATAATTGTATTATATCTTCAAGGTCTATGAGCACCCAGCCTCACTTGATGAATAGAGTCTGTTGAATATATTCAAGAGACAATTAATCATTACTTTGGTCTTATGAGGATCCATTGTTTTCCCTATTTCCCAAGAGCTGCTCACATTGAGCCTTGCTACAAGGGTTATTTATAAAACCTATGTACTTGAATCATTGTGTAAATGGTCCTATAACCGTGTTCCTCTCAGTTTATCGATATATATGGTAGAAGAAAACTTTTATCAATGTCATTTTCTGTATCCGCTTCATATGTTCTTCTGCTCTGCATTACAGTAATGCCAATCTGTTTTACATTTTGTCTTCCGGAGAATTTCACAGTGTGAACCTAGCTTTTGAAGCCACACTTTGTTATTAATCAGGTATTATAAAAAGAATAGTATATGTCCCACTGAGCAGCAGACACCGATGCTGTCATCCCCTCTTCAGAGTGCAAATGCAATACTGTGCCAAAGTAATGGAACCTTTGTAAAACACACACCAGGTGAATTAGGCCACAGGAACGTTTTCATGCATTAAAGAAAATTACTTTTCATAATATTTCAACAGAATAGGATTGTAGAAATTTAAAGTATTAATAAACATGTTAAAAATTAAAAATCAACAATGGAACCTAACTAGAGTAATACATGTGTCTAAGGCTTTCCAAGTCAGTATAGGTTAGTGTCATTTGTTGATGAAAAATAATACTATTTTGAATAACGACTGTAGCCTGCAACAAAATATGCAATACCCTAGGCTTCTCTCTCCTTCATTACCATTTGCACTGTGCCAATTCAGTTATATACCGCTCAATACAATTTATTTTTACTTTTATTATTTATTTTCTTTCTAAATTAAAGTAAATTCTCAAGTCCCCGTAAAATTTGAGAAAAGTGTTATAGGAGTGATACCTTTATTGGCTAACCAAAAAAAAAATTATATTTGTAAGCTTTCAAATTCAGAAATTTTAAAACTTATAGATAGCCATTAAAAACTCTGTAGTACCTTTGACACTGCTGTAGAGTCTATATGACTTTTAGTCATAGTTGACTTCATTATTGTTTTTCAAATAGATTCTTACAGCAAAGTCGAACACTGATCCTATCTGGGATCCCTGGTGAAGATCTGATGGCATCTGCTCTTTCTACTCCTCTCCATTTTCACACTTTTTAAAATACCAGCAAAGAGGGAAGAGGCAAGGTTGTAGATAACAGACATAAAGCACCAGTATTTTTAAAAAAGTATTTTACTGCTGGGGTGGTGCTTCTATTCTAAGTCCCATGCCACTAGTCTTATATATCCATCTCTACTATTTTCAACTTCTGTCGCCATCACTCATGTAGGTCTCTGGACGTTTTTGACATGCCAGTGTTTCATGGAGTGTGCCGGAGCTCACTCTTCAATAGAAGTCTATAAGACCTCATTCTGGCTCTCTTAAAGTTGCACTTGTGAAATAACTTATGATTTACAACATTCAGAAGTTGCAGTCACAAAATGGTACCGCAAGACAGGAAGAACACTGACAAAGGAGAAAACGACAAAGTGTGAGAATAAGATTGAGGGAAAGGACCTTATGTTATAAACACCATTCCAACGCTGAAAAAAAGACCCTACTTGATTCATGCTTTAAGTGAATTAGAGATGGAGATAAGTGGATGTACAAAAAAAGATCATGTACAATTAGCATATAGAGAAGGGTGTGAATCTACAGATGAGGGCTCATACTTAGACTGTTTAGAGCAGGGGTGGGCATTTCCAGGCCTCAAGGCGTCACACACAGTCCTGGTTTTCAACATTTCCTTACAATTTGACAGTTGGTAATTTACAATTATTTAAATGACCAACTATCAAATTCTAAGGAAATCTAGAAAACCTGAACTGTGTGTTGCCCTTGAGGCCTGGAAATGCCCACCCCTGGTTTAGAGACGAAGAGAAAATCCACTTCAAATCCTGCAGAGAGATAGGAGAGAAAGATCACATATTTTGCAGCATAATTGCCCAGTGGTATACCGCCAATAGCGGCATACCATGCACCCATCATGGGGCTCATGAATCGGAGGGGCCCAGTGCCAATGCCAACATCGGGCTCCCGCTGCCTGGTATAACACTTTGCTGTCTACTTTATCGGTATCCGCAATGCAGATACATTTGAAAGCAATGATGAAAGAAGGAGCACCTGACTGTCTGCTCCCTCCTTCATGATTTTCCTGCTGTCTGACAGCTCAGCAGGTATGATGACATTGCTTCATCATGCCTGCTGTGCAAAGCAGTGAAAACACAACTTCAAAACCATCCTTGCCTAGACTGTAGCTGCGAGGCACCAAGGAGAGGTGAGTATTTGTATTTTTTTTAAATGAGTCAATACAAAGTCGCCATAATATTGCATGGATGCCTATGGGCTGTGTGTTATACTATGTGGAGAACTATGGGCTTATACTATATAAAGGACTTTGGGCTGTGCAATATATATGGAGGTGCGTTATTCTATTGAAGGACTAAGAGCACTGCATTATATATGGAGGTACATTATAATGCATAGAGCACTATAGGCAGTGCATTATATCTTAATGTGCATTATACTATAAAGGACCACGGGGTGCATTACATATGAAGGACTATGAAGGGTGCATTAATTATATGGATGACAATGAGGTGCTTTATACTATGTAGAGGACTATGTGGTTTGTGCATTTATATGGAGATGCATTATACTATATGAAGGACTAAGGGATTTGCGTTATATATAGATGGAGGTAAATTATACTATGTGGAGGAGTATAGGTTTTGCATTAGATATTGATGTGCATTATACAGTACTATATGAAGAACTATGGGGTGCTTTATATATAAAGAACTAAGGAGGGTGCTTTATTTTATAAGGAAAACTATGAGGTTCATTATTTTATATGTAGGTCAAAGGGGATGCATTATATATGAAGGACTATGGAGGCTGCATTATATTATGGGGGGACTATGGGAGTGCAATATATTATATAGAAGACTGTGAGGTGAAATATATCATATGGAGGACTATGGGCCGTGCTTTGTACCATATGGAGAAAAATGAGCTGTGCATTATACTATATTAAGGACTATAGGGGTGCATTATATATGGAGGTGCATTATACTCTATGAAGGTATATAGTCTGTGTATTAATCTATATACACAACAATCTGGCCAACAATTTTAAAGACAAAATTAACCACATATGACGGGAAAGTTCCTTACAGCTTCAGAGCATCATACATTCTCCTCCCCCCTGCACTTCATCCAACTCACTTTCAAGCTTTAATCTGGTCACAGAGGAAGAAGTCACTCGGCTCCTTGCATCTTCTCACCCTTCTACCTGCACCAGCGACCCTATTCCCTCACATCTCTTTCAATCCCTTTCCCCAGCTGTCACATCTCACTTAAGTAAAATATTTAATCTTTCCCTCTCACCTGGTATTTTCCCCTTGACCTTCAAACATGCCAGCGTTCACACATTATTAAAAAACCATCCCTCGCCCAGAACTCTGCTGCTAACTACCAACCTGACTTTAATTGTCCCTTTATCTCTAAACTCCTGGAATGCTTGGCCCACTCCCTTCTGATCCGCTATCTCTCTGACAATTCTCTTATTGACCCTCTACAATCCGGTTTCTGCACCTCACACTCTGAAACTGAAACTGCACTCACTAAAGTCTCTAATGATCTACTAACAGCTAAATCTAATGGTCAAGTTCTCCCTACTGATCATCCTGGATCTCTCTGCTGAACTCAATACTATGGATCACCAGCTCCTTCTCTCTATGCTCCGCTCTATTGGTCTCAAGGACAGCTCTCTCACCTGGTTCTCCTCCTACCTCTCTGACCGCTCCTTCACTGTATCTTTCGCAGGCTCCTCTTCTTCTCCTCTTTCCCTCATGGTTGGGGTTCCTCAGGTTCAATCCTAGGTCCCCTACTCTTTTCTTTATACACTGCCCCTATTGGACAAACTATCGGTAGATTTGGTTTTCAGTACCATCTCTATGCTGATGACACCCAGTTATACACCTCTTCTCCTGACATCAGCCCCACGTTACTACAAATTACCAGTGGTTGTCTTTCTGCTGTCTCTAATATCATGTCTTCTCTCTACCTTAAACTGAATTTGTCAAAAACTGAGGTTCTCATGTTCCCCTCATCTACTAATCTTCCGTAACCTAATATTGCCATTTCTGTACGTGGTTCTACCATTACTCCTCAGCAGCACGCCTGCTGTCTTGGGATTATATTTGACCCAGATCTCTCCTTCACTCCCCACATCTGGTCACTCACTCACACATGTCACCTACACCTCAAAAACATTTCTAGAATTCAACCTTTTCTTAGTGATGACTCTGCAAAAACGCTAATAGTCACCCTTATTCATTCGGGTCTGGATTACTGCAATTCTCTACTAATTGGTTGTCTACTAATTAGTCTACTAATTGCTCTACTAATTCTCTACTAATTGGTCTACTAATTAAACTCTCTCCTCTCCAATCCATCCTGAATGCAGCAGCCAGGATTATAGCCCTCTCCAAGTGCTTCACCGATGCCTACCCTTTGCAAGTCATTGCACTAGCTGCCTATCTGCTACAGAGTACAATATAAAATTATCAATCTGACCCAAAAAGCCCTCCACACTTCTACACCACCCTACATCTCCTTCCTCATCTTTTTCTATCACCCTACACGTGCCCTCCATTCCGCAAGTCATCTGAGACTGACATTATCTACAATCTGAACTTCCCACTCCCATCTCCAGGACTTTTCACGAGCTGCATCAATTCTCTGGAACAGATTACCAAGAACAATTCAATTAATTCCAAATATCCATAGCTTTAAGCTAGTGTTAAAAACACATCTCTTTAGGCTAGCCTACTACCTCACCTCATCTATGTAATTATTCATTTTCTGTTCTTCTCGAAATCTGGACTCTTGTATCATCTTTCTACACCCCCATGCATTTTATAAGACTTTATCTGTACTGTACAGATTCTGGTTGGTGAGCGGGTCATACAGCATTATGTGAATTCCCCTATTTATTATAATGAAAGCTGGACCATATATGATAGCATTTGTTACTATTACCGTTTGTGTCTCTCCTATTTCCTAATAGATTGTAAGCTTGCGAGAATGGACCACACTCCCAATGGGCTCAATGATGAATTTATTTATTTTTTGTCTCATATGGTCTATATTGTAATATATTTGTATTGTCTCATATTGTATTGTATTTTATCTTATTATTGTATTGTATTTTATTATATATTACTGCATTGTATCATATACCCTCTGAGTTATAAAGTGCTGCGGAATATGTTGCCGCTATATAAATAAAAAATCATTATTATTATTATATGGAGGATTATAGGCTGTGCATTATAAATGGAGGTGCATTATACTATATGAAGGACTATATGTGCCCATTATACCATATGTGGGGGATTCATTACTATATGGATGGCTATGTGGAATCTATTATATTATCTGATGATATATGTGGAGGTCATTATGCTATTTGTAGGGCTATGTGCTAGCCATTATACTGTATGCATGCAATTATACAGTGTCATTGTTTTTGTGGGGTTCATTATATTGTGCGGAGAGCTGTGTGGGGACGATTATACTGTTTGAAGGGCTAATGGGAGTCTTTATACAGTGTGGAATGACGTGAGGGCCACTATACTGTATGTAAGCCTGTTTTATTGTATGGAGGGCTGTGAAGGGGGTTTCAGTTCGGGATCATACTGTGTTGGGGTCATCATAATTTGCAAGGATTTTTGAGGGTGTACAGTAGACTCATTATGCTTTGCATGTGGAGGCTACTGTGGAGGAATTCACAATGGGATATCACACTTTAAATGACATCATACTTTATGGGTGCAATGTAAGGGGAAACTAGGGGCTTGAATAGGAGGAAAATTTGTGATATATGCTCTTATGTGACCCAGCTGAATATTATGTATTTTTGAGGAGCATGATAGGGGCACTAAGAAATTCTGCTATGGGGCACCAACATCTCTATATATGCCCCTGTAAGTGCCTATGTATGCAGAGTAGAGATGAGATAACATAAGGTTTGTGTTATATGAGGAATTACACATGAGAAAAGTTGGAAATGTGAAGCAGGTCATCTTAAAATGAATGAATTGAGATTATAACCTTAAAGTATACCGTATATACTCGTGTATAAGCCGAGTTTTTCAGCCCAAAATTTGGGCTGAAAAGTCTCCCCCTCGGCTTATACACGAGTCAATACGGGGGGCTGTGTCCGGGGCTGTGTCCGGGGGCTGTGGAGGCTTCAGGAGGCGGGGGGGGAGGCTGCTGTATGAGCGGCCCCGTCGCGTGGGGCCGCTCATTAAATATGCACTGCTTTCCCTGTCTATCACCGGCAGGGGAAAGCAGTGCATAACTAATTAAATCCCCCCCCAAGTGCTGGCACCTGCCCCCCCTTGTAAGGGCCCCCCCCCCCCGATGGTTATATTACCATTCCGGACTTCTGATCCGCGCCGCTCCTCGCTCCTCCTCCTGCTGCTCCGTCCGTCTTCTACATCTCGGATCTCCGGCCGTCGCAGGCATGTGACGTCATCGCACGGCCGGGGATCCCAGATGTAGAAGACGGACGGAGCAGCGCGGAGGAGCGAGGAGCGGCGCGGATCAGAAGTCCGGAATGGTAAGAGAAGCGGGGGGGGGGGCCCTTGCAAGGGGGGGCGAGGGCCGCTGTGTACCCCAGGGGCTGCTGGGGACCCCCAGGGGGCTGCTGGGTACCCCCTGGGGCTGCTGGGGCACCTGCTGGGGACCCCCTGGGGGCTGTTGGTACCCCCAGGGGGCTGTTGGTACCACCTGGGGGCTATTGGTACCCCCAGGGGGCTGTTGGTACCCCCTGGGGCTGTTGGTACCCCCAGGGGGCTGTTGGTACCCCCTGGGGGCTGCTGGGGTACCTGCTGGGGACCCCCAGGGGCTGTTGGTACCCCCAGGGGCTGTTGGTACCCCCTGGGGGCTGTTGGTACCCCCTGGGGGCTATTGGTACCCCCAGGGGGCTGTTGGTACCCCCTGGGGGCTGTTGGTACCCCCAGGGGGCTGTTGGTACCCCCTGGGGGCTGCTGGTACCCCCTGGGGGCTGTTGGTACCCCCAGGGGGCTGTTGGTACCCCCTGGGGGCTGTTGGTACCCCCAGGGGCTGCTGGTACCCCCAGGGGGCTGTTGGTACCCCCAGGGGGCTGTTGGTACCCCCAGGGGGCTGTTGGTACCCCCAGGGGGCTGCTGGGTACCCCCAGGGGCTGCTGGGTACCCCCTGGGGGCTGCTATATGTACCCCTGGGGGCCTGCTGTATACCACTGGGGCTGCTGTATACTACCACTGGGGCTGCTGGGGCTCCTGTATACTACCACTGGGGCTGCTGGGGCTCCTGTATACTACCACTGGGGCTGCTGGGGAATCTGTATACTACCACTGGGGCTCCTGTATACTACCACTGGGGCTGCTGGGGCTCCTGTATACTACCACTGGGCTGCTGGGGCTCCTGTATACTACCACTGGGGCTGCTGGGGCTCCTGTATACTACCACTGGGGCTGCTGGGGAATCTGTATACACCACTGGGGCTGCTGGGGAATCTGTATACTACCACTGGGGCTCCTGTATACTACCACTGGGGCTGCTGGGGCTCCTGTATACTACCACTGGGGCTGCTGGGGCTCCTGTATACTACCACTGGGGCTGCTGGGCTCCTGTATACTACCACTGGGGCTGCTGGGCTCCTGTATACTACCACTGGGGCTGCTGGGGCTCCTGTATACTACCACTGGGGCTGCTGGGAATCTGTTACTACCACTGGGCTGCTGGGAATCTGTATACTACCACTGGGGCTGCTGTATACTACCACTGGGAGGCCTGTATACCACACTGCTGGGGTCTGTATACCTGTGCTGGGGTCCACCCTCGGCTTATACACGAGTCAATAGTTTTTCCAGATTTTTGGGGCAAAAGTAGGGGGTCGGCTTATACACGGGTCGGCTTATACACGAGTATATACGGTACTTTATATTTGTTGGTCAAACTAAAGAAAAAAAAGCCACTGCCATAGTGAGCAATAACTCATTTTTCTTTTAAAAAATGAATAAATAATCGGCCATTTTGAAATTCCACATATTTTTTTACCACAACACCAGTCATACAAGCAAGGTTTACTGTAACTTTTATTTTTTTAGCTAGAAATAGCCAGTTAGTTGCTGGACTAAGAGCGTGTTGGTGCTCGAAACGTCGCCACACCCTATTCCCAATACTGGATTAAAGATCTTGACTACATCGATTTGGAGTGCTGCGAACTTTTGTTGAAAAACTGTATGTATACACTGTGTTCCAAATTATTATGCAAATGTTCTTTTTCTCTGATTTTTCTAAATGGTTGGTGCAAATGACAGTCAGTGTAATAAATGTCATCACCCATTAGAGTATACATCAAATTTTATTGAAGAAATCTCCCTATGATAACAGTATAATTTTCAAAATTAAAAAAACCCTAAAAGCACTGTTCCAAATTATTACGCACAGTAGAGTTTGTAAACATTTGATATGTTTGAAAGAACTGAAAATGCTCATTTGTTGAATTTGCAGCATTAACAGGTCACATTCACTGAAATAAAAAGCTATTTAACTCCAAAACATCCTAACAGGCCAAGTTACATGTTAACATAGGAACCCTTCTTTGATGTCACCTTCACAATTCTTGCATCATTTCTGGAGAGTTTCGGCTTGTATTTCTTTGCATGATGTCAGAATAGCCTCCCAGAGCTTCTGTTTTGATGTCAACTGCCTCCCACCCTCATAAATCTTTTGCTTGATTATACTCCAAAGGTTCTCTATTAGAGTTGAGGACTTGAGGTCAGGGGAAGATGGTGGCCACACCATGAGTGTATCTCCTTTTATGCCCATAGCAGCCAATGACACAGAGGTATTCTTTGCAGCATGAGATGGTGCATTATCATGCATGAAGATGATTTTGCTCCTGAAGGCACATTTTGGCTTTTTGAAGAAAGTTCTTGGTCAGAAACTCTATATACTTTGCAGAGGTCATTTTCACACCTTCAGAAACCTTAATGGGGTCTACCAGCTGTTTCCCAATGATTCCAGCCCAAAACATGACTCCTCCACCTCCTTGCTGACATCGCATCCTTGTTGGGACTTGGTGGTATCCACCAACCATCCACTACTCTATTCATCTGGACCATCCAGGGTTGCTCGGCACTCATCAGTAAGCAAGACTGTTTGAAAATTAGTCTTCATGTATATCTGGACCCACTGCAACTGTTTGTGCTTGTGAGCACTGTTTAGGGGTGACCGAATAGTAGGTTTATGCACCATAGCAAGCCTTTGAAGGATCCTACACCTTGAAGGACTCTAGAGGCACCAGCAGCTTCAAATATCTGTTTGTTGGTTTGTAAGGCCTTTTTAGCAGCTGCTCTCTTAATCTGATGAACTTGCCTGGCAGAAACCTTTCTCATTCTGCCTTTATCTGCACGAACACATCTGTGCTCAGAATCAGCCACAAATCTCTTCACAATACGATGATCACGCATAAGTTTTCGTGCAATATCAAATGTTTTCATACCTTGTCCAAGGCATTGCACTATTTGTTGCTTTTCAGCAGCAGAGACATCCTTTTTCTTTCCCATGTTACTTGAAAACTGTTGCCTGCATAATATTGTGGAACACAAATGGGCTCACCTGCCAAACTAATTATCACAGATATCTGAGATTGATTTCAATGATCCAAAGAACCCTGAGACACAATACCATCAATGGGTTTCATTGAAAAAAATAAATAAATAAAACCCTATGACACTTAAAACCAATTTGCATAATAATTTGGAACACAGTGTAGATAGATAGATATATAGATAGATAGACAGACAGATAGAATAATAGAAAGATCGGGCTTAGCAGACTTCCACTACTGCTTCTGGGTCTGCTCAGTCTCCTACGCTCCCACTCAATCACTTCCAGGGCCATCCATTAGGCTACTTACATATTGGCTGCACTGACGGCAAACAGCTAATCACAGACACCTCTGTGATTGGCGGTTGCAGACAGTGTGCATTTCCACAATCTGGATGGTATTTGTGCTTGATTGCCATACACATTAGCAACCAACATGCCATCATGGGTATTAAATAAAAAATAATAAAAAAAAATGTATGGGGCTTTGCAGTATTGTTAGGCCTAGCTCAGTGAAAGCAGACAGCTATGAGCTGCCACTCTCAGCTGCGTAATTTTACCTTGGCTGGCAAAAAAAATGTGTGGGCTCTGCCCTATTTTTAATTGCCAGCCAGGGTAAAACTAGGCAGTTGAGGGCTGGTATTCTCAGTGGGGCGAGGGCCCATTATTTTAGGGCCCCCATGGTAAAGGATAACAGCCCACAGCTGCCCCTGAAAATGACGCATTCATCATAACACCGTTTCCAGGCTCTTTAGCAGGCTCTTCCAGCGGCGCTGATGATGTTGGATTGCTGGGTAATAAGGGTTTAACTAGGGATGGGCGAATCTACTCGCTAGGACTCGTTACTCGGCGAGTAGCAAGGGACTCGCAGGACTCGTTACTGTGCGAGTTTCCCAGCGATTACTCGCACAGTAACGAGTCCAATGCAAGTCAATGGCAATCCTAGTTTTGTCAGAGTTCACTTTTTCTCACTCGCTAGACTCGCTATATCACATCGCTATGTAGCTTGAATCTCCCCAAATCGTTTAAACAATCGCACCGCTTCACAGATACCCGATGTCAGCAGCGAGTCTGAGTGAGTCTGAGCAAGTCTATGAATCTGAGTCCTGTATACTGTATTCAGGACTCGCGAATACAGAAACTGTTATGTTCCGACAAAGCTTCCGAGACAGCCTAGCGTGTTAGGTTAGAAAACTTGTGAAGATGGACAAGCATGTTAGCCAATCATATTCAGTAATGCCACAGCCATGTTGGTTGTGGCAGGACTATGATTGGCTTCTGTCCATCGTGATGCCTATGTCATGTATGAGAGGCGAGGCTGTATACAAGCCTTGACACCGCCATTTTCTCCACATTCCTGTGAGATCTGACCTAGTGCAGGGTGAGGTAGATGCTGGAGCAGATCATAGGGAGTGTCAGTCAGTGTAGGGAAACTTAAAAATTCCTTATATTTAACCCAAACAGCTCTTATGAGAGCTACCAGGAGGACAGAGAAGTAGTGTGTAGAGGACTGTAGGCAGGCAGGCAGGGAGGAGCAGCCTTACAGTGCTCACAGGACCGACCTCATAGCTTAGCTTACTCACTCAGCTGTCCTAATAGCTGAAGTCAGAGGCTTAGCTGAGGTACTATTTCCTATTTTTTTGCACCTGATAGATTTTGGGTCATAATAACCCCTTCAGCTTTATTTTCTCTGTGGCAGACCAGTGTGTTGCTGCTCTCCTACCTGCAAATAGCACGTACGCCACCTGCTTGTGCGACTACTTGTGCGCACTTAATAATTTTTGCAGGGACTAGTGTGCTGCTACACAGACATGGACACATTTCTCACTTAAGGTGCACTTTTAAAATATAACCTTTAATAAATATTTGTTAAAATAACAAAAAAGTGTTCTCCCACACCTAGTGTCTATATAACACACATTACAGACAGGGATGGGACAATATCCCTATTAAACCCTGTCTCTTGTTATCTTGTTATCATATAATTTGGATAAAAACCACAGACACGGACACAGCAGCAAAAAACTGTTGCAAGTGGGGTTTCCAAAACGGCAATGCGAGCGCTTTCCGAGACATCTGCGATTTGTAAATCGCACATTACTCGCTATTGCTCGCTTCCCCATTCATTAACATTGGACTCGCTAGACTCGCAACGAGTAGCGAGTCCTGGGCTCGGACTCGCTAGAGTCAAGCGATTCCGAGTAATTTAGGACTCACCCATCACTAGGTTTAACACCAGCTTTGTATTGCCAGCTGTTATTGAGCCCTGAGATTCGTAATGTCAGGTAAGGGCCCTTTCACATCAGCGTTTTTTTCAAATCACGGCAGATGCGGTGAAAAAACCGCATCTGCCACGATTACCGCATACCGGCTGCACTTGCGGCACGGTTGCGACGCGGTTGCGGTAAACGCCATACAAGGTATAGGCGGACTTGCAGCAGGTGCGGCAAGTGCAATTTTGGAACTTGCGGCAGGTGCGGCCGCGAAAAAAAATGCTGTCAGCCGCGTTTTTTTTCGCGGCCGCACCTGCCGCAAATGCCAAAACTGCACTTGCCGCACCAGCCGCAAGTCCGCCTATACCTTGTATGGCGTTTAACGCAACCACGCCGCAACCGTGCCGCAAGTGCAGCCGGTATGCGGTAATCGCGGCAGATGCGGTTTTTTCACCGCATCTGCCGCGATTTGAAAAAAACGCTGATGTGAAAGGGCCCTAAGTTAGACCTGGCCATTAAGAATCTCAAATAAATAGTAAAAAAGACACAACACAAAGAAAAATTATTTTTTTCAAAGAAAAAAGCACAATCCTCGTCTTCTCTCTTACTAAATAGATTCATCTCTGCTACATCAGAGAACATGGGGAGGGAAAAAAAATCCGCTCTCCATGGTTGCTGATCACTGAATGACAGTGCTGAGACCTGCGGTATAGTAAGCGGTGAGGTCACCATTGCCATAGCAACAGAGGTTACTATAGCAATGATGACCTCACCGCTTGTTATATGACAGTGCTGAAATATGCTCTAAAGTAAAGCGGTAAAGCACAGGTCTCAGTGCTGTCATATAGTAAGCAGTGAGGTCACCATTTCCACAGTAACCACTGTTGCTATGGACAGCGCTGAGAACTGCGCTATACTAAATTGGCAAAGTGCAGGTCTCAGCACTGTCGTATAGTGAGCGGTGATGTTACCATTGCCATCGTTATTAGCGGTTACTATGGCAATGGTGACCTCACAGCTTATTATGTGGCTACATTCACACATCATTTTGGCTGTGTTTTGTGAGGATCCGTTTTTCGTGCAGAAACTACACTGAGAATGGATTTTTCACAAAACTCAGTCTCATGTGTGTGAATGCTGCACTATTTACTCACCTCCCCGTGCTCCCACAGTGATCACCAGTGATGTTCTCATCCTGGAGGCTGCCGTGTTCAGTGCTTCTAGGACCCTGATCATGTCACTGAGTGACATCACTCAGTCACATGGCAGTGCCATGTCCTCGAGCACCGTGCAGAGAACTCTCGTGGGTTCTGCAGTCTCCAGAATGAGAGAACATCGCTGGAGATCACCGTTGTAGCATATCATGTTCTCTCACACTGTGGAGAAATGCAAAATTTAAGAGTCAGAAGTGCTCAACTCTAACATAAGTGCCAGGGTTGCCAACAGCCCAGAAATTTGAAGACAGTCTGTAAAAATAGGGTACCTTTTAGCACTGTCCATAAAGAAAAAATGTAGGCAATTTTTGAGATTGACAAAACTATTACGTATTATTTTGACTGTACTTTTTGTACATCCTTTTAAAGTTCATAGTGAATGCAGCTGATATTGTCCTATCAGACGTATGCGCTGTAGACCTGGATCATGTATAACCACAATGATAATTATAGTTTTCGAAGAAGCCTGTAAAACATATAGCCTGTCTGTGATTTTTTTGATAAGCTGCCCAGAAAAAAATCAAAAAGTCAAGTAGTTGTAATGGTAATCAAGTTTACAGACTTTATATTGAGCAAGAGTGCTTATGTGTCTTGTACTGAACAGTTCTCCAAAGCATTTTGTTATATCAGTGGGGGCCTCAGCAATCTGCATGACGAATAATATATGAAAAATGTAAAATTCAATATGTTTAATATACTGTATTCAACTTATTTGCTGTCCTTATAAGTGATTGTGAATGTAGGAATACAGAAAAAAAACTGTTATATCATTTCTAGATTTTGGTGCGTACACTGTATTAAATGTGTATTTTTGGATATTTGAGACTGTTCATGTGTGTTTTTTTGTGATTACTGCTGTATGTTTTTGAACATATTTTTGTCTATAGTGCATTTTTTTGGGTTGTTATGTACTTGTTTAGCCATAAAATCTCTGCGTGCTGTGACAATCATGCAAACCCCATTCCAGTCTTTTGCTACAGGGCTTTGTGCTTACTCCACTAGATGTAGAAATAAAGCACTTTTACTGTTCATGGCTCATTTATTATAGACTATAAATGTGCTATGTAGAAAAGAAAGAGTGACATTGGATATGCAACTTTCTGAAAACTAAACTGACCTATTGGAAATGCTGTAAAAAGATGAAGGTTATGCTGTGGACCTAGTGCTCACTAATAGTTAATGACTGCCTCACTAAATGACAGTTCCTGATCATCAGTTTATATTGAATGTAACAGAGAGTGAAATTGAAATGACTGTGGTTGTCCTGTTACATTGTTAAAAAGTAAATGAGCATAACACTATTGAGCTTTACGTTTTTGTGCAAAGGTAACCTTGAATATATGCAGACAACATTCAACTGAAACAGTATACTATACAAATGAATGATAACTACAGTAATGTATGTTCCACTTACACTACCTTTGTATGATTGACACATTAATAGGCACACATTTCTGGCAGTATAAGTTGACATGTAGCTACAGTTCGGGTTTGCCCATCAATAGTTAATTTGGGGTCCATAGCTAACACCTAGTGTTCATGCACAGACCCTGAAGTCCATGTTAAAGTTTGGGTTCAGTTTGCGGGCAGAGGAGCTGTGCAAAGAAAGAAAATAGTTATTAAACATAAACATTACACTTACCAGCATCCGGGCGTCCCGTCGCTTATACTTCCGAGCTACTCATTAACTTCTTGGCTACTTACTGCAGTACGAAAGAACAGCCAATGACAGAAAATGGGCATCTGTTATTGGCTGTTGGTGTAATCTGGAATCAGCCCATACATTTTAGCATAGTATATACTAGAATGTATGGGCAGTTTTCAGTTTACTCCAGTAGCCATCCCATCATCCATTGATGTACATCATATTACTGTAAAAGTAAATAAATAATTGAAAAAAATTGCATAGTGCTTTGCTGTAGTTTTGATTCTGAGCGCAGATAAAATGGACACCTATGGGCTGCCACCTCCAGCAGACTGGCTTTACCTTGACTGGCAATCAAAATACAGAGAAGCCAATTATTGTTTTCCTGTTATTTAAAAAAAATAATGTAAAAAAATGCATGGGCTTTGCCCTATTTTTATTGCCAACCAAGGTTAAACCTAGGCAGCTGGGGGCTGGGAATCTCAGCGTAGTAAGGCCCAAGCGTTCTGGGCCCCTTACACTGAAAATCACAGCCCACAGCCACCACTGAAAATGGCACATTCTTTTGAAGCGCTATTTTCAGGTGCTTTACCCAGCTCTTCCAGCATCCCTTGTGGAGGTGGCATGCTAGGTAAATATAGGGGTTAATGCCAGCTTTGTATTAGCAGCTGGGACTAAGCCCAGAATTATCATGTTGGGCCAATGTTGGGCCAACTATGAATCTCTAGTAAACATTAAAAAAAACACAACACTGAGAAAAAAATCTTTTGTTTGAAATAAAACAAAAATCCAGGTGCCATGAGAACCATGAGAAAGGCTATCCCAGTTTACAGCTGAGCCATATAAGCTGTGAACTCAGGTGACCCTGAAGAACTGCATCATAGTACATGAATCTCAGCAGTAAAGAGAGTGCTTCTCTCACTCTATTACAGCTGTTTACCAGATGCGATGATGCAGTTTATTGGGGTCATCAAAGTTCACAACTGATGCGACTCTGATGTGAAATGGGATGACTTTTCTCAAGGCATCCGGATCAAACCTGAATGTCGGCGTGAGCCAGCTACCTACTGTTACCAGTTGTCTGTCTACTCGCAGCGATGTAGCAAAGCTGAACACATTTGCCAAGGGACAGACTTGTGGATTATCACCAAAGTGTTTGTTCTTGATGTAAATAAACATGGGAACTAGGAATGTATTTTTTGTTTTATTTCAATTAAAAGATTTTTCGCTGTTGTGGGTTTTTTAATGTTTACAAGAAATTCATAGTTGGTTGGTTTAATTATGGTCTGACACAATGAATCTGGCCTAAGTGGTGGCTCCCAATAAAAAGCTGGCATTAACCCCTTTATTACCCAGCATGCCATCGCCACCAGTGCCGCTGGAAGAGTCGGGTAAAGCACCTGAAAACGGTGCTATGAAATAATTTGCTATTTTTAAGGGTGGCTGCAGGTTGTGATTTTCAGCTCGAAGGGCCCAGAGAGCTTAAGCCTTACCACCCTGAGAATCTCAGCCCCTAGCTGCCTGAAACATAAAAACTGCCCATACATTCTAGCATCTACCATGCTAGAAAGTTTGGGCTGATTCCAGATTACTCCAACATCCAATCACAGATGCACATTCTCTGTGACAATGTCTGTGATTGGCTGTTCCATCCCTCTACAATGAATATGCAGGAAGTTAATGAGCGACCTGAAAGTACAAACAGCGGGACGCCCGGATGACAGTAAGTATAATGCTGTTTAATAACTATTTTCCTTCCTTTTGCAGCCCCCCTAAAGCCCCCATCCCATATTTTTAAAGGCCGAGTTTGGGGTTTGGATTCAAGTTTGAGTTATGTTCAGCCCCAAAGTTGAACTTTAAAAAAAATCCAATTGGGTCCGCTGATCCAGAACATTGGCGAGCTCACCCATCACTAGTAGCAACGAATTGGCAAAAAAATATAAATATTCTGCTGTATTCTGCTACAAATTCTTCTGCTGTTGATTTCAACATAGAAAGCTGATGATTATTTGAGAAAAATCACTTTCCTTAACTTCTCAGACTATTTCATAAAAATGCTTCCCTGCCCCTCACTAATCTCTGTACATCCAAACTTCTGTAACAATAATATTTATTATATATTAATATCAGAGCGCTTTTTATAAATCAGCAACACTGTCCCCATTGGGGCTCACAATCTAAATTCACTATCAGAATGTTTTTGGTGTGTGGGAGGAAACCAGAGAACCCAGAGGAAACCCTTGCAAACACATGGAGAAATTACAAACTCATTGCTGATGTCGTCCTTGGTAGGATTTGAAACCAGGACCCCAGCACTGCAAGGAAACACTAAGGCCAGCTTCACACCACATTTGTTGAGCTGTCAGGCTGTGCCCGGTGTTTTGCAGGATGCACCAGACACAGCCTGACAGCTCCGCACAAACAGAATCCAGAGGGCAAATATGCCCTCCGATTCTGTTTTCTGCTGGAACTGCCAGTGTGCCTCTGCTGCCACTGTCCAGTGCTGAAATTTCAGCCGGAAGCTCTCCAGGTGCTGAAGTTCAGCACTAGCCGCCGCTAAACTTCAACACCTGGCATCCGGGAATCAGAACGATTTTATGTTGCATCTGGCGCGATCTGATGCCTATAGACTCCCATGTTAGGTGGCACCTGATCGATTTGGTCGGATTTTTGCCCCAGACACAAAAATGCTGCAAGCTCACTGCCATCTGGCCCAATCCGGCCCCATAGCAATACTATGGGGTCAAAATCAGCAATTGAGTTTAGATATGAATCTTGATGTTTTCATTGACTTTAATGGTTAAATTCAGCAGTTATTCTGGAACAAAAATTTACAGCCATCAGATTCAACTCATCCATTTTGCTGCTACTGTATTCTGCTGTAGAATTTCCATCAAAAATCTATACTGATAATCTGAACTAATTCTGTGAAGTTACTCTAAATGTCAAGGTGGGACCATAGAAAGCACTATTACTTGTTACTTGCTGCTTGTTACATTACTTGCTACTTTAAATTATATGCCTTCAAGGGGTTTTCAAGAAGTCAACCAATTGTCAAATGGAAGTTGAAATAGCTGAGTCCCACGGATCTGGAATCCCTAACCCTGGTGTTCATCTGTTATCCTCACAGAAAGCTGTGTCTGGTTTGACACTTTCCTTGAATAGACATCAATGTATTGCATGGATGGCTACGTCTGCTGAAGTGGTAGCAGCTTTTATCGAGTGCTCATAATGGGGGGTCCAGAGCAGGAGACTTCCTTTAATGACTAATAGGCATATGGACAGAGGTTGTCTTTATAAGACAACTACGGTACTTTAAAAAATTTGTTAAAATATGATCATAAAAGAAATTTAGATGATGTTTTGCTTTCGCTGCACTTTTATATACCTAACAAAAGTTAAGATGCTGTGAAAAAAAAGTTCTTTCCCAGTTTTAAAGTGCAGATTCTTTTAATTTCCAGATGATTTCCTTTATTCGATCAAAACAACACAGCATGTAGAAAATGTGCATTACTAACAGGCTGTCAGCTTTCAGCTTTTCTACAAAATTAATTATTGATTTTAACCCTATCCCCATAATATGTATGTGTTTACAAGAGGAGCGTGTATGATTGTATTACTGTGGGTTATATTTATGAGGTTGATGTAAAATTTATTGTCAATTACATTTACTTTATAAAAATAAGCAGTCATTTGCACTGTAGATCATCACTGTAAACATCTAGGCTTTTGAGCACAGCATTGTAATGTACGTTATAGACAAAATCCTTAGAGAAATAGTGGGAAGAAATGAATCAAGAATGAAAAAAGTCAGCAATTCTCTTTAAATTGTCCCTCGGTGTTGATCACAGAACACAAGAAAAGATCAGCACATCAATTTGTTATGGTTCAGAAATCATCAGATTTTGACCAGTACAGCGATTTTGAGCTAATTTGTGACTTGAACCAAAGATGTTCACACAAAATGACAAATATGGAATATTCTACTGATTTTCTATAATTTGATGTGCATGTAAAAAGCCCTTAAAGGGGTAGTCCAGAGAGATAAAATATTTTTCTAGCATCCCTGCTCTCATAAGCTATAAAGATGAGATGCACAGTGCATTTCTATTATTTTTACAATACCTGTAATTTAGCGTGACAAGAGCTATTTCTTCTGTCTGCCTTCTTCTATGACGTGACATCAGGGGCTCTGCCTCATGCTTTGAGTAACGGCCTGATAATAGTTGCAGTGTGACAACAGGATGAGTAGCTTCCCCCCTTTTCTCTGACAGAAGCAAAAATTATCAGCAGAATGGCTGGTACCAACAGCAGGGTCAGGTCCCCTGATGTATAATGTAAAGTCCCAAAGGGGAGGGGTGAGCAGAAGTATCAGCTCCTGTCACACTGAATTATAGGTATTGTAAGGATAATATCACTGCAATATGCATCTCATCTTTACACTTTTTAAGGGCAGGGACAGTAAAACAATTTGTATCTTTCACGAATACCCCTTTAACTCTAATCTATCAAATGTGGAAAAAAGATACTAAAGTACCCTCAGCTATTAACTAATGTGGGTCATTATGCTTTTTTACGTGGTAAATGTGCTTTTGATTTATATTAATTCAGAATAGAATATGGGTATTAAATTACCCACCTGTTTTTATGGTTTTCATGCTAGAGGTGCAAAGATCAGATCAGTGCAGCTTGTGAGTTACCTAAGAACCCAAGGACTATGAAAGGTATTAGCATTACTCTAATAAAAAAAAAAATTATTGCAATGCATTGTGCTTTGAAACAAATATGGTTTTGAAAGGTGTTTAACATGATCTGACCAGCCTTAAAAAAATATTCCATGCTCTTCTGTGTTGACAAAATCAATCAGAAAAAAACCCTATTACTTCACCATAGTTTCTTACATCTAAGCATGTCCTAAATGCCTATGGAAGAGGACAGATCTGGGTGTTTGATCACGGGAATGCTCACATGACTGTCGGAGTTGAAATTGTTATACATATGTTGTCCACTATTTTCAACTCTGATCTATGAGAGCCATGCACAATTAAAAGGTAAAAGTTATTATAACTGCTAAGACACAGGTAAATGATTCATACATCTGATAGGTGCCCAAAGAATATATCACCAGGGTAATCATTGTTGAGATCAGATTCTTATCAGTGACCATAGAAAAAAACATATTTTTTATCAATGACCATAAGAAAAAAAAAAAGTAAGTTTTACTAATACACAGACTTAATTGTATTGCCCAGTGATTATATATATATCCTCTGCGCTCGACACAGTCTACCACTGTCTACTGCTACAGATGCTCTCTTCAATTGGCATCAAAGACCTTGCCCTATCCCAGATCGCCTCATACCTTTCCGACCACACATTTAGCGTTTCCCACTTTCATACGACCTCCTAAGGATACTTTCACACTAGCGTTTTTTTTAAATCACAGCAGATGCGGTGAAAAAAACGCATCTGCCGCGATTACCGCATACCGGCTGCACTTGCGGCACGGTTGTGGCACAGTTGCGGCAAGCCCCATACAATGTATAGGCAGGCTTGCGGCAGGTGAGGCAAGTGCGGTTTTGGCACTTGCGGCACGTGCGGCCGCGAAAAAAACGCGGCTGACCGTGGTTTTTTTTGCGGCCGCACCTGCCGCAAGTGCCAAAACTGCAGTTGCTGCACCTGCCGCAAGCCCGCATATACATTGTATGGGGCTTACCACAACTGTGCCGCAACTGTGCCGCAAGTGCAGCCGGTATGCGGTAATCGCGGCAGATGCGGCTTTTTCACCGCATCTGCCGCGATTTAAAAAAAACGCTCATGTGAAAGCAGCCTTATTCTGTCCACTCTCTGTTGGAGTCCTGCAAATCCCTCTCTTGGGATTCCTGCTTTTCTCCATCTATACCCTTGGCCTAGGACAACTTATAAAGTCCCAAGGCTTCCAGTACCACCTTTATGCTGTCAACACTCAAATCTACCTCTCTGGACCAGATGTCAAGTTTCTGCTGTCCAGAATCCAGGAGTGTCTGTCCTCCTTCTTCACCTGTAGTTGCATAAAACTCAATGTAGACAAAACCAAATACATCATCTTTCCTACATTTAATCTTTCATTTTCACTACCATTTATGCTAAATGGCACCATTATTTCTCCCACATCTGAAATTCGCTGCCTCTGGGTAGCTCTCGACTCTGCCCTGTCCTTCACATCCAAACTCTCACCACCTCCTATCACCTCCACCTCTCTCCTCACTATTCCCCGTTTCTCCCCTCTGCAAATCTTTTCATTGGCTCCAAATTCCTTAATGAATCCAGTTCAAGCTACTAACACTGACCTACAAAGCCTTCCATAACCTTCCCCTCACTATATCTCTGAACTAATCACCCACCATATTCCCTCACGTAATCTTCAATCTTCCCAAGACCTCATCCTCTCCTCCACACTTATTCATTCCTCACACAACTGCCTCCAAGATTTCTCCCAAATATCCACCATCCTCTGGAATTCTGTGCCCCAACATGTCCGATTGTCCACCACACTCGGATCATTCAGACAAAACCTGAAAACCCATCTCTTCAGGAAAGATTACAGCCTCCATTGATCGAACTGCTGCCCCACCGCCACTGGAGCTGCCGCCCCACCACCACTGGAGCTGCTGCCCTACCGCCACCGGAACTGCTGCGCCCCTCACCTACTGTCTCCTCCCAAATCACCTGTAGAATGTAAACCCGCAAGGGTAGCGTCCTGTGCCCTCTGTACCAGTCTGTCATTGTTAGTTTACTGTAAACAATATCTATAATTTTCCATTTAACCTATTCTCATGTACAGCACTATGGAATTAATGATGCTATATAAATAAATAATAACAATAATATATATATGTATATATTATATATATATATATTTACATCACAACAATGTAAAGATTCACCAAATTTAATTCCTGCTTTTAGCATCTTAGTGGCCACCATTTCACCGAATTTTGTGTGGAAGCGAGTAATAAAAAATATGCATTTTGGCAAATGAGAATTTTTGTAAAATTCTAGCTGAATTCAATTCCACTTAAAGGAGTTGTTCGGGCTTTTTAGAAAATCTGTATGTATATCTAGGCCACAAAATGCTAACATAACAGTTTGTAATTTACACCCTGTTAGTATTTTGCATGGTTACCTGCCCTTTTTCCCCTAAAATAAGATGAGGTGGGGGAATATCACATGGTAATATTGGGGCTTGCATGGTGATGATGGAAAAATAAAACATCCCCTGAAGATAAGACATAGTGCATTTTTGTGTGCAAAAATTAATATAAGGGCCCTTTCACATCAGCGTTTTTCGTAATTCGCGGCAGATGCGGTGAAAAAAACGCATCTGCCGCGTTTGCCGCATAACCGTTCCACTTGCGGCGCGGTTGCGGTTTTTCCCATAGAAAGTATAGGGGGACTTGCGGCAGGTGCGGCAAGTGCGGTTTTGCACTTGCGGCAGGTGCGGCCGCGAAAAAAACCGCGGCTGACCGCGGTTTTTTTCGCTGCCGCACCTGCAGCAAGTGCAAAACCGCACTTGCCGCACCTGCCGCAAGTCCCCCTATACTTTCTATGGGAAAAACCGCAACCGCGCTGCAAGTGGAACGGTTATGCGGCAAACGTGGCAGATGCGGTTTTTTCACCGCATCTGCCGCGAATTACGAAAAACGCTGATGTGAAAGGGCCCTAAGAGAGTGTCTTATTTTCAGGGAAACAGGGTAGTTATCAAAATTCTGCTTGTGTGGAGCAGCTGCTCACCCTTGTCTAGAGGCGTTTTATTTTTGAACCAGGCTGCAACCTCACAACTGGACATTACGCTCATACTCCAACAGGCCCGCCGCAGTCTCCAACATGCCCATTCCAGTCTCCAACATGACAACCCCACTCTCCAACATGCCTGCCCCAGTTTCCAATAGGCCTGCCCCAGTCTCCCACATGCCCTCCATGTCTCTATTAGGACCACCTTCAGTGTGATTAATTCTCCTTCATAGTGCCCATGCTCTCACTAAAGTGATCCTCTCTGTATCACTGCCACAACAATCCCCTCTGTGAAGAATACCGCTCTGTGTCAGTGATGTGGTGTGTGCTCGGTCATCTCCTTCATAGAGTGGACAGCTGCAGCAGTGATGTAGAGAGGATCACTTCAGTGACCACACAGGTACCATGAAGGAGAAAGATGGTCCTATTAGAGTCAGGGTGGGCATGCTGGAGACTGGGGAGGGCCTGTTGGTGACTGGCATGGGAGACTGGTGTAGGCATCTTGAAGACTTAGGAGGGCATGTTGGAGACTGAGGAGGGCCTGCTGGAATCTGGGGCAGACCTGTTGGTGTCTAGGCATAATGTCCAGTTGTGACGTTACAGCTAGGATCCAAAACACCTCGCCTCTAAATGGGGGTGAGCAGCCCCTCCACATGCAAAATGCTGATATCAAGGTAATCATGCGAAATGATATCTAGATGAAGTCTAGATACACACAAATTTTATAAAATGCCCGGACAACCCCTTTAACAATATTTGCCAATCTCTACCTGTAATACTGTCTCTCAAAGATCAGTATTGTCTAATAAATGATGATGAGACACATATTGAGTATCACTCCCTTTTGAAATAGCTGAGAAATTTCTAGTGGGATATTTTATATGGATATTTTCGTTAAATTATTGAGCATTTTAAAGTTGTATTATGTTTAGATATGGCAAATTTGTTGTGGAACTATGGCAAAAAATTATTCAGATTTTCTCATCCGCACCTTAATCTACATTAAAGATAATCTGTCATCAGGTTTTTGTTACCGTATATGTAACCAGAATGATGTAGGCAAAGAAGCCCTTAATCCAATGATGTATCACATAGATTACTGGCTACAGCCATTCTGACACAATCAAAGCATTTTGTTTTAGCAACAAAGCAGAACTGAAATAGCTGTCCCTGAGCATGCAAGACTCTCAAAAGAGATTGTGTATTGACAGTGAGGGAAGTGTCAATCACATCAGGGGAGTGTCACACTGCCATGCATATGACAAAGTAGTCCTGTTATGGTAATCATCAGGTGATAAAACCTTCAGTTTAAGATAAACAAATTAAACACAGAAACCTGAATAGTTGTAATGGAGAGCACCATTCGTTTGGATAGTTATTGTTTTTTTAAGTCTTAGAGCATGTTTGTCCTCCAGGCTCCAGCATAGCAAAGCACCTGCTGAACAGTGATTACCGCAAATTTTTAAATGCCAAACAGTGTTGGGGGTTAGAATTCCAACAAAATTAATTTATATCAATTTTAAAATATAAATACACACATAAACTGAAACAGGTATCTTACCTTCCCTCCTGTTGAGTTTGGCATATACAGGGGCATAAATTCCAGACATTACTGAAGAACTCTTAAAGGACTGGGGCTGAAGACCAGCAACCAAAGGCTCATCACATTTTTCTGTTAAAATACAAAAGAAAAAACACACTTTATTTGAAATCGTACATGACAAGCTGAAAATACTGATTGTTAGTTTAATGATGTTAAACAAATCTTCAATGTAGAAACCAACACCTGGTAAGAATGGGATATTTCTGATGACCTAGTTGAAGCACATTTTTCTCTAAGGTTTAAGTTTTTATTGGGTGCGTGAAACTGATTTCAATATACTTTACTTGGACCTTTTTTGCCAGTTATCTTGCATGCGATTTCCCCAGAGAGAAAAGACAAACCCTAATGGCAAGTTGATACACTGCATTCCCAAATCACCGGGACTTGGCTCTTTCGAGGCGCAAAATCCCGAATTAAAAACTATGTAAATCTAGCATTGTTCTAAAATTTATCCATGCTTATCTCATTCAAGACACCACTTGAAGTTTAGTTGATTGTACATCCGAACTAATGCATTGAAAAACCATGTAGCCCATAGTATTCCCGAAGTCATATTCCCATAATGGTGCTACATGCCCTTGGAATACTGCAGTATTTACATAGGAAGATATAATTAAACTATTGAAGTATTGTGAGAATCTGCCTCATTATAAAAGACCCATAGGGTATGAACTCTATTTTGCTATAGTTTATGCAAAATAAAAAAAAAATCCCCAGTGGTTTTTGCCACACATATAAGTCAAAGTTAAAAAAAAAAAATAAAAAAGCTGAATATTTGGAACAAGAAGATTTTGTATTAAAGTGAACCTGTCACCTTTTTGGGTGTTATAAACTGTCCCCATCATCTTTAACATGCTGTAATTGTGGTTCGGTAACCCTTTATATCCTCAGACGTGCCTCATAAAACAACTTTTAATGTCTCTTATGCTGTATGTAAATGAGTTGCTAAGGGTCCGACAAGGTGCGACCTCGCTCTATGGAAAACCCACCTCGCTGCATTAAAAATACTGCCCCCTCTTGAGTGACAGGGATGTCATTCACAAGTCTCAGTCTGCGCAGTGGCGCTGGTCACTGTGCCCTATTGAAGCCGCACAGTGCCCAAAGTCTCGCGAGTCCAAAGTCTCACGCCAGCACAGTGGAATCTCGATACTAATTACAGTATGTGAAAGTGAACCTGTCACCTAGATAAGCCACCCCATGCTATCACTACCTGTCCCTGCACCTTCCTATTACTATACTAACTATCCCTCTCTCTCCTAAATGTGCTTTGGTAGACGATTGTTACTTCAGCCAAAATGTCAACTAAAACTCATTAGAAAATGCTAATATTTCTGAATTTAAAAAAAAAAACATAATTAGCCAATGTAATTTGCTGCCCAAAAATCATCTTTTAAATAAAGCATCTATTATGTGTGAGCAATGTTGCATCTGTGGCAGCATATGAAACATTTCTTTAATAAGAGAAGTGACTTCATTATTAATTCCTTTCAATGGAATAATTAGCAATTGGCAATTTTTGACAGTTTACAGCCAAAAAATAAATTCACAGCAAGTTCTGTTGCTCTTAACAAGGAGCAGCCTGTGCAGCACTTTGGAGTTCTGATCATCTGTTATAATGAAGGTTGCAAAACGAGAACAAAAAAAGATGACATTTCAAATTTTAATGGAACATGTCCTAGGGGGAGAGCGTGGCACTAAGTAAGCAGGGAAGTCTCCTCTTACAACAATTTAGAGCATCATGCCAGTTAATATATGTTAGGTCAGTACTAAGCTGTCAGTACTGAATAACATGATAAGGAGAGAAGACTGGAAGCATTTCTGACAGTCCTTTGAGGGCCTCCACTTAACAAACAGTGGTAGATTGTTTTATACTGGAGAATGTGCGCTGTTTGTTCACTAGAGGTCACTGCTCTTTTGACACTCTTTAACCTTATTTATTTTATTTTCTTTCACTGAGAATTGTGATATTCTGTAGTCATGTTTCTTACAAACCGAGTATATGTTCAAGTAACTTCATTTGTGTATGTGACGTTCTCTTAGAATTATATAGACACAGACTTTTTTTAATCTTAGAGATAATTTAGCAATTATGAAACAGTTAATTTATGTCAAAACATAGAGGTTATCACAAATAGTACTGCATACAGCCCAAAAAAGCTCTACTGTCACTGAATGGGTTGTGGCGTAAGTACAATTGAGCCTAGTGTACGGAATGCAACTTCTAAGGCCATTCCTTTCATTAGCACCTAGTGTGCAATATGTGACCTTGCCTATTCTCCCTAAACCTAATAGCATTAACCCTTTCATGACCAAGGGTGTAATAATACTCCCTTGGCCGTGTTCCTTCCCCTTATTCGAGCACACACGCTAAGCTCGCATCACTCCCTGTACATGTCAGCTGATCTGATCATCAGACATGTGAAGCTAACAGCACCGATCGGATCAGCGATCTGATTGGTGCTGCGAACCTTTTGGATCACGCTGTCAATCACTAACAGCATGATCCTAAGCACCGCGGTGGAGATCAAGCTATCCCCTGCTGGCATTGTAGGATCAGTGATGCGATCACAGGACCTCAATGTGTTACTTTGACAGGCTGGTGTCAAATGATGATCCTAGATGCTGTCAGGATGCCTCCTGTAGATGCCTGGTGAGTGCTGGCATCCACACAACGTGATCATTTCTCCTGTTCATAGACATGCTGCATGTCTATACACAGGAGAAGTGATCACAGTGTGTAGTGCTGAGGTCCCCTAGGGGCAGTGTAAACTAAATTTTAAAAAATAGATTTTAAAAATATGAACAAAAAAAATCAGTTCAATTCACTCCCTTTTGCCCCATTGAAACTAAAGCTATTAAAAAACGACTCATATTTGGTATTGCTGTGTTCGGAAATGCCCGATCAAAATCCAAAATCAAACAACGCGTAAAATGTGCAACAGAAAAAAAAGCGCAAAAAAAACGTAAAATTACATTTTTTGGTAGCCGTAACATTACAATAAAATGTATTAACAGGTGATCAAATCATCACATATGCCCAAAAATGGTATTATTAAAAATTTAAGCTCAGGACGCAAAAAAAGAAGCTGTCACACAGTGCCAGATCCCGAAAAATGAGAACGGGTCACGTAAAATGGCACAAATTCAATTATTTTTCTTTAAAAACTTTTGAATTTTTTTAACCACTTGGATAACAGTAAAAGTCTACATGTATGGAATCTATGAACTCATATCAACCTGAGGCATGATCCTGACACGTCGGTTTTACCATATAGTGAACATGGTGAATGAAAAAGCAAACTTGTAATTGCACTTTTTTGCCCTCTCACCACACTAAGATTTTTTTTTTTAATTCTCCTGTTCACTATATAGCAATATAAATGATTTTGTTTAAATGAACAACTTGTCCTGCACAAAACTAGTCCTGATATGTCTTTATTGATGGAAAAATAAAAAAGTTATGGCTCTTGGAAGAAAGGGAGGGAAAAACGAAAAACAGATACGGTAATCACCTGGCTGTAAAAAAGGTCCAGTATTACTCCATTACATCTACTCACTCTTCTCGTTAATTTCACATGTCCTTAGTGATGGAAACCAGGACCCAAGTGCTTCAAGGTTACTGTGCTAACCATTAAGCCACCGGGCTGGTCATGAAGTAGTGCTATCATGTATTACTCCATTTCTTCTTCTCACTGTTATGGCTAACTAAAAGACGATCTAAGGGCCCTTTCACATCAGCGTTTATTTGAAATCGCGGCAGATGCGGTGAAAAAACCGCATCTGCCGCGATTGCCGCATAACCGCTGATGTGAAAGGGCCCTAACACTACCAAGTGCAATTAATCTAATATATAAAGCTGAATGTGTGTGTGTTTGTGTGTGTGTGTGTGTGTATGCCCTGGATTTACATCTGCACCGTCACAGCTACAGCCACAAAATTTTGCACAGTCACGTCTGAACCCCGAGAGCGTCATAGGCTATGTTGTGAGGTGAAATTTTAACCCTGCGCGTTCCAATTCACCAAACAATTTTGCCCTTGTCTACATAATGGGGAAAAAGTTAAAGGAAAAGAGTTGGAGGCAAACTGACACCTGCCAGATGAGAACAAGGGGGACTTAAAGAATGAAAGCAATGGCACCAAAGAGTATATACCATACAGTTGCTGAGGTGGAGCCCCGACATGGGATGCTCAACACACACAAACTTACAGTAATTTTCCATGGAGGAAGCATAACATGGAGGAGGGCGGGAAAAGGCTCTCCCCACCCTCCTCCATAGCATAACATGTAGGAGGGCGAGGAAAGGCTCTGACATCAGAGCAGGAGGTGGGACAGTCACCCGGGGAGGTGATAAGCAATATCTCGCTCTGTTTCATGCATCACAATTACAGGGACACGCAGTGCGAGGTTTTCATGACTGGCACGAGGACATGGGTTGTACAGAGGCAATGGCTGCAGCACAAGGGCCGCCTCCATGGAAAATTACTGTAAGTTTTTATAAGTCTATATATAGGGGTTATTGTGGTAGAAAAGCGGCACTCACTGATCTTGTTTCCATAGTCTATTTATTTATCCATCTTTAAGGATACATCCACCTGGGAGGGTGTGCAGGGAGAGCCCGTAGAAGAGGAATTGTCCTCGAAACGGATACCGTTGCTTGCGCTTCCCCTCCCTGCACACCCTCCCAGGTGGATGTATCCTTAAAGATGGATAAATAAATAGACTATGGAAACAAGATCTGTGAGTGCCGCTTTTCTACCACAATAATTTTGCATGTTGAACTTTATAAGCTGGAGCACCAGGACTACAACCACCATCATTCAGCAGAACGGACAGCTGCAGCCATTACAGGTCAGTGCCCTTCTCATTCTTCTCTATGTCTATATATAGGGGTAGCAGCTCCACAGAGCTAAGGGGGACCTCTTGTCTGAATGCAGCAGACATGATGCATTCAGTGCTGGGCTTAGATTCATATCCATGGGGCGGGGGTGACAGATACTTTTTAAAGCATGTAGTGCATGTGAGAGCATTAGCAAGGGTTCAAGTTCTTTAAGTGAGCTAAATAATAAAGTGAAAACAATAAATGAAAAAATGAAAATAAAAAATGTAAAACATTGAGCCACACTCTTTTGCTCTATTGCCCAAAAAATAAATGAAACATAACAATAGTATATTCCTATTTTGATCACTCACAGCAGCAATGACTCCAGAAGTCAATAGGAAAATAGGTTTGACCAAATCAACAATGAAGTTGGCAGACAAGGTAGTCAAACATTTCACTGGCAATAAAAACACAGCTTGTACAAATCTTGGTAATTTCTATGGTAAAATATGGATGGATGTGAAGCCTGGACGATAAAGAAACAAGACAGTAGAAGAATTGACACCTTTAGAATGTGTTGCCAGAGGAGAATGGCAGGAAGACAAAAAAAAAAACAATTTTGGAACAAATTAAGTCAGAAATATCAGTCACAGAAAGGACCACCAAGCTACGACTTGCCTACTTTGGACACATCATGCGAAGAGAGCAATCACTGGAGAAAGACTTCATCTTTAGAAGAATAGAATAAACAAAGCCAAGAGGAAGGCCAGTGACTCAATGTCTTGAAAGCAATCAAAACAATGCTGAAGAAGTCCCTGATGGACCTATCTAGGCTTTCACAAGATCAATATTGTTAAAGATCCCCCTAGTTGCTCAAGATCAAACCAAAACAACTATAAAAGAGGAAACAAAAGTGCAATCTATGGTGTTATCCTAATGACACAGAAAAGATGAGACAGATTTCACTGCTCACCTGGGTTAGGGACCTTTCACATTAGCGTTTTTCATAATCACAACAGATCTGGCAAATTTTGCCGCATCTACTGCATACTGGCTGACTTGTGGCACAAATCCAGCAAGCCCCATTCATTCTCTATAGAGCTTGCAGTCAGGTGCGGCAAGTGCGGTTTTGCAGGATCCGGAAAATCAAGCACTTGCGGCCGCAGAAAAAAAACACTGCTAGCAGCGGTTTTTTTTGAGCACCCGCAAGTGCCGGATCTGGCAAAACCACACTTGCTGCACCTGACTGCAAGTCCCATAGAGAATGAATGGAGCTAGCCGATTCGGGCCACAAGTTGGCGGTTACACGGCAGATGTGGCGAAATCTGCTGATCTGTGCTGATTATGAAAAAACATTTTTGTGAAAACATCCTAGTTGTGCTACAACACAACAAGTTTGAAGCATATAAGATAGCTGCCGCAGGATCCACAATTCACGTGTGCACAATGGTAACCAGAAAACAGTCTCAAAAGGACAATATGTGTATGATCCGTGCTACTGTATAATGAAAGGACCACATGGATCTGTCAAGCAATGATGGCTTTATTTTGATACATTTTGAAGCGCTTCCTAGCTCCTTTTTCAAGAAACCAACCATAACCATGACATTGAAAAAACAAACCCTTAAACAATGGCAACAATGCATTTTTCTTACCTTTACAGCTCACTTTGAAATTTGTTTAGCATTTTTCAGTACAAAATAAGTTGAAATGAACAGTGTCATTCTATAAAACATCTCATTCAAAAAAATTAGTCTTCACATGGCTATGTCGATGGAAAAATAAAAAAGTTTGGAAAAAAATGAACTCAAAGGGCAAAAACTTAAATTGGCTACAATACTTAAGGGGTGTGAAATGGTATGCAGAGCAGTTCAGCTTTAGACAGCATTCTATGGCATTTATTTCGCAAGTATCCCCCTTGGTGCTTACAGTTGTGTTATCAAAGAGTGTGTGTCTTACCTACTTTGGCACTGGCCACACTGATTGGAAGGTTTAAAACTATTTACACATCTCCCAACTTGCAAAACACAGTAGTCACTTTTGTGAAAACTTTTTAGTAGGAATAATAAAGAAAAGTATAGAGGGTGGACTGTACACAGATACTTCTGCATCGAAGACACCAACTGCAATTTGTTTCATAGCAGTGTAAACTGTGTCATGTGTTTATGTACATAATGTTATGTTCCTATCTATACAATGTAGTAGTAGAGTATGTGTAACGTATAGACTGTAAGGTAATATAGGATGTAGAACTTAAGAAAAATATTTAGATAGTTGAGAAGAGAAACCGGGCACTGACCTTGTTGCATTGAAGTCCTGTGTGCAGAGGTATTCATGGATCTGGGTTGCTCAGCTGTAGATGCAGGGATCAATTAAGAACTTAAGAAGAAAACACCGGCACTCTGAGATCCTTTATTCCATGAACAGCTTTATTCCAAATAGTTTACATCGGTGGGTGCAGGGAAGAGAGGCAGAGCACGCGAAACGGTCACCATCGTCCCTCCATCCTCCCTTCCCTGCACCCACCGATGTAAACTTTTTGGAATAAAGCTGTTCATGGAATAAAGGATCTCGGAGTGCCGCTGTTTTCTTCTTAAGTTCTTACGATATTTAGATAGCTTGTTCAGCTAATTACTGTAGGGCAAGTAACAATTAAGGAGTGAGATTAGCTCAGTGGGGTGGAGCTAACCACTAGGTTTAGAAGGAAGAGTCCATCTTAGTAGGTAGTGTGGGTATTGAGTAGAAGTAGTAAGACGTTTACAGTACAAGTGGCAAGCCAGATAGATACCTTAGGTCACAGTAAGTGAATGTTTGAGACAGCTTTCACCCTTCCATCAGTGGACAGCAGAAACAGAGCACAGAGGAAGGACTGCAAATGGTGGAAATATAGAGATTTACGTCCACCTCTCTGTCACGAGATTCAGGTCTGAACTCTGCAGAGGTTCCCATGTCAAGGACTGACTTCAGCAGTGCCTGTCCTCAGGAGGAGATTTGGCATAGACCTAAGCAAACAGGTAAGCATGGGAGCAAGCATTAGATGAGGCAAGGCAGATGATAGTCTGCTTAATTATAAAGAACGGGTCCTTGTGGGTGGGACAAGACTCTGATCAGGAGGACTATATGTGCGGGACTGTGGTTCTAAGCAGTAAAGAGAGGATGGATGAACGACAGCCGTAGTACCAGAAGCAATAGAACAGTCTGAAATTAAATAAGCCATGAAGCCAAGCATGTGTTGAAAGACTTTGTGAAGTGTTTCACTTACAATATTGAAGTGTTTACCGTACTGTGCACAGTGTTAAGTAATAGAGGGTTAAGATAGAAATGTGCACCTGTATCTATGAGTCCCCAGAATCCGGGCATGCATGATGGGCCAATCACAGATATGGCTTGCACACACAAAAACTACATACGCAGCTAGGATCACCACAACCAAACTTCTCTCTGCCTTGCGGGGGGTGGCTAGGGTGCACACAAAGTTTAAACTTAGGACAAAATGCTCTAGAACTGTTATGTCATAAGGGGTATAAATATTTACTAAAATATAAATGTGGGGAAAATAGACAGCTCTATTGTGGGGTCTGAATTTTTGGGACTCCATTCAGCAAGTAGATATTAATAATTTTATAAATCTTGAATTGAAATGCATAATACTAATATTTTTTCACACAGCTTACTGTTATATGTCTATTTGCATAGTTAAGACATTTTACAGCATGTAGTATTTAACATATATAATACATATTAAAATGAGCAGAATTTTCTACATTTCCCCATAGTTTAATGCTATAAACATGCTAGTAATTTACAGTATTTTGCAGGTGTTTCTCAAACTTACACTGTGATCCACACTCCAAATTACATACTAGACTTGTCACTGGGTTGTAAATACTTTTCAGCAGACTAGCGTTTATGTATCAACATAAATAAAGTATTTCTGGAAACGGATCTACAAAGCAAATCAAAATGAGCTTTCATGCCTCATTTATTGCTGTTGCAAATGTTTACTAACTTTGAAGTTTATCAAATGTTATTAACCTCAATGGCACTTAACAAACAGAAAGCAAAATTTAGCGTAGGGAATGAATTGTAGAGAATGTAGAAAGAAAATGAAAAATAGTTACAAAACTTCTAATATCTTTCTTTGACATGCACAGTGGTTCAGTGGTTAGCACTGCAGACTTGCAGCACTGCGGTTCTGGGTTCAAATTACACAACAGACAACATCTGCAAGGAGTTTGTATGTTCTCCCTGTGTTTGCATGGGTTTCCTCCCACACTCCAAAAAAATACTGATAGGATGTTTTAATTGTGAGCTCCAATGGGGACAGTGATGCAAATGAATGGAAAGCGTGTTGGAGTTAATTTTGCTATATAAGTGAATATTGTTGTTATTATAATACATTGTATAGTAACAAAAGAGTTTATAATTCATGATTTCATCAAAGTCAAGTATTTAAATCAAGTATTTAAAGTTATTTCGTTATTTTGGCACTAGTCTAAAGGACCCGTTACACACTACAATATCATTAATGATATTGTTTCAACATCACGGCTTTTGTGACGTTGCAGAAACGTTGAAACAAAGTCGTTGCATGTGACACGTAGTTACAACCAACGATACGTCGGTTGATCGTTGATTTATGGCCAGGACCATAAATCTGTCGTTGGTCGTCAGTTGGACCTGCTGCATCAGTGTGTGTGACACCTTGATAACGATCTCCTTTGCAACTTTGGCTATTCAGAACTGAAGCACATAGCTGTCAAAACGACCGCAAAGATCGTTCGCTTGTCGCGGAATCGTTGCTGCGTCGTTCAATATATCTGCACGTTTGACACCTCACCAGTGATCAGTAAACGATGTTCCAGCAATCCCGGCCAGGTCGGATCATTGGTCAGATCGCTGGGACATCAAAGCGTGTAACGGGGCCTTTAGGCTAAGTTCACATCTAAGGGTGCTTTCACATCAGCGTTTTTCGTAATTCGCGCAGATGCGGTGAAAAAACCGCATCTGCCGCGTTTGCCGCATAACGGTTCCACTTGCGGCACGGTTGCGGTTTTTTCCATAGGAAGTATAGGGGGACTTGCGGCAGATGCGGCAAGTGCGGTATTGCACTTGCGGCAGGTGCGGCAGAGAAAAAAACCGCGGCTAACCGCGGTTTTTTTCGCTGCCGCACCTGCCGCAAGTGCAATACCGCACTTGCCGCATCTGCCGCAAGTCCCCCTATACTTCCTATGGAAAAAACCGCAACCGTGCCGCAAGTGGAACCGTTATGCGGCAAACGCGGCAGATGCGGTTTTTTCACGCATCTGCCGCGAATTACGAAAAACGCTGATGTGAAAGGGCCCTTAGGGAGGTTGCATTTGCAATGATATAAACCTAAAATTTTACAATGATATAAAACTTTGTCTTGTATATTGCAAACAAAAATTGATATATCAAATATATTTTTTGTTGAGCTATGGAATTGTTTTTAAAGGAATATAAATACACAATCGTAACTGTTGGGTTAAATCCAGATAAAAGAAGTAAGGTAGTGTTTCTCCAGTTAGGAGTTAGTTGCACATGCTGACCAACTGAGCAGTAGCAAGACACCGAAGGTCCTCTGTAATCATTAGGAATGCTACATTTAACTAGCTGCCCTGTACAAGCAAATTTTGCATGCAGTTATAATTACTACAAAGTGTCCAAATTATTAAGTAGCCCTCTTTACACTAGATCAGCTAGAGACTTGTTTATTGCCCAAATCATGAATATTTTAATGAGCCAAGCCAGATGTTTGCTGGAGGATAATATGGTTCAAATGAAACCATCGTTCAGTGAAAAACATACATATGTATAGAGCAGAAGAACCACTTTCTCAAAAGATGCTCCTGACAATACATCAGCAAATCCCCTCCAGTTCAGTAATTTTCGAGTTTCTATGCATTTCATCTGCTTCATTAAGCATTCACTTTATCATGGTCTTTTCATAATGTTTATCTTGCCTTCTTTGTCTTATAACATCAGTTTTTAGTTATTACCAGATTTCATATAGAAATCAGAAGATATTTGGTGGAAAGAAATCTGCTTTAAGATGACTTTAAGTCAACAATTGTAGAAGATTTTATCAATAACTTTCTGGCTATAGTTACTATTAAACTGGTCCATATATTTAAAAAGACATATCAGCCTACCTTCAGTTTGTTTGGCAAGGCAGACAATATCACGATGTGTGGTCTGCATTCTTGAAAAGGAAGAGAGCCATAGGCTAGGGCCACACTTAGCAGGTGCCCCACGTTAAACGGATTCCGCTACTGCAGAGCCCAGCTTGTAGTAACAGCCAGTGTTAACGTAGGGGGCTGCCTGCGAATGCTGCTCCATGGTAACCTAATTTTTACCATGAATGCAGTCACACAGGAAGCCCCCGGAACTGAGCTTTAGCAGAGCGCACCGGAACACATTGTCAGCAATGTTTTCCTGTGCGCTCTTCTAAAAAGCAGTTCAGGGGCTTCCTGTGTGGCTGCATTCATGGGTAAACATCAGGTTACCATGGAGCAGCATTCACAGGCAGCCACCGACTTAACACTTGCTGTTACTGCAGGCTGGGCTCTGCAGTAATGGCATCCGTTTAACATGGGACACCCTGTTAAGTGTGTCTCTAGCCTTATAATCAAAGCAAAGTTTTTTTCACTCCAACGCCTTGCGCACTGTCTCGCACTTTTCTCAAGGTAAAAGAAAGAGAAAGTTTATCTTCAGAAAGGCACTGGTCTGGCATTGATATGTGGTGTAGTGAATAAAAAACCTTGCTTTGACCCACTGGCTGTCCTCCTTTTCATGAACATAGCCTATACATTATGATTATTATTATTATTTATTTATAGAGCACCATTGAATCCATGGTGCTGTACATGAGAAGGGTTACATACAAACAAGTTAAAAATACAATGAACAAACTAACAGTGACAGACTGGTACACAGGGGTGAGCGGACATCATGATATACTTTGCTTTGCCAAGCTGCTATCTGGACAATTCTTTTCTCCATGTATGGGAATATAACTTTGGCATATCAGACTTTACATATGTTGTGTCCTTTCACATCTCCTACAGGTGAGCGCTACCATCACTCTCACCCTCACTTTAATTTTGTTCCTCCAAAATACTGCCCTATCTTTGTGCCTTTATCCCATCCAGATGTTTCCTACCTTTGATTTTTATAATTCATTCTCAGAAGCAAAAGTATGAATGTGCATCTTATGAACAGTGGGTGCAAAGTATCACTGTAATATCAGAATAATTTTTTTTATTGAATGAGAACAGGTGTTGAGCAGCAGTCCAGATGCAAGACTTGTTATTGATTGGCCTGTTGAACTACAAAGGGCCTTTTCACATCTGTGTTTTGCCTGCGTTTGGCTGCGTTTGCATTTCTATGCGTTTTTACCGCAAAAACGCGTTCAAAAACGCACCAATAGGGTTCAATGCAAAACGCAACGCATTGCAATTGCAATGCAAAAGCATGTCATTTTGCAAAAACACAAAACGCATGCGTTTTTGCAAATGCCGCCAAAAACGTAGGCTGCAGCGTTTTGAGCTTTGTTTCAAAAAGCATGTGTTTTGTGTTTTTGCAAAATGACATGTTTTTGCATTGCGTTTGCAATGCATTTTGCATTGAACCCCATGGGTGCGTTTTTGGATGTGTTTGGATGCATTTTTAGCAGTAAAAACGCATAGAAATGCAAATGCAGCCAAATGCAGCCCGGCCTTAGATGTGAACTGGACAAAGTCATTCAAATTGGGATGTGTGGAAGAAAGGCACAAACTCAAGCTTTGACCTGGAGAAAAGTAAAACTAACTATAGGCAATGATGTTAATAATGTTAACAGAAAAATAATGAAAACTACCATAATAATTTCAATAATACATAAAAAGTTTTTCTTATGATTGATTTATCATAAATTAAACTTGAAAATAATAACATTATGTTTTGGTGTTATAGTTAGGGATGAGTGAACTGAGCGGACTGAACACAGACTTTAAAAAAAAAAAAATCAGTGTTTGGGTGCTTTACGTATGCAAATAACTGGAGTGAGCATTACTGTGCTCGGGTACACTCGGTGCTTGGCTCAGTGTGAGCTGTTTGCAGTGTTTGAATGGCTCTCACTCAGGGTAAAATCAGAGTTATCGGATGTACTGTGTATGAAAAAAAATTCGAAAATCCCATCCTCCCTCCCCAGAAGTGTTTTTTTATGACTGACTGTATGTGGGCGGGACCAGAACTGCCCAATCCTGCTTTTACACAGGCTATGTTAGTCCCTGCTGATTGACTCTATGATATCATGTGATCTGATTGATGTAAGACATTGTAGGTAGGTCCACCTAATATGATCCTTCTCTGGCTCATATTCTTAGAAACATTGCGTCAAGGTAGCAAAAGGGACACCTCCAGCTTGTCAGTGGTTTTATAATTGTTTTTTCCTTTAATTGTTTGCATCTTTATTACAGGTGAACAGGTTGATAAGTTTAAGTTGATTTACTTAAAATTCACGGATGTAGATCCAATTTATGGTTTGCAAAATAATAAAAGGAAATCCTGGTACAATTTCTCACACTGCTAAAGCATCAGACAGCAGACACATGTCATTTTACATTGCCTTGCTGGCCTTCCCTTGATGACCTGCAGCTATGACATTTTACAGATTATCATAACACCTGAACAGGTTTGCTCAACACCGGGAAAGTTGACCACCCAACCCGAACCTTGAAAGGTTCGCTCACCTCTAACTGAAAATTCATTTAAAAAGTGTTGAAATTCACAGGAAGAAAGACTCAACTCAATGTCTATCCAGAGCATCCTGGTCCACCTGGAGCTTTGATTTCTTTTTCTCATATGATGTTTACTTTTTGGGATTCATTTAGTTTATATTCTGATAAATTGAACTCTTCTGGATGCAGTGATATGTGATTTTTTTTACATTTCTAAGGGCCCTTTCACATCAGCGTAATTTCAAATTGCGGCAGATGCGGTGAAAAAAAGCATCTGCCGCGATTACGCGTTTTTTTCACGCCGCACCTGCGCAAGTGCCGAAACCGCACTTGCTGCATCTGCCGCACCCTTACTGCAAGCCCCATAGACATTGCATGGGCTTGCCGCAAGTGTGCCGCAAGTGTCGTGGTTATGCGGTAATCGCGGCAGATGCGTTTTTCACGCATCTGCCGCGATTAGAAATTACCGCTGATGTGAAAGGGCCCTAATTGGGTAAAAGAGGGCGACAAACTTTTATAGTTTTCTGTTTATTTTTAATAATTTATTTTAAAACATTTATTTTTACTTGTCAGTGTATTTGATAGTCCACTTAAATCCTCAATCATCTAATCGCTTGTGCTATATGTAGCAATGCCGCAGTATTGCAGTATGAAGTAAAAATCACAGTCATCAATGAAAACCATCCATGGGCTGACCATCTCCTACCAGAAAAGATGTGGTTATGTAGGGAGTCAACATATGATGTACTCTGTATATCATATCTCATTAAATGGCTAAAGATAATATTGCTCCTATTTTACTAAACTGTAGAGATGGTAATATCATCCTCATGGAAAGCATAATTCTTGTTTTGCAATGGGTTCTCATTTCACCACAGCTCGGCCAATAGACATCATGGTCGATATGTGTTTTAAAGGGAACCTGTCACCTAGTTTAGAGACCATAATCTATCACTCCCTATCCCTGCAGCTTCCTACTACATTACTAACCATCCCTGTCTGATCTATTATTGAATTATAAATGTGGAGAAAAGCGATTTATAAACTTACATGTCCACAGACGTGTGGGTGTTCCTAGACAGCTGGCTGACAGGTGGGCAGTCTATCCAGGTCCACTCTCTCTCGCCTCGCTGCCGAAAAAATGCCCCATGGGCATGATAAGTCATTCAGGAGTGTGCCCTGATTTTAAATTCCCACCCACTTTTTCTGGGTATGACACACTGCCAGCTGCAGTGTGGCATTTCTGGTCTGGTGCATTGTGAAGGGAATTGGCGTACAACCTGGAGCATGTGCAGTGTGCATTCCGAAGCTGGTCTGTACACCCAATAGCCCCCACAATGCACCAGACCGGAAATGATGTGCCGCGACCGGAAGCATGTCATACTCGGAAGAAGAAGGCGGTAATTCGAAATCAGGGCACGCTCCTGAATGAATGATCATGCCTAGGATTACACATCATGAGCAATCCGGTTCCTGCATTGCGGATGTTACAACTGCTCCGAAAACTGCAGCCTGCATGATTTTTCATGCAGGCTGCAGAGTCGGAGGCGGTAACCGGATTGCTTGTGAAGGAATCCGGTTTTTATAATAGGCTCCTATGAGGAGCGTTTCCTGATCCAGTTTAGAGCTTTTTAAAAGCTCAAAACTGGATCAGGTTTTTAAAAAAAAAAAATGGAAATGTGACCCTAGGCTGTATTTTAATGGGATCTAATTATTTTTTTTATTACCAATATAGTGAGCTGCCATACTGACCAGATATTTCATATCACTATTATGATTTATTGCAAAGTACTATAAAAATGAAAATTCCTAATGATAATTCAGAACAGATAATATTAACTTGTGGTACAAAATCTGTTTTACAGATAACTCTGCTGATACCAAATTAAACCAGAATTTAAGTAAGTTAGGAGACATCAAGTTAGCTGGGATTTATGCTTGGCAGATCATTGAAAATGCATGTGTCATTGTATTCTCTTACGAACCATTACATATTTAATTCTGCCATGCTAGACATAATAAAATGGTAAGTGTATTCGTTTTTGGAAATGACTGTAATAAAAATTAATTGCACCGTTATGCCTCTTATGTGCTAATGTATGCATTTTTGAGTGGCTGGTTTCTACATTTTTTTATACTTATCATCAGGCTATTTAAATTACTTATCTGATAGCTTATACTTAGAGGTGATACATACTTTCTGTTCAATTGATTTCAGGAGAAGATTTGATGTTGCTTTACAGCTGAATCAGATGATATATGGCAAACGTGGTATGGAAGTTGGTCAGTAGATTATTAATTGCTGATGATTGAAGGGAAACATTTTAAGTAGTTTTTAAGTTTTATATATTCATGAAGTCTAGATTTTTTTTTTATATTGCAAACTCAATGGCATAATAAGTTGGAAACTGCTAACATTTGATAGTTAAATTGTTGAATAAAATACCTACATATTAATAAATCAGATTTTATGGCGTTGTTCCTTTTCAATTTAATTGCTACTCCAGCTACAGTTTGTTAAAAAAAAAACTACAGATCATGCTGGACTCACCTTCATCAGTTACACTGATGAGTCTCAGCTAATGTTCCTGTGGCACTGACATCACATGGACAGAGCAGCAGCCAATCAGTGAGCTCAACAGCTCTGAAAGCGTCATTCTGTCTAAATTGGCAGAGCCACTGAGCTCAATGATTGGCTGACGTACTCTCAGTATGACTGCAGCACCATAGCTAATAGCATGCAAAGTGAGCAGTGGATGCGTTTTGCTGGTGAGCCCATTGAAAGTGAGAATTTTTTTTTTTCAATAACAAACCTGTCACAATTTCTCCATGCAGCATATTTAGAATGCTATAGAGATTATGCCGTGACTGGTACCTGGGTGTGCTGGGCTGTTGGTATGCTGATTTTCAGCGCTGTCCGCTATTCTGGTCCTGGGTGTTGCTGCATTGCTCAGTTGTTCCATATTTCCAGTGATTGTTCAGCTACTTTACTGAGCAACCTTTCCAAGAACTCTGCCAGTGATATATTCTATGTGAGTAGGGCTGTAGACCTGCATACCTGTGTCTGTTCTGATCATAGTTTGCTGCCCAAACTGTTGTTTCACTAGCACTCTGCTTGCTCCCTGCACTTGATATTATCTTCCTGTATTTCAAACTCAGACCAATAACTGATGACGTCTCAGTTGACTCCATTTACTCACTAAGTGCCTTCTGGGAAACCAGACCCCAGATTGTTACCTGACCATATCATCAGTTTACTCCCTTTATTCTATGTACTTCCTGGAAACCAGAACCTGGATCACTAACTGACTATGCTTCTGTAAACATCTGGAGTCCACTATGAGTTCTCCTGGTACCTGACCCTGGCTTATCTGACTACTATCCTGAATTTCCAATAAGTAATGTCTTCCCTGACAAAACCCCAGCTGGGAGACTTTAACATACTGCCACTGATGCTTTCAGATTTGCACATTTTTTATTGAATTGTGGAGGCTTTTCTTTCCAGCAACAGAACATGTGACTAATATATTTGTCACCCTTAGGTATATGATAATAATTTTGTTAACAAATAAAATATGACTACTGTGGAGACCCAGGGGTCAGTGGGCGCTCTCGTCCGCAGGCCCAGCCGCCTTTACAAAGACAGCGTGGACCAGGGCTCATCCCCAGCTGAACGCCCGAGCTCCTTAACCGTGGGCGGAACACTACTCAGACAACACAGGGTCAGGGAATCACAATATCAAGGCTTTATTGGATCCCCAAACAGTTAACAGCATATAACGCATAACCAAGCACAACACATAAATGTAACAGGCAACAGAGTCTCACCCTTCCGCTGGCTCACCAGGGTTTAGAATGTAGCACGGCAAAGTCTGTAGCCAGGTGACTTTATCGTCCCAACCTGGGTTGCTTCCTCATCCTTATGTAGTCTTTGTCATCACAGCCGAATACGATAATCCGATACTGAAGTCCTTGTGGTTCTATAGTCTGTGTTCTGATCCCCTTGGTCGGCACCGAAATGCCTAGGCCTGAGGTTATGGCTCGCTAACCGGATCCGAAGACCCTCGATTAGCTGCCTGTATCCAATCCAGTGACCTCTAGCCGGGACCGAAAATCCCTAGACTGAGGCCACTAGACAGAATCTAACTCCAATCTTCAATCTCCATTCTCCAATCTTCTGGTCACAGTGAACAGTCCTCCTTATATACCCTAAGCCCTCATTGTAGGATATTGGGGACGTCATGATTGGTGCAATAACATAGTCTTTTCATTGGCTGAACTCCAATCCTCATTTAACATATTTTAGTCCTATCTCAATCCAAATGCTAGAAGTGATACAATGGAATGTTAGTCTGAGACATTGAGTCTGCAATCAATGACACTTAAACAATCGTGGCTGGGACCCCTGGACATGGAATCAACATTCACAGGGTAATAGACAATGGACGATTAGCATAATTAAGTTCTCTGGCCTTCAATGACAAACAGGTTAGATAATTACATTACCAAGCTAAACTTTAACCACAGAAATCTATGACAATACTGTAAGAAATTCTCTTTGACCATTACAAGTTTACAAACCTATATACAATATGATATGTCTGGATGAATAAGAAATCCTCCTACATTATATATTAAAGGGTCCATTTCGTCACATACCTCCCCCTTCTTATTTAGCCAGACAGGGCAGTCAAATATGATCAGTCTCTGGTTATCCTTCTCCTCTTGGCGGCATTGTCTTTTTAATGGAGAAAACAGCAATCGAGGCTTCCATCTATACACCTCCCCCAGATTACCTCCCCCAGGATGGGCAGACATATTGTGGACAAGCAGTAAAATGGGATTCAGGAGTTGAGCTCCCATAAGCTTCTGGTTATCAATTCCCCCCCAGTCAATGACCACAGTCTGGCTAGGTGTACTCACTGTTGATGGCTCAGAGAAGAATGATGGGGTCTGGGAACATGGATTATCCTCTGAAGGTGGGGTAGCAAGATCCACATCAGGGTGCTGCTTGGCTTCCTGGATGATGGTGATGGCTGTGACACACTGGCTGGATAGTCCTTGTCCTGGGTCAGCTTGCAAAACAACAGATGTGGGGGGGCCATCCATGAGCCCCACTTCAACCTCCTCCAGGTTAGCCCCTGAATAAACAGGTGTGGGAAGGCTGCTCACAAATCCCACATCAAGGTCTTCCTGGTCAGTCTCCAAAGCAACAGGGATAGGGACATTGTCCATAAACTCCAAATTGTTCTCTCCCTGCTCAGGCTCCAAACTAACAGGGGTGGGGATGCTGTCTTTAAGATTCACATTGACTTCTTCCAGGTAAGTTTCCACAATAGCAGGTGTAGGGTCACAGTCTATAAGCTCCACATCGACCTCTTCCTGGTCAGTTCCCAAAGCAACAGGGATAGGGACGTTGTCCGTAAACTCCAACTTGTCCTCTCCCTGCTCCGGCTCCAAAATAACAGGTGTAGGGTCACTGTCTGTAAGCTCCAACTTGTCCTCTCCCTGGTCGTTCGCCTCGGCTAGCTGCACACCTTCCGAAGGGATGTCTGAGCACTGACCCTCAGCCAGGGAGATGGTTAATTGGGAACAGGGTACAGGGTCTGGAGAAACAATAGCTGGGCTTACCAGGATGTGGACAGAATCAGTTTCTTGTTGTCCCGAGGCTTGGACGTCACTGACCTGGACTGACTGTGCTGGCCGATGAGCTCCAGGCATGGGCCCCGGTGTTGGCGACAATCTTTGTCCATATGTCCAAGACGTCCACACGTATAACAGCGCTGTGGATTGGGCAAGTCACGTATCCTGTCTGCATACCTTTGTCCTGATGGGGCTTCTAATGGGTAGCGGAATAATCCTACTCGAGCGGCTGGGGGTAGCAGTTGGTGAGCTGGAATTCCTAAAATATTTCCCAGAACCCAAGCCCTCTCTTCTCTTGAGGCTTTTTGCCCCAATGCAGCCAAGCTCTCCTTGATTTCGACTGCTGTGGACCTGATTTCACGATATTCACTGGATCCATGATGTGGTGCACAACTTACATCCTCTGGTACCACGTCGGCGGGGTCCTCATCATCCTCACCATCATTCTGGGTGTCCCAATGGACCAATTTCTGAATCAAAGCCGACCGAGTGTCAGCGTTCCTGTATTCAATATTTCTCCTCTGGCACAGATCCTGTAGCATCCATTTACTGCTGCTGCCGTATCTCCTCTCCGGCCCTTGTCCCATGGCTGAGCTGGTGGGGTTGGACATGGCAACGTCCGAAACCTGAATGCCTCACTATGGCCTGCTGGGTATGCTTATATGCCTCCCTGGTTGTTGAGCCCTTGGACGGTGTCCACAAACACCAGTCCCCTGCAGCTCCCCTGGATAAACCAGGCTGAGTAGTATCCCACTGCTGCCACCAATTGTGGAGACCCGGGGATCAGTGGGCGCTCTCGTCCGCAGGCCCAGCCGCCTTTACAAAGACAGCGTGGACCAGGGCTCATCCCACTGCTGCCACCAATTGTGGAGACCCGGGGGTCAGTGGGCGCTCTCGTCCGCAGGCCCAGCCGCCTTTACAAAGACAGCGTGGACCAGGGCTCATCAACAGCTGAACGCCCGAGCTCCTTAACCGTGGGCGGAACACTACTCAGACAACACAGGGTCAGGGAATCACAATATCAAGGCTTTATTGGATCCCCAAACAGTTAACAGCATATAACGCATAACCAAGCACAACACATAAATGTAACAGGCAACAGAGTCTCACCCTTCCGCTGGCTCACCAGGGTTTAGAATGTAGCACGGCAAAGTCTGTAGCCAGGTGACTTTATCGACCCAACCTGGGTTGCTTCCTCATCCTTATGTAGTCTTTGTCATCACAGCCGAATACGATAATCCGATACTGAAGTCCTTGTGGTTCTATAGTCCGTGTTCTGATCCCCATGGTCGGCACCGAAATGCCTAGGCCTGGGGTTATGGCTCGCTAACCGGATCCGAAGACCCTCGATTAGCTGCCTGTATCCAATCCAGTGACCTCTAGCCGGGACCGAAAATCCCTAGACTGAGGCCACTAGACAGAATCTAACTCCAATCTTCAATCTCCAATCTCCAATCTTCTGGTCACAGTGAACAGTCCTCCTTATATACCCTCAGCCCTCATTGTAGGATATTGGGGACGTCATGATTGGTGCAATAACATAGTCTTTTCATTGGCTGAACTCCAATCCTCATTTAACATATTTTAGTCCTATCTCAATCCAAATGCTAGAAGTGATACAATGGAATGTTAGTCTGAGACATTGAGTCTGCAATCAATGACACTTAAACAATCGTGGCTGGGACCCCTGGACATGGAATCAACATTCACAGGGTAATAGACAATGGACGATTAGCATAATTAAGTTCTCTGGCCTTCAATGACAAACAGGTTAGATAATTACATTACCAAGCTAAACTTTAACCACAGAAATCTATGACAATACTGTAAGAAATTCTCTTTGACCATTACAAGTTTACAAACCTATATACAATATGATATGTCTGGATGAATAAGAAATCCTCCTACATTATATATTAAAGGGTCCATTTCGTCACAACTACCGTAGCATAAACTGCTCAGCATGTTAGTATCTGAGCAAATATATGGTATAAAGGGCTTGGTGCTGTGATAAGAGAAGCTGCTTGAAAACACTGCAAGCCTTTGCAAATATCAGGTTGGGCATAGACCTTTTATATTGCTGTAGTCAAGATATGCTATGACCTTACAGAAAACATTAGTTTTTCAAGCAAAAAAAAAAATGGTAATGTTATGACTCTGAGCAAGTCTTGGAGTCTTGAGAAAATATTTCCAAATATCTTGGGAGAAGTCTTGCAGACCAAACCGAGAGGGTGTTAAAAGAAAAATGTAAGACATAACTCTTTAGTTGAGTAAACAGCATGCATGGGTCAGCATAGCTAAAATATTGATGGTGCTACATTGTGGACAACTTTGTAGACTAGTTTGGGACCTTTGAATGCAATTTAAAAGAAACACAAATATTTCAGAAGTTTTCCAATAACATCTGTGTAAAAAATGAGCCTGGCTGCTATACTGATAATGGATTGATCGAACAAAATTTTCTTTTGCTGTAAATCAACTCATCAAATTTCCAGAATTTCATATCCTTTTTATGTGATCACTTAAAATGACTACCATTATTTTTTCACATTGCAAAAGAATACATTAGAAACAATTCACAGTAAAGGACAAAAAGTTTTAAAAAAATCACAGAAAAAAACATCCTTTTTTTACCAACACCAGTTCACAATACCAAATGATTATAAGATGTATCAGAACGCCCATGGAAAAGGTGGAGACAGACAAGTACAAAATACTGATGAAACAAGGACTTGCAAACCTACCAAAGGTTTGACTTGTATCATAATTACACAAAGATTAAGCATGCATATGGCAGCAGTCACACAGATATGTGTGTGATGCACAATGTCTTGTTTACAGGCTACTGATGATGCCCATACTTTTAGATCAGTGGGCTGCCCATAACTATATAAATGCACCCCACAGGTACAGGCACCCAAATTCAACTAGTCAGCATTGAAGGGCCTTACTGCATCCTTAAGAAAAAAGGAAAAATTTAACACAAGATATGAAAAGGATAAATAAAATATGAGGTCTTGGTTAATAGGTTATCTAAAATACACAAGCTCACAATCCACGTTAAGGGTTCTCATTGTCCTTCAAGTACCTATATTAATATTAAAAACAGTTCACAGAAAAGGACAAACATTAAAAAACATCACACAAAAAAGCAGCCTTTGCTATTAACTCCACTTCAATATAACCAAAGCACTACAGAATGTGGCAGACTTTCATGATGAGAGTGGCAGCACAGGTGATGAAACAGCCATTCACAAATCTACTGTTGATTGAGAGAGTGGTTGCCTAGTATTATAAATGCACACCGATGAGGCTTGCATTAGGTGTTAGTCAAACAGATATGTGTGTGATGTACAGTGTCTGGCTTACAGTCTAGTGATCATGCCCATACTATTAGATCAGTCAATCTTCCAAGCAAAACACAGGACAGACACCCCAATTCACTCAACTAACACTAAAGGGATTGACCATATCCTGCATATAAATTTAAAAATGTACAATAAAAAGATGAAAACTATGTATAAAATAACATGTATTGGTGGATATTTTACATTTTTGCATCAGCTATCCAATGATATAGGAAACCCAAACAAAAGGGACTACCAAAACATGTATAAAAGCAAAGGCAGGGAATGCAACAGCCACTTTGTGGTGATTCAGATTGTGAAAAGATGTTACACATCAAATATTAGCAATAAAATGGGAAAGAAAGACATAAAATAATGACTAAGCAATGAAGAACAATTGCTGTCTGCTTACTAATAGTCATACATTTTAGGTCATTTTGATATTACTTAGGCTGTGTTAGCAATTTAAAGCTTGCAATTAGTTGTATATAGTCCTTAGAGACATCATAGTACTGCACATGTCTTTTCAGGTCAATTAGAGTAATTATAATTCACTAATAATCTATTTGGCAAATGCAAATGTTAATAGATTTGCTCGTCTTTAATGGGCACATTTTTCCAGACTGATTTTCCTACAATGGAAATTACAGACATATGAATGTAATGACGTAACCACTAATATCCACATGAAGAGAAATTATTTTAACATTTTGAACTAACGCATTGTGAAACTTATTGAAGCAAAAAGTATTCATAAATGTTCATTTTACAATTTTTAGTCTTTTTAGTGACATAGAGGAAGAACAATATAAAAAATGGTTTGGGTTGGTGATGTATGGGGTAAGTGGCACACCAATCATTCAGACCATAGTATTTTCATTGAGCCCATACACCACTGTTTTTATGCACTAGAGTAAGTTGAACATTTCTGTCTCTTCTGAGTAAAATTACAAAACGATGGCTAAATACGTTTCATTTTTTTAAGTTAGTTTCCCTTTTTGCTTTACATGCTGACTGTGATATCCATTTAAGGATTTTAAATAAAGATGGGAATCTACTTTATAAAAACCCTATCCAGTTTGTCTGTCTGTGGACCTTTTCACATCTGCATTTTGGCTGCATTTGCCTGCGTTTTGTTTGTATGCGTTTTTACCGCTAAAACGCATTCAAACACATGCGTTAATGCACTGCAAAATGCATTGCAAACGCATGCAAGAGCACATGTCATTTTGCAAAGACGCAAAAGACACGCGTTTTTGCAAATGCAGCCAAAAACGTGGGTTGCTGCGTCTAGGGCTGCATTTGCAAAAACGCATATGTTTTGCGTTTTTGCAAAATGACATGCGTTTGCAATGTGTATTGCATTGCAGCCTATGGATGGTTAACGCATGCGTTTGGATGCTTTTTCAGTGGTAAAAAAGCATACAACTGCAAACACAGGCAAACGCAGCCCAGCCTTAGATGTGAACTGGGCCTGTGTGTTTGCAAGTTTGTCCCAAAAACAGCAATCTATAGGACATCGAGTACATTACAAAACTGTAATGTGAAAATTTAAATTAAGTTTCGTTAGGCTCTTTTCACGTTTTCGGTAGATGCAATTCGTCACATCTGCATGATCTGCCGCGTAACAGCCGAGTTGCAGCACCAATCCGGCAAGCCCCATTCATTCTCTACGGGGCCTGTGGTCAGGTTCGGCAAGTGCAGTATTGCTGAATTTGGCATATATGGCACTTGCTGACGTGCAAAAAAAAGCTGCTAGCAGTATTTTTTTGCAGTGCCGCAAGCGCCGCAAGTGCCACATTTGGCAATACCGCATTTGCCGCACCTGACTGCAAGCCCCATAGAGAATAAATGGGGCTTACAAGATTGGTGCTGTAAATTGGCCGTTACATGGCAGATCATGCAGATGCGGCAACATCTGCTGAGTCTGTCATAAATTACATCAACCACAGATGTGAAAGCAGCCTTATTCAGTCAAGTTTGGTTGATCATTTAATATCTATGTCAAGATGGGCCATCCCAAAAAGTACACAGAAGATATGGAAAGGAAAGTATCAGCAGCAACAACGGAGAAGGCAATGACATGCAAACGAGACTAAAGAACTAAGAGAGCATCACCTTGACCAAACAACTACACAGAAACGCATGTGTATTATTGCACATGACTCCCCACAGTCCAGATCCATTAGATTATCACAGGATACCATTTTGCATTGACAGTGCCGACAACACAAATTTCCGGTTTCAAGATTAATTAGATACTCGTAAGATGCTGGATCACAGCGAACATGCTACTCAGTCGACTCTCTAAGGCCCCTTTCACATCAGCGTTTTTTTTAAATCGCGGCAGATGCGTTGAAAAAAAACGCATCTGCCGCGATTACTGCATACCGGCTGCACTTGCGGCACGGTTCGGCACAGTTGCGGCCAGCCCCATACAATGTATAGGCGGGCTTGTGGCAGGTGCGGCAAGTGTGGTTTTGGCACCGTGTTTTTTTTCACAGCCGCACTTGCCACACCTGCCGCCAACCCGCATATACATTGTATGGGGCTTGCCACAACTGTGCGCAACCGTGCCGCAAGTGCAGCTGGTATGCGGTAATCGCGGCAGATGCGTTTTTTTTTCACCGCATCTGCCTGCTATTTCAAAAAAACGCTGATGTGAAAGGGGCCTAACATAGAGGTCTAGATACTAGGTACAGGATGCATCATTACATCACAGGCACTGAGACAACAAATCTCTGCAATCTACATCAATGACACTGCAGGATGCAGCATCATACAGGCACCACCGTTATGATGAGTCTATGGAAAACAGATATATCACACAATCACATGATGCAGCACCACACAGGCATTGCCATAATGGCAAAACATTTTTATGTATAACAGCATTCATGACATTTAACATACACATACCTACTTTGTTGTTTGCATCGTTATACATATCTTCTGCTATCACTTAGTTTTAAACACACCTATTTTTTATTTAATTTCATAACCTCAAACATTTACAATATAGTTCAACTAATATATAATCTCAAACATTCTAAAATTGCAAGGTGCAATAGTATCGGGCCCCGGTCTAGTGTTCCCATATTGGCCTAGTCTCATCTGACACTATCATTTATTTCAGTTCATGTCAAAATCCTGTTGCATGAGTCCTATCTCTATTTATTTGTAGTCATGTGGCATGGCATTTTCAAGCAATTATCTACTCTTGAGTTGCCAGCATCAACATAGCTCTGATATAAAATTTAAGCACTGCTCAGTGTCATTTGTTTTTTGTTAGTCAGCAATCATTGATATCAAAAGGAGTCAAAGGGGTTAATAAAATGATTAGTCCCCATAGTACATGATTGTCTATGATTTTGTTTTCTATTCCAACCTCCATGACAGTTTGAGGAGATTACTGCTATTGCAAGATCATATTTAGCTGCATGAGCAAATGTGCCCAGTTGTAACTGAATCAACCCAGCAAATATCTCGGGAGTAAGTCTGTAATCTGAAGATTAAAGCGTCACGTAGTGATCTCTCACAATGTGTCATTTTCCAGCCAGAGAAGCTCACTGTCACTGAAGATAACACAGGAAACATTAACCAACTGAAAAATATAATAAAGCTGAAATAAATCCTTCCAATTCTAAAGGATAAGAATTTTTTTTCAGATGTTCTTTATCTGCTATATCCTCACTAATAATAGCTATAAAAAGGTAATGGTGACTAAAATGTACTTTATTTAAATATTATATCTACAAGTTTAACATGGAGTTTTTTTTTATTACATTTAATAGTTAGGCAGCTAGGGGGCTCTATATTATCACAAGACACAATCAATACATTGTCACAACATGCTAGCAAAATTACTGTAAATTTGTCTTTCACTTTGGGTCACCAAAGTATGGCAATTTCAAAGTTGATGCATAAAGAATTTGGGTTGGCAATGATATGACTAAAGACAGTTCGGGTCCACTGTTCTGGCACTTTGAGGATTTCAATTTAATCTGTCAGCGGGATTAACTATTTATAAATTAATTTAGCTCTTTTAAAGAGAAGTCTCGCAAAACCTTTACATCGACTTCGGGTAATATGCTGTCCCCCTTGATGTGTACAAATAGGAAACAACATGATCATACTTGGCTACAGATATCAGATTTTCATAGATGTGCGCAGATGTCCAGTTTGCAAATATTTTTTTTAAAAATGCTGTGATTGAAAATATTATAAGTGGAGATGATTTTGTCTTCAAATAAATTATTTATTGTAATACGACAAATGCAATTTATAGGGCATAACACAATATAAGTAACCTGTATCATGTGGTTGGTACCACTCCCAAAATCAAACAGCGAATAAAAGAGCACACTAGCGATGCTTCAAATTTCAATGCTAATAATGGTTCTAATTTGTCAAAACACTTTTTTCAGGTTCATACTGGAGATTTATCTTCCCTTTCCTTCCATGCCATAGAAAGGGTTAAGACCGAATAGAGAGGGGGACTGGAGACATTGACTGTTAAACAGAGAAGATTATTGGATCCTAATGCCAAATACATCACACCCCTTGTGATTAATAGAAGAACTGACCTTATTTTGTAATATTAATGTGTATGTTGCATATATTTTTGTATATGACATTTATATTTATTTTTGTGATTTTAGTTAAAAATGTTGAGATTTTCTTGTTACACTTGTTGTTAATTAATGGGAAAATGTTCCTCCTATATATATCCTGTCTGTCAAATCTGTCTTCAGGTTAAGACTAAAGCTAGGGTCACATTTGCGTTGTGACCCTAGCACGATGCAAGTGTTAAATACTTAGAATGTTTCCCCTTCAGCGCATAGTGTTAATACTATGTGCTGCCAGGAAACGGAGCCCCATAGTAACCCGGTGTATACTCTCACAACTGGCCACACACAAAGCCCCAGGATGTGCACTTTTTCTGAGCACACAGCAAACACTGTCTGCAGTTTTTAACACTTGCGTCGTGATAGGGTAACAACGCAGATGTGACCGTAGCCTAAAGGTGCTAATGTGCTGAAACGCATTACCTGCTCTCACGTGCTTTTTCCCAGTTTTTCATGTGGGCCCACCAGCCATGTGTTTTTACCCTTTGGATACTTTTGGTAAATAAATAAACATCTTGGAATTTACTGGAGCAGTTCTTTAACGGTTTTCTGAACTTACCTTAATACCTTCACATGGCCAGTCTGTTTCTCAGTTACTGAGAAATCAGTATTTTAATTGATATGCAAATGAGCCTGCACATCTGAAGCCTCAGGCACTTTAGCTCAATTCCTTGCTCAGCACTGCCTCCTGGTGCTTTACTGACATCTGCTACGCTGTGTGACTTCAGAGAAGGAGTCCAGTAAAGCAGGAGGAGGCAGTGCTGGGCCGAGAATAGAGTTGGAGTAAAAAAAGGCTTCATATCAATTCAAACTCAATTTCTTAGGAATGGAGAACCAGACTGGCAATGGAAAGATATTGCTGGACTTGTCTTTGAATGGGATACATGGACACATAAATAGTTTGTGATGTGAAATCCTTATGACAGATTCCCTTTAACATTTGACCTTAGAATACCTAAATGCCTGCTTGCTGAGCTCTCAATGAATAAAAGAATTCCAGTTATGTAGCATTCTATGCGCAAATTTCCTAAGGTAAGATTGTCTTTATATGTTTTCTGACACCTCATATGCTTTAATAATCATATTATCTCAGCAAAATCACCTGAATTGACTAAGAACGATATTGATAACTGTGTTCTGGTAAGTGAGGGCATGGCAGGTACCTCTACCATCCTACCCACCATTCCACAACAACAACAATAGAACTACCGTAGCAAACTAGTTTAGCATAAACATCTTCTGACAGAATAAGCCAAAATCATGTTTCTCGTATAGCTCGTCATCTTGTGCTATACATGTTAGAATATGTTGAGCTAGTAACAAATGTAAGAAAGGAAACATCTATACTACTGTACATTATAGATTTCATTAAGATAATCTAATAAATTGATAAGGATATGTATTTATCTAAAATGTGAGCACAAAAATGTTACATTGTGTATAGTCACATAACAACTGTCAGCAAGTTACCAGATGAGAATTCTCAGTTTTCTGTAGGGACGTTCATCAAGCAGGGCCTAGGTGGTTTGTGCATTATAAGGACAGAATATTGATTTTATTTGGCACTTCCCCTTTGATGATTAGAGATGAACAAACTTTCCCAGAACATGTTTGCCGATTTCTAATTCATTTAATCATACGGAAAAGTGGGAGGTTTCAGGTCCTTTTTAAATTATATATATCCAGTCACTTGTGTCAGTTTTCATCATAAATTTATTTAGAAAATGTTCATACATATAAATAAATCATTTCATGACAAAGTGTTTTACATAGAATATACATAGATTTCATAGATTATTTATTTCATAGAGGATCAAAGTATTAAGGTGACATTGTGACATTTAAAATTTCCATGTGGTAGGTTTTATCCCTCTTTTACATGGACCAGGGAACATGAGCAGAGTTTGTGGGCATTGGATCTATTTTACTCTGCATATGCAGTGCCTATCAGGTTTACCCCTCTAATAGGGGATAGAGGCTGACTATATAGAAAATTGCAACCCCCATTTTTGGAAAAACTTGCAGAGTGATATTCGTTATTCCCATGTAGGGCTCCTGCAGTTTTATCCATCCTGGGGGAGCATTTACTGTTGTCAGCCCTATATGGATATCAACCAGACCTATGCATATCAAAATTATCAGGGGTAGTCTCACCCTCCCACAGCTCCACACTTACCCATGTCCTGTAATGGGGTAGAGTACCGGGTGCCCCCAGACGCGTTTCGCTTTGGGCTTTCTCAATGGGGTCCGTTTTAACCCGCCGGCCGGCATCTTTTTATATCTACATTGAGATCCCTCACATGTGTATCACATTTCCTGGTCCGCCTCTTCCCTTGCGACTCGCGGCCAATCCCGAGGCCGGAGAGTCAGTGGCCACCTGCTCTCATCCAGCCAATCCGGGATGCCTGCGACGTCACTGGGGGGCGGGACCGGACATTACACAGTAGAATCTCTCACCAATAGTGCCGTGGTTTGGGCGGAAGTGCGGTTTCCGCCATCTTAGAGGCTGGTGTGTCAGCAGACACCCATAATAACCTTATAATAAGGGCGGAAATCGCAACCCCGCCATTTTGGACCTGGGCACTTCACTTAATTCACACAGATAAACTCTTTTTCAGGTCTTTTTAAAGTATCGGGGCAATTAGAGTCATGGAATTGCACATAGGGAATACAGCACTGTATACACAGCACTGTATGCCTTTATCCCAACATAGCTGTGGTGTACCTATGATTTCCCGGATGCAGCTCAATTACTTTCATGTGCATGAGTAGTCTATATATCCGTCATACAATACCTCCAATCCCATGTATTTCATAGGAGGGAGGATTGTAATCAGGTACATATCCCACTATTAACTACTGGCATACCTTAGTTTGTCGCTGCAATCAAGGAAAAACTCCCTCACATACAACAGCCATATATGAATCCCGGCGTAATTTCCTACATATGCAATCTACACCACTACTAAAATATTTTTTTCTTTTCCATAGAGTGATTAGCTGTTAGTGAAATCCGTCGGTGATTATTCGGAGGGTATCTTCTCAGTCAGATGCCAATGGTCGACGGTTGCATGTTACCATACTCATATCTGGAAAACTAGGAAAGTGAAAGTGCATTAAAATCAAATTTTAAAACACTAAATAAAAAGATCACAAAGTCAGCAGTTTACAGCAAAGAGCAAGTCCTTTATAGGAAGGGCACAAAACTCAGTTTCTCATTTAATCCCTTCGGGCTCATTGTATCTAATTTTACAATCCACTTACATTCCAACTGTGCTAGCCTCTTACTGTAGTTTCCACCCCGGGATCCCAAATCCAGAGTATCAATACCTCTGGCCTTCAAACCTGCTGGATCGCAATTATGTTGTTTTTTGAAATGTCGGGGTATGGTTTTTATCAAAGGATTATCCATTTCCAATTTCGCCGCAGCTCTAATATCACGTACATGCTCTCCGATTCTCATGCGTAATTCCCGTGTGGTTAGTCCAATATAGACTAAACCACACGGGCATGTAACGTAATATATAACATTGGTTGTGGAACAACTTATATATTTCAAGATCTTGTATTCTTTTTCGCCCTTACTATCCGTAAAGGTTGTCGATCTCACCATACTCCGACATCCCTTGCACTCCCCGCAGGGATAGAATCCTATTCTAGGTTTTGTGTCTCCTATGGTGGGTTGGTTTTTCTGCACGTAGTGGCTATGCACTATCGTATCCCTTAGATTACGGCCCTCCTCGCAGTCATGGCTGGATGGACTGTAAGTACTTGTTTGAAGGAATCTTCCCTCCTCAATATGTCCCAGTGTTGTTTTAAAATTTGTTTCATGCTGCCCCACTGATCATTAAATGTAGAGATAAACCTGATTATTTTCTGATCAGTTTCTCTCAGTTTTGGTTTTGGGATGAGTAGACTCTCTCTAGAGGTTCTCATAGCTCTTTGATATCCTTTTTTTATGCTCTTTTTTGTATATCCTCTCGCCAAAAATCTTTCCCTCAAGTCACACGCCTGTTCCTGAAAGTAGCTCTCTGTGGAGCAGACCCTCCTGGCCCTTAAAAATTGGCCAGTGGGAATCGCTGTTATTGTGGATGGCGTGTGACTTGAGGTTGCGTGGAGCAAAGCATTTACCGATGTTGACTTTCGGAACATATTCGTCTGTAATGAGCAGTCCGGATGGACCACTAGCTTTATGTCAAGGAATTCAGCTTCTGAAGTATGTTCCTTAAAAGTTAATTTTATGTTGTACCTGTTGGTATTCAACATACTCTTAAACTCTTCCAGTTCTTCACCTGTTCCTGTCCAAAGGACTAGGACATCGTCTATAAATCTTAACCAGCACTGCGCATGGGACGCGGCCCACGCGCCATCCCCGAAAACCTCCCTCTCCCAATACCCGAGAAAGAGGTTTGCGTAGGATGGCGCGCAGGCCGCGCCCATCGCAGTGCCTCTGCATTGCAGGTAGTAGCGGTTCTTGAACAGGAAGTAGTTGTGAGTCAGTATGTATTCAAGCAACTCCATTAACAGTCTTACCAGCGGTCCATCCAGACTGCTCATGTTCAAATAGAATTCCACCGCCCTAAGACCATCCTGATGTTCGATGCAGGAGTATAGTCCTTCCACATCGGCCGTAATTAGGGTGGTGCCAGGATCCACAAAGACCCCATTGATCTGCCGCAGGACGTCAGTTGTGTCTCTGACATAGGAGGGAAGAGTTTCCACCAGGGGGTGCAGGTAGTACTCAATAAACCTGCACACTGGTTCACATATCCCCCCTATGCCAGAGACTATCGGACGCCCTGGGGGGACAAGGGGGTCTTTGTGGATCTTTGGCAGTAGATAGAAAGTTGGAGTTGTGGGTGATGAAACAATGAGACCCTCAAAGATTTGTTTGGGTATGATGCCTTGTTGAAAAGCTTGTTCGAGAATCCCGAACAGCTCGACTTCAAATGTCTTCCCAGGGTTTGAGGGTAAAACACTATAAGAATCCTTATCCTTAAGCTGCCTCATTACCTCACGCTCATACATAGTCTTAGGCCATATGACCACGTTCCCCCCTTTATCCGCAGGTTTAACAACTACGTCAGAGAGTGCCTCAATTTCTTGTAGGGCTTCTCTCTGACGTCTCGTCAGGTTGTCGTTTCTTATTCTCCTATTTTCTAATTTTTTGAGGTCCTCCACCACCCTCTTATAAAAGACCTCAACTTCCGGACATAGGGATATCGGGGGGAACGTGGTCGACCTGGGGTATAAACACCTCGGGAATTTACCTTGTATCTCAGAAACCGAGTCCAACTCCAATGTCTCCAAATCACTTATAGCTTCCCTCTCAATTTGTGATAATCCGCCACCACCCTTCGTTTCTGGTGCAATTTGTGTAGAATTAATCTCCGGGTGAATAGGTTCAGATCCTTTAGCACTGTAAAATAATTGAAGCAGTTAACAGGAGCAAAAGTCAAACCTAACTTCAATACTTCAATCTGTGCCTCAGACAGGATATGGGTTGATAAATTGATTACCTCCAAATTGTTTTTGCTCCTTTTGTCCACAGATCTTGGAGGTGTAATAGTTCTTTTACCACTTCCTGATCCCAATCCTGTCGGAACCACAGGTTTCTCCAGTGGTAGGGAACCACCCCCTCCACCCGTTGCACCCTCATCTTCTAGTGATGATAATGAGGAAAGAGATACGGAGACATTGGCCGGTATTGGAGTCGGAGCCGGGGGCAGGTCCTTGGGTGGGTGTTTAGGTTTGTTCTTTTTCTTCCCACCCATCTATAGACTGTGTTGTTTCGGTAGTCTTCGGAGTCTCTTTTATATTTTTTAGCTTTCAATGAGATAATCTCCTTTTCCCATTTCAGGTAATTGGATTCTAAATCCCTTTCCAGCTGTACTAACTGTTCCTCTGACATCCGTCCTGTCAGAACTGATTTCACTCCCTCTATCTCTTTCTCCAATTCTTTCAAGGACTCAGAGTTTAGGTCCACTAGTATGTTCATATATCCCATCGAGCAAATTGAGGAGAGGTCTTCCCATTTCTTTTTTACCTCGTTACTTTCTATTTTAAACGAGGGAAAAACCTGTACCCTCAATCCCCTGGGTATCATCCCTTTCGAGATGTACCGTTCCATAAAGGACTTATTCCACCAGAGTTTTGTCCTCTGGTTTAACAGTTGTTTTAATTTTGTTACTGTTGCTTCAGCTGCTTTTGGACTTGGATCTATTGGATGTCCCAACTCATCATTAAATACTTGATCAAGTTTCTGCCGCCATGCGTTGTCGCGTGCGGTGAAATCCATTGTTTTAGGCAACGAGACTGTAAAAATATACAGGAACCAAATTAGTAATACCAAAAATGTTGTCCTTACAATGTGCGTCAAAAGTTTGGCCATTGGCCAGAATGGACCCCTCCTATAAATATACATTTAATCATACGGAAAAGTGGGAGGTTTCAGGTCCTTTTTAAATTATATATATCCAGTCACTTGTGTCAGTTTTCATCATAAATTTATTTAGAAAATGTTCATACATATAAATAAATCATTTCATGACAAAGTGTTTTACATAGAATATACATAGATTTCATAGATTATTTATTTCATAGAGGATCAAAGTATTAAGGTGACATTGTGACATTTAAAATTTCCATGTGGTAGGTTTTATCCCTCTTTTACATGGACCAGGGAACATGAGCAGAGTTTGTGGGCATTGGATCTATTTTACTCTGCATATGCAGTGCCTATCAGGTTTACCCCTCTAATAGGGGATAGAGGCTGACTATATAGAAAATTGCAACCCCCATTTTTGGAAAAACTTGCAGAGTGATATTCGTTATTCCCATGTAGGGCTCCTGCAGTTTTATCCATCCCTGGGGGAGCATTTACTGTTGTCAGCCCTATATGGATATCAACCAGACCTATGCATATCAAAATTATCAGGGGTAGTCTCACCCTCCCACAGCTCCACACTTACCCATGTCCTGTAATGGGGTAGAGTACCGGGTGCCCCCAGACGCGTTTCGCTTTGGGCTTTCTCAATGGGGTCCGTTTTAACCCGCCGGCCGGCATCTTTTTATATCTACATTGAGATCCCTCACATGTGTATCACATTTCCTGGTCCGCCTCTTCCCTTGCGACTCGCGGCCAATCCCGAGGCCGGAGAGTCAGTGGCCACCTGCTCTCATCCAGCCAATCCGGGATGCCTGCGACGTCACTGGGGGGCGGGACCGGACATTACACAGTAGAATCTCTCACCAATAGTGCCGTGGTTTGGGCGGAAGTGCGGTTTCCGCCATCTTAGAGGCTGGTGTGTCAGCAGACACCCATAATAACCTTATAATAAGGGCGGAAATCGCAACCCCGCCATTTTGGACCTGGGCACTTCACTTAATTCACACAGATAAACTCTTTTTCAGGTCTTTTTAAAGTATCGGGGCAATTAGAGTCATGGAATTGCACATAGGGAATACAGCACTGTATACACAGCACTGTATGCCTTTATCCCAACATAGCTGTGGTGTACCTATGATTTCCCGGATGCAGCTCAATTACTTTCATGTGCATGAGTAGTCTATATATCCGTCATACAATACCTCCACCCCCATGTATTTCATAGGAGGGAGGATTGTAATCAGGTACATATCCCACTATTAACTACTGGCATACCTTAGTTTGTCGCTGCAATCAAGGAAAAACTCCCTCACATACAACAGCCATATATGAATCCCGGCGTAATTTCCTACATATGCAATCTACACCACTACTAAAATATTTTTTCTTTCCCCATAGAGTGATTAGCTGTTAGTGAAATCCGTCGGTGATTATTCGGAGGGTATCTTCTCAGTCAGATGCCAATGGTCGACGGTTGCATGTTACCATACTCATATCTGGAAAACTAGGAAAGTGAAAGTGCATTAAAATCAAATTAAAAACACTAAATAAAAAGATCACAAAGTCAGCAGTTTACAGCAAAGAGCTGTGATTTCTAATTCAGTACAAACATTGACGATTGAGTTTGTGCTAAAAAACCCTAGCAATTTACAAAAAAATCGGCGAGTGTGGTGTAGTTTTTGAAAAAAAAGTTTGAAATTTAAAGTGGCCCTAAAACTTTCCCTGATTGTTTAGTGCCAAAAAACTCATTGAAATGGTTGGGAGTGTTCCCAAGATTCACGTCTACTGTATTCTTTCAACTTGTAGAAAGATGGACAGTTCATGGCTGGCATAAGTCAGGTTGCCACCACCAACAATTTTTTAAAAGGCCAGGTTTCTTATGGTTAGGCAGCCAGCTGAACACAATCCTACAGGGGAGATCAATCCTAAAGGGCCTGTTTGTGCTGCCCAAGTCCCTCCCATCTCTCCTAGAGTGAGTGGTCGTTCACTAAATCATCCATCCTCTTCTACACCAGTGACCATGATGTATCATGCTGGGGGTAGATGGAGGCGGAGAAGGCCCCTGGAGGCGTAGCCTGTGCTGAGACCTTCAGACAGCGGACTGCTGTGCAGAATGGCCATGTGCAGCGATGAAAAAGCTGGAAGACAGTTTTTACTCCAACTAAAGAGAACTTCCCTAAGAAATACATGTTGTTGGGTCACTGACCCACTCCTTAGTTGGCATTTTGTCTGGAGAAGGACTTATTTCAGTTGTTTTAGAGTTCATAGAAGTACAAAGCCTATTTTTTGTTCATTTTATTTTTCCCCTCCCAAACTTTAGCCAATTGCACTTCCCTCTGCTGGGTTAGTGGGACTGCAGCCTTTGAGCTACATCTCAAAGCCCTTAAAGAACTGTGCCCTTAATGGCCTTTTCACCATTGTAATATAGTATGCTGATCCCTGTGAAACTTTCCTTATATACTGTGTATATTTATATATGTTTCTTTGAGAATTATTTTAGTCTGTGCTAAGTGCCTATCTTAAAATTATTACTGTTTGGGTCTGATAAATGTTAAAATTACATCAAGTACCACCATGGCCAATTTTCACATGTTTCTACAGAAAAGTTTATTTTTTATTTATGGTTTATGGTGAACATGCCATAGGCCTGATGGTCTGAGGTATGGAAATGCTAGACACTACACACACTCCTGTTGAACAGGGCTGACCAAGTGCAGCCATCAAGGGCAGCAAACAGTTAATGTTTTCTGGATTCTCTTAGCATTGTACAGGGTGCTGTAATCATCGTCACTGCAGGTGATGAAATTAGGACCTGTGCAATGCTAAGAAATTCTGAAAATTGACACTGTTTTTAGACCATGAGAACTGTAGTTGGCCACCCCTGCCCTAAAAGTCTCTGTGGAGGTATCCAGGGGGCCAGAGGAATCTTAGAGCCCTTTCATCACACTTGCAGCTCTCCCTGGACCCTCTTAGGCCCTATGCCCACAGTGTGTTGTTTGATACTTTTATTTGACACTGGTTGTGAGAATCTGCATTAAAATCTGCATGTCTATTTGGGAGGCCAGCAATGTCTATGTCAGGTCAAAAGTGCTGTGCCGACTTTGCTTTTTTTTCCTTGTACATGTGGTTCAGATTTCTTTTTTCTGCTCCAAAATTGTCAACAATTGTGCAAATAAAAAAAAGCACAATGGCATAGCACTTCTGAACTCGCATAGACTTTACTGCCTTCAGGATAAACATGCAGACTTTTATGCATATTCTCAAAATCTGCTATAGAAGAAGCATCAAAATGTACAGCAGACATGGGGCCTTATAACAATATGGTGGAGTCATGTTCAGAGAAAGTATCTACCATATGTTGTGAGAGCAGGCATCCAGGCCAGAGTGTGCCAAGTAATGCCATCACAAATATTACTGCAGCAACACTTGACGGGTCATACAGGGGCTACCCTGCAAGTTTGAACTGTGCTGCACTCCCTGACATCAATGTTTCTCAAACGCGCTGTCTCATGACACTGGTGCGATATACCCACCATGAGACAGGCAGTGTTATGATCGCTGATGCCATGGAGGTTATCTCATGTCACATAGTGGAATTCCCTGCTGTGTGATACATAATGTGTAACCTTAGACAACCTCAGGGATTGTCACACTGATGGGAGCTGTGCAGTGCCTGCTGTCCCACCATACCGAGGATGCAGTCACTGATCTTTACTATCATATGCTGAGACTACTTCAGAATTTATCTGGATTTCATTATTTTTTGAAGATATGTCTAATTTCTTTTTGCATCCTTTTTTAGGGGATTGGGTGGAATGGGATTTATGAGTTATTGAAAAAAGGTGAAAGAGGAATGTATTGTGGTCATTTTCAAATTAAATATTGGTGTGGTTCTTTGTGTCCCTACTGACTTGTTTAAAGGGAACCTGTCAGCTAGTTTATGCCCCTCCAGCTATCACTGTCTGTAGCTGTAGCTTTATAATACCAATCTAATCATCCCTGTCTGAGCTCAGATTGTAATGTCATAGGTGAAAAAAAGCATTTATATACTTACATTGCCTTATGTAATGAGGCTGTCAGTGTCCAGCTTGGAGGACGGAGACTGTTTGGCAGGTTAATAGTTAATATTTCTGCCTTATGTTAGAACATGTTGGGAGACCTGATGTGATGTCATAACCATGTGACTACAATAGGTGGAGCTAAGTCCTTATAACATAATATGAGTTTGCTTGCTTAGCTCCACCCACTATAGTCACATGATCGTTAGATCACACAGGCCCTTTAGCCATGCAAGTTAATAGTGAGTTAACTATTATTCTGACAGACAGTCTCCCTCCTCCAAGGAGTAGACTGAAATGTAAGTGTATAAATGCTCTTTTTCACCTTTCACATTACACTATGAGCTCAGACAGGGATGTTTAGAATAGGACTATGAGGCTGCAGGTACAGATAGTGATAGCTGGGGGGGCATAAACCACCTGACAGGTTCCCTTTAATAATATCCGGTGTCTGATTGATGCTGCAACATTTCTAACCTTTGGACTAATGCTAGTTGACATTATCCAGCTGGCTTCAATGCCAAAGACCATTTCCCTGTTTGCCAATGCGCCTGGGCATTAAGAGAGCCAGGGCGAAGTGATAGAAAGCATGCATCTAATTGGGGCGCCACTCCTGGGTCAGCTGCGGCCTTATAATTTTTTTTCAAGATTTTCAAATCTTTTAAGATTTTAAAGGTTCCTCAACTTTTCAGCTTTTCAAATGAGTGGATAATTGAAAGATAGATAGAAGGATGTAAAGTACAGATTGATTTAGGGTGCTTTCACATCAGCGGTTTTTGCCGATCGCGGCAGATGCGGTGAAAAAACCGCCTCTGCCGCGATTGCTGCATAACCGCTGCACTTGCGGCACAGTTGCGGCAAGCCCCATACAATGTCTATGCGGGCTTGCGGCAGGTGCGGCAAGTGCGGTATCGGCACTTGCGGCAGGTGTGGCCGCAAAAAAAACGCGGCTGACCGCACACTTGCCTCAAGCCCCATAGACATTGCATGGGGATTGCCGCAACTGTGCCACAAGTGCAGCGGTTAGGGCCCTTTCACATCAGCGTTTATTTGAAATCGCGGCAGATGCGGTGAAAAAACCGCATCTGCCGCAATTGCCGCATAACCGCTGCACTTGCGGCGCGGTTGCGGTAATCCCCATAGAAAGTATAGGGGGACTTGCGGCAGGTGCGGCAAGTGCGGTTTTGCACTTGCGGCAGGTGCGGCCGCGAAAAAAAACGCGGCTGACCGCGTTTTTTTTCGCTGCCGCACCTGCCGCAAGTGCAAAACCGCACTTGCCGCACCTGCCGCAAGTCCCCCTATACTTTCTATGGGGATTACCGCAACCGCGCCGCAAGTGCAGCGGTTATGCGGCAATCGCGGCAGATGCGTTTTTTTCCCCGCATCTGCCGCGATCGGCAAAAACCGCTGATGTGAAAGTGGCCTTATAGACGTAAAAAACTATTTACAGATAGATGTCAAACAGCTATATAATGCTCCACCCCCTATATATGGTAAACTTGCACCCTTTAGTGTCTTTCATGTTGCACTAAAAAGTATTTTAGCCTTATATTTAGCTTGAAAAAATCTAATAAAAAAAATTATAAAAAGCCATGGAGTATCCCTTATTTCCTTTGGCATATAGGATACAACAGACAGCTTCAGTTTGAAGACCACAGCTAGTGACTTCATCTTGGTTGTAGTTAAAGTTGGGGGGGAACCCACAACAAATTTTTCATATATTTATTTTACAGTAATCTGACATCAGTTTGGTTGCTATACTGGCAACCAATCACAGACTCTGGCAGAGAAGGTGACAGGGACTAAGTTTGTCTTTAACCAATCAGGAAAGGAAGCAGTCAATATGTCTGAAGTTCTGAGCGGGCCCAGAAGCATGGTGACAGTAGCGCTGAAGCTTGCTAAGTAATAGTGTAGAAAGGTAATGTCTGTGCAAAATCAGCGGGGCTTCATTGTGACACAATTTCCGATGTGTTTGGCAGCATTTAGGCCCCTTAGAAGGTGTTTTGTAAGGCCTTTCATTTTGCTTCTTATTGATTTGAATAGGGTACAGAACTGTTCTCCGATCTATTCAGTGAACATATAACTGTTCGGCGAACTAAACAGAATACGAACTTCAAAAGGTTTAATCATCTCTAGTGATGATTTTGCAGTGAAATTGAATGCTCACTTTACATTTCCCATGTAGATTACCGTATATACTCACGTATAAGCCGAGTTTTTCAGCCCCAAAATTGGGCTGAAAAGTACCCCCCTCGGCTTATACGCGAGTCAGTGACGGTCCCTATGACTATACAGCAGCCCCAGTAATCCAGGGCCCCCCCAGCCTTGCTCCGGTCACCTGTAAAGTAAAATATACTTATCACTGTCCCGCTGCCGTCCGCGCCCGCCGCTGCCGACATCCGCGATCCTCCATCTTCATGCGTCTTCTTCCGGTTTTCTCTGTTCATCGCAGGCAATGACGTCATTGCCGGCGCCGAACACAGGAAGTCGGAAGAAGACGCATGAAGATGGAGGATCGCGGATGTCGGCAGCGGCGGGCGCAGACGGCAGCCGGACAGTGATAAGTATATTTTACTTTGCAGGTGACCGGAGCAAGGCTGGGGGGGCCCTGGATTACTGGGGCTGCTGTATACTACCGCTGGGGCTACCGGGGCCGCTGTATACTACCACTGGGGCTGCCGGGGCTGCTGTATACTACCACTGGGGCTGCTGGGGCTCCTATATACTACCACTGGGGCTGCTGGGGCTCCTATATACTACCACTGGGGCTGCTGGGGCTCCTATATACTACCACTGGGGCTGCTGGGGCTCCCATATACTACCACTGGGGCTGCTGGGGCTGCTGTATACTACCACTGGGGCTGCTGTATACTACCACTGGGGCTGCTGGGGATGCTATATACTACCACTGGGGCTGCTGGGGATGCTATATACTACCACAGGGGCTGCTGGGGCTGCTGTATACTACCACTGGGACTGCTGGGGCTGCTGTATACTACCACTGGGGCTGCTGGGGATGCTATATACTACCACTGGGGCTGCTGTATACTACCACTGGGGCTGCTGGGGATGCTATATACTACCACTGGGGCTGCTGTATACTACCACTGGGGCTGCTGTATACTACCACTGGGGAGGCCTGTATACCACTGGGGGGGGCCTGTATACCTGTGCTGGGGTCCACCCTCGGCTTATACACGAGTCAATAGGTTTTTCCAGATTTTTGGGGCAAAAGTAGGGGGGTCGGCTTATACACGGGTCGGCTTATACACGAGTATATACGGTAGGTTCCCATTAATACAACACTTATTGGTCAGTGATTGTTATATTAATGGAGTGAATATCTTTTTTAGCCAGTCATAAGCAGCAAGTTGTATTTCTTTTTTTAAATATTTTTATAAAATATTCTGTCTACAGTTACTCTTAAATTCTAGTCTATTGTCCTACGTTAACACTAATTTGGTAATATGTATACATATGGCTTACAAAGCAATGCTTCCTAAGCTATGGTATATTCAGTATGAAATGAGGACTTATGAAAACTGAATTTGACAAATAATAGTGCCTATAGTACAGAATTATGCAGTACACTACTGAACTGAATGTTCCCAGCTCTTTTATTTCCTACATTTTTCAAAGAAATTAAAAATCTGTAATGACACAGTATAAATATAGGTAATGTATAACATAAAATGCATTACTTCCTGTGATGTACAGTCACAGCATACTAATCAATTAATCCAGAAGAGCATTGTTTACTGCAAGGTATTCAGCCAAAGAATAATTTCCTATTTACACAGTATTTATACCCTTTATTTAACGCCTTCTTTCATGTTGAGTGTGCTGATCACATTTCAATAACTTAGAATAACAATAATGTGAACGAGTGGAACATCTTTCTAATTTTCTCAGTGTCATTTCTGTTTACATTTCAGATACCTGTTAATTCCAGGATGAAACATGGATGTAATATTTGCGCAGAATTGTTTGGCAACAAAAAAAAAAAAAGTAAAGTAATTATGATCTGGAGAGATGTGTGCACATTCAAAGAACAGACAAATATATGAAATTTCATTTAAAGAGGCAATCTCGTCAGAGGCATTAAGGCCATGAATTATATTGTTAGCCTTTTTTTTTAAGTTACTTTCCTTTTTTTGTTTTGTGGTTTTAATTGCTGATTTTTGCAGCAAATTCATCAAAATGGCACAAGCAATGGATGAATTTAGAGCAAAAAAGATAGGCTTTCTTCCGGTTTCGAAACATTATCGAACTTTTGGTCGTAAAGAGGAGCTGTCACTCCCTGGTGCTATGCTAATTGAATGCAGCACTGAATGCAGAATGTGTGCTGTATTCAGGGGAGGAGTCTCCCATGTCTCTAGCCCCCCTGTAAGCTGTTAAAAAGACTTTATAACGTGTACAGATAAGGAGTCCGGAGGGGCTTACTCAGTAATGAGTCATCGCTGTTGTATAATATCCTACCCGCCTCCAGCGCTGTCTTGTTCAGGCTCCTGTATGTGTCATCGCTACTGCTGGTGTCCTCCTTGCCTCCAGTCCTCTCTGGTCCACCTCCAGCCATCTCTTGTTCAGCCTCCTGTATGTGTCATTGCTGAAGGCTGGAGGTGGCACACAGAATGCTGGAGGCGAGGAGGACACCAGCAGCAGTGATGACTCATTACCGAGTAAGTCCCTCCGGGCTCCTTATCTGTACACTTTATAAAGTCTTTTTAACAATTTACAGGGGGCTAGAAACATGGGGGAACCCTTCCCTGAATGTAGCAGACACACTGCGTTCAGTGCTGCATTCAGTTAGCATAGCACCAGGGGGGTGACAAGTCCTCTTTAATAGTCACTAAAAATGCTGCACGCAGCGTCTGTAGTTTGGGGTTCTGATCAGGCACAAATGCCTTACTCATATTTAAAAGCTTGTTGGAAAGTGATTATGACTTTGAGGAGCTACTTAAAGGTGTCACTGGAGTTATTCCACTTCCTTACTGAAGTACAAATGTGCATATTTCCTAGAGGGGGGATGTGGCTACAATCTCATCACCTACTTAACTGTCTTCTTATAGTTGCAGAAAAAGTCTCTCCATAAGGTAGATAGCAAGCTCCCAGACCTTGTCTTAGCCCACTCACACAGCCAGATCAGAATATCCCACACACTACACTGATGAGGGGCAGTTACCCCGAAACGCAGCGCCTGTAGTTTGGGGTTCTGATCTGACACAAATCCCTTAGTCATATTTAAAAGCTTGTTGGAAAGGGATTATGACTTTGAGGAGCTACTTAAATGTAGCACTGGAGTTATTCCACTTCCTTACTGAAGTGCAAATTTGCAAGGTGACTGGTAATTTAAAAAAAAACAAGTGGAAACACTGGAGTAAGATTGCCCTCAAACTTTGTGACTTTATAAAAAGTTGCAATTGATGAATCAGCAAATTACATTTGGAATCACTAAATTTTACCCAAAAAGATAAAAAATAAAACAGATGAGCACATAAATTACAGCCTGCTAAAAAGGTGCAAGTAGAATATACAGTAGAACTGGATGCAAAGAATAAAAAGGCACAAAACTAGACAAAAATAGGCGCAAAGACAAAAATGAAGTAAGGCCATAGTCTCTTATGTTTGAAGAATGTAAATTAACTGTAACCCCGAGCAAGCTAATAACATTGATTACAATTCTCTTCAACCCTCACATTAAAAATAAATCAATTTTTATGTAAGGTATGCAATTAAATGGAGATGGGCAAATGCATTTGAGTATATTTGAATTATACAAACATTTTAGGGCCCTTTCACATCAGCGTTTTTTCCAAATCGCGGCAGATGCGTTTTTTTCACCGCAAAGAAACGCATCTGCCGCGATTACCGCATACCGGCTGCACTTGCGGCACGGTTGCGGCGCGGTTGCGGTAAACACCATACAAGGTATAGGCGGACTTGCGGCAGGTGCGGCAAGTGCGGTTTTGGCACTTGCGGCAGGTGCGGTCGCGAAAAAAACCGCGGCTGACAGCATTTTTTTTCGCGGCCGCACCTGCCGCAAGTGCCAAAACCACACTTGCCGCACCTGCCGCAAGTCGGCCTATACCTTGTATGGCGTTTACTACAACCGCGCCGCAACCGTGCCGCAAGTGCAGCCGGTATGCGGTAATCGCGGCAGATGCAGTTTTTTTCACCGCATCTGCCGCGATTTGAAAAAAACGCTGATGTGAAAGGGCCCTTACAAAGTCATATTCTATGGAATGTGGATTGTTTGGAATGAATTCAGTATTCACAAATTCAGAAAGATAGCGGTCATCCTCCATATTGCTGAATCAAAGAGGTCAAGTTAAAGCTCAAAAATAAGTGAAAAAACAAATCACCGCTCACCTCCGAAACAGCTTTACTGCATGCTCTAAGTCATATTGACCTCGTTGACTCCTTTTACAGGAACTGTATATTGAAATCCAGGGTTTCCAAATGTTAGGTTTGAACATACAGCATCAACCAGGCCCAATATGTCTTTGCACATGTGTTTTGAAGGTCACAGTGATGTTGTGATGTCGGGATGTGTGATGGAATTTTATTTACTCTTATCATGTGCCAGGGTCTTTTCAGACTCCACAGCAAAATAAAAGAAATTCAGCACAGTGCTAAAATCGCCTGATAAATTGAAAAACATATTTTGTTTTCTCAAATTTGAACCAACAAAAACATTAGTGGAAGCCCTTACATTAATACAACCTCATTTTCAGAGATCTCAATCTTGCCCTCTTTTGCCCTTTCAGTCCACCTTGTCCACACTGATATGCCTCTCTCCTCATTACTCATCTGTCACTTTGCTCTACCAATCTTTTTTCTTTATTTGCTGTTTTACCTCCATTAATTCACAACAGCTTTTACCTGATGTGACAGGTCTTTAGGAGAGGTGGGCAACTTATTTGAGTGGAATTGAATTCTGCTCGAATTTTACAAAATTCATGTCCTTCAAATTACTTTTTTTTTGTAATTTGCACAATGCGAATTCATCAAAATGGAAGCCAGTTAAACAATGGAAGCAAGTTAAACACTAATTTGCTGAACTGTAGAGCAAAAGGTCAAAAAATACCTTATATATTTCACAGCCACCACTATGACCACTTATGAACTGCTCTCCTATGGGAAGAACTCAGTTCTGTAGCTCCTTGTTCCTCAAGGATATCACCTGTGTAGCGAGGTAAAGATATAGCAAACATTGGCTACAGGGACACAACACATCTCTTGAGCCATGACCTGTGAAATTTGGTACGGGTACCAAGGGTAGCTCCAACCAGACGGCTAAAGAGTTAACAATGTCCAACTCCCGATACGGACCGACAAACCAAGAGCCCAGAGCACCCGAAGCACACGTCCACTTGATTGACATTAGTGGACACCCAAACACAGTCATTCATGCTCAGGTCTGGACCTGCACCTTTATTACCAAGCATGCGTCTTTTGGAACGTTAATATCCCCTTCAAGGACTGACAACCGAGGTTTAACCCCGAAACCTGCAACTCCCACACACATAATGGGGAACTTCTGTAGAGGCAACCCCCCCTCCACCACCTCTCCTGGGAGGACACATAGGTCCAGAAAGAATCTGGGCAGAGGGAGAAAACGTGCTCCTTCTCTGGAGGAGAGGGACCCTTAAGCCCACAGTAAAAGCATGCCCCATTCCACGGCAAACCACAGGTGATCTAACTTTAGGGGATACCCCCCTATCTGCACAGGTTCACTCTTCTGCACCAGTGGGATCTGCTCCATAGGGAGAACAGGGGGCTTGGTCCGGGTTGGTCTTTCCTTGAGGTGTTGATCTATTCTGATGACAAGTGACATAGCGGCCTCCAGCGACTCTGGGGTAGAGTACTGAGGCATAGAGTCCTGGAGCCTACTAGACACCCATGACAGCACTGATTCCTAAGAGCTGGGTCCTTTCAATGGGTGTCCATGGCCCACCTCTGGAACTCCAAACAGTATTCCTCAGCCGGCCACATCCCTTGCCGGAGTCTACGGAGATTCAACTCTGCTAGAGAGATGCCATCGGGGCATTCACCATGGCAAAACCATAAAAAAACTCATCTACCGACCGAATAGATGGAGACTGGGGGATCCGGGGATCTCCAACAATAGGGAGACAACGATTGCCACTCTCTGTTCTTTGCTCCCTGAAGAATGAGGATGGAGCCTGAAGTACAACTTGCAGGCCTTCCTGGAATGCCTGAAACTTATCACAGCCCCCCGAAAACCTATCTGGAAGGGAAATCTTGGGTTGTGGCTGGGTCCGAGCCTGGGCCAAGACCAGCAAACCGTGATATAATGCAACTGCTGCACTACCTATTCCTGCACATCCATCACTTCCTATGACAGAGTCTGCTTAAACTGGGCAAATGCTGCTACTGGATCCATAATTGGTTCAAGAAAAAAAAGGTATAGAGATGGTGATTATGTCACACTTGGATTAAGGGGAATGTCCAACTACCGCGCTTGACAGTGACACACTGGACCTGTGATGTCTGGCGCACAAAAGAAAACAACAGACAGGGAGACTCCAGAGGGATAAATACAGTGGAAGGCCCTGCTCATAGGGCATGGGGGAAAGGTGACGTCCTGCACCACCTGTGGCTGTGCCCAGAGCTCTCTACAATCCCTATATGAGTTCTTTCAACTCGTCGCCAAGCAGATACCTTAAGCCCTCGCTGGCCCTGATGTTAACCCTTATTAGGGAATGACTGTGGAGCACTAGTCCTCAACCACTGCTGAGGAGACAAGAGGAAGGGGAAGACAGACAAGGAACAGCAAGACAGCATCTTCACACCTGCTGCACTTCTCCCAATCAGCAGATGGCTTGCAACAGCAGGTTCTCCAAAAGGCTTCCTTCACCTCAGGAAGCATTGGCCAGCATGAGTTCAATCACTGGCAGAGCATGCTGGGACCATGGGTTATATAAAAGGGAAGGATTAATCACAGAATGGCCACACCTAGACAAGACCTAGCTAGCTTGTTGGTAGCAGAGACTGACATTAACTCCTCAATTGTCAAAGGAAAAAAAGCACATTTAATATGAAGTCTCAGAATAGACATGAGACAGAGGTCCAAAACCAGTCACAAGTCTCCCAGGTAAGCGAGACCATCGTGATGGGTATTTAGTGATAAATATTTCAGAAAATGAGCAGCGATATAGCCACATATATTAGTTTACTGATAAAATGATGATATGAAACTTTGTTTCATTTCTAAATATTTAACATACATATATAGTCATGATCCAAAGTATTAGCACCCATGAAATTGTTCCAGAAAATAAACTATTTCTGCAGAAAAATATTGCAATTACGCATGTTTTGCTATACATATGTTTATTTCCTTTGTGTATTGGAACACAACAAAAAGACAGAAGAAAAAGGCAAACTGGACATACGGTAATATCACAGAAACTCCAAAACTGGACTGAAACAAGATTGAGAGCACCCAAAACTTACTATTTGGTCTCACACTTTTTGGAAAAAAAACTACAATCAATCACTTCTTATAACCATCAACAATCTTCTCACATGTCTTAACTGGAATTTTGAACCACTTTTCTTTTGCAAACTGCTCCAGGTTTCTTATATTTGAATGGTATCTTTTCCCAACCATAATTTTAAAATCTCTTCACAGGTCTTCAATGGGATTTTGATCTGGACTCATTTCTGGCCACTTCAGAACTCTCCAGAGCTTTGCTTCCATCCACTTCTGTGTGCTTCTTGAAACAGGTTTGGGGTCATTGTCCTGCTGCAAGAACCATGACCTAGGATACAAACCCAGCTTTCTGACACTGGGCACTATATTGCAACCTAGAATCCTTTGGTAATCTTCAGATTTCATGATGCTTTGCACAAAGTCAATGCACCCAGTGCCAGAGGAAGCAGAACAACCCCAAAACATCTTTGAATTTCTACCTTATTTGACTGTAGGCTTTGCATTCTTTTCTCATTCCATTTTCAGTAAACAGTAGAGTGATATGCTTTACCAAAAAGTTCTCTCTTGGTCTTATCTGTCAACAAGAAACTTTTCCAGAAGGATTTTGGTTTACTCAAGTACATTTTGGAAAACTGCAGTCTAGCTTTTTAGTATCTTTGTGTCAGCCGTGCAGCCCTCCTGGGTGTTCTGTCCCAGCATTTTGTTTTGTTTACATTTCAATGGCTAGTTGACACTGATGCTCCCTGAGCCTACAGAGCAACATAAATTTCATTGGAACCTGATTGGGGCTGCTCATCCCCAACCAGACAATCCTGCATTGCAAGCTTTCATCAATTTTTCTCTACCATCCATATCCAGGAAGATTTGCTATAGTGCCATGAGTTGTAAATTGAATGATTATGTGGGGCACAGACATAGATAAAGAAACACCAAGATCTCTGGACTCGTAACATTGAGATTGTTGATATTTCTAACAATTTTGTTTCTCAAGTCCTCAGATAGTTCTCTATTTCTGTTCAACATGCTTAGTGTGCCGAACAAAGGAACACAAGGCAAGGACTGAGTGAACTTCTCCCCATTTTTATCTGGTTTTAGGTGTAAATGCCCACACCTGTTAGCTTAACAAGGTGAGCTTAAACAAATTTTTTTGTGTTGAAACAAAGTTGTTTACCCACAATTTTGGAAAGGTTCCAAGATTTTGTCTGGCCATTTTTTTTTTTTTTTTTGGGGGGGGGGTGAAATTATGTCCAATTTGCCTTATTTCAGTTTTATTTTTGTGTTGTTACCATACACACAAAGGAAATAAACACGTGTATAGCAAAACATATGTACTTTATAGTTTTCTGGGAGAATCATTTAATTTTCATGAACAATTTAATGGGTGCCACATTTTTGGGCATGACTGTATCACCATAACTATAATATTAATTTACAAATGCATCAGAATATTTTTGTATTTTCTTTAAAGTGTGTTTTTATTGCTGTCATAATAACAAAAAGCACGTAGGATACAAGATATTGTATAATGCAAAACCATGCAATGCAAGGCTGAACATATTCTAATGTATTTAATAGAAAATAGATTATAATGCACTATATACGGTTGAGTACATTCTTGTGCATTTTATTGAGCACAATTTTCTGAATTGTTATGATTAAACAGAGTTTCAGATACCTGGTCATGAAAATTGCATTGTCAACCTTTCTATAACACAGGCAATCTCCAACAGACATTGTATGTAGTGTCTGCTTATGCCATGAAGCAAAAAATGCATTAGAAAATTCATTGTATTTTCTCTAAATAAATAGATTTTCTCCAGGGACGTTTCAAATATATATGTCATAATCTCAAATGCCTGTAAAAAATGGGAAAAAAAGCCATAATTGCAACTATTACAATCCTCATTATGCTCATCCAGATTGGCATTAAATGTCATTTGTATTTGCAGTTTCATATCTCTCGATTAGAATAAGCTGAAAAAAAAAAAAAAGAAAAAGTTTTGTAATATTTTTTAATGTTTAATATGTTAATCTCCATATATCCTCAGGGACACCCTCCATATATTGGTCCGGAGTCACTATGTCCCTGTTCCACCGAACCCTTTTGGCTCTAGGCGCCTCCCTGAGGGGGTGTTACCCCTGTGGTCACTGCGTGGCATGCCCGAATGTCCAGCGCATAAGTTCCTTCACCTCCTCCGATGGCCTATGAACGTTCGACATTAGACGGTATATATCACGTGGTACAAGCACTAAGGTATACTTTGCCTCATGGGCTTGTCGACGGGTCTATGCCGGTATAACGTCTAGGGAACTGAGGAGGAGGGTAAGGGAGCACATAAGGGACATTCTGGTGGCACCTGCGGTGACCGACAGGGCTAACCTCAAAACACTGCCACGACAATTCCTGGATCACCACGACAGTGATCCAGCATCCCTGATGTTTAGGGGTGCGAGGTAGCACCCTGGGGAACTTGCTTGCAGCATAATGAAATGACATCACCAACTACATTTTTAATGTATAACATAATAACCGTAGTTTATTACACGCCAAAAACTACAGGCAACACCCACCATACGCTTTACATTTCACATAACATAACACCATATTTATAATCCCCGTACATTTTATATACATTTTACACTTTAGACCTCCATATTCATCAGAACCTCAAGGCGTCACCCACCGACCCTTGCAGACCTCAGCCTGGTTCTAATGACGGTTTCTACCATCTAGCACCCTGACAGGGATCTTTCCCCTTCCTACTGTAGGGATCCTCAACCTACCCCTAGGGAGTATCAACCTACACCACCAGTAACGCTTATCAATGGGACCCAGCTTAATATACTAGTCAGTCCCACGTTACATCACACATCAGATATGGCACTTTTACATAAGCCATCAACACATCATATACGGCACTTTTACATAAGCCATCAACATCATACATGGCATTTTTACATAAGCCATCAACACATCCACCATGTATCTATTGTATCACCCAGGGTAGTTTTCCATACACCCTTATGATATACACTTATCACCGGGACCATATCACGACTATCACAGTCAGTCCCAAAGTCGGCTGTGACCGTCTGGCCCTTAAGCCGTCATTGGTCTCCATCACCAACCGTATCGCACATATGACCGTCTGGCCCTTGAGCCGTCCTTGGTCTCCATCACCAATCATATGACCGCCTGTCCGGGATCTGACACACTGCATGGCATAGTACGTATGCACTTGCTCATGTGCCCCGGCATGGAGCTGGCAGGCTCCCTTCACATCCCCCACTGGGGACAGATCAGCTCTCACACATCTTCAATGTCAGTGGCCTGGACAACAGTGATTCCCGTCATCTCCAGTCTCCCAAACAGACGCCTGGCATGTTCTTAATGTGGCTGCCACACCCGCCGGACTACACCCACACATGGGTCTTTTCAGTACTCGTTACACATTGCTCTCTCAGCCACTCACTCAGCTCATGAAAACCCTTCAGCTGTTAACCCACTGTGCACTGGAAAGGCTTCACACAGCACACACAGACAGTAAAACAGGCTGATGTGAACAGGGTCCTGCTACGATAACCCATGTGATGCACCCGGGCAGGGGTCACATCACCACAGGGGATAAATGTTATACATGGCGGAATCCACGGTGCTAATACTAGGAGGATGCTTGCACAGTGTGAAACGTGGTGGATAGTGTCTTTAGACACTATGGTGCTGCGTGGCCTGAATGAAAATCTGTCTTTCGCCTCTTTCCTTTAGCCATTGCCGCCTGACACTAGGGTTCTGTACCCAATTACCATTTGCGCAATCCTTTGGATTCGCTTTATTTTTATAAGGTTTTATGGGTGATACTTTTTTTGGTTCACAGTATACCTGCTCCTCCCCCTTGATGATTTCTAATGAGTGTCTGCAAGTGACCATACCAGGACTTCTTCAGTATGGGAAGTTTACAACAATTAGAACTGTTTTGACCCAATCCCAGTCCCAATGGACTGGGACTGAATCTGTGGAGTCACATGAAAAATATGCAATACTTCCTACTGATTGCAATTGCAATCCTGCATAATATATGGACTAATCATGATTTTCATCATATGGTCTCAGTGTGCGTCCATCGAATTTTATATCTGATTGATGTATTATAATAATATCTGGGTATATACCTCTTGGCCCTCTGGTAGGTGTGCTTCCCTGGGGTCCAGTGGCCTCCCTGCCTCCTTCCAGCTATAGTCCTCTCTGTGTCTCGGGCTCACCGTTGTCAGGTGGGGGGTATGGCTGCTGGTCTCCGGGATAATGTGACGCTGCAGGTCGCGTGAACAGGGATGGGAGCGCTGAACCCACCCTGCGGTGATGTGGGACAGAGCTCTCACATAATTTCCGGTAATGCTGCCCGGACCGTCACTTCCGGTCCGCGGTGACGTGGCCATTGCAGCCTCATATAGCAGGGGCGCAGGCAGCACCTATCTATTCCCCTACCTATTCTCCTGATGAAGTGGCTAAGGCAGGCAGCCTAGCCACGAAACAGCATCGGGCTCACTCCCCTAGGTTCCCTTGCACCAGGGTGCCTTAACCCCATGTCCACCGGTATGGTATAAGCACTGTATTCTTCTTTAAGTACTTTCCATGTAAATGTGTTCAACTGTATCTGATGTTTTGAAGGTTACCTGACCATTATTGTTTGTTTGTACTTGTATACCTGTCTGTACCTACAATAGAATGCCTTGCATAAATGTAACCTGTATACAATGATTGTAGGGTTTTGATACCTAAATAACATGGTGAATATGCCAGAAATATTAATTATTCTGTATTTCCATGGTAATGTGGTGGTATTCTTGGTCCGGTTCTCCCTCATCTAACTTACAAATTGTTATATTTGAGTACACTCTGAGTAAGAGACTGTAGCTTTTTACAGCGCTGGTTGGACATGTGGTGACAGGCATCTGCACCACATCCCTCACCAGAGCTTCCAATTCAAGTTAAATAAAAGAATTTCGTCTTCATAACGATTTATTCAATGTATACTCCTTTGTCTTGTAATTGAATTATATTTTTTAATGTGTATATAGTCAATAAAAGGGTCGGTTGTGTGAGGTTATAATTAGCTCCTTTAAGCAGTCGTGCACATTAAAATACATATTAAAGGGGTTACAGAAAAAATTATGCCCAAGCACTAACAGGCATGTACTGTAGCTGTCACCTACCTTTCTGTTGTGCCTGGTGCCATTCACCGCTGACACGGACTGGTCTCAGAGCACTTCTGTCAGTGATTTTTCTACTTCCGCTGACATGATGACTACAGAGAGGTAGCTTCTCCACTCTGTCGACGGGCACCATAACCGACGTCATGATGATTGACATCTGGCTCCCCCATTTAGATAGCAGAGAGCCGACTGTCAATCAGCATGAGCTAAGAAAAATTGTAGAAGCAGTCTATAAGAGCGCTAGGGAGTACAAAGAGAATAAAAAGGTTTGGTACAACAGACATTTATTAGTCCTCCAAGGGGCCACAATGCATTTCAACAGGTTAAACTGTCTTCATCAGGGAGAATCTTTACCTGATGAAGACAGTTTGATCTGTTAAAACACATTGTGGCCCCTTGGAGGACTAATAAAGGTCTGTTGTATCTAACCTTTTAATTCTCTTTGTACTCTGTAGTGCTGATATAGACTGCTTCTACAACCTTTCTTATTGATCTTTTCCTCCCTGATGAATAGCAGCAGGAGCCAGTCTGGTAGACAAAGCCAATCCAGCAGGACCTGGCATCACTTGGCAACCAAGAAGACGCTCGAGGACCAAGTGTGACGTGTTTCCGGTCCAGCCCTGGTCACTGACTCAACCCGGAAGTTGCGGAGAAGTCAGTGACGATGCAGCAGGAGCTCAGCATTCCTTCTAACAGCGGAACCATGCCCCCACCAACATCAGGCGGATCACTTTCCCCACCAAAACTGGGGTTGTGCAGTGGTGCACAACCTCAGTAGGTGAGTGAGATCACCCACTGTTAATTATATTTGTTTATCACTTGGTTCACACATTACGCTCCTTATCTATATTTTTACAATCACCATGAAGTAGGCTATCCTGCCCCTTCCAAAGAGCAGAGCGGAAAAGAAGCCACCTCTGCTCTATTTACCATGCCATGCTGTTCCCAATGGGAGTGGTCTGTGCCCGCTCTTTGTTTGTTGGGGGTTAAACGGTGCCAGGCACAATAGGCAGATAGGTGGCAGGTACCTGCCTGTTAGAGCTTGGCCACATTTTTTTTTAATCTCGGATATACCCTTTTAGGTTCTGTGGGGCAATACAAGATATGTGGATGGTGCAATAACCTGAGAAAAACAGGATGTCCATGGAAAGTTTTAACTGAAGTTCCAGTCTTCACCTGATATAGTAACTTTATTTAATCCCAATTTCAAAATAACATAACCTTTTCTGCTAAAACTTGACACGTGTACTTGTCAAAGATAATAAGTGTTTCCACAGTAACAGGATTTATTTTTGTCTGCTAGAAATATTCAAGGCCAACTATTTATCAATACCTCTTCATACGTAAGGTGAGAAGTTATGTCTTGTCCATGAGAAAAGACTATGACAAGGAACACATTTCTATCCTATCCACTTACATATTCAATATAATGTATGGCCAAAAGGTCATGCCACAATACAAACATCACCCAATAAAATTATTTATATGTGCAACATAAGCGTAACATGGAGCAAGCAAGGAATAGACTGTTATCAATTATTAAAGCTTTTTATTGAGTGACCATGTTTTATTTAATATCTGAGAGGTGGCCCTTTGTGGCAGGGTGCAACACTGCCCTAAATAAAGGATTTCTTAACATGATATATGACAGCTACATTTAATACACTGCTGAATACTTGTTGATATTAATATTTGATTTTTATGTGTGTTTTACTATATGGATCTAAACATAAAAAGATTTTATAGAAGTAGAATGGAAATACTCACCTGTAAATAATTCATAGCAGATTTCTTAGAGCAAAAGTATTTCAAACTAATAAACAAGACTTATGTACCGGACCAGAACATAAATCATTAAGCTATTTCAGTCAACTGAATTCCAGCTTTCCATCTTATAAAGAATGATGGCATATCATTTTATTGTACTCAATTATCCTAATGTGAAGATATTTTAATGACTCGCACACTAACTAGAAAATCTCATTATCAATAGAACCACATCTGTTCTGCTCCAGCTCATATGTTGTGTAGTTCTTCTACTTTTCAATTGCAAAATGACAAATATGTATAGGCAATGCACAGGTTGATTAAGCATATTATACACAAAATGCAGCTTTATGCTTTTGAGGCTTTTTATTATACTAAACATAATAAATACACAAACTTCTTGTAATGGAGTAAGAATATAGCATGAGTTACCGTATTTTTCGCTTTATAAGACGCACCGGATTATAAGACGCACCCAGATTTTAGAGGTGGAAAATAGGGAAAAAAATATTTGTAGCAAAAAATGACTTTGATATGACACTCAGGCCCTGCGACCAGTCAGTGTTGGCGTCTGTTTCCTTCGGATGCAGGTGCAGCATGTGAGCAACACCAATGACTTCTGCTCCAGTGTCTGTTGGCGGGGAGACAGACGCCAGCACTGACTGGTCAGAGGGCTGAGTCTCATATCAATATCACATGGGACATGACTATGCAACTTCTGATAACGTTGGAACTGCTGCAGAATCAGGGGTATGGGTGCGTGCACACGATGAGTATACGCAGCCTTTTGGAAGCAGCGTCTTGCTGCTGTGTCCAAAATGCTGCGTAGTACAGTACAAGCATAGTGGATGGGATTTGTAGAAATCTCATACTCACTATGCTTGATCCGACCGCAGCATTCTGACAGCTGCGGTGCGGGTTGCCACCATTCCGCTCCTTCTCAGCATGTTCATTTCATGCTGTGGAGTTGGAAGCGGCTCCCATCGGGGGACTGCAGGGAGAAGCCGCCCTGCACCCGCCACACATGGTGAGTACAGGGCAGCTGGGGTCTCCCTGCCTCCACATGTGGCTTCACTTATGTCCGGAGGAGCCGCGTCCAACACACAGCTACTCCCGACTGTGAGCGCACACCCTTAGTATGGTCTTTATTACTTTTATAAGGGCCAACAAGATGAATGAGATGGGATATGTTCATGTAGTAACAATCCCTTTAAGAACTATCACTCCCAGCATGTACTGTAGATCCTATAGCATGCTTGGAGTTCTAGTTAAGCACAGTATTGGTAGTGTTAACTTTACTTTATTAGTGGTTATGTTACATATACATGTGGACGCACTTTAATGTGTCCTGCTTTGCCATCACCCTGCTGAAATGAAGGAAGTGGCCAGTCTGTATATAAAGATCTGATGTGATGTACTGTAAGAGGGAGGGCCAGGGAGGGGGGCTGTACACTGTGCTGAAATATGATGCTCCAGCCCTGTCTCCTAATTACAAGTCACCACAGAGCTTGACCTGTAGATGCAGGGCCAGGGGAGCTGTACACAGCCATTATTTGCAGGCTCCAGCCCTGCTCTAATAGACTGAAGCTCCTGAACTGCAGACCGAGCTTCCTGCATTTCTGCTTGGTGTCAGGGCTCAGCAGGACACATTACACTGAGCAGAGGGAGTGAGGCAGGACACTGACAAACAAGGTACCTGCTGTGATAAAGTGCCGATCCGCCCTGCTCTGCCCCTGTCTTCATGGCAGTGAATCAGCACAAAGCTCAGTGCTGATTCACTTGCCACAGCTGCACCCCGCTCCTCCGTTCTCACTATCTGCAGCACACAATGTCCCCAGCAGCTGCAGGAGCGACCATGTGTGCTGGCTAAGCAGCTTCTCCTGCTCCCCGTGCTCTCACCTCTCATGCTGTCTTCAGTGCAGAGAGGTGGGTGGGGACTGGGAGCAAGTGAAGTGAATATCTAAGTAGTTAATGAGCCGGGGACACGTGGTGCTCCTGCCGCCCCGGATTCTTCAGCAGGGACCATTCCCTGTCACTTCTGTCCCCAATTCACTGCTGTCTCCCCCTCCCAAGCAACTGAGGATGCTAGAATGTTATATTCCTTTTATAAGACGCACCCCCACTTTCCTCCAAAACTTGGAGAAAAAAAAGTGCGTCTTATAAAAGGAAAAATACGGTACGTGTGATTTTAGTTGTGTGATTACAATTGAGCAAACCTGCTAAAATTCGAATTTCATTTAGAATCAACTGGAAAATTCGATTTTGCATCAAATTTATTCTATATAGATCAAGTCAGCCCTGATTTTCATAAAAAAAGCCTTTTATTATGCTTTGAAGTCTCCCGATCTCAAAACATAATTAACAAATGGTCTTGAAAGAGGGTATAAAAATAATTCACAGCTAGCCACTCACCTATCCTTGTCACCAAAGTCCAACCATAGTGCGTCAACAGTCTCATGTTAACTGTTCCCTGGTGCTTCTGGTGCAGTTTTTTCGCGGCCGCACCTGCCGCAAGTGCCAAAACTGCACTTGCCGCACCTACCGCAAGCCCGCATATACATTGTATGGGGCTTGCTGCAACTGTGCCGCAACCGTGCCGCACGTGCAGCCGGTATGCGGTAATCGCGTCAGATGCGTTTTTTTCACCGCATCTGCCGCGATTTTAAAAAAACGCTGATGTGAAAGCAGCCTAAGGGCCCTTTCACATCAGCGTTTTTTGAAATTTGCGGCAGATGCGGTGAAAAAAACGCATCTGCCGCAATTACCGCATACCGGCTGCACTTGCGGCGCGGTTGCGGTAAACGCCATGCAAAGTATAGGCTGACCGCGGTTTTTTTTCGCGGCCGCACCTGCCGCAAGTGCAAAACCGCACTTGCCGCACCTGCCGCAAGTACGCCTATACTTTGCATGGCAAAAACCGCAGCCGCGCCGCAAGTGCAGCCGGTATGCGGTAATTTTCAAAAAACGCTGATGTGAAAGGGCCCTTAGACAAGTGACAGTGTTAAAGGAACAGGACATTATGACAGTATGGGGCACGTTAATACAGAATGGAGGTCTATATGGGAAATTATTACAGGAAGGGGGACATTGTTACTGAATAAGGGTCAGTCAGGCAAAAGGAAGGGGTTAAACCACTGTGCTGCGGTGGAGAAAGATGAGGTGAACAAAGATCTCTGAACACTGACTTTTTTACTACGTGTTTATGGGAGAATATTCCTCTTCGCCAAGAACAAAAATCACACATGTACCAGATGATTTTTGTTTCTGAAAAGTGTGATATTCTACCCAAAATGGATAAAAAATAAAATCACTGTTCAGAGATTCTTGTTCAGCTCATCTTTCTCCACAGCAGCGCTGTGGTTTAACCCCTTCATTTCTCCTAACTGTGTTATTCATATATTTGGACTGTGGCAGTGGTCATTCTGTAAACATTGTACAGTGGTTGTGACTTTCTGATAACCATCTCAGATGAGCATTCCAAGACTATTTTACCTATATTATTACTATTACATATACTATTTTACCTATATTAGGGTGCTTTCACATCTGCGTTTTTCGTAATTCGCGGCAGATGCGGTGAAAAAACCGCATCTGCCGCGTTTACCGCATAACCGTTCCACTTGCGGCGCGGTTGCGGTTTTTTCTATGCAAAGTATAGGCATACTTGCGGCAGGTGCGGCAAGTGCGGTTTTGCACTTGCGGCAGGTGCGGCCGCGAAAAAAACCGCAGTAAGCCGCGGTTTTTTTCGCGGCCGCACCTGCCGCAAGTGCAAAACCGCACTTGCCGCACCTGCCGCAAGTATGCCTATACTTTGCATAGAAAAAACCGCAACCGCGCCGCAAGTGGAACGGTTATGCGGTAAACGCGGCAGATGCGGTTTTTTCACCGCATCTGCCGCGAATTACGAAAAACGCAGATGTGAAAGGGCCCTTATCTACTTCTACTATATAATCAGCTAAGGTCACATGATATGTGTCACACACTTCTGGTCTTATGTCGATATTCCAACATGCACTGCGCCGCTCACGAAGTGTGCCGCCGCCATATTGGGACTCCCACCGCCGGGAGATGAGCGCCGCGCGCTTGACTGCGCATGACCATGCGCACCCATAGACTGCCATATGTGATCTATGCGCAGGTGAATGCCTGCGCACAAATCACCCAGTCTCGTCCGCACCAGAAATGCAACATGCACAGATCACATATGGCAATGAATGGGTGCGCACAGTCATGCGCAGTCAAGCGCAGCACCGTGCGCTCCCATTATAAAGATAGGGGCTTGCGGTGCTGCGGTCACATTGCGGCTCCCCTCTGCAGAACGCTGCGGAGGGGAAGGCAAATGTGAAAGCACCCTAATTATCCCACTGATAGCATACAGGAGCACCCTTTCTTTTATTTGTATTTTACATATACTATAATGCACCCTCCATAGTCCTCCATACAGAATAATGTTCTCCACGTTGCTTTCCATACAATGTCATACACCCATATAGTGTTCCATGTAGTATAATTGGTCCAACATAGTCTTCGGGCCACTTTACACACACCATCTTATCTGTCCAACTCCTGACCAACTTGCTGGTTGCAGTGAAATCATGGACACATTGTTCCATTGAACACAGTCACAAAATGGAGCAATGTGTCCATGATTTCACTGCAACCAGCAAGTTGGTCAGAAGTTGGACAGATAAGTTGGTGTGTGTAAAGTGGCCTTTCCATGTATTATAATGCTTCCCCATAGTTTTCCATCTAATATATAAAGCTGAGTGTATGTACAGTGCTGTGCAAATTAATTGGGACAAAGCAAAAAAAACACATTTTTGAATATTTAATAATAAACTGTTATAATGCACTGTTACATACTAATTTTAGTAAGAAATATGTCCTTCTTTAGCAGATATGAGATTTTCAAAGCGTTTTGGCATAGATTCTACCACGTTTTTGCATAAATTCTTCAATTCTTGATCTTGGAACCACACGTGTATGGCACTGTTTCTCATGCGATCTTTGGTTGTACAGTCCATTTTGCCAAGACGTCTCTTCACAATGCTCCACAAATTTTCTATGGTATTTAAGTCTGTTGAATTGCCAGGCCAGTCCAGCACTTATACTTTATTTTTTTTCAAGAATTTCTTCACACACACTTGGAATTTTGTCATGGAGCCAAATCTTGTTGGAATGTCCCATCAAATTTACGCATAAATGGCACAATAAAATGTTTTAAAACGTCTATGTATTTGGATGAATTCTTCATACCAGTAACAGGAAATAAGCTCCCTGTACCATCAGCTGTAAAAAAGCCCCAAAACATCTGTTTTTGAGGGTGTTTTACAGTTTGTTGAATATGATCAGCTCGCAATGGTTCATTTTTGCTTCTTCTAACAACACTTGCTCTGTACCCTTGAACAAAAAGATGGGTTTCATCATTGAAAATAACCATTTTCCGCTGGCTAGTTGTCCAAGATTTTTTTTGCCCATGCGAGTCATATTTCCTTCATTGAAGATGTCATAAGTTGTTTCTTTACTGCCTTTGTTGCCCTCCGACCAACTTCTAGAAGCCTACGCTGTACAGTCAAATCACTAATATCAATACCTGCCTCGAACAAGTCTCTTTGGAGGTCTTAACTTGTTTTTCTTGCATTAATCTTACTAGTTCTGATACGTGTTTTATCAGTTTTTGGTGTCATTTTCCTTTTTCCTCCACATTTCCCTTTAATTTTGGAGAAAATGATCCAGTTTCATTATGTGTGCTGATTATTCTTGAAACGGTAGATTTTCCAATACCAACGGTAGAAGCGATTTCTCTTACAGTCAGACTTGTATGTTCATTAAGACTAATAGTTGTAGACCTCTTCCATGGAGTAACATCCATTTTTATAGGCACGAATCACACTGAGAGAAAAAGTACACTAAACCACTCCTCACAGAAACAAGCTCTCAACTGAAGCTGAGGGGGCAGCTAGCTGTTATTTTCTGACTAAAACCAGTCAAACCACATGTTCTTACTCAAGGTTGTACACGCACACCTGTTCAAAGCAGTTAAAACTGAATCACTGACTGGTAACCAACTTATGATTTTACTTAAAAAAATGCTTTGTCCCAATTAATTTGCACAACACTGTAGGTATATATGTGTGTGTACATGACATTAACCTCACCCACTCCACATAGCTATGCCCACTCCACATAGCTATGCTGACTCCACACAGCCATTTCATAGCCCTGTCCACTCCACATTGTGACACCCACTCCACATAGCCATGCCCACTCCACATAGCCACACCCACTTCACAGCCTGCATCTTTACATATCCCTGCCTCCGCCACATAACCCCACCATCAGGACTATGTGGAGTTGTGGCGCTATGAAGGGTCAGGTCTATACATGGGCGACACTATGAAAGCAGAGGGGCTACTGGGAGGAGTGGGGCTATGTGTAAGGGTGTATCTATGAGTAGGCAGGGCTACTTGGAGGGGTTGGCTATGATACATGCAAACATACCTCTAATAAAAAAATTTAAAAAAACCTCACTTGACCCAACCTCTGTCTCTAACTATCGCCCGATATCTCTTCTCCCATTCGCCTCTAAGCTACTAGAACAGCATGTCCACTCCGAACTGTCCTCTCACCTCTCCTCGTGCTCCCACTTCGACCACCTACAATCTGGCTTCCGACCCCTCCATTCCACTGAAACAGCCCTGACCAAAGTTACCAACGACCTACTGACCGCCAAGAACAAACACCACTACTCCATCCTCCTCCTCCTTGACCTGTCTGCCACCTTCGACACGGTTGACCACTCCCTTCTTCTCCGGATCCTGGAATCCCTTGGCATCACCCACCTTGCCCTCTCCTGGATCTCCCATACCTAGCGGACTGGACCTTCAGCGTCTCACACTCCCACACCTCCTCCTCACCCTACCCCCTTTCTGTCGGAGTCCCCCAAGGTTCGGTCCTGGGACCCCTACTTTTCTCCATTTACAATCTCGGCCTAGGGCAACTCATTGAGTCCCATGGCCTCCAGTACCACCTCTACGCCGACGACACCCAAATCTACCTGTCCGGCCCTGACTTCACCTCCCTACTCTCGAAAATCCCACAATGGCTTTCCGCCATCTCATCCTTCTTCTCTGCACGCTTCCTTAAACTCAACATGGACAAAACTGAATTCATAGTCTTCCCCCCAAGAAATTCCACCCCACCTCCCAACCTATCCATCTGTATCAACGACTGCGCCCTCTCCCCAGTCCCCCAAGCCAAGTGCCTCGGGGTAATCCTTGACTCCTCCCTATCCTTCAAGCCCCACATCGAGGCCCTCACCACATCCCTCCGGCTCCAGCTCAAGAACATCTCACGGATCCGCTCCTTCCTCACCCACGACACCGCTTAGGTATCCCTGAGGAAGGTGCCAGGAGGGCACCGAAATACGTCGGAGGCAATAAAGGAGTTCTTTTTGAAGTTTCATTTACCCGTGTGTTCCTTTGGAGTGAGTGGATTTGGCAGCGCGGACTGTGATACACCTTTTCTTCCCTGCAATTTGATGTGTCTCCACGTGTGAGTGGACGGTGGAAGTCCAGCAGCAGCCATCTGGAAATCATCATTTTACGCCTTCAAACCAGTTGTGGGTCTCACAACTGATATAGGTGAGTGGATTCATTATACACCACCTTAACATCAAGTGTCATAGTGATAGGGCACTATTGCGCCTCTTGTTCCCCTCCCTCTTTCTTTTATAGACGACACCGCTAAAACACTCATCCATGCTCTTATCATCTCCCGCCTTGACTACTGCAACCTCCTTCTCAATGGCCTCCCGGCTAACTCCCTCACACCTCTCCAGTCTATCCTCAACTCCGCTGCCCGACTAATATACCTGTCCTCCCGCTACTCCCCTGTCTCCCCCCTCTGCCAAGCCCTTCACTGGCTCTCCGTCTCCAAGAGAAGCCAATTCAAAACACTAACCACGGCGTACAAAGCCATACACAACCTGGCCCCACCATACATCTCCAACCTGGTCTCCCGATACCTACCCTCCCAAGAACTCCTCCTCTGCTCCCCCCTCATCACCTCTTCGCACAACCGAGTCCAGGACTTCTCCCGGGCAGCTACCTTACTCTGGAACTCCCTGCCCAAACACGTCAGACACTCTCCTTCCCTGAGTAGCTTCAAGTGTCACCTGAAGACTCACCTGTTCCGTCAAGCCTACAACCTGCCATGAGACCCAGGCAACCGCCCCATACCTGATATTCCCCCATCCTACTGTATCCTAACCCGCCCCTCATAGACTGTGAGCCCTCGTGGACAGGGTCCCTGCCCCTCCTGTACCTGTACGTCCAGATCGCCTACATTTAGTGTACTTGTTCTTGTCTCCCTCATCCTCATGTAAAGCGCCATGGAACCTAATGGCGCTATATAAATAAATAATAATAAAATAATAATAATATAAAAAGCTGAGTGTATGTATGTATGTGTGTGTATGTGGCATTAGCCCTACACACTCCAAATAGCCATGCTCACTCCACATAGCCCCACCAACTCCACACAGCCTTGACATAGCCCTGCCCACCCCACATAGTCATGCCATTCCACATAGCCACACCCTCTTCACAGCCTGCATCTCTACATATACCTGCCTTCTCTACAATGCAGTCAATACATGACACCCCTTTAGACTTTTTCATGATGAAACAAAAAAAGCAGTGTGTTTAAGGTGTGCATTAAAATACATTCACAGGTGTGTCTGAAATTAAACTCATATGTTGTCAGTAAACTTATCAGAAGATTCCAAACACATGACATCATCATACAGGCTGTCCCAAATTGTTTAAAGACATAGTAATCTTAGTGTATGTAAACTTTTTACTTTGAAAAAGTAACAAAATGCCTTTAAACATTCTCTCTCATTATTCTGGCATTTGCCAAATATAAATAATTATGGTAATCCTAATTGACCTAAAATGGGAAAGGTTTTTTCTGATTTCATGTCAGATAGTGAGAAAAACAAGCATGTGTCTTTTTCTATAGTGTATGTAAATGTCTGGTCCAACTGTATGTTAAAAGACTAAATGTATTATGCACTCATGAGATTGTGTTTCAAGTTCTTAGTTTCACAGACTAGCAAATGCTTAAACTACTTTGGTTATGAAAGTAGAGAATTAGCTTTATAATTTTGTTAATATTAAATGTCACTTTCTTTGAGGAACATGGCTCAATTGTGTCACTTTTTTAAAAGAAAAGAGAGGCACTACATCTTTTTGACTGGCATGAGGAGATTAGCTTCATAATGACTTGTCTTTACATTTCATTTTGCAAAGTTCAAGCTGAGTAGATGCCTGTCACAAATATCTGCCCTGCAAAAAAAACATTTTAAGTCTCCATTAAAATATGTGCATTTTCAATATTTAAACCTGACACAAACTGAAATTCTCTCTCTAGTTGAAAAAGTAATTTCTTGACAGAAAAATAGTGATAACATAACCACCATTTGTAAAGTTTTTTTGTACGTGATATCCCCTTCAATATTTTGTAGTTCAGTGCGGGTAGAAGTCCTGAGTGAGTGATCACTGAAAATGAAAGGACAGAAGAGCACACTTCTGGAAGAAATGCTCATCTCTTTCATTCACAGTTTTGGGGCAATGATTGGGGGTCTCAAGAGCCAAAACTCCATCCATCTACATTATGTTAAAGAGAATATCACTTAAAAAAGATACATTATCCTTAATGGTTCCAGTTTTATAAGATTCTAAATTGACTCCAGCCTTCTTAGAATTAAAAAGGCACCCCCTTCTGGAACTACACTTAAGTTTTAGAATAGACAAATCGCAAAAATTAGAAAGTTTTTCAGTAAAATCTATGCATGAATGTATTGTATTGTAAGTATATACTGTATGTATGTAAAATCTATGCATGAACATCTATGTACTTAATATATTTACTAAACTTAGTATACAACTTTGTATGAACTTTGTATACAACTTTGTATACAACTCCTGTTTACACTATCAAGTAAAAACTTCTAATGACCACATAGTAAAATCATGTGGTAGTATCCATAATGCCAAGCATATCTGTTCTGCTTCTTCAACTATTTTGATTAAATTTCTGGTGTGAAACACTTTCATAAGCCAGAAAACTTGGTGACATTGGCATTTTCACGCTAGTTTGAACCAGCTCTGCAAAAAAGGGAATACCTTGGCTGAGACTGATGCAGAATAGGGGCGTGATGCCACAACATGTCTAATTCATGACGAGTTGATGTATACATTAAGCTAGAGATCTTACTCCACTCTCTTAGGGCCCTTTCATATCAGCGTTTTTTTCAAATCGCGGCAGATGCGGTGAAAAAAACCGCTACTGCCGCGATTACCGAATAACGGCTGCACTTGCAGCACGGTTGCGGTGCGGTTTCGGTAAACGCCATACAAGGTATAGGCGGACTTGCGGCAGGTGCGGCAAGTGCAGTTTTGGCACTTGCGGCAGGTGCGGCCGCGAAAAAAAATGCTGTCAGCCGCGGTTTTTTTCGCGGCCGCACCTGCCGCAAGTGCCAAAACCGCACTTGCCGCACCTGCCGCAAGTCCGCCTATACCTTGTATGGCGTTTACCGCAACCGCGCCGCAACCGTGCCGCAAGTGGAGCCGGTATGCGGTAATCGCGGCAGATGCGGTTTTTTCACCGCATCTGCCGCGATTTGAAAAAAACGCTGATGTGAAAGGGCCCTTAGGCTAGGATTGCATTAACGTTTCCAGCGCCCTCTGGGAGTTGCGTTATCAACTTAGACTTTGGCAGCATAAACACGGTGTTACCGCCTGGGTAGCGCCGCATTAATGCTGCCAATGTTACCCAATGGAGCCGCGGCCCATAGCACAGCTCCAACGCGGCCATCTGATTGAAATCTCGCGTTATTTTCTAACGCGAGAAAAGACGCTTTCAACAATGTCTTTTCTCGTGTTAGGAAATACCGTGAGATTCCAATCAGATGGCTGTGTTGGAGCCACGCTATGGCTGTGGCTCCATAGGGTAACATTGGCAGCTTTAATGCGGTGCTACCCTGGCGGTAGCACCACGTTTATGTTGCCAAAGTCTAAGTTAATAGAGCAACCCCCCAGAGGGCGCCGGAAACATTAGTGTGAACCTAGCCTTATTGAAGTAATATTTGGGCAAGGTGCATGAAAGTACATGACACTTTACAGACACACCAAAAGTCCAAAAGGCATTCACTTCTCAATGAATCGGGTGCCTGATTCCACTATGTCACCTCAACAAGACCAGTGTGAAAAAAGCTTGTCTTCGTAAATTGGGGCCATAGTACTTTACACATTGTCAGACTTTTGCTCAATTTGCATTTCCAAGAGTGCTTTTTACACTCAGATCCACATAAAGGACAAGAGTTGTCTTATGTTGCAGCAGCTGAGATTTAAAGCTACAAGGATTCTCAGCAGATTAAGAAAGAGACACTCAACCCTTTCAACTCTGAAAGGAGATAATTCCACTCTATGCTTGATAATCTTTGAGCAGTCTATAAAAGAGAACCTGTGACCAGCCAAACACCATGAACTTCTGATCCCAGATACCCCAGAGGTCACTGCAGAGTGCAACACACTTGTGACAACGTATGTGGAATGGCAGCATGCATTTTTTTTCTTGCAAATCGAATAACAAAGCCTTTGAATTTGTTGGGACATATGAATTTAAGGATATTTGACTTGAAATCTCTGTGGATCAATCTATATCTCCCACTAAAAGCAACATATAACTTGACAGATTTAGGATGATCAGATGTGACAATCGAGTTTTATAAAACAGGTTAAAAATATCAAATAATAAAATACATAAGTCTTCTCTAAATTTTTGAACCTAATCTAATGTTAATGCAAATTTCTGAAATGTAATGGATTTTTTTACCTTAGTAAATTTTGCAACAACACTTCAGCAGTGTGGATGATCATTTTGCTAACTGTTCAGGATTTTTCGCAAGTGTTTTGTTTGGTGTTTTAGAAGATGCCTGACATTTTACAGGATAGAATAAATTGATGCTTAACTAGCAGACCGATTACCAGAATTCAGTTTTGCTCAATAATTGAAAATTCCAAGGGAGCTATCATTATATTAGTTTATAAATGTAAAAGCTTGACAAAATGACAACTGAAAAAATAGAAAACTCTAAGCACATTGCTTTGAAAAAGTATTCAAGTCTCATGTACTTTTCATGTTTTTTCACAGTATATCTCAGACTTAAATTTATTTTAGAGACCTTTCACATCAGCGGATTTTCATAATCAGGGTAGATCCGGCAGATTTCACTGCATCTGCCACATGTGCCGCGTAACAGCCGACTTGCGGCACTAATTCGGCCAGCCCCATTCATCCTTATTGTGGCTTGCAGTCAGGTATGGCAAGTGTGGTTTTGCCGGATCTGGCACTTGCAGCACTTCCGGCAGCGCCCAAAAACCGCAGCTACCAGCGTTTTTTGGCACTGCCGCAAGTGCGGCAAATGCCAAATCCAGCAAAACCGCACTTCCCACACCTGATTGAAAGCCCCATAGACAATGATTGGGGCTTGCCGGGTTTGTGCCGCAAGTCGGCCGTCATGTGGCAGATGCGGCGAAATCTGCACGATTATGAAAAAATGCTGATGTGAAAGCAGCCTTAGGGCCCTTTCACATCAGCGTTTTTTGAAATTCGCGGCAGATGCGGTGAAAAAACCGCATCTGCCGCGATTACCGCATACCGGCTGCACTTGCGGCGCGGTTGCGGTAAACGCCATGCAAAGTATAGGCGTACTTGTGGCAGGTGCGGCAAGTGCGGTTTTGCACTTGCGGCAGGTGCGGCCGCGAAAAAAAACGCGGTTGACTGCGGTTTTTTTTGCGGCCGCACCTGCCGCAAGTGCAAAACCGCACTTGCCGCACCTGCCGCAAGTACACCTATACTTTGCATGGCGTTTACCGCAACCGCGCCGCAAGTGCAGCCGGTATGCGGTAATCGCGGCAGATGCGGTTTTTTCACCGCATCTGCCGCGAATTTCAAAAAACGCTGATGTGAAAGGGCCCTTACTGGGATTTTTTGAGATATACCATTATTATATTTTCCCCATAAGACAAAATTTAATGGGTGAACTCGACCCTTTCTTTATTTCACGGTTATTGGTTGTTCCATCTGCATGATGCTTCAGCACTGCTCCATCTCTACTTTGGGGAATTCTCTGCACCCAACTTGTGAATTCTAGTATTGGATTGGCCATTGTGAGTTATTTCACAATTATTGGCATTGCAATGGGAAGTTTGCAGCCACACAGACATTTTCCCCTTCAAAGATGAATGTTTTTATTTGAAATCACTGTTCTGCGTACAAACCTTCATCATTTTGATTTTTCTTTATCTTATTTTGATACAAGTAGTTACAGCCGTAAAAAGTACGGTAACTTTTAAAATCAGTTCCTTCAGATAAGGCAAAGCCATTTTACATTCAATCAGGCCTCCACTTAAATTAAGGACAATTAAAACACACAACTACAAGCCTCATTCTTTAATGTCCACGTATTTCAACCTCATGTAAAATATGTTTAGTTACACCAGGATGTCTACAATAAGTAAATTACATTTTTCATAGTGCGATTTTTTGTCTAGTACAGTAAAGTCATTTGGGCTTTTCTTTGCACATACTATACCTCTGAATGCTGTCAGTGCTCATAAAATGTGTACAGTCTTAGTATATTAATAATCTTATGACAGCTCTAGATAAGGGATTGCCTGTGGGTCTTTGCGATGTTCAAGACCTTAGTGAGAATGTGGATAAATACTGGTAATTGATACTGTATACTGTTTTAAAGGCCATTCAATGTCTTCATGCTAAAGGCTTTGGGCTTCAGAGCACTCTTTGTGCTGAGCTGATAATCTTCTCTTTTCTTTAATACATCAGGAAGATTTACTCATTTTAAAACATTGGACAGATACCATAAACCTCAGGACAAATAAGCTACTTGCTTACCATTTGGCTTTCTTTTGAATAAAAATAAGTGAGTGTTATAGAAACCAGCATTAGTTTCTCTGCTTATTCTATTGTGTATTTCCATAAATTGTAAGACTAGCTTTAGTGTAAAACATACAAGAAAAAGCATTTTAAGAAAAATAAAACTAGCTTCCCTATTATGATCTCCGGTCTATCAGCCATGGTCTATTTCTCCTTTAGGTTCTTTCTGCCACACTTGGGTCAATAATCCACCATTCAGATTACTAATAGTGATGAGCGAGTATGCTCTGCGCTGCTCGGTACTCGCACGAGTATCACTGTACTCGGGCTACTCGGCGAGCACCGAGTAATCTCGCGATACTCGTTCTGTGCTCGTGGTCCTCATCCCTGCATGTTGGCGCTCTTTAGAGAGCCAACCCACATGCAGGGATTGGCTGGCAGACCACTGCAATGCCACAGCCTTGTTAGTTGTGGCATTGCAGTGATTGGCCAGCCCGCACAGCGTGACCCAGCCTTTATAAGACCAGGCCATGATGTGCTCTGCACACAGCCATCCAGAAAGTGAGTGTAGGGAGAGTGTCTGCTGCTGCTTAGGGACAGATTTGCAGCCCTCATAGGTAGATCCGGAGCAGGGCTGCAAACTGCTGCTGACCACAACAGTCCTTCTCAGGACTAATCTAGGAGGATATAAGCAGGGTGATCCAGATCGGAGTCCAAGCTTTACAGTGACCACAACAGTCCTCAGGAGACTGTTGGAGCTGTCTAGCTGTATACAGGCAGGGTCTAAAATCCAGCTTTCCTGTGACCAGAACTGTCACCAGACTGTCAAAATTGACTAGCTGTATACAGGCAGGGTCTAAAATCCAGCTCTCCTGTCACCAGAACAGTCACCAGACTGTCAAAATTGACTGGCTGTATACAGGCAGGGTCTAAAATCCAGCTTTCCTGTGACCAGAACAGTCACCAGACTGTCTAAATTGACTAGCTGTATACAGGCAGGGTCTAAAATCCAGCTTTCCTGTGACCAGAACAGTCACCAGACTGTCAAAATTGACTAGCTGTATACAGGCAGGGTCTAAAATCCAGCTCTCCTGTGACCAGAACAGTCACCAGACTGTCAAAATTGACTATCTGTATACAGGCAGGGTCTAAAATCCAGCTTTCCTGTGACCAGAACAGTCACCAGACTGTCAAAATTGACTAGCTGTATACAGGCAGGGTCTAAAATCCAGCTTTCCTGTGACCAGAACAGTCACCAGACTGTCAAAATTGACTAGCTGTATACAGTGAGAAATGCTTCCAGGGTCTTCCCCATGGTGTTGCCATGTCATTTCAGCACTCCTCTGAGACTTTTGTGACATTTTTAGGGTTTCTACATGCTGCCGGCAGTCATTTCATAAAAATACTCGTGTCTCCCATAGGATTACATTGGGCTCGATGCTCGGGCTGAGTACACGAGTATCTTGGGATGCTCGGCCCGAGCTTCGAGCACCCGAGCATTTTAGTACTCGCTCATCACTAATTACTAACTATACTGTCTTGAAACTTGCCTAAGATTATAGTGTAACAGTGTCAAGGAATAAAAGACAAACCACAGCTGTCTGGATTAATCTGAAATAAATGAGACAAAAGAGCGCATCGGGTCTTATCCTTTGATGGGCAAAGGGAGGCTGTGGCACAATATGGTTTTGATCACCTGGCTTGGTTGTGACAACTCACAACCAGTATATGCGCTTGTCCAGCTTGCTGAAGGAACCACACTCCCACGATACACGTGGCACAAGAAACTGAAACAAAATGGACGAAATGCGCAAAGATCCGTGCTGCTGGAATGAAAACCAGGATCAATGCAGTTTGGTCAAATGGTGCCTTTTATTCCGACGCATTTTGGAGCCAATACCTAGCTCCTTCCTCAGGTTATCCCTGAAGAAGGAGTGAGGTATTGGCTCTGAAATGCATCGGAATAAAATGTACCATGACCAGACTGCATTGATCCTGGTTTTCATCCAGCAGCACGGATCTTTGGGCACTTCGTCTATTTCTTTTCAGTTGCAATGGATTAATGGCATCCATATCTCCTACCTCTATGTTTTCACAAGAACCTAGTATTTGGACATTTGGGGGTCCACTGTTGCAACTCTGCTCAAACCCCTAATACATTTATTAAAGCGAAACAACCCCTTTAACTGCTTTCATGGCCTTGCCTTTTCACTCTTTTGCATTCTTGTTTCTTCCAATAGCCATAATGTTTTTAATTTTCTCCCAAATTAGCCATATGATGTCTTGCTATTTGAGTTGTACTTTTGAATGGCATTATTCATTTTAACATATAATGCACTAGAGAATGGGAAAAAGATTTCAAGGGAGGTGAAATTGCAAAAAAGTGCAATCCTACATAGATTTTAGGATTTTTTATTTACCATATTTACTATATGGAAAATCTGACCTGGAGGTATGATTCCCCAGGTCAGTAAGAGTTTGTCAATTCCAAATATGCTTTTTTTATTTAATTAGTGAAAAAAATCTGAATTTTTTTTTTTACAGAAAATGGCACATTTGTCACCTTTTTCCGAGGATTGTAACATTTTTCACATTCTGTGGCTGTGATGATTTATTTTTTTACAACCCGAGCTGATGTTTTTAGAAATACTATTTTTGTGTACATGTGATGTTTTGAGCGCCTCTTATTGCATTTTATTACAATGGTGTGGCAGCCAAAATAACATCATTCTTTCATTTTGATTTTTTTTTCATTATGCTGTTTACCGATTGGATTAATTTATTTTATATTTTGATATATCAAACATTTTTTAATATGGTGGTACCAAATATGCTTATTTTTTTCTATTTTGTTAACTTTTTATTTTAAATGGGGCAAAAGCAGGGTGACTTTAACTTTTTTATTTTATTTTTGCTTATTTTTATAACTTTTTTCCCACTCTTTACTGTATTTACTAGTCCTCTTAGGGGACTTGAAGCAGTTACAGTCTGATTGCTTCTGCTGTACAAAGCGAGCTTTATCACAACTCTGTACAGCACAAATGATCATCTCCTATGAACCATGGTGCTCAGCCAGTGTTCACAGGAAGTTTGTCATGAAAGACATAGGAGTCATCAGCTGACCCTCAACTGTCATGACAACCCATCCTTGCCCCACAGGGCTGCCAATCATGGCAAGGATTGATCACCCCATGGCTGTATGTGTTAAGTCCCTCTGTCAGAGATTGATAACAGGATTTAACTAGATAACGGCGGTAGTGGGATCTCAGATCTACACACCACTGTTAGAGGCACTTCAACGCCGATCAGATTCATTATGATATACAATAAAATCAATATTCTAAAGTTCTTTTAACACAGAGATCCTAAACACACAAAAGCATTTTTGTAGGTGTATATATTTTATTGCTTTAGTAAATAAAAAATACACATTCTCATACTACCTAGTTAGTAATCGTTTTAACAGTTGTTAACATTTCTAAAGATGTTTCATTTTTTATCTCTACCTGCTTAAACCATATTTTAAATAAATATACTATGGATAGGAAAAAAAGAAAAGAGTCCAGTTCACCATATGGATTAATGAAAGGCAGGTGTTAGATGGAGCAAGGAAATTTGTGCCAGTCCAGTAGTATCTAAATTGAAAGGAGAATCCAACATCAAGTCTTCAGGATAACATTTGTAGCTTTCATTGCAACATTATTTAAAATCTTCACGTATTGACATGTTTCAACCTCCAATGTGATCTTAATCCTAGTACTCATGACCAAAGTGGTCTTAATGATAATACGATTATGATACAGACCATATTGGAGTTTGCAACATGTAAATAGAATGAATATAGCAGGAATGCACAGCAAAACATTTAATGGGTGCAGGAAAATGCATGGAATAAAATTGCAAAATCACTAGAAGATAAAGGTCATGCATAAAAAATTCTTGCACACCATACTCAATCAATCAATAATAATTTTTATTAATTTACAAGAAAGTGACAGCAAGCTCCACAATGAACATTAACAACAATTAAAACCATGTAGGTCCCAGGACCCAGGTTGTATGATACAGCTGAATTGTAGTCATGAATGTATACTTTTCATGATAATATGAAGAGAGAATGGACGCAGTAGCAATCAATGCAATAATAAGCAATGTTATAAATCAAAATGTCACAGTAACTTAGTAGCCCAGTAGCTCAATATATACAGACATGTGGATCCCTGCAAACCAATTAGTACAATATTAGATTAGAAAATAAACTGTGAGGGAACCTCAGTGAAAAAGCTACAGAAGGTTAACTGTGGTCATAAATATATCACATGCATCCATCTCACACAATCATACCAGTATTGACTGCAATCTGGGTATCTAGTGGCCCCATGTGTTACACTGCCTATGGCAGCTTCCTCGGGGGAATGAGAAGTTGTGTTGGTCGAAATTTTTATGTATCATTTAGTCTGTGACCCAATTCGGTGCAGGTGGGATGACTGCTCAATTGTAGATCCCTGTGTGGTGATAATTAAGTCCGGGGGCAGCCCCCCACATGAATACAACTATGCCTAGGTTAGTGTGTCATCTCGGCAACACGTGGGGCCACCAGACACCCTGCTTGTAGCCAATACTGGTGATTGTGTGGGATGGACGCATGTGATATCTTTTTGAACACAGTTAATCTTCTGTAGCGTTTTCACTGAGTTTCCCTTCCTGTTTGCTTTCTAATCTAATATTGTACTAATTGGTTTGCAGGGATTCATATCTCAGTATATATTGAGCTACTGGGCTACTAAGTTACTATGACATTTTGATTTATAACATTGCATATTATTGCATTGATTGCTACTGCGTCCATTCTCTCTTCATATTATCATGAAAAGTATACAATCATGAATACAATTCAGCTGTATCATACAACCTAGGTCTTAGGACCTACTTGGTTTTAATTGTTTTTAATGTTATTGTTGTGGTTGATATCACGTTCTTGTAAATTAATAAAAGTTATTATTGATTAATTGAGCATGGTGTGCAAGAATTGTTTATGCATGACGTTCATCTCCTAGTGATTTTGAAACATCTAATACGTGAATACATGAAGATTTTAAAGAATGTTGCTATAAAATCTACAAATTTCATCCTGAAGACGAGATGCTGGATTCTGCTTCTTTAAATCCCAAAATGGATAGCTATGAATGTGTATTAGTGATTAATATTGAACAGTAACTTTAACAGATGTCTTTCACAACACAGTTATAGAGATACATATTATCAATTATTCAGTAAACACCAATTTCATTTATTTAACACAACTTATATTGTGACATTAATGTTCACAGAACTTTATAGATAGCATCAATACTGTCCCTATTGCAGATACTAGTATGCCTTGCAACTTGTTACTTGTGGACCATAGTGGATTATGAACCAATGCTATAGTGCTAACCATTGAGCAACTGTGAGGTCCTCGTGTCGTTTAAAAAATACGCATCCAAACTATGTGGAAATCCTCCTAAAAACAGCCTTTTATGTGGTTGAAGAAATAACCAAAATAATATCATATTTTTCTTCTATCAAAAATATGCCAAATAAAAATTAATTTGTATTTCTAAATATGCATTCAATTTACATCCTATCTTCATAAAAAGTGAAGCTCTTAAATATATGTTATATAATAAATGTATTTTAAATCAGATCATGCAGAGTTTAGGTGTTGGGATCAGGGAGTTTCTTGCTTCCAGATTTGGTCAATAAACCATTGTTAAGATTGTTAGGCTGACTTCACACCACGTTTTTTTAGAATTCTGTTCTGTCCGGTTTTAACAGGACATAACAGTATCCGGTTTTGCCTCCCATGTATCCCTAAGGTGCCTGATTTGTCCTATTTAGCCATGCGTTTTTGTGTATTCTGTGCCGGAATCATTTTTATCCGGTTTTTCACCGACCCCAAAATCAGAACCTGCAATATCTTTGGGCTCCGGTGAAAAATACGGACAAAACCAGACAGAAATTAATTTGGCACGGTCCGTCGCACTTAACATGGAGGTCTATGGGCGCCGGATCCGGGGAAAAACAGAATCGTTTCCCAGATCTTTTTTTTGCATTGCGCCTGCTCAGAATGCTTTAATGGTCCTGAAAGCAGAAATCCTGTTAAAAAAAGACAGAATCCAGGACCATATTTAACATCACTTTCCACACATCCTGTCCTGTCCGTTTCTGTCCGGGTGGTCTTGCAAAAACCTGGATCCACACGGACAGGCAAAAACTGTGAAGCCAGCCTTAGATGTGGATCTCTTACTTGCATTTTATTAAAGTCTTATTATGAAGAATGGGATTGAATCTTAAGTAGTTTATATAGGATGCACTTTAAATTAATTGATTTACAATAAAAGGAGCATTTTTAATTGACATGAAAAGTAATTAGATTGGTCCATGATATTACTTCCAATAAAATGTCATTGTTGATAATTTTAATTGCTTAGATATTGACTAACCATTTAGTAGAGCTCATGGTTAACTAAATAGCAAACAAGTACACATATTTTGCACATATATATCGGTTTAATTATCTGCATCCCTTAATAACTTATCAATGAGATAAAAATACCATGATTATTTATTTAAGGCTAAAAATAAGAGCTTTTCACCTATTTCAATATCTCAAAAAATAAATTTTTCAACTGCAATTATCACATAGGGAAGCATACTGTATATAGATGTATGTAGTCCCATTGAACTGAATAATAAACAGTCATTAAACTGTTATGTTCACCCTAAGGGTACCTTTACACGCTGCAACTACGGTGTAGCAACTGAGAGGCAATCCGGAGTTCCGTCACCGTTGCCTTGAAATTGCTATGAAATTGCGGCGTGTAATTGTGGAAATCGATGGTGATTTTTGAAGTTGCTCCCTGTTGCAGTTTCAGAGCATTGTTCGAAAACCAGAGACAGCCCTGAAGGTGAATTGCCCTGGTTTTGGTGTGTGAACGGGCGATAGGGATGGAATCTGCGTCGCCTAGTGATTTCCCAGAGGCGTGCCACAGCGTGCTGGATACCGTGCCCCATCAGCGATGATTGGTGGGGGCTACTGTGTTTCCATTGGCTGTCCCTTCACAGGGCGCCATATTTAAAGAGCTGTCCATTCACACTACACAATTGCAATGGCGTAATGTATTAGCCAGCCTTCCTGCGCAGGCTAGCCATTCATGACACTATTGCATTGTCTAATCAGCGTGTTTGGGGCGCGGAATACACAACTCTGTCACGCCTATGTTCTTGCGGCACTGAACATGTACGGCCACATTCCTTTGGGGATTGCGGCGTGTGAAGCGGCGTTGGGAGGCAACCGGATGTTTCCCACAGGTTCTGTGGCAACTTCCGTGGAGCCACATTCCGTTAGGTTGAGGGCGCAATTGCGGCGTGTACATGCTGCATCGGCGATCGGTAGCAACCGTCAAAAACGTGCACACGCACGTTCAGTTGCCTACGATCGCCGGTGAAAGTTGCGGCGTGTAAAGGTACCCTAATGGTGACTGCAGGCACCTAAAATTCTATCATTTAAGCTATGTAACTCAGTGTGGACATTTTTTGTTAAATCCATTCATTTTTGCCTCAGTTCTTTTTAGTAAATGCAGAGTTTGTATAAAATTGGGATCTCTTGCTTTATGTCTCATAATACATAGCAAGAAGTAAAATGCTTTTACTAGTAAATCTATTAAAATAGCTGTTTGAAGGCTAAGGCTCCAGGACCCTCTTTCCTCTACTAATCAATATATTAAGCTATTTTATGTTTAGTAGCTTTAATTAAAAATAGAAATAATACATCACTAAGATGAGAGACTGGCTGTTAAATGAGTCAATCTAATCAATTTGCTAGTGAAAAGCATTCTGCAGCTTGATATGCACAGTAAAATATGGAAGCCACAGAAACTAAATGGTTGTATAATTTTAAGAAAAATAAATCACAAAAAATTATTAATTTAAGAATGCACCTAAAGGTGTCTGTGTCTATATCATTTACCTCTATTACTATGTAAAATAAAGGTATTCTGAAATTCATATCAGAAAAACAACACCATTGTTTGTTCTGCTTTCTGCATTAAATCTGATATTCTTTATTTAGTTTGTTTAAAGTATAATAACTCTTTCTATTGCCTGAACCTTAATCAGCATTAGCTTTTTGTTCTTTCATACCCTGATTTTTAGTGTTTAATTGTGGGTAGAAGGAGTCCATTTTTCCTCATGACTGAGATACAGATTACCCTCTTTGCAGCTAGGCTATCAGATACTCTAAACTGTCACCCCGCTTTAAAATCAGATGCATTTATGAGACTATATACAGGCTGATTTTGTAGATGTTGTTTGAACATTGTACAGCTATTTGTGATGTGTATGTCTCTGTTGCATTAATAAATGTGCTGATTGTTTGTATCTCATTGTTCCTAGTTTCACCAAATACTGTACATTTACCAATGTTCAATATAGTGTACAGACTTCAAGCAACAGTCTTCTTATTAGACTACAGTAAATAGATGGCTGACCTACCAGCAGACCAATACCTAAACTAATTTTACTTCTACTCTTGGAGGAAAGGGATAGTGCCATCCATTGATGTGAGGTGTGGAGTGTTCTTTCAGCATTAAATCTGATGTTTCTTATTTAGTTTGTTTAAAGTACAGTAGCTCTATTTAGTGGCTGAACCTTTTAACAGCATTAGATTTTTGTCTTTTCAAGCTTCTCATCCCCCTCTCTATAGTGTTGCATTGTGTGTAGAAGGAGTCCATTTTTCCCCATGACTGAGGTACAGAGAACATCCACCATTTTATCCCCTTCTTGATAGCATTGCTGGTAAGGAAGGCCTGTTCCACATCTATGACATCCCTTCGCTAGGCTGCTTGGCTGCCCTGCGCCAGCACAAATGCAAGCGCTGGGGCATTTAGGGGCTTGGGCAGACTAGCACAGGGACGCATAGATAAGAAATACGATATACATCTTTTAAAAAGGTGAGCAATATTTCAATGACAGTAAGGGCCATGTCACACCTGGCGATGTCGGTGGCGATTTTTAGGCAATGCTGGGGCGTGGCCTATCACCGCCGACTTCGCCAATTGCATTGCCCAATGTAACTTGGCGATGGCGACGCATTTCACTGGTCGCCTGGTTTCACAGCAGCACTTTGAAACCAGGTGGACGATCTGGGGCGATGTGTACATATCGCCCCATGTAAACGCCCGGCGGCGATCTGACAGGTGTACTGCATTGTACTCCATCGCGCTGGGGTTTTGAGACACCCCAACGGCGATGCCACCTGTCAGATCGACGGTGCATCGCCGGAGGTGTCGCCCCATGTAAATGGGGGACAGCAATGCTGGTGGGGCGCCAAAAAACGTGCGCGCTCCTGCCCGTCGCCGCCGACATCTCCGGCGGTGTCGCCAGGTGTAACATGGCCCTAACTATTTATTGAAAAAGACTATTACACTTAACTATGCCCCAGATATATTCCATTTGTCTCTCCCCACTAGCTCTTATCCAGAGCAGAATTCTAAGAATTACCAAACGCAATGTTGCCGCAAGTGTGCCGCATCTGTGTTTTGCAAGAAAGGTGGAATTAAAGTAAAAACCTGAAGTTCAAAAGTTCAGGTTTGTTTGATCTGCCATAACTGAAAACAAATGAAGATCTGAAAGCACCCTTAGGCTAGGGTCACATTAGGATTGCAGCCGCGTTCCGGGGGGTAGCGTTTAAGACTTAGATTTTGGCAGGCTGAATGCGGTGCTACTGCCATGGTAGCGTCGAATCAGCACTGCCCATACTAATCTATGAAGGCCCCACCCTAACACGACAGCAACGCTGTCATCTTTTTGAAATCTTGTGGTATTTGCTAATGCAAGAAAAAACATTCCAGAAAGTGTCTTTTCTCACGTTATCAAATACCACAAGGTTTCAAACAGATGACAGTGTTGATGTTGCGCTAAGGTGCGGGGCCTCCATAGGTTAGTATGGGCAGCGCTGACGCGTCGCTACCATGGCGGTAGCACCACGTTCAGTCTGCCAAAATCTAAGTTTTAAACGCTACCCCGAATGCGGCTGCAATGGTAATGTGACCCTAGCCTTAGGCTAGAGAGGGGCTGTTTTTGTAGATTTCTCTGTTGCATTAATACATGTGCTGATTGCTTGCATCTCATTTACTAACATTCAAAACATTGTACAGACTTCAAGCAACAGTCTTCCTACTGAACTACAGTAGATAAGGTTTATCTACCTGTCAGACTAGACCTAAGGGTCACATGTAGCAAGGACAAAACCGTGTGATTGATAAGTATTATTTACAAAACCTAAGGATACTATTTCTATATTGCAAAAGATGAATATATATATTTTATTTCAAAATACACACATGAAATGTACAATAGCTTAAAAACTGGAGGTGTTTGAAAAGAAATTATGAACATTTTACCATAGTAACCAAACTGAGACTCGCTTACTTCTTTGCAGGCATAACATTTTATTGCTGATTTAATGTTATGATTCACGTTAATGCTAGCTTAAAAATTGAATCCCACAACCTTGAAAAATTATAATTCTAGTAATATTGTATTATAAGTATATAGAACCTTTTTTTAGCCTTTTACTAAAACGGTGAGGAAAATATTCAGTCCTCACAGAATTCAATTCATCAGTTGCAGTTAGTGTGCAGTCACATTTTTTCTTTGCTTTGTTGTATTTGTTGATGATTTTGTGTCAAAGTCTTACAAATTGTGAATTCAGTTCAAAAGCTTTGGATAAAATAAAATATGGTCATTATTATTGTCTTTGAAACTTTTTTTTGCATCTTTTTTGTATCTTGTAAAAAAACGCAAAGGTAAAATTGTGCAAAACTTCCACAGAAATTTCCATCATACATAAAGTCACTGCAAATATAAACTGAAGTATTGTGCATTTACACAGATTTTCTTTTTAAAAAGTCGCAATGGACGAGTTAGCAGATAACATCAGGACATCCAAAATCATCACACAATAATGAGCGTAAAAGAAAAGCAAGAACATAATTTATAAAATAAAAAGGCACAAACTAAAGAAATAATAAGGAATAAATATAAAATAGATAAAAAAAGGATCTACAGTGCTTAGAAGAATGTATTTAGGTTTTGTAACCATTAGCATATTGCAACTGATGCAGGGATCAGACTTTTTCCATTATTTTATTTTCACCAGGGTAACAGGAGCAAATAGAGCCCACTTTTTTTAAAGGGAATCTGTCACCATGTTTCTTCCACCATAATTGAGAGTAGCATTATATATGTACAGAGATCCTGATTCCAGTGATGTGTCACTTACTGGCTGTCAGTGTAGTTTTGCTAAAATCACTGTTTAATCAGCTGTCACAAAATTTTGGGAAGCAAGGTGTGTAACAGTCGCGCTGCTGAGTCCACAGGAAACACAAGGAATGCAAGATATATCATGTAGCAGTATTCTTCTTTATTTCCTATACGTTTTGGTGCAGTTCCATGCACCTTCCTCAGGGACACTATGCCTCAGGGCACTATTGCGCCTTTGTTCCCCCACCATTTTTTTGTTGTTTAATCAGCTGGGTATTATCATTAGAGGACTACTTGGTCTGCTGCCAGATAGTCCAACATATTAATCAAATGCTAAATCTGCATCAGAAAAAAAAGTAATTTTATCAAAATGACAGCAAGCAGCTCAATAAGTGACACTGAAATCAGGGTCTCTACCTCTATATTACTCTGCTCTCAGATGGGATGGCAAAAACCTGGTGACAGATTCCCTTTAATGGTATCCCATATGTGTTTGTTACAAGATGTTTTTATTGGCTTTTCAAAAATTGAAAAAAGGAGATCTGCAAAACACTTCTTAAGCCTTGCGTGGATAGCAAAATCAATTGTAAAAAATTAAAATCAATATACACTAAGTGCAGAATTATTAGACAAGTTGTATTTTAGAGGATTATTTTTATTATTGATCAACAACTACCGTATGTTCTCAATCAACCCAAAAGACTCAAATATCAAAGTTTAATATTTTTGGAAGTTGGAGTGTTTTTTTTTTTAGATTTGGCTATCTAAAGGCCCTTTCACATCACCGTTTTTTTCAAATCGCGGCAGATGCGGTGAAAAAAACCGCATCTGCCGCGATTAACGCATAACCGACACACTTGCAGCACAATTGCGGCAAGCCCCATGCAATGTCTATGGGGCTTGTGGTAAGGGTGCGGCAAGTGCGGTTTCGGCACTTGCGGCAGGTGCGGCCGCAAAAAACCGCAGTCAGCAGCGTTTTTTTTCGCGGCCGCACCTGCCGCAAGTGCCGAAACCGCACTTGCCGCACCCTTACCGCAAGCCCCATAGGCATTGCATGGGGCTTGCTGCAACTGTGCCGCAAGTGTGTCACTTATGCGTTAATCGCGGCAGATGTAGTTTTTTCACCGCATCTGCCGCGATTTGAAAAAAAACGCTGATGTGAAAGGGCCCTTAGGCCCCTTTCACATCAGCGTTTTTTTTAAATCGCGGCAGATGTGTTTTTTTCACTTGCGGCATGGTTGCGGCACGGTTGCGGTAAGCCCCATACAATGTATAGGCGGGCTTGCGGCAGATGCGGCAAGTGCGGTTTTGACACTTGTGGCAGGTGCGGGCGCGAAAAAAACGCGGCTGGCCGCGTTTTTTTCACGGCCGCACCTGCCACAAGTGCCAAAACCGCACTTGCCGCACCTGCCCACAAGCCCGCCTATACATTGTATGGGGCTTGCCGCAACCGTGCCGCAAGTGCAGCCGGTATGCGGTAATCGCGGCAGATGCGTTTTTTTCACCGCATCTGCCGCGATTTAAAAAAAACGCTGATGTGAAAGGGGCCTTAGGAGGATATCTGTTTGTGCAGGTAACTATTACTGTGCAGAATTATTAGGCAACTTAATAAAAACCAAATATATTCCCATCTCACTTGTTTATTTTCACCAGGTAAACTAATATAACTGCACAAAATTTAGAAATTAACATTTCTGACATGCAAAAACAAAACCTAAAAAAATTAGTGACCAATATAGCCACCTTTCTTTATGATGACACTCAACAGCCTTCCATCCATAGATTCTGTCAGTTGCTTGATCTGTTTACGATCAATATTGCGTGCAGCAGCCACCATAGCCTCCCAGACACTGTTCCGAGAGGTGTACTGTTTTCCCTCCCTGTAGATCTCACATTTTAGGAGGTACTACAGGTTCTCTATGGGGTTCAGATCAGGTTGACAAGGGGGCCATGTCATTATTTTTTCTTCTTTTAGACCTTTACTGGCCAGCCACGCTGTGGAGTAGTTGAATGCATGTGATGGAGGATTGTCCTGCATGAACATCATATTTTCTTGAACGATACTGACTTCTTCCTGTACCACTGCTTGAAGAAGTTGTCTTCCAGAAACTGGCAGTAGGTCCGGGAGTGGAGCTTCACTCCATCCTTAACCCGAAAAGGACCCACAAGTTCATCTTTGATGATATCAGCCCATACCAGTACTCCACCTCCACCTTGCTGGCATCTGAGTCGGAGTGGAGCTCCCTCCCCTTTAGTGTTCCAGCCTCTGGCCCATCCATCTGGCCCATCAAGAGTCACTCTCATTTCATCAGTCCATAAAACCTTTGAAAACTCAGTCTTAAGATATTTCTTGGCCCAGTCTTGACATTTTATCTTATGTTTCTTGTTCAGAGGTGGTAGTCTTTCAGCCTTTTTTACTTTGACCATGTCCCTGAGTATAGTATACCTTGTGCTTTTTCATACTGCAGTAATGTTGCAGCTCAGAAATATGGCAAAACTGGTGCAAATGGCATCTTGGCAGCTTCACGCTTGATTTTCCTCAATTCATGGGCAGTTATTTTGCGCCTTTTTTGCCCAACACATTTCTTGCGACCCTGTTGGCTATTTGCCATGAAATGCTTGATTGAATTAAGTACACATTATATAGGGAGTTGATGTCATTACACCACACCTCTCCTCATTACAGAGATGCACATCACCTGATTTACTAAATTGGTAGTTGTCTCTCAAGCCTATACAGCTTGGAGTAGGACAACATGTATAAAAAGTATCATGTGATCAAAATACTCATTTGCCTAATAATTCTGCACACAGTGTAAAAAATATTTGTTTACAATTGTACAACTGAGTAGATTGATTTGCAAATCTGGTAGGCAAGTTGGTGTTTACATAGCAGTTGAGAAACAGTATGGGTTATGCAGTAATTTTAGAGGAGGAGGGATGAAAGGGGAAGGGGGGTACACATGGGAGGGGTAGAGGGGATAAAAGAAGCTAAAAATATAAAATTATAATAACCATAAGTTGATTATCTGATAACCCAATATATTATAACCTCATTAAAACTATGCTCATTTATCATTTTGCTTATCTAGACCTGTTAAGATTTAGTTAATGGGATCATAACATTTATTATATGTTAAATAAATGTAAGGGCCCTTTCACATCAGCGTTTATTTGAAATCGCGGCAGATGCGGTGAAAAAAACCGCATCTGCCGCCATTGCCGCATAACCACTGCACTTGCGGCGCGGTTGCGGTAATCCCCATAGAAAGTATAGGGGGACTTGGGGACTTACGGCAGGTGCGGCAAGTGCGGTTTTGCACTTGCGGCAGGTGCGGCCGTGAAAAAAACCTCGGTCAGCCGCTGTTTTTTTCGCGGCCGCACCTGCTGCAAGTGCAAAACCGCACTTGCCGCACCTGCCGCAAGTCCCCCTATACTTTCTATGGGGATTACCGCAACCGCGCCGCAAGTGCAGTGGTTATGCGGCAATCGCGGCAGATGCGGTTTTTTTCACCGCATCTGCCGCGATTTCAAATAAACGCTGATGTGAAAGGGCCCTAATTCCCCCTAGTAAATAGGCAGCTAGCTAGCTGATTCTTGTTTGCATAAACAAATATGTGTTTATAAACTACTGTTCGGGCACAAAGGAGGACTTAGAATGGAAGGAATATTTTTTTTTATTTCTGGAACGCAAGTAGATTACAGGTATTATGTTGCCTTTGCAGAGCCCCTTAGGAAGAGTTGGGGAACCTTGTTCTACCAAGGGCCATTTGGAAATTTTTACCATTCTTTCAGGGCCACACAAAATTATCAACTTGAAAATTCTTTTCTACATATGGTTAAATAGTTGTAATCAACGTCCCCTTCTGTGGTGGCTGGGGCTACTTCTCTTTAGCGTAGCTGTGCTGTAAGGTGATATTTTTCATGCTGCATCTCAACTGCTTTTCCAGGTTTGCTAGAGCCCTAGACATCACAGGGGGCATATACAGGGTGGGCTATTTATATGGATGCACCTAAAAAAATGGGAATGGTTGGCGATATCAATTTTTTGTTTGGAGCACATTAGTATATGGGAGGGGGAAAACTTTCTCAGATGGGTGGTGACCATGGTGGCCATTTTGAAGTTGGCCATTTTGGATCCTACTTTGTTTTTTTCAGTGGGAAAAGGGTCATGTGACACATTAAACATATTGGAATTTCATAAGAAAAACAATGGTATACCGTATATACTCGTGTATAAGCCGAGTTTTTCAGCACAAAAATTGTGCTGAAAAGTGCCCACCTCGGCTTATACACGAGTCACTATACGGCTGAGTGTGGGGGGGCCGGTGTCCGGGGGCTGGAGGAGGCAGGGGGAGGCTAGTAATATGAGCGCCCGGTCACGTGGGGCCGCTCATTAGTGCAATGCAATATGCACTGCATCCCCCTGTCCATCAGCGCCAGGGGGAGCGGTGCATATTACATTGCGCTCCCCCAGTAGTATATACAAGCCCCCCGATCCCCCCCCGTAGTATATACAGGCCCCCCGATCCCACCCCCGTAGTATATACAGTCCCCCCGATTCCCTGACCCGTAGTATATACAGGCCCCCTGCTCCCCCCCTGTAGTATATTCAGGCCCCCGCGCTATATACAGGCCCCCGGTTGCAGCCACAGACCTGTAAGAGAATAGCTTTCATACTTACCCTCCTAGCTGTTACCCGCGCTCCTCCGGTCTCCTTCCCGCTTCTACCCAGCGCATCCACAATGACGTCATTGTGCGCGGTCACATGACGCCGGGTAGAAGTGGGAAGGAGACGAGGACGCGCGATGACAGCGAGGAGGGTAAGTATGAAAGCTGTTCTCTTACAGGTCTGTGGCTGCAACCGGGGCCTGTATATACCACACTGCTAGGGAGGCTGCTGTATATACCACACTGCTGGGGAGGCTGCTGTATATACCACACTGCTGGGGAGGCTGCTGTATATACCACACTGCTGGGGAGGCTGCTGTATATGCCACACTGCTGGGGAGGCTGCTGTATACCACACTGCTGGGGAGCCTGCTGTATACCACACTGCTGGGGAGGCTGCTGTATACCACACTGCTGGGGGCTGTATACCTGTGCTGGGGTCCACCCTCGGCTTATACACGAGTCAATGGGTTTTCCAGGCTTTGGGGGCAAAAGTAGGGGGGTCGGCTTATACACGGGTCGGCTTATACACGAGTATATACGGTACTCAGTTTTAACGTAAACCTGCCAGATCCTGAATCAGGACCAGTATCCTACGAAAATTGCATAGCAACACAGACAGCTCCTTATTGAGGATGCTGTACTGTAAAATGCTTACGCAAATTGCGTAGGCTACTGGTCCTGATGCAAGAGCCGGCGGGTTTTAATAGAATGAATTGTAGAAAGCCGACAATTGCGGCTCAGGGGATAACAGTTAAGTTAACCCCTGACATGCTGTCCTGTGTGTACAGCATGTCTCTAGGGAGGGTGGACACCCCCTAGAGACATGTTGCCCACATGGATCCTTAATATTTAACCCTTTGGTCATCCCTGCAGCAGCAGGGATGAACAAAGCAGGCGGTAACCGGATTGCTCGGATTACACATCCAGAGCAATCCGGTTACCACATTGCGGTTTAAAGAAAAGATTTGGACACAAAAATGTGTCTGAAGGTAGTTGCGGTTCCCACATATTCAAATCCGGATGCGGGACCTGCAATTACCTTTTCAAATGTGACACTAGCCTTAGAAATGATCCGCAAAAATCCTGCCATGTGTGCAAACCTCATCATCAGCTACAAAAAACATCTTGATACTGTGCTGCCAACAAGGGTTTTGCCACCAAGTATTAAGTCTTGTATTCCAGAGGGATCAAATACTTATATCTCTCTGCAAAATGCAAATACATTTATATAATTTTGACAATGTGATTTTCTGGATTTTATTTCTGATATTCTTTTCTCTCACTGTTGAAATTAACCTACACTTAAAATTATAGACTGTTCATGTCTTTGTTAGTAGGCAAACTTACAAAATCATCAAGTTATCAAATACTTATTTCCTTCACTGTATATGCCATTTTGCTGGAAGTAGTTAATATTAAAACGTAACTTACGGTAAGTAGAAAAAATAAATGTATGCAGAAATAAAACATGCATTAAACTTTCAAAAATGTACTTTTATAAATTACTTTACAACAAATCCCATACACTGCCTAAATATAATCAAAATATGTAAGATTTCTGTCAAAATTGAAATTGAACATATATAAAAGATGATGAATGAGGTTAAAAAATTCTATGTAGCTCCAAACATTGAAATAAACAAGAAAATAATGTTTATTTGATCAAACACTAAATGCTTGCTCCAGAATTTAAATGAGGTGACTGCAGCAAAGCTATGTAAAAATGTGCCTGATAGTGTCAGGTGACCTGTAAACAGGTGCAGCAAGCAGAGAACAAGCGGGTTCTAAAGTTCAAGTTCTGCAGTAAATTGATAAATCCAGTCCACTGAACTCAAGGGTCTAACTGTGCAGACAAAAAAGAATTGGATGCATTTACCATATCAGTGTTCGGAAAGTTAATCGTGCATTAAAGAGAGTATAACGCTGTGTGACTGAGGCTTTGTGGCTGCATTTTTTATAGATAAATGTCTGCATATAGTAACATTACTATCACTTATTTTGAAACCAAATTCCACTGTTAAAGGATGTCCAAATGCAAAGATGAATGGGCAGCATACACAAAAAAAGGAAAGTTGGACTTTAATTGCCCATCTGGTATGGTGACGATTAGGCTAGATGTTAGAAGAACTTGAGAAAGGCTAATATCTAACCAAAACATTGATGCACATGGACAATTAAAGTCCAATTTTTCTTATTTTTCTGTATGAGGCCTTTTCATTTTTCTATCTATCTATCTATCTATCTATCTATCTATCTATCTATCTATCGTGCCTTGAAAACTCATTCATATACTTTTCCACCTTACACTTACATTTTTCCACCTTAGGGCCCTTTCACATCAGCGTTTTTTTCAAATCGCGGCAGATGCGGTGAAAAAACCGCATCTGCCGCGATTACCGCATACCGGCTGCACTTGGGGCACGGTTGCGGCGTGGTTGCGGTAAATGCCATACAAGGTATAGGCGGTCTTGCGGCAGGTGCGGCAAGTGCGGTTTTGGCACTTGCGGCAGGTGCGGCCGCGAAAAAAAACGCGGCTGACAGCATTTTTTTTGCGGCCACACCTGCCGCAAGTGCCAAAACCGCACTTGCCGCACCTGCCGCAAGTCCGCCTATACCTTGTATGGCGTTTACCGCAACCGCGCCGCAAGTGCAGCCAGTATGCGGTAATCGCGGCAGATGCGGTTTTTTCACCGCATCTGCCGCGATTTGAAAAAAACCGCTGATGTGAAAGGGCCCTTAGGGTTTGCGGCCGCGAAAAAAAACCGCAGTAAGCCGCGGTTTTTTTCGCGGCCGCACCTGCCGCAAGTGCAAAACCGCACTTGCCGCACCTGCCGCAAGTACGCCTATACTTTGCATAGAAAAAACCGCAACCGCGCCGCAAGTGGAACTGTTATGCGGCAATCGCGGCAGATGCGGTTTTTTCACCGCATCTGCCGCGAATTACGAAAAACGCTGATGTGAAAGCACCCTTACACCTACAAATATATTTTATTGGGATTTTATGTGCTATACAACATAAAGTAGCAAGTATGTGTAAAGTCTGAAGGAAATGCATATCTAGCGGCCACATTTTTTGCCCATCCATCTAGTGAAATATTTCTAGCTCAGTGAGAATGTATGGAGAACATCTGTGAAAAACTATTTTTAAGTCTTCCCACAGATTCTTAATGGGATTTAGGTTTGGACTTTGACTGGACAGACATGAATATGCTTTGAACTGAACCAATTCATTGTAGCTTTGGAAGTATGTTTGAGGCGGTTTTCCTGCTGTAGTGTAAACCTATCCACCAGTCTCAAGTCTTTTGCAGCCTCTGGCTAGGGTCAAACTTGGAGGGACGTTTTTCGGGAAGCCTGCGTTAATGCTAGGCACTTTTTTCTGTTGCCATTTTGTTGCCAAAAAAACTCTAGCGTTAATGCATGTGTTAGCGCATTGTACCTATATGTACCATGCGTTAACGGATGCGATTCCCATTGGGTCTCGTGTTAAAAAATGCATGCTAGCATAGTTTTTTGATCCTGATGCAAAAACGCATAGCATTTCTAGCAGTGCACTTTGACCCTGCGTTTTTTGCATTGGAGCCTATGGATCCGTTAACGCAACAGTTTTTCAAATGTTCAACTTTGAAAAACAGTAGGTTTTAGCGGATCCAAGCCTCAAGTATGACTCCAGCCTCTAACAGGTTTTCCTCCAGTATTGCTTTGCATTTAGACCCATCCCATCAATTCTAACCAGCTTCCCCATACTTGCTGAAGAAAAGCATCTCCACAGCATAATGTTTCCTCAACCATGTTTAAACATGTTGATGGTATCTTCAGGGTTATGTGCAGTGTTTATATTCTGGCAGACATAGTGTTTTGCATTGAAAGTTCTACTTTGATCTCATTTGACTAGAGTTCAATCTTCCAGCTGTCTCCCCAACATGGCACATGGAAGAAGGTGCTCTGGTGAGAAACCCTTTAATATGAATTTGATCCTGGATGGGATATATAAGCATATCTTATGGACCTCTTTGCATGCAGAATGTTTTAAATGACTATTTTGAATTGTCTTAGGAGCAGTAGGCTGCTTTTCAGTCTCTTTTACTTTCTGGTTTCTGGCAGCGCAGCATCTTTTCCTTGGATAACAATGCTGGTGAGCAGAACAGCTGTAGTTTTAGTAATTTTTTAAAGTTTAGTATAGATACATTAATTGGAAAGGAATTGAGTTATATTTAAATAATAGTGAAATTTGCTTTTGCCAAAATGCAGATCTTTGGAATTAACCCTTCATATGAACTCGGCAAAACGGCAGCATTTGGTCACTATTTTCCTGAACCATGCAGGTTCATTAAAAGGTTAATAAAATACTCATTCTCGCCTCACCTTTTACCTTTCTGTAAATGGGAATTTCAGCTCAATTCCCCAAACTAGCAATTCTGGCTTGTATACAAAATTGCATTTGAGGTCTCCAATGAGAAACTAGTATTACAAAAGTAAGGCTGCTTTCACATCAGCGTTTTTTTTAAATCGCGGCAGTTGCGGTGAAAAAACCGCAACTTCCGCGATTACTGCATATGGCTGCACTTAGCGGCACACTTGCGGCAAGCCCCATACAATGTATATGCGGGCTTGCGGCAGGTGCGGCAAGTGCGGTTTACATTGTATGGGGCTTGCCGCAAGTGTTCCGCAAGTGCAGCCGTTATGCAGGTAATCGCGGAAGTTGCGGTTTTTTCACCGCAACTGCTGCGATTTAAAAAAACGCTGATGTGAAAGTACCCTAAGAAGAAAAAAATTTTAGGAGTAAAACAAATAAGAAAAATAGTGAAATGGAGTGAAAGAGTTAAGTAAGGTTTTGATTTGAAACTTACATTTTTCACGTCCTCCCGTTATTAAACCCTCAATTTATTCATTAGACATGTCTCTAGAGGCATCTTCACAATCTATGCAATAATGAATATCACCAGTTCCTTCAATCTTTGAGACATTCTTTTGTTCAGCACAATGCCAACTTCCCCATTGAGGTGCAGCCCATCTCTACCATTGAACCTGAGACCAACAGATGAATTTGCCCAGTACTCCAAGGACTGAAAACCCACCTTTCCAGCACAAATTGCCCAGCTACTTATTTAAACACTAATTATCACACTTCCTCTCTGATGTGGCCTGTGGTACTGGTAGTTTTTCATAAAATCTCCATTCCTAAAATCTCTCAATGCTGGCCAATCTCTTATCACGAAGCTCAGCACTTAGCTGTACAAAGCTTTGCTATGTCTACATAAGTTTGATACCGCTGAGGCAAAATTTGGGCCAGCAGCTGAACATTGCGGCTGATGCAAACAGTCAATTAATCAGAAGTTTACAGTTTAGACAGTCTCATTAATGAGAAAGAGTCTTCATGAATCTCTGACATAAATCTAAATATGTTTATACGCATTTGAAGAGCGTATAATGTGTAAATGCACTAATATGCTTAGTTCTGACCTAACATTTAATAGAAGTAATTCATAATATACTAATTAACAGCCATTAGCATGCCAGCTCAAAACAAAGCCAAGAATTCTGAAAGGAAATGTGCCAAACTATTTGTTATTTTAATGCACCATTCTTCATTCTGCTGATAATATTATAAGAGCTGGGCATTTTTGCCATCAAAAGAATGCAAACAAATGTCATATTCAGTATATGTAAGGCCCCTTTCACATCAGCGTTTTTTTAAATCGCTTCAGATGCGGTGAAAAAAACGCATCTGCCGCGATTAACGCATAACCGCGACACTTGCGGCACAGTTGCGGCAAGCCCCATGCAATGTCTATGGGGCTTGCGGTAAGGGTGCGGCAGGTGCGGTATCGGCATTTGCGGCAGGTGCGGCCGCAAATAAAACGCAGTCAGCAGCGGTTTTTTTCACACCCGCACCTGCCGCAAGTGCCGAAACCGCACTTGCTGCACCTGCCGCACCCTTACCCAAGTCCCATAGACATTGCATGGGGCTTGCCGCAACTGTGCCGCAAGTGTCGCGGTTATGCGTTAATCGCGGCAGATGTGGTTTTTCCACCGCATCTGCCGCGATTAAAAAAAAACGCTGATGTGAAAGGGGCCTAAGATTTATCTAAGAAAGGTTATCTTCCAGTATTGACTGTCATATGTGTCATATGTAACTTTTGTAGGAATTATCGAAGTTTCCCCTTATTACATACTGACACATTCAGCATGAATTTACCCTATTAAAGCAGAGTTAGGAGAACTTCAAGACAATGATTACTGACAAAAAATGTATTTTATTCAAAACATGACACTGTTTTCTATAATTACAAAAGCGGGCACAATATTGGTTAAGCATTTATCAAAAATAATATTTATTTTTACTTGTAGAGACTACAGTAGTCACCTGTAAGCTCGTTTATGCCTCCCCAGCTATCACTGTCTGTACCTGTAGCTTCACAGCACTATTCTAATATCCCTGTCTGAACTAATTGTATTGTTGTAAAGTGTGAAAAGGAAATAGTTGTAACACCTTACTTTTTTTCATTAGGTAACCATGAGTGGCATGAGTTTGGGGTTGGAGACAATCCCTTTCGAGAGGAAAACCGTGATGTGCGATAGTAACTCATCTGGCAAATTAATCATGCGTGAAACCAAAGCCAGATTTTTCAGGAAAAAAGGATGTGAAGCCCTTGCAAACGGGCTTTTTGCATCTGATGTCACGACCATGTGACTATAATAGGCAGAGCTAAGTATCCATTGCCCATAATGATTTTTCTTGCTTAGCTGTACCCACTATGGTCACATGATTGGGACATCACACAGATCCTTTATGCAGAGAAGTTGGGAGTTAACTATTACTGCGAGAGTGAGTACGTTCTCCAAAGTGTAGTCACTGCCTCATTTACATAAGAAAATGTAAGTGTATAAAATGCTTTTTTTCACCTTTGAAATCCCTGAAGTTTTAGGTTATTAAGTTTTCCACACACCCCTTTTATAATTATATTTATTTGTTTTTAACACTTTTTAACCAATAAGTAACCTCAGCCTGGTGTTAAGTCTGAGGACCTACATGTAATTACTCAATTTCAGTGACTTCGATTCCTTCATGTGGAGGTTTTGTAGTTTTGCCCCTTTATAATTGGGTTTGAACTAATAGGTGTTTTTAGTCTGGTGGTTATGCGTAGGACCTACATATAATTACTCACGTTTAGTGTGTTCGGATCCCTGATGTTTCCTCATAATAATTTCTTGATAAGGATGCCGTGAAGGTTATCTTTTATATATGGTTTCAGCAATACTTAACCAACAAAGGGCTCCAGCCTGGTGGTAAACCTCAGGACTTACATATGATCTCTCACTTCGAGTGAGTTTGAATCCTTAATGTTTTATAAATTTGTACTTTGAAAATAATGTGTTATTATCTCATGTATGTGTTTTTCTTGATGTTAACAATTTGTATACTCACACAAAGTTTTATTTTAATGGTGTGACAAAAGTTTTGGTTTGCCATTAATGCATTTTATGCTTGACTAAGGGCCCTTTCACATCAGCGTTTTTTTAAATTTGCGGCAGATGCGGTGAAAAAACCGCATCTGCCGCAACTGCCGCATAACGGTTCCACTTGCGGCACGGTTGCGGTTTTTTCCATAGGAAGTATAGGGGGACTTGCGGCAGATGCGGCAAGTGCGGTATTGCACTTGCGGCAGGTGCGGCAGAGAAAAAAACCGCAGTAAGCCGCGGTTTTTTTCTCTGCCGCACCTGCCGCAAGTGCAATACCGCACTTGCCGCATCTGCCGCAAGTCCCCCTATACTTCCTATGGAAAAAACCGCAACCGTGCCGCAAGTGGAACCGTTATGCGGCAGTTGCGGCAGATGCGGTTTTTTCACCGCATCTGCCGCAAATTTAAAAAAACGCTGATGTGAAAGGGCCCTAATAGTGTAATCCGCGTTTTCACAGGAAATGATGTCGCCTACTCCCCCCCTTTTTTTTTTCCTTAATGGTTGTTATAAATAGCAGGCTGTTAGATCATCTGTAAGATTATGCCCTGATGAAGTAGCCTGCAGGCTATGAAACGCGTAGGCAAACTGTGTGCAGTGTGTGGTGTGTGAATAAAAGGACTCTTCATTATCCGGTCTCCTGTTTTCACCGCAGAAAAACTCCCGATCATCCATATTTTTTTCTTTTTTCACCTGCAGCATTACAGTAATAGATCAGACAGGGATGGTTAGTATAGTACTGTGAAGCAACAGGTACAGACAGTGATAGCTTGGGGGGTCATAAACGATCTGATATGTTTCCTTTAAACAGTTTAAGCATCAAGTAGTTTTAAAAGGACAACATACATATCATATTATTAGTCCATTAATTAAAGATTTACTATATCAAAATCTTTGATTTTCTATCTATTTTCCAGGACATTATATATTAGTCCAATAATTTCCAATCCCCTATGGGTACCTTTACACGTCGCAACATTGCATGCAATTTCACTTGCAACTTACTGGTTGCAGTGAAATCATGGACACATTGTTCCATTTTGTTGCTGTGTACAAATGGAACAATGTGTCCATGATTTCACTGCAACCAGTAAGTTGCAAGTGAAATTGCAAGCAATGTTGCGACGTGTAAAGGTACCCTATCTCCCAATCCTGGAATTTATGTCCATATTCCAGGACACTGTTTTCTAGCAAATGCTTCTGTGTTAGTAAATCCATCCATCTTTTTCTCTGTGCAAATTAAATTGCCTTCTTTGACCCACTAATTATCAGCTATGTTCCAGAGTATATCTATTTATCTGAAGTAATGGAGCTTGTAGTGGTGAGTTTATACTAGGTTGATGTCACAGCAATTATTTTACTTGGGGTATAAATAATTGTGTGAGTACACAAACTGAATTAACTGTTAACATAACGCAAAATGGCTTGACATTCATTGGTGTAGACCACTCGACATGAGGTGCATAAAGATACAGCATAATGAAACTATAGGGAACTGAAATTAGCTCTTCACATGAAAACATTATGTGTATCATATAGGACGAGAGGTATCAAAGTCAATGTCTTGCTGGAGATTTGTATTCCATGAAAAGGCATAGATAAATAGTTATCTGGCCTATTCTTTTTTATTCTGATTATAATCTTACTAAAATATATAAATTGAATAAGTAATTGAAGTAACAAAAGTTATAAAGAAATGTGCAATCATCATTGATTGCAATATATACTGTAATATTTCTTAAAGAAAAACTAGACCTACAAATGTTGCAGCTTTGAATTAAACATGAAATATAGATTCCCTTACTGTTTGCAAGCCTGCAGAATATTTTCACAATGCAGACATAGAGAACCAAATGATTAAACTACTGATTCTTCTTTTGTTAGCAGGTTGGTGATTAAAGCTCCAGGAAACAACTAGTTAACAAAGGAGATATGTCTTAGGAATGCAACATCTGACTGTATAGCAGTGACAATACAGAGAGTCTTCTGCAGCAGCCTTTTGTCTACAAGGGAATCTGTCACTGCAATTAGTGATGCAAGTCTTTAGGATTGTGTCTCAACCAGCTTTGCACTTCTAGACATTGAACATTTCTGATTATTTTTCTTTGCAAAACAGCTCTAGCTCATTGAGATTGGATGGATCCATTTGTGACCAGCAGTTTTCAAGTCTTGCCACAGATTTCCAAAGGCATTAAGGTCTGGACTGTGACAGGGCCATTCACACACATGACGCTTTCTCCATTCTTGTTGTCACCCATAATCTGTACTAATCCATTGACAAAGAACTCAAATAATTTAAAAAAGGAAGATAAAAGTAATAAAACTGAAAAACTATGCTTGCATAAGTTTGTAAAAACACTTAGGCCCCTTTCGCATGTATGCGTTGGTGCATTTACCTGCGTTTGCTGCCCTGCGCTAGCGCAAATGCAAGCGCAGGTGCAGTTTAATGCAAACACAGGCAAGCACATCAGCGCATAGATGCAGTGCTCCTGCACTCGTCTGCGTTCAGTGCCCCCATTACCTTCTATGGCCAAGCACAGCCGAGCGCAGGAGTCGACATCCCCGAAGCACAAGTGTGCTGATGTCACCGCGCATGAGCTTAGTCAGACGCACCCGGAAACATGGAAAGCGGCATTTCTGGGTGCGTCTGACTAAGCACATGCGCGGTGACGTCAGCACAGTCACACTCGTGCTTCGGAGATGTTGGCTCCTGCGCTCGGCTGTGCTCAGCCATAGAAGGTCATGAAGCACCGAGCGCAGATGAGTGCAGGAGCACTGCATCTATGCGCTGATATGCTTGCCTGCATTTGCATTAAACTGCACCTGCGCTTGCATTTGCACTAGCGCAGGGCAGCAAACGCAGGTAAATGCACCAACGCATACATGCGAAGGGGCCTTATACTTCAGGATGTGGTTGTGTTCCGAATTAGCCAATCATATTTATACTCAAATTAAATAGTAGCCAGTACATCTACAATCATATAAAGTTTTATCTAAAGTTAAATATATAGATAATCTTGTTTAAATATTAGGATTAACCACATTCTAGTACTATTCTAGCATGATTTTCCTCTCTTTTCCTTCCTTGCATTTTACTGCTAAAGCAATGGTCTACAAACAGCTTACAACAAAGCAAAGGAATCACATTAGAGAACAGTAGAAAAAAGTATTACAACATTTTTCAAGAGTTAGATCTTTTCACAAAACAATGCAAAGACAGTCATCAAACAGTGGCTCTAATTAGGCAGAACTCTGACATTACCTAGAACTTGATGTTACTCAAAAATAGATGAAAAACACAAGTAATATTGATCTACCAAGAGACATACATCAACATTAAGGGTGTTTCTACAATTTCTAGCTTGTACTGGTTGTGTACTGCATGGCCCGTGGGGTAGGATGGCAACATCCAAACCTGGCTATGTTTTACCAAACCTACATCAACTTTGCCGAAAGCAAAAAGTCTGGGTTATGTCTGAGGAGACAATGGTTTCACCTTTTAGGCCTTAAATGCAAGTGGTGTGTTTGACATAAAGTCAGCACTGGGCATCACAAAAAGGACATCATATCCACAGTGCTGCATAGGAGCCTTATGCTTTGGAGCTGTTTTTTTTGCAACTGGAACTATGTCTTTTGTTTAAGGGGAGGGAATTTTAACAGTTCTGAATAAATGTGCAACAAAACATTCTAAGGGTACTTTCACACTAGCACATCTGCCCCGATTACCGCATACCGGCTGCACTTGTGGCACGGTTGCGGCAAGCCCCATACAATGTATATGCGGGCTTGCGGCAGGTGCGGCAAGTGCGGTTTTGGCACTTACGGCAGGTGCGGCCGCGAAAAAAACGTGGCTGACATTGCATGGGGCTTGCCACAACTGTGCCGCAAGTGTCGTGGTTATGCGTTTTTTCACCGCATCTGCCGCGATTTAAAAAAAACGCTGATGTGAAAGCAGCCTAAGATCACATTTATCTTCCAATTAGTGCATCACATATTGGCTATTTCTGTGACCCTCACAAGTGTCATCTTTTTAATATATGTGTTTTATGATCATTTTATTTAATTCTTAGGGGCTTTCATCCCAATCTTAGGCAATCGTGCTGTTGCACATCCACTGAAGTACTATATTATTGTTGCATTGTTGTCATGTTTTTTAATTGAATCATACATGTTTTAGGTGACATTAAGGATGTAAAAAGTTTTGACATTATTTTTCTTAGGCCCCTTTCACATCAGCATTTTTTTTAAATCGCGGCAGATGCGGTGAAAAAACCGCATCTGCCGCGATTACCGCATACCGGCTGCACTTGCGGCACGGTTGCGGCACAGTTGCGGCAAGCCCCATACAATGTATAGGTGGGCTTGCGACAGGTGCGGCAAGTGCGGTTTTGGCACTTGCCAGAGGTGCGGTCGCGAAAAAAACGTGAAAGATACAATAGTGTTTGTAACCCTGGGTTTTATATTGGAACTCGTACTTAAGTTTTGTAATAGTTAAAGAAATACTTGCAAAATTTAAGGTAAAAAAATACTGTTGCGCTTCTAAGTGAAGAAACGAAGCTTGTCAATGCTAAGAATAAAAAACTGCATAAAAATGCAGTTTTACATCTGAACCAAAAACACAATGCAATAAAATATAAAAAAAATCTGATAAAATTATTGTATATTTTGGTGTGGAAATCTGAATATACCATGTGGGCAAAATTACCAGAAAAAAACTTGTATAAAGTGACACTTATAAGGAATTTTTAATACTTCAACATTTGAAAAAGTTAATGAGTGTTTAAGTCTTTTAACAAGCACTAGGAGACACGGTCATGTCTAAACTTCATGGAGGGAACATGAAAAATGTTACTGAAATTTAAAGAAATGTGAAAAAAACATTATTTAGGCAAAACCTAATACAATTGAAAGCAGACTGCTGTACTTCAACTTTCTTACTTTTCCCTGCTGAAGTTTTACATTTTTGACATATTCACCATGATTGAGCCAGCATTTCTTATATTTTCCAAGCAGTGATGTTTTGTACCGTTCTTGGAGATGTCAGGTTGGCCTTGTCACTTCATTATTAAATAGTTCTTTGTAAGAAAACAATATACTTTTTCAGGAACATTCTGACATAGCTGTGCATTAAATATAACAGTTGATTCACAACAATCATCGTCCTTGAATTATGAGTTAAAAATGAAAAAAATGCAATATATTTTGTTGTAATAAGTAGAGGTCATACGAGCAAGATAGTTCATATTTATATTTATCAAGTTAACTAATAACTTAAATAACTTTTAGAAGCTTTATACAACAAATAATCTTTGAGATCTAAATCACTTGTCTCACACAAGATAAACTTTTTACCATGCATTTATCAGATTGATAAGGTGTAAATCCCTACATTCCTAAAATGCTAATTTTCTTAAAGAAATCGCCATTAACTAGGGTCAGACAAGAGTATATTCTCCCACCTGAGAGAAGTGATACGAATATGCAAATCACACTCTTATCAAGCAATATTCATTGTCATAGTGTGATATGATATTCATTGATATCTGGTCATAGTGTGATTTGATATTCTCAGATGAGGAGGAGATGGAGAAAAACCAATTCTCCATCTTCTACATCTTCTTCTTTGTGTCAGTCCATGAAAATTGCCATCTGAGTGCAGTTCAATGTATCCTAAGGGCCCTTTCACATCAGCGTTTTTTTCAAATCGCAGCAGATGCGGTGAAAAAACCGCATCTGCCGCGATTACCGCATACCGGCTGCACTTGCGGCACGGTTGTGGCGCGGTTGCAGTAAACGCCATACAAGGTATAGGCGGACTTGCGGCAGGTGCGGCAACTGCGGTTTTGGCACTTGCGGCAGGTGCGGCCGAGAAAAAAAATGCTGTCAGCCGCGGTTTTTTTTGATTTGAAAAAAACGCTGATGTGAAAGGGCCCTAAGGGCCCTTTCACATCTGCGTTTTTCGTAATTCGCGGCAGATGCGGTGAAAAAACCGCATCTGCCGCGTTTGCCGCATAACGGTTCCACTTGCGGCACGGTTGCGGTTTTTTCCATAGGAAGTATAGGGGGACTTGCGGCAGATGCGGCAAGTGCGGTATTGCACTTGCGGCAGGTGCGGCAGAGAAAAAAACCGCAGCTGACCGCGGTTTTTTTCTCTGCCGCACCTGCCGCAAGTGCAATACCGCACTTGCCGCATCTGCCGCAAGTCCCCCTATACTTCCTATGGAAAAAACCGCAACCGTGCCGCAAGTGGAACCGTTATGCGGCAAACGCGGCAGATGCGGTTTTTTCACCGCATCTGCCGCGAATTACGAAAAACGCAGATGTGAAAGCACCCTAAGACCTGTTGACTTGCATGAATGAGTTCTATTTAATAATATAATCCAGCTCTGAAATGCTGTTATTCTGTAGCATAATTGGGGCCATTAACCTGCAGGAAGACCCATGACCAATGATGCCAACGCAATTTTCTGATACTGAGCACTATATTGCGACAAAAAATCCTATGATAATCTTAAGATGTTATGATATCTTGAACACAGTTATGACACCCAGCACAAGAGGCTGCAAAACAACCTGCAAAAATCTTTGAACCTCCACCATATTTAATTGTAAGTACTGTTTTCTTTGTAGCCATTCCATTTTCAGTAAACGGTGCTTTACCAAAAAGCTATATCTTGATCTCACCTGTCCAGAAGATGCTTTCCCAGACAGATTGTGGCTTACTAATGTACATTTTGCCAAACTGCCATCTAGCTTTTTTTGCCTCTGTGTCAGTAGTGACAACTTCCTGGGTCTCCAGTCATAGCATTTCATTTCATTCAAATGTCAATTAATAGTTTGTGCTGACACTGCTGCACCCACAGCCTTTAGAAAAACCTGAAATTATTTAGACTTAGATTAAGGTTGCTTAGTCATTATTTGGACTATCATGACAACCTTTCATCATTTTTTCTCTGCTGTCCATGTTCAGGAAGATTTGCTGCAGTGCCAAGGGTGGTATATCTCTCGATTATGTTGTGCACCATTGATAAAGGAACATCAAGCTCTCTGGAGATGGACTGGTATCACTGAGATTATTGATATTTTTCAACAATTTTGGTTCACAAGTACTCAGACAGATCTCGTCTCTTTCTATTCTCCATTATAAGTATGGTACACACAAACACACAATGCAAAGATTGAGTAGAATTCTCCCCTTTTTATCTGGTTTCAAGTGTAATTTTCAACTTGCCCACATCTATTACTTGCCGAAGGTGAGTTTAAATGTGTATCAGATGCTTGAAGGAGAGTTGTTTATCCAATTTTAGAAAAGTTCCAACAATTTTATTTGGCCCATTTTGGGGGTTTTGTGTGAAATTATGTTAACTTTGTTAGCTATTTTTTGTCTGTTCTTGTGTTTTTCCAATACACACAAAGGAAAAAAAAACATTTGTATAATAAAATATGTGTAATGACAATAGTTTTCTTGGAGAAATACTTCATTTCCTGGAACAATTTCAAGGGTGACAACACTTTTGGCCATGATTGTCTATATGAACACTCCAGTTAATCACTCGCAACAGCCATAATGCCAGTGCATAGGTAAATTAACCAATGCAGTCAGCTTATACGCTTTTGTCTATTTTTAGTTTACACATACAAATATTTTGTGAGGTGTTTTGTGGAAGCAATCTACAATCTGATGAGGCAAACTACTGTAATGCCCAGGTGTGTGGATAGGTTAAAGAACGCCCGATCATGCGCACTTCAATACTCTGCTCTGTCCACAGCAGGACAGAGAGAAGTGTGTGTGTGTGCAGAAGTGCAATAGAGGAGACTTTGTGGATTCTGTAAGACACATCATCCACATGAAGGAAGAAGAGAAGAGACGCCGGATCAAGACCAGCTATACTCATCATACCAGACCTCTCCATAGGTGAGTATAATAAAAGGTATTTTTTTAAGTTATGTTGAGTGGCTTAGGGATAGGCTAGGGTCACACATAGCAATCAGTTTTTGTAAGTGTTTTCCATGACCAATCTGTTTTTCCCAGGCTTGATTTTGTGCTTCCTGTGCCCCTGACTTTTTTTGTGTAAATACAAGAGGGGTGGGGGACAAGAGGCGCAATAGTGCCCTATCACTAGCGACACTAAAGTGTGAAGGTGGTGTTATGAAACCACTCACCTGATTCAGTTGTGGGACCCACAACTGGTTTGAAGGGCATCAACAAGCAAGCTGCTGCAGGACCTCCACCGACCACTCGTACGTGGAAAAACGTCCAAAGAAAGGTTGGGATTGAAGAGGTGTATCACGGTCCGCGCTGCTATACCCAAAGAAACACTCACATGGAAGGCAGGATTTCAAAAGCAGTTACTTTCCTTTATTCCAACGCGTTTCAGTGCACAACCTGGCACCTTCCTCAGGGATGTTCAATCCCTGAGGAAGGTGCCAGGTTGTGCACCGAAACACGTTTGAATAAAGGAAAGTAACTGCTTTTGAAATTCTGCCTTTCATGTGAGTGTTTCTTTGGGTATAGCAGCGCGGACCGTGATACACCTCTTCAATCTCAACCTTTCCCTGAACTTTTTTTGGACTTAGTAATTTTTTCTTAAAAAACGCATATGCATTAATGCATGGTACCTATATGTACCGTGCATTAACGGATGCGTTTCTCATAGGGCTCCTAAGCGATTTGTTCCTGCACCCAAAAAGTTTGCATGCAGTATTCATTTTTTGAAAGCAGAAAAAAGCGGCATAGCGGCATAGCGCAGTCACACTTAGGTGCACCATCCGTTAACGGATATTTGTTTTTGGACTTAGAAAAAAAAAGTCCAAAAACTGATTCCAAAGATGGATCCAGGGCAAAAACGGATGGCATGTGTGACCCTGGCCATATATATATATATATAACAACAAGAAAAAACAAGAATATATGTATATATATACAGCATTCTAGAATGCTGCATACAACGGTTTACTCATAATGGCCGAACTTTATATAGGTTTAAACCTGATGGCAAATTTCCTTTAAGAAGTAGATATATGAATTGGGTTTAATTTTATTTTCTTTTTGCCATAGCATGAAATTAGTAATTCATACAATGCTGTAAAATAAAAATATAAATACTCTGGTCTGAGATCAATATGTGTATTTTTTCAGATTTATTACTATCAATAATAATAGTAATAACAATATAGGTATTTCATAAATCTTGAGAGATCTTTTTTTTTCAACTGTGCAATGTATATTTAATCAATAAATAAAAAGAAAAACTAACCAAACTCAGAAAAAGTAACGAGAAGTACAAAAATGCCTACAAGGCATCTAAAAGATTAATTGGAAAGAGTTTTTGTTCTCTAGTGTGCTAAAAAAAACAACAATAAAACAGTGCAAAGAAATTAATATTACAGAACACTTTATTCTGAAAAATATCACACCATAATGATGGGTGTAACATATAAGAACTAAAAGTATAATATCTAACTCGATGAGCGTTGCTGGCCTGCATTCTGTTTTTCTGGTAAATAAATACACTATTGTGCTATAGAAGTTTCATTATAAAGATAAACTATAGTAATACATTCTGAGATTTCAGATCAATGTAATATTGAAATAAAAAAATGTAGATTTCTAAGGTTCACAGAAGTGTCTGAATAAACCATGATTCATATTGTAGATTAAAATACAGTAATATCCAAATGTATACAAAAGAATACCAATTTGGGCATGTTATATTTGGATGCTTTGTGAATATTCTTACAGCTGATTTTAAAGTTATCCAATGGCAACATTTCTAGCATCTACCATAGGAATATTCTATAAAAAAACAGGACTTTGTTGTTTCGATATTTTCTATAGTTCAAAATGTTTATTATAGCCTGTTTCAATGTGAATGACTTGCTTTGCTTGCATGATGTGAATAGTATTAACTCTATTTCTAAGGGCCCTTTCACATCAGCGTTTTTTGAAATTCGCGGCAGATGCGGTGAAAAAAACGCATCTGCCGCGATTACCGCATACCGGCTGCACTTGCGGCGCGGTTGCGGTAAACGCCATGCAAAGTATAGGCGTACTTGCGGCAGGTGCGGCAAGTGCGGTTTTGCACTTGCGGCAGGTGCGGCCGCGAAAAAAACCGCAGTCAGCCGCGTTTTTTTTTCGCGGCCGCACCTGCCGCAAGTGCAAAACCGCACTTGCCGCACCTGCCGCAAGTACGCCTATACTTTGCATGGCGTTTACCGCAACCGTGCCGCAAGTGCAGCCGGTATGCGGTAATCGCGGCAGATGCGTTTTTTTCACCGCATCTGCCGCGAATTTCAAAAAACGCTGATGTGAAAGGGTCCTTATATGGGTTTTCTGTATAGTCATTTTGCTTTTATATATGTATAGTTTAATTAGTTAAGCTTTTTATACTTGATCTTTAAATGCTGCTGAAGGGACCACTCATTCCTAATGCATGGGCAGATCCCTGAAACAAAGCAGTAGTAATTAGGGATGGGCGAATCTACTCGCTAGGACTCGTTACTCGGCGAGTAGTAAGGGACTCGCAGGACTCGGTACTCTGCGAGTTTCCCAGTGATTACTCGCACGAGTCCAATGCAAATCAATATCAATCCTAGTTTTGTCAGAAACGCTGACAAAACTAGGATTGCCATTGTTTGCATTAGACTCGGCTACTGTGCCAGTGATAGCAGGGAAACTCGCAAAGTAACTGCTGTTTCTTTGCGAGCCGAGTCCAGCTGTCTTCTCTGTGCAGCTCCAGGGTCCTAGAACCTGCCTGCTCACAGAGATGATGTAGCAGTGCTGAGATTGTTCTCAGTCTGCTCATTCCCTGTGCATAGACATCTATATTTATGCACAGGGGATGTAGCAGAGAGGACATCGCGTTTTGGACTACGTCGGACAGAAGAGGATTTTTTTTAATTAAAGATGGAGTCCCTAATGGCTTTTTTTTTTATTTAAAATAAAAAATTTTCTCTGTGTTGTGTTTTTTTAACCCTTTATTGGAGATTCTTAGTGGGTGGGTCAAACGTGGCCTGACATTAAGAATCTCGGGCTTAATACCAGCTTGTATAACAAAGCTGCTTAGCTGTACCTGGCTAGACATAGAAATTGCACGGAGCCCCACGCATTTTTTTATTATTTAATGAATTTCAGAGTCAGAGTCTCAGAGTCAGAGTCTCAGAGTCAGAGTCTCAGAGTCAGAGTCAGAGTCTCAGAGTCGGAGTCACCTCATAGTCGGAGTCGCCTCAGAGTCGGAGTCGCCTCAGAGTCGGAGTCGCCTCGGAGTCGGAGTCGCGTCGGAGTCGTCTCGGAGTCGGAGTCTCCTCAGAGTCGGAGTCTCAGAGTCGGAGTCGCCTCGGAATCGGAGTCGCCTCGGAGTCGGAGTCGCCTCGGAGTCGTCTCGGAGTCGGAGTCGTCTCGGAGTCGAGTCGGAGTCGGAGTCGTCTCGGAGTCGGAGTCGTCTCGGAGTCGTCTCGGAGTCGAGTCGGAGTCGTCTCGGAGTCGGAGTCGAGTCGGAGTCGGAGTCGGAGTCGGAGTCGTCTCGGAGTCGAGTCGGAGTCGAGTCGGAGTCGGAGTCGTCTCGGACTCGGAGTCAAAAAAATGCGTGGGGCTCCGCGCAATTTCTATGTCTAGCCAGGTACAGCTAAGCAGCTGGGGGCTGGAATCTGCAGCACAGGGATGCACAAGCTTTCTGGGCACCCCCCGCTGCAAATTGCAGCCCGCAGCCCCCCCCAGAAGATGACGCGTTCATTGAAGTGCCATCCTCTGGCGCTGAACCCCGCTCTTCCAGCGGCCCTGGTGGCGGTGGCACGCTGGGTAATAGAGGTTAGGGCCAGCTTTGTATTATCAGCTGGCCCTAAGCCCGAAATTGATGGCGGTCACGCCAATATTAGACATGACCGCCATGAATTTCTATTAAATTGTTTTAAAAAAAACACAACACAGAGAAATTTTTTTATTAGAAATAAAAAAAAAAGCCATTAGGGACTCCATCTTTAATTAAAAAAATCCTCTTCCGTCCGACGCAGTCCAAAACGCGATGTCCTCTCTGCTCATCCCTGTGCATAGATATAGATGTATATGCACAGGGAATGAGCAGACTGAGAACAATCTCAGCTCTGCTACATCATCTCTGTGCACAGACATTCATGTCTGTACACAGGGAATGAGCAGACTGAGAACAATCTCAGCACTGCTACATCAGGCAGCAGGCAGGCTCTAGGACCCTGGAGCTGGCAGCCAGCACACAGAGAAGACAGGACTCTTATCTGTGCGAGTTTCCCAGCGATTACAGTTGCAAAGTAAACGAGTCCAATGCAAATAAATGACAAAACTAGGATTGCTTCAGGCTGAAGCTTCCGAGACACATCTGCGATTTGTAAATCTCACACTACTCACTATTACTCGCTTCCCCATTCATTAACATTGGACTCGCTAGACTCGCAACGAGTAGCGAGTCCTGTGCTCGGACTCGCTAGAGTCAAGCGATTCCGAGTAATTTAGGATTCGCCCATCACTAGTAGTAATCTTCAGCATGGCAGTGCTGTTGAACCACACTCTGATGGACACAAGGTTATGGACTTTATACCACACTAGGCAAGTTTATAGGAGATAGTGATGCTTCTATGTATTATGCTTAAGTTTGATGCAAATTGATTAATTTTGTGGTGTACTATAGTAAGTGCTGCATGATGAATTAGAGTCTTTTGTCCTAAAACACATTGATCTACACTCACTCTCAGAATCCCTTCTCCCTCTCGCCAACATAACATCTATACGTGACACAGACACTGCCACCACCCTCTACAACACCACATTTTAACCAAGGCACTCGACCTAGCAGCCCCCTCACACACCACGCTCCACGCACTAATAGGCAACCCTGGCACACCACCCTCACTAAAGACCTGAGACGGGCATCCAGGGTCGCCGAGAGGCGATGGAAAAAATCACCTTCCACTGAGCATTTTGCACTGTTCAAACAGTCCCTCATCGCCTTCAAGACTGCACTTGCCACCTCCAAACAAACCTTCTTCTTATCCCTAATAACCTCCCTGTCCGACAATCCCAAGCAACTTTTCAAAACCTTCAATTCCTTACTCCGCCCGCCTGCTCCCCCTCCCTCTCCCCTTATCTCTGCAGAAGACTTTGCCTCCTTCTTCAAAGAAAAGATTGACAGAATCAGAGACAGCTTTGATCCACTGTCCCCACAGCCTCCCCTTTCACCTATACTGCCCTCTACTTCCATCAACTGCTTCCCCCCTGTAACTGAAGACCAGCTCTCCTCCCTCCTGTCAAAATCACACCTCACCACCAGCGCCCACGACCCACTCCCATCCCACCTCATTCCCAACCTCACCTCCGTTATCATCCCAGCCCTAACTCATCTTTTCAACCTATCACTTACCACTGGCACCTACCCCTCGGCCTTCAAACACGCCTTGATCACACCAATCCTCAAACAACCCTCCCTCGATCCCACAACTGTCTCCAACTACCGCCCCATATCTCTCCTCCCTTTCGCCTCTAAACTACTTGAACAGCATGTCCACTCTGAGCTGTCCTCTCACCTCTCCTCCTGCTCCCTCTTTGACCGCCTGCAATCTGGCTTCCGACCCCTCCACTGAAACAGCCCTGACCAAATGTACAAATGACCTACTGACTGCCAAAAGCAAGCGCCACTACTCTGCTCTCCTCCTCCTCGACCTGTCAGCCGCCTTCGACACTGTTGACCACTCCCTTCTACTACAGATCCTGGAATCTCTTGGCATCACGGACCTTGCCCTCTCTTGGATCTCCTCATACTTAACGGACCGCACCTTCAGCGTCACCCACTCCCACACATCCTCCTCGCCCTACCCCCTATCTGTCGGGGTCCCCCAGGGCTCGGTTCTTGGACCATTACTGTTCTCAATCTACACTCTCGGCCTAGGTGAACTCATTGAGTCCCATGGCCTCCAATATCACCTCTACGCCGATGACACCCAAATCTACCTGTCTGGTCCTGACATCGCCTCCTTTCTATCCAAAATTCCACACTGCCTGTCCGCCATCTCATCCTTCTTCTCTGCTCGCTTCCTTAAGCTGAACATGGACAAAACCGAGTTCATAGTCTTCCTCTCAAGATGCTCCCCCTCACTACCTGACCTATCCATCGTCGTCAACGACTGCTCTCTCTCTCCAGTCCCCCATGCCAAGTGCATCGGGGTTGTCCTTGACTCTTCCCTCTCCTTCAAGCCCCACATCCAGGCCCTCGCCACCTCCTGCCGACTTCCGCTCAAAAACATCTATAGGATCCGCACTTTCCTTGACCACGACACTGCTAAAACCCTTATTCACGCTCTCATCATCTCCCGCCTCGATTACTGCAACCTCCTGCTCACCGGTCTTCCTAATACCTCCCTTGCACCTCTCCAATCTATCTTGAACTCCGCTGCCCGCCTAATCCATCTGTCTCCCCGCTACTCCCCTGTCTCCCCCCTCTGCCAAGCCCTTCATTGGCTCCCTGCTTCCCAGAGATCCAAGTTTAAAACATTAACCATGACATACAAAGCCATTCACAACCTGTCCCCTCCATACATCTCTGACATGGTCTCCCGTTACCTACCCTCACGCAACCTGCGATCCTCCCAAGAGCTTCTCCTCTACTCCCCCCTCATCTCCTCTTCGCACAACCGCATACAGGATTTCTCCCGTGCTTCACCCAGACTCTAGAACTCACTGCCCCAACATATCAGACATTCTCCTACCCTGGGAACCTTCAAAAGAAGCCTGAAGACCCACCTGTTCCGCCAAGCCTACCACCTGCAATAAGACCCGGTCCACCACACCGCCTCATGACTGGAATTTCCCCCTCCTACTGTATCCCCACCTGCCCCTTGTAGACTGTGAGCCTTTGTGGACAGGATTTCTCCCCTCTTGTTTCTGTACAACTGAATTGTCAACATTTATTGCTACTTGTATTGCTACTATGTTACTTGTCCTAGTCTGCTCTTTTTAACATGTAAAGCGCCATGGAATATAATGGCGCTATATAAATTAATAATAATAATAATAATAATAATAATATATATACATGATTGGAGGCCCTTTGGAATCTATGTTCAGGTGCCACTGCTGATTCTAATACACTCTCTATAGTTACTCCATTGCATTCAATTAACTATTTATTGGAAAAGAGGCAAAACAAGATATTTTTGCAGCACACCGTCCAGTGATAAAACTTCAATTTTTATTGATGAGTTAAAAAAAATACAGGATCCATATCAAAAACTAACTCATATTTGGCTACACATTCCCTTAGTCATAGTTTAAACATACAGAGATTGAACACCTATTGTGTCGAAAACGGAGACACTTGAAACTAATCACTTGATTTAATATGTTATCCAATCAAATCAAAAAGGTATGACTCCATGCAAATGTAAACCCAGCAAGATCTGAATTGTGGCTATTAACATAGTAAAATACTGCATTGGAATATGAACAATTACTGCCTGCAATGTCAGCGATATGCTCTGCAATGCGCCTCTTTAGTTATTGGTCGAACACCCAGTAAAGATTTTTGGTAAATGTTGCATTCTATGGAATAGATCACATGATGTGAATTGCAATTAAGAAAGTTTTTTTGTCGACTAGCTCTGTGCATTAAATGAAGAAAACTTTATTTTTTTCTATGAACAGCATATTGACATACATACATCTATTTCCTTCTGCACACCTAAAAAATCCCAGATCGGAAAATCACTATAGAAAAAAGGAGACACAAGAGGCGCAGATTGTGCCTTATCAGAAGGACACGTTGCTTGTATATAGGTCAAAAAAGGGTCACCCACAACCAGTTTGAGCGCTTTAGCAGCTGCTGCAGGATCTTCACCGTCTCGCCAAAACTGCGGGAAAAACAGAAGTTTATAACAGGAATGGTTTCCACAGGATAACCCTGAGGAAGGCGCGAGGATAGCACCGAAATGCATTGGTTTATGATGGAATAAAGAATGTCATGGAGGAAACAACCCTTTTGGAGTACATTTATTGAAGCAGCAGCGCGGACCGTGGAAACCATTCCTATTTAAAGATCTGAAAATCAGGTAGACTTCTTTATATCTGATTAACAAATACCCAGAGACAACAATTTACCCAATGACCTGCCCCTTCTGGCAACATATCGGCATCTCTCTTTAACAATTTTGCCCAATATTTTATCTTTGTTAATAACAGGTAAGTATCTATAAATTATATATTTAATGGAATTAAATTGAAGGCTATGGGATCATCACATCTTCAGATTACCTCTGCTGGCTCTCAGACCCCCAAGAGGACTCTGTACAAGTATAATTGCATGCACAGAACTGTTCCAAGCCTCAGCTAAACAAAAAGACCTGGTGTAAGAAGCCCAAAGATTTCAGCATACATGAAGGCAATCAGAAAATGTTGCACTTTTTTACTTCCTATGTTTATTCCACTCTTTAGGCTGGATGGAGAGCATAATTAGCAACAATAAATGATTAAATTTGATTCTCCAGAGTTTCATGGAGAAATCGGTGTGAACAAGCCAATAAACATTTTTCTTGATTTCTTGAACACTATTCACTACCAAATGTCATTGAATTAACACGAAAAAGTATCACCTGCATTCAAGCAACTTAAATAGTGAAAAAGCCCTGGTTGTAGATATTCTTTATTCACACATATTGGGGATTCAAGCTCAATCATTGACAGATATCTGTAGCTCACAATCTTAACAATCTGGAACACACAAGGGGAGCAGACAGAATGCACAGGGGTGCAGAGAGAAGGCATGGGGCAGACAGAATGCACAGGAGATGCAGAGAGAACATACAGAGTGGGCAGAATGAAAGCACAGTTCGGCATGGGGGCAAAGAGTGCACAGGGGTACAGAGAGTGCATAGGAGGTACAGAGAGCACACAAGGGGCACAAAGTACCTGCTCCCCCTGTGTGTTCTCTCTACCCCCATGTGCTCTCTGTGCCCCCCTGTGCATGCGGCAGTGGCATTAGTAAGTGTGCATGTGCGTATCGGGCAAGCGCACAGTTATGCAGGCTGTCACCATCTTTGGACACCCAGATGTCCAAAGATGGTGACTGCCTTAGTAACTTGGCATTCCCACTGGGTATGTACATGCACACTTACTAAGATGCCTATGTGTTCGGCGATGAGGTGCGATGAGCAGCGGGTGCAGGCTTCAGTTGATGGGCTGTGTGCAGAAGTTCCTGGTGTTGGTTGTGGGTGTTTTCAGTTGTGGGGGTAGGTGGCACCACTGGTGATACTGTTCAAGGGACCAGTACTGCCGGCAGGCGCCATATTTGCACACTCATAACTTAAGTGTGAATATATGGTTGCCCCGACATGTGATGGGAGGACATCGGGACGGAAGCAGATGACAGACAGGACTTCATAATTATGTAAGTAGATGTTCCCAATAGAATGCTTTAACTACATAGAACAAAATGCTAATTGAACCATAAGGTAAATTCTAAAAGTAGTGCAGTTATCAAAATTTGGTCTTTTTGGTTTTGTTTCTTTAGTTTCGACAAGGCCTCTGAAAACCAATATTGTGTTTGAAAAAAATCATGAAAACAATTGTGGCCCAAAATCCACCGAGGCCATCCTTGATAATAACACATTATGAATACATATTGAAATTTCGAAAAACTAAAAAAAAGCTAAGACTTATTGGGTTGTGTTTCCATGGCTACAGATAAAAGTTTAATAAACTTAGTTTTGTAACTTTAAGAAATACAATTTTGAAACGGGGAACTTGTGGATTTTTTTTCATTATGTATAGGCCACTTAAAACCACTCGAGAACTAAATCAATCCTTAACAAAATGGGTTTTAAAATTTTTTTGACAAAGGCAGTTTCATTAAGAATCTGAGGAATTGAGAAAGCAACATTTGCTTTTACACTTCATTATTTCCAGCCTTTTACCACCTCCACCCCTAGATTTCTGATTCTTTAAAGCTTGCTCCTAATAACACATAAAGGCTGACTTTATTATCTGAAGAATATTTTGTTCTATGAAGTTTAATTTTATAACATTAATATTTCTATAATGTTCTACTGAGAAGAAATAATAAAGTCAAAGTGGCTATGGTGATGGGTGGGAACGTGGTGGGTACTGGTGTTGATACTTGGTGATTATACACACTAATGTCTATATAAGGCTTTCAATTTACTGGTAATAGGTCACCAATTATTACAATTATTCACGTAGAATAATAATGACCATTGACAATAATTGTAATAATTGTTATACAGAAAAAAATCTATTGTAATGAAAGCTGATGATTTTCTCTGTGCTGAAATCTAGAATATAACAGACTTGAATACAAATGATTTCTTTTACATGAATTGCTCGTTAACCACTGAGGATATTGATATGTGTTAGGGATTCTTAGCTTGTTTTCTGCTTTCATATGTAAACTGTATGCACATTACATGTGTCATATTTAATTAAAAGATTAATGTAATATATAGGGAAGGCATAAAAAATATGGGCATATATGCACAGGCACCCTGACCGAATTGTAAATGTCCATTATTACAAATCTCCCAGCCTGAAATTACCTAAGCTTATTTGGCTCAGCATATGTGTAACAATTACCAGATATTCATTTCATTCACTGGCGGTTTAGTGATTGGCTAGTAGTTTATAATCATTCTATACTTGCTAGAAGGGAAATCATCTCATTATGCTCCAACTCCCTGCTGAGCCTGAGCTCTGGCAATTTCAGCACAAAGAATTAGAGTGGGATATGGCCAGAAGATGGTTTCATGCTATCATTAAAGCATGGGCTACATTTCACACTTCTCCTTTTTATGTGGGCCACAAGCATTAGATAGTTATCAGTTGAATTTATAAATTTTTTAGATTCACTCAATAATCTAAACCAGGGGTAGGGAGCTCTGTGCAACTCTTGAGCCTGGAGTTCCCTTCACCTGATCTAAACTATATGAGAACATTTTGAGAATTAAAAGAAAGAATAAAAAACTTTGATTTTTTCTTTTGACATCCAATCCTTTGTTCTGTTGAGAGGTAGTCACTGCCAAAGGTGTCAGACAATGGTTTATATTTTACGGGATCGTTCACCAAAGTGATTAGACCAACAGACTAACTATAATGTCACTGACTTGGAGTACCCTGATAACAAAATGTGCAAAAACCACTGACAACCAACTAAAATTGAAAACATTAATTGTGGATGAGCATTCTCCAGCGTATGTGGCTTACATATATATTCACTTAGCTTGAATTCGGCATCTAAGGGACATTCCAAGCAAGTCACAAACACTATGTTGTGCCTAGTTCATGGCCCGAAGGGGTGGTATATCATAGATTCTTTCTTTTGTGTTCACGTTCATTGACATTTTCCATTTGTTGCTTAAAATAAAACACTTCATGCAGTCACATCGTCAGTGACAAGACATGGTTGTAGCCTGTTTCTAAAGAGAAATAAGGATGATTTTAAAAGAATCGCAGAAAATCTGTAGAAAATTCACCCTTGGAGTTCATAGTTAGACATTTGTGAACAATGACTGTTACACTGGTCCTGTGCTGCCCGGATTTTGTACAGTCAAGTTCATTACTGTTGAAAAGTGAACTTGGGGTGATTCTGACAGAACAGTATCTGTCAGCATTTAGAAGAGCCGGTACAATCTATATTCTTATTGGATAGCTCTGATTGATATAAATCCTAATTAATTTTTATTAAGGACAATGTAATATAATTTAAAGAATATAGAATCTAAAATCTGTAAAAACAATTGTCAAATTCTTAAGAGAAAATATAAATAAATGAGTAACTGCTACACTGAATTGAATTATCAATAACTGAATAAATTATTTAATAGCAATGGTTGTATAATCATCTAATAACTAAAAATAAATGTCTATTAAAAGTACAAATCATTTAAAAAAAGGATCTACTGACTAAAAAAGTACCTTTCTAATCTCTTTGCTAGTTTACCTTCCTTGATTCTTAGAGATTCTACCACCTATACAGATTAGAAATATGTAGTTACATTTTACAAAAACAAAACAAAAAGACAGGCAGCACTTATTAAGTCATGCTCATATACTTCTTTTTTATGGGCCCTTGATGACCGCAACTGTCATGATCAGCACACTGTCCTTGCTGCTACAGTATGTTACTATTGTGTGGAAGCTGTCAGTCTGTTTTGGCTGTGCTGCAATCATCTGTGTTCACTTCCCTTGAAGTCCTCTACTTAAGCATGCTAGCTCCTCAACCCAGTGTCAATCCTACACTTGCTGCTGCCTGTGTAAGACTGATCTCCCTATGCTCTGTCCCGACCCAGCCTGACTTTATTAACTTACCTGAACTTACACAATTTGCCTGTGACCTGACTACTCTTTTGCCTGCTCCCTGAAAACTGTCTTGTCTGTCTGGTTTTCCTGACCCCGGCTCGTGAATTGGATTTAGTCTCTGACTACTCCTTGTTGTACTGCGCCTTTTCCTGGATTTGACATTAATTGTCTAACCTCCCTTTACTGACTAGTAAGTAGTCTACAATAGTTACTATCTGTAATTGTAGTTTTATCTCTCCACTTCTAGGATTAGTTATTGTAGAGACTTGCGTCACAGGAACATTTCAGTTACAGGTGAACTTTCTCAAGGTGCTCTCTGCACTGCTTGGCAGTGCGGTCATAATAAGCCAAAAAAAGGGAAGTAAATGAACATGATTTAGTGAGTGCTGCCTACCCTTTATTTTTATGAAGATTTGCAATGGAAGATTGCTGCTAAGGATTGTTGCACCTAACTTTACATTTTTATAGTGATTTTGTGCTGCTCTTAATTTTTCTTTACTATAGGGAATTCCTTTATGAAGGAGCATAGCAGGCTCTGAAACGCGTCGATGGATCCAATAAATTTGAAGTAGTCTGAAGCTATTGGATATGTGTCTTCTGTGGCAGTGCAGACCAGTATCACATTGTCCCTGTGAATCCTTAGCTTATCTACCACATTGCACGTGAAGGTGTGGGTCCTGCAGCAGTCACCATTACGTGTCTCTCATACTAGTTGTATGTCACCCAACCTGAGAAGATGAGCAGTGATTATAACGACTTCAGAGCCACTCTACATTTAAAATGATAAGACCCTATTGCGCTTGCTTCCTTGCAGAGATTATATCAAATTTCCCTGTCTAACCATTTGTATATGGCTATTGTTAGAATCTAATGTAAACAAAAAAGATTTATAACTCGTTTTCCCTATGCTAATCAGGGCTTTGACCAGTCAAGGGGCTGTTGTTTGCCCCAAGTAGTCTGCCCTTTCTGTGTTATGCTCCGGTGGGAGTAATAGCATCATTTGCAGGAGCCGACATCACCACCAGCTCATGAAAATCTTGTGTATCATGCCTGAAGCATCAATGCGCCTCTATACCTGTGTGAACACGTTCTGGCATCAGAGATACACTGCGCATGAGCCAAAGTCTTCTGTACTTATGACTATGCGCAGTGAGCCTATGAAGCCGGATAGTGTACACCCAGTTTTAGAGGCCATTGCCACTTCAGCCATGAGAAGCGAGACTTTCATGAGTTGGCAGTGATGTCTCCTGGAAAACATGTTATCACATCCACAGGGTTGTGATAACACAGAAAGAGGGCAGACTAGTTGTGGGAAACAACACCCCCTCGACTAGTCTAAGCCCTAATTAGTATATAGGAATTGAGAGTTATAAATCCTTTTTTTTCATATTGGGTTCTGAAAATATCATTAGATGGGGATGGTAAGGCAGGGAATTTTAGCCCACACATGTGCCTGCTGCTAGGTTTGAGGAGTTAGGGGACCTGAGGTTCCCTTTAAATGTGCTGGTCGAATTTGAGCAAATGGCAGAATCCCTATTAACTTTTTAGCATAGTCACTCATCACCAGTTCAGGTAAAACGGTCTTTTTTTAGTTCCAGAAACAATAGACAATGTCTGAAATTACAGTTTAACCATATTCAATTGAACTGAGTCTAGCTGTTGTTCCAGAATATTGCATACAATACCATCAGGAAGCCTTAAAGTCTTTCATATGAATAACTCAGTGAGGAGTTTCAGGCTTTCATATATCTATGCCTATTGAATTTTGAGTCCTAGACTTATTTGTCAAATTCATTATTAAAGCAAATACAGAAAAGAAAAAAAAATCTCATGTCTCATATTTTTCATACAAAAATAGTAAAAAAAATCAGGCGGTCGTTGTTCTGCACTTTTCAATGTTCTGTTTTCATAATAGTTGTATAGCTAATGCTTACAAAGTCCTTTTACAGCATAATTGATAATAAAAATCAATAATAATATTACGAGGTTGACCTTGTGACATTATTTAAAAAGTACTCAACTCATGGATTCAATATCCTCAAGTGTAATGCTCCTAGAATATAAAGCAGACTTCAGGGAATATTATGCTGTGCACTTACACCTCTGCTGTTTTAGGGTTAGGTTAAAAGTCTAATATGTTCCCTTTCTCCATTTTTCCCTAATATAAGAGTAGGAGTTGACTGTTGTTTAAGGTCTTTTTTAAGCAAATATGAAAACACTTTTTGTATTCTTTGTGAAAACATCTCATTATCTGGAAAAAACAGCAAAATTCTGCCATTATACTGTAAAAAAAGAAGCTAATGACACACATCTTGGAAAATTACAACTTAAATGACAAAATAAAGCTCTGGAGAGACATTTAGCTTAGTAAAATGCTGTCATTTGAAAGAAGCATGCTAAACTAGGCATGTAAATCAGAGAGAATACAGGGGCGAAACAACAACAACACAACAGTTTCAGAAGATGGGCTACTGTCACAAAATGATGAGGGGGATACAAGGAGCATTTATTCCTAACAATATCATTATTTGTACATTTCAGAGATACTAACTATGTTCCATGCATAAATCTGTATAATATAAGTGTGAAAGCTTAGAGAAAAGATCACAAGTAAATACAAAGAATTGGCCCCATGACTTATACCTTCCAAAGACCCTACAAAGGATGGTGGGAATTCATTACATTGGAGCAAAGATGATTCATGTATCTAAAGATTAAATGGATCTCTACTCTTAATGCAGTTAGACTGTGGAATTCCCAACTGCAAGAGGAAGTAATGGCAGACATTTTAAGACTACATTCAGGCACATAATTTTTTATGCATTTTGAATTGATTTATTTTTGTTGCAGTTTATGCACCAAAAACAGATTCTCTTTTTGCAAAAAAGCATCACAAATGCATCATGCGTTTGTGCTGCCCTTTTGCTCCAGTTTTGAGGGACACAGGCAGACAGAGATGGCAGCAACGCATGGACAGAGACACAGAGAGAGACACACACACTTTCTTACCCTCTCCACGATCCCACAGTGATCCACGGTGATGTCCTCTTCCCGAGTGCTGCAACAAGACCTGTGTGTGAGTTGATCGGTGCTTCCATGACCATGCACTGGACTATGTGACTCAGTCACATGGTGAGTCACGTGTGCAGGTCCTAGAAGCACTGATCAACTCACAGGTATTGCTACATTGCCCAGGCGGAGTACATCACCGGGTATCACAGTGGGATCATGCGGAAGATAAGTAATTGGATGTTAGTGGTGTAGAAAACACACCAGAAAAATACCACAAAGGTGAAATGCTCATTATTTTTTGGATCCGCTTTCTGCACCATTTACAGAGCAGGACAAAAAAGGCAGCGTATTAACAGTGAATTGAAAATTCCCATTCAATTTGCTGGTAGACATTTTTACTGATCCATTTTTGTTGCAGTTTTTAAAAAAATGTAGCACCAAAAATTGATGAAAAATAACCAGTGTGTACATTGTATAAGGGTGCGTTCACACGCTGCATATTTACTGCATTTTTTTGCACACGAGCTCATCACAAACCAGGAGTGGGTGATTAATTCCAGAAGTGGAGTACTTGTTTCTATTATACTTTTCCTCTGATTGTTCCACTCCTGGTTTGTGATGAGCTTGCGCTTAACAGTATGCAGCAAATATGCAGCGTAAGAAAGCACCCTTAGGGTACCTTTACACGCCGCAACTTTTGGCGGCGATCGGAGGCAACCTAACGTGCGCATGCACATTTTTCATGGTTCCCTCCGAACACCGAAGGTGCTTTAAGACACTGCAATTTTGCCCTCAACCTATGGCGATGTGTCTCCCCCTGAAGTTCCCACACCAACAGTGGGAAACATCCAGTAGACTCCCGTCACCGCTTCACACACTGCAATCCCCAAAGGAATGTGGGCGTACATGTTCAGCGCAGCGAAAACATAGGCGTGACAATTTGTTTTTTCACTGCGCCCCAAATACGCTGATTAGACAATGCAATAGCGTTATGATTGGGAAGCCTGCGCATGAAGGTTGCCTAATACATGACGCCATTGCCAATGTGTAGTGTGAATGGACAGCTGTTCAAATATGGCGCCCTGTGAAGGGACAGCCAATGGAAACACAGTACCCACCACCAATCATTGCTGACGCGGCGTGGTGTCCAGCACGCTGTGGCATGCCTCCGGGAAATCAGTAGGCAACGCTAATTCCATCCCTATCACCCCTTCACACACCAAAAGCAGGGGATTTCCCCTTCATGGTTGCCTCTGGTTTTGGAGCAGTGCAGTGAAATCGGAACCAGGCGCAACATATTTGGTTGCCGCCGGATTCCCCAATTACACGCCGCAATTTCGAATCAATTTCACGGAGATGGTCACAGGACTACAGATTGCCTGTCAGATTTCTCACGGCAGTTGCGGCGTGTAAAGGTACTCTTACAGTTTTTAAAAAGTGGCTGGATGATTTTCTCACATGAAATAGCATTATGAGTTATAAATAACCTAAAAATAATCTAAGAATAGAAAATGAATAACTGTTGGATAAAGATTGAACTTGATTGATCTCTCTTTTTATGTAACTACTAGATGGCGGCCCGATTCTAAAGAATCGGGTATTCTAGCCTATGGTTATTAGGGTATACGGGGGCTCAGTGGTTAGCAGACTATACAGCGGCTGAGTGGTTAGCAGAGTATACGGAGGCTCAGTGGCTAATAGTCTGCTTTAGGGCAGAGTGCAGTGGTCAGGGGCAAAGTGCAGTGGTCAGGGGCAGAGTGCAGTGGTAAGGGGCCCGATGCAATTGCATCGGGAGCGCAGTGAAATGAATTGTGTGTATAGAGGCGGGTCAGTGGGTAGCAGAGTATACAGGGGGCTCTGAGGGTAGCAGATTATACAGGCAGCTCTGTGGGTAGCAGAGTATACAGGCGGCTCTGTAGATAGCAGAGTATAATGTGGCGGGAGGCTGGAGGGGTGAGGAGAGGTGGCGCTGGAGGGGTGAGGAGAGGTGAGGCAGGAGGGGTGAGGAGAGATGCGGCTGGAGGGGTGAGGAGAGAGGAGGCTGGAGCGGCGACATGAGTGTTCGGCACACCTCTGCTCCTCTAGGCTGCACACATCACGGCGGTCGTCTCCCGCCCGTGATGTGTGTTTTAGGCAGTGTATAGGCGGCCGTAAGCGTGGCGGGGCTGCCTGAGTCCCACTTGCTTAGGGCCGGCATGTTGGTCCACTGTGGACAGGTGTAGCGCTGTGGTGACGTCATTTTGGCGATGACAAAGTGACGGAAGTGCTGGCTAAAATGACAGAAGTGAGCCTTCGGGTTTTATATATTAGATATAGCAGTACTATGGTATATGGCGGTACAGTATAGCAGATGTATAGCAGCACTATAGTATATGGCAATATATTACAGTATATGTACAGGTGGACTATAGTATATGGGGGTATTTTATAGCACATGTATAGCAGCGCTATGGTATATGGCAGTACATTACAGTACATGTATAGCAGCGCTATGGTATATGGTGGTACATTACAGTACATGTATAGCAGCACTATAGTATATGACTATATTACAGTATATGTAGAGTTTTACTATAGTATATGGTGGAATTTTATAGCACATGTAATAGCAGCACTATAGTATATGGCCATACTCTGCTCTACCCCGCTCCTCCCTTCAAAAAATAAAAAAATCCTCAGTGAGGATACTCACGTGTCCGCCGGCTCACTCCACCTTCGTCTTCTAGGTCCTACAAGGGTTTAGGACCCGTCTTTGCTTGGGAAACCGTTTAGCTGATTGGTCACATGACCGCTAACTGGCAGGGGGGCAGGATGGATTAGGGGGCAGGATGGTGACGGGGGGTGGAGTGGTGCAGGTGGGCAGGATGGAGGCGGTGGGGCAGGATGGTAGCGGGGGGGCAGGATGGAGCCGGCGGGGGGGGCAGGATGGTGCTGGCGGGGCAAGATGGTGGCAGGGGGGCAGGATGAAGCGAGCAGGGCAGGATGGAGGGACAGGACAGGATGGTGGCGGGGGGGCAGGATGGAGCTGGCGGGGGGGCAGGATGGAGGCGGCGGGGGGGGCAGGATGCAGCGGGGGGGCAGGATGCAGCCAAGGGGGGGGGCAGGATGGAGGCGGCGGGGGGGGGCAGGATGGAGGCGGTGGGGGGGGGCAGGATGCAGCCGGGGGGCAGGATGCAGCCGAGGGGGGGGCAGGATGGAGGCGGTGGGAGGGCAGGATGGAAGCGGCGGGGGGGCAGGATGCAGCCGAGGGGGGGCAGGATGGAGGCGGCGGGGGGCAGGATGAAGGCAATGTGGGGGGGGGCAGGATGGAGCTGGTGTGGGGGGGAGGATGGAGGCAGCGGGGGGGGCCAGGATGCAGCCGGGGGGGGGGCAGGATGCAGCCGAGGGGGGGCGTGGGGGGGCAGGATGGAGGTGGCGGGGGGGCAGGATGGAGGTGGCGGGGGGAAGCAGGATGGAGCCAGCAGGGGGGGGGGTTGTTGATGGCAGGGGGGGTAGGATGGAGGCGGCGTGGGGGCAGGATGGAGCCAATGGGGGGGCAGGATGGAGCTGGAGTGGGGGGGGCAGGATGGAGTTGGCGGGGGGGGGGCAGGATGGAGCTGGTGTGGGGGGGGCAGGATGGAGGTGGCGGGGGGGGGCAGGATGGAGCCGGCGGGGGGGCAGGATGGTGCTGGCGGGAGGGCAGGATGGAGGCGGTGGGGAGGGCAGGATGGAGCTGGTGTGGGGGGGGCAGGATGGAACTGGTGGGAGGGGCAGGATGGAGCCAGCGAGGGGGGCAGGATGGAGCCAGCGGGGGGGCAGGATGGTGATGGCGTGGGGGCAGTGATGGGCAGGTGGGCCGTGGGGGGGCAGGATGGAGCTGGTGTGTGGGGGGGGCAGGATGGAGTGGGCGGGGGGGGCAGGAGGGAGCTGGTGTGGGGGGGGGCAGGATGCAGCCGGTGGAGGGGGCAGGATGCAGCTGAGGGGGGGTGGGGCAGGATGGAGGCAGTGGGGGGGCAGGATGGAGCCAGTGAGGGGTGCAGGATGGAGCGGGCGGGGGGGCAGGATGGAGTCGGCGGGGGGGCAGGTTGGAGCCGGTGGGGGGGCAGGATGGAGCTGGTGTGGGGGGGGCAGGATGGAGTGGGCGGGGGGGGCAGGATGGAGCTGGTGTGGGGGGGGCAGGATGGAGCCGGCGGGGGGCAGGATGGTGCTGGTGGGAGGGCAGGATGGAGGCGGTGGGGATGGGGGATGGAGCTGGTGTGTGTGGGGGGGCAGGATGGAGCTGGTGGGAGGGGGCAGGATGGAGCCAGCAAGGAGGGCAGGATGGAGTCAGCGGGGAAGGCAGGATGGTGATGGGCGGGGGCAGGATGGAGGTGGTGGTGAGGCAGGATGGAGGCGGTGGGGGGGGCAGGATGGAGGCGGTGGGGGGTGCAGGATGGAGCGGGCGGGGGTGCATGATGGAGCCGGCAGGATGGCAGGATGGAGGCGGTGGGGGGGGCAGGATGGAGCTGGTGTGTGTGGGGGGCAGGATGCAGCCGGGGGGCAGGATGCAGCCGAGGGGGGGCAGGATGGAGCGGTGGGGGGGGGCAGGATGGAAGCGGCGGGGGGGGGCAGGATGCAGCCGAGGGGGGGCAGGATGGAGGCGGCGGGGGGCAGGATGAAGGCAATGTGGGGGGGGCAGGATGGAGCTGTGTGGTGGGGGGGATGGAGGCAGGCGGGGGGGCCAGGATGCAGCCGGGGGGGGGCAGGATGCAGCCGAGGGGGGGGGCAGGATGGAGGCGGGGGGGGGGGCAGGATGGAGGTGGCGGGGGGGCAGGATGGAGGTGGCGGGGGAAGCAGGATGGAGCCAGCGGGGGGGGGGGGTTGTTGATGGCAGGGGGGTAGGATGGAGGCGGCGTGGGGGCAGGATGGAGCCAATGGGGGGGCAGGATGGAGCTGGAGTGGGGGGGGCAGGATGGAGTTGGGCGGGGGGGGGGCAGGATGGAGCTGGTGTGGGGGGGGCAGGATGGAGGCGGCGGGGGGGCAGGATGGAGCCGGCGGGGGGGCAGGATGGTGCTGGCGGGAGGGCAGGATGGAGGCGGTGGGAGGGCAGGATGGAGCTGGTGTGGGGGGGGCAGGATGGAACTGGTGGGAGGGGCAGGATGGAGCCAGCGAGGGGGCAGGATGGAGCCAGCGGGGGGGCAGGATGGTGATATGGCGGGGGGGCAGGATGGAGGCGGCGTGGGGGCAGGATGGAGCCGGTGGGGGGGCAGGATGGAGCTGGTGTGTGGGGGGGCAGGATGGAGTGGGCAGGGGGGGCAGGAGGGAGCTGGTGTGGGGGGGGCAGGATGCTGCCGGTGGAGGGGGCAGGATGCAGCCGAGGGGGGGTGGGGCAGGATGGAGGCAGTGGGGGGCAGGATGGAGCCAGTGAGGGGTGCAGGATGGAGCGGGCGGGGGGGCAGGATGGAGTCGGCGGGGGGGCAGGTTGGAGCCGGTGGGGGGGCAGGATGGAGCTGGTGTGGGGGGGGCAGGATGGAGTGGGCGGGGGGGGGCAGGATGGAGCTGGTGTGGGGGGGGCAGGATGGAGCCGGCGGGGGCAGGATGGTGCTGGTGGGAGGGCAGGATGGAGGCGGTGGGGAGGGGAGGATGGAGCTGGTGTGTGGGGGGGGCAGGATGGAGCTGGTTGGAGGGGCAGGATGGAGCCAGCAAGGGGGGCAGGATGGAGTCAGCGGGGAAGGCAGGATGGTGATGGCGGGGGGCAGGATGGAGGTGGTGGTGGGGCAGGATGGAGGCGGTGGGGGGGGCAGGATGGAGGCGGTGGGGGGTGCAGGATGGAGCGGGCGGGGGGTGCATGATGGAGCCGGCAGGATGGCAGGATGGAGGCGGTGGGGGGGGGCAGGATGGAGCTGGTGTGTGTGGGGGGCAGGATGCAGCTGGGGGGGCAGGATGCAGCCGAGGGGGGGGTGGGGCAGGATGGAGGCGGCGAGGGGGCAGGATGGAGGCGGGGGGGCAGGATGGTGCTGGGGGGGCAGGATGGAGGCGGCGGGGGGGCAGGATGGAGCTGGTGTGTGTGGGGGAGCAGGATGGAGTGGGCGGGGGGTAGGATGGAGGGGGAGCAGGAAGGAGGTGGCGTGGGGGGGACAGGATGGAGCCGGTGGGTGGGCAGGATGGAGCTGGTGTGGGGGGGGCAGGATGGAGCTGGTGTGGGGGGGGCAGGATGGAGTCAGCGGGGAAGGCAGGATGGTGATGGCGGGGGGCAGGATGGAGGTGGTGGTGGGGCAGGATGGAGGCGGTGGGGGGGGCAGGATGGAGGCGGTGGGGGGTGCAGGATGGAGCGGGCGGGGGGTGCATGATGGAGCCGGCAGGATGGCAGGATGGAGGCGGTGGGGGGGGCAGGATGGAGCTGGTGTGTGTGGGGGGCAGGATGCAGCTGGGGGGGCAGGATGCAGCCGAGGGGGGGGGGGGGGGCAGGATGGAGGTGGTGGGGGGGCAGGATGGAGGCGGGGGGGCAGGATGGTGCTGGGGGGGCAGGATGGAGGCAGCGGGGGGGCAGGATGGAGCAGGTGTGTGTGGGGGGGACAGGAATGGAGCCAGGATGGTGTGGGGCAGGATGGAGTGGCTGGTGTGGGGGGGGCAGGATGGAGCCGGGGGGGGGGGTTAGGATGGAGCCCGGCGGGGGTAGGATTGAGCGGGCGGTTGGGCAGGATGGAGCAGGTGTGGGGGGGGCAGGATGGAGCCGGCGGGGGGCCAGGATGGAGCTGGTGTGGGGGGGGTCAGGATGGAGGCGGTGGGGGAGTAGGATGGTGCGGGGGGGGGGTGCAGGATGGAGCCGGTGGGGGGCAGGATGGAGCTGCGGGGGGGGCAGGATGGAGTGGGGGAGGGCTATGGAGGGGATAGGGGGGCAGGTTGGAGCCGGTGGGGGGTAGGGGCAGGATGGTGGTGGCAGGGGGAGGGGCAGGATGGATGAGAGGATAAACAGGCGTGTGCAGGCTTGCAGGACCTGTTGGTGCCTGGGAAACCAATCAGGTGATCCCAGGCAACCACAGGTCCTCAAGGCATGGAGCTAGTGGAGGTAGATGGAGGGCGCTGGCAGACGGGTGAGTATCCTCTATGAGTGTTTTTTTTTTATTAGAAGCAAGGGGGGGGGGGGCCGCAGGACCCGCGGGGGGGCAGGATGACCCGGGGGGGCAGGACAACCCGCAAAGGGCACAGGGGGGCAGGAGCAGTCGCGGTGGGGGGCCACAGGAGCCGCGGGGAGGCAGGACGACCACGGCGGGCCCGGAGCAGTGGCGGGGGGGCAGGACGACCCGCGGGGGGGCCCGCAGGAGCCTTGGGGGGGAAGAAACAGTGGCGGGAGGCCCGCAGGAGCTGCAGGGGGGCAGGTGGAGCCGCGGGGGGGCCGCAGGAGCGGGCAAAACTTCCGAGAGTGGAACGTTCTTCCGCCGTTTCCTGTAGCCAGCCCTCGCCCTGCTAGCCTGCAGCGGTGACGTCACCACCATGGTCCGGAGGCCATCACGGAAGTAACCTTCGGGTTTTCCGGAAGTGGCCTTCGGCTTTTATATATTATATACACACACACATATACAGTATACACACATATACAGTATACTCACACACACATACAGTATACACACACATACAGAATACACACATATATAGTATACACAGACATATACAGTATACACACACACACACAGTATACACACACACAGTATACACACGCATATTCAGTATACAGAGACATACAGTATACATACACATACACAGTATACACATGCAGTATACACACATACAGTATACACACACATACAGTATACACAAACATACAGTACACACACACATACAGTATACACACACATATACAGTATACACACACAGTATACACACACACATATATACAGTATACACACACACATACAGTATACACAAACATACAGTATACACACATATACAGTATACACACACATACAGTATACACACACATACAGTATACACACATATATAGTATACTCACACACATATATACAGTATACACACATATATAGTATACTCACACACACATACAGTATACACACATATACAGTATACTCACACACACATACAGTATAGACACACATACAGAATACACACATATATAGTATATACACACATATAGAGTATACACACACATACAATATACACACACATATCCAGTAGACACACAGATATCCAGTAGACACACACATAAAGTATACACACACATACAGTATACCCACATATACAGTATATACACACATATACAGTATACACACACTTATAGAGTATACACAAACATACAGTATACACACACACATACAGTATACACACACAAATATACAGTATACACACACAGTATACAGACACACACATATATACAGTATACACACACATATAGTGTAAAGACAAACATACAGTATAGAGACATATACAGTATACCACACATACAGTATACAGACACACATACAGTATACAGACACACATATACAGTATACACACACACATTATACACACACACATACAGTATACACACACATATATATATACAGTATAGACACACACATACAGTATACACACACACATATACAGTACAAACACACATATACAGTATACACACACATACAGAATACACACATATAATATATACACACATATACAGTATACACACAGTATACACACACACACAGTATACACACACATACATATACACAGACACATACAGTATACACAGACACATAGAGTATACACACACATATTCAGTCTACACATATATTTTGTATACACACAGACAATATACACACACAGACAGTATACACATACAGTATACACACACACATATAGAGTATACAGATATATACAGTATACACACACATATACAGTATACACAAACATACAGTATACACACATATACAGTATACACACACATACAGTATACACACAGACATACAGTATACACACACATATATACAGTATACACATATATAGAGTATACACACACACATATACAGTATACACACACATATACAGTATACACACACATACAGTATACACACACATACAATATACACATATATACAGTATACACATACACACATATACAGTATAACACACACATACAGTTTACACACACACATACAGTATACACAGACACATACAGTATAAACACACACATACAGTATACACATATATACAGTATACACACACATATACAGTATACACACACACATATACAGTATACACACACACATATACAGTATATACACACACATATACAGTAACACACACATACAGTATCACACACATACAGTACACACACACATACAGTATACACACACATACAGTATACACACACACATATTACAGTATACACACACATATACAGTATACACACACATACAGTATACACACACACATACAGTATACACATATATACAGTATACACAGACACACATATACAGTATATACACACATACAGTATACACACACACACATACAGTATACACAGACACATATACAGTATAACACATATATAGTATACACACACATATACAGTATACACACACAAATACAGTATACACACACACATATACAGTATACACACACATACAGTATACACACACATATACAGTATACACACACACAAATACAGTATATACACACACATATACAATATACACACATACAGTTACACACACACACATATACAGTATACAAACAATACAGTTTACAGACACACACATACATATACACACACATAGAGTATACACACACAGACATACAAATAAAAAAGCCAAGAAGCCAGCGCTGCCTAAGGTTAGCACGCAATACAAAAAGTGCATGTGCACATAATTTTTAACTGTACTTTAAACTGAGACATTTAGCAAACAATTGATCAATTCTTTAAGCTTCCCCGCCACGTCACGGCATTCTCAGATGGGGCAGTCCTATTCTACATTTTTTAATTTGCTGTGCCATTACGGCCTCCTGAATGCATTAAAAGCAGAACCATATCAAATGCACACGTACCTGAAGCATTACTGAACTACTCCCATGGCGCCAGAAAAGCAGCGCAGATAAAGGCAGACCAGGTCCGGACATGACATCCGGACATTATCAGATCTGACCCCCATACTGCCCAACCAACAACCATGGATGAGGGTAGAACAGGCCCAAACACATGTGCAACAATCAAGCAGAGCCTATGGGCAGGGTATGGCCGCTGTATGTATGTACAGCGGCCTAGATCAATCACATTAAAGACAGATAGAATGGCATGCACAACCAAGCGCGCACGGCAAAAAGTGGTGGTCAGCCACAAACCTATAACAAATAAAAAAGCACATGCACTTTTTGTATTGCGTGCTAACCTTAGGCAGCGCTGGCTTCTTGGCTTTTTTATTACACACAGACATACAGTATACACAGACACATGTACAGTATACACAGACACATATACAGTATACACATATATACAGTATACACACACACATATACAGTATACACACACATATACAGTATACACACACACATATACAGTATACACACACATACAGTATACACACACATATACAGTATACACACACACAAATACAGTATATACACACACATATACAGTATACACACATACAGTATACACACACACACATATACAGTATACAAACATATACAGTTTACAGACATACACATACAGTATACACACACATAGAGTATACACACACAGACATACAAATAAAAAAGCCAAGAAGCCAGCACTGCCTAAGGTTAGCACGCAATACAAAAAGTGCATGTGCACATAATTTCTAACTGTACTTTAAACTGAGACATTTAGCAAACAATTGATCAATTCTTTAAGCTACCCCGCCACGTCACGGCATTCTCAGATGGGGCAGTCCTACTCTACATTTTTTAATTCGCTGTGACATTACGGCCTCCTGAATGCATTAAAAGCAGAACCATATCAAATGCACACGTACCTGAAGCATTACTGAACTACTCCCATGGCGCCAGAAAAGCAGCGCAGATAAAGGCAGACCAGGTCCGGACATGACATCCGGACATTATCAGATCTGACCCCCATACTGCCCAACCAACAACCATGGATGAGGGTAGAACAGGCCTAAACACATGTGCAACAATCAAGCAGAGCCTATGGGCAGGGTATGGCCGCTGTACGTATGTACAGCGGCCTAGATCAATCACATTAAAGACAGATAGAATGGCATGCACAACCAAGCGCGCACGGCAAAAAGTGGTGGTCAGCCACAAACCTATAACAAATAAAAAAGCACATGCACTTTTTGTATTGCGTGCTAACCTTAGGCAGCGCTGGCTTCTTGGCTTTTTTATTACACACAGACATACAGTATACACACACATATATACAGTATACACATATATACAGTACACACACACACATATACAGTATACACACACATATACAGTATATACACACATACAGTATACACACACATACAGTATACACACACAGACATTCAGTATACACAGACACATATACAGTATACACATATATACAGTATACACACACATATACAGTATACACACACACGTATACAGTATATACACACACACATACAGTATACACACACATACAGTATACACACACATATACAGTATACACACACATATACAGTATACACACACACATATACAGTATACACACAAACATATACAGTGTACACACACACATACAGTATACACACACACAGTATACACAGACACATATACAGTATACACATATATACAGTATACACACATATACAGTATACAAACACATATACAGTATACACACACATACAGTATACACACACACATATACAGTATACACACACACACATATACAGTAAACACACACACACACATATAATCTCACTCTTCAGTGCAGGAGACTGTGTATGAAGAAGCCGCAGATCTCCTCTATCTCTGTGTGATCAGAGCTGTCTCCTCAGCTCTGCAGCATTTCCGGTCCCCTGAAGACTACATCTCCCATCATGCACCGCGGTTCCTCCCTTGTGACGCCATGATCCTGGAAGCAGTGAGGAATCTAAGGGGGAGGTGGCATCCAGCCTATTATTGTGTGATTGGGGTGGTCCCCTTGGGCTTGTTCCGGCCACCCCTGGGCTCAGCAGACATCTTAATTGATGCGGCTGGGGCCGGGTGTGTGGTGCGGACACACCCCTTAGTTACCCGACCGCGGCCTTGGTTACCAAGCTCTCCGGGGAGCGTGGAGGGGAGACCGGGGAGCATGGAGGGGAGACCGGGGAGCGTGGAGCGTGGAGGGGAGACCGGGGAGCGTGGAGGGGAGACCGGGGAGCGTGGAGGGGAGACCGGGGAGCGTGGAGCGTGGAGGGGAGACCGGGGAGCGTGGAGGGGGATGACCCTAACGCACTTCCGTAGGTTTGGCAGCCACGTCCACGACGACGGAAGTAGCGCCGAAAATGACGGAAGTGCGCTACGGCAATTATATATTAGATTATACAAGTGCCGTATAGAAAATATGTAATCTTAATCACAATGTGGAAAAAAAAAATTCCGAAAATTCAATGTGTGAATTCCACTTTTTTTAAATTACACAGTTACATTTTGAACAGATTGATGAACTAATAGAAAGGAATTCTCTAATGTTCTATTCAATTTACACATAAAATCTTACAAATTCACAACTCTAAAAACAGATGCTGTAATGATTGTGGCCCTCTTGTTTTCCTTAATTTGTTACATTTTTTAGTCTTATTTCTATCTTATCACTTTTAAATGATTCACACTCATTGGCAGGCTGATGTATCAACAAACACATAGCATATGGATGTTTTTTGTGGGGTAGGGGTGTGAATTGATTCTGACTGAGCTAGGACAAATTTGTCTATTCTTTAATAATTTTTTAATTTTTAATTTTATTTTTTTTCCAAGCTCTAAGAATTTAATTGAACTGATCAAACAATTCATTACCATATTCTATCAGTTACTTTCTTTTTTTTTAATAGCTCAAACTCTATAGACAAACATTAATGCAAATCAGGACTAAGATTAATCAGATTTATGCGAGGAAAAAGAGGCAATGAACATGACTGTCACCATAGCAGTTATGGAAATGCCCCTTGTAGTTTATCAAAACTCTCAAACAGTTAAAACGTTTTCAAATTTCCAATAATTCTTGGTTTAATTTGTATATCTTTGGCTCTCTGCACTACATATATTAACCATTGTATGTAGCGTGCAACCAGCTGTCATTTGGAAATAAAAACTGAAATTTTATTGGTAATATTAGGAAAAATTAATTTTGTGTCTTCTGATATCACCAATGACCAATACGGTCAGCCACGGTTTTTTTCGCGGCCGCACCTGCCGCAAGTGCAAAACCGCACTTGCCGCACCTGCTGCAAGTCCCCCTATACTTTCTATGGGGATTACCGCAACCGCGCAGCAAGTGCAGCGGTTATGCGGCAATCGCGGCAGATGCGTTTTTTTCACCGCATCTGCAGCGATTTTAAATAAACGCTGATGTGAAAGGGCCCTAGGTCAAAATATTTTAGTGGAACTCAGAAGTATCGCAGAAATATTTTGACTTTTGGCGTAACATAAGTGGGTCAGGGGTGGGGAAGGGCATGGATACATTTGCCTATCAAATTTATTATAAATTATGCCACTTTAGTGGTGCAACGTACTCCAGATATGTATTATAGTTCAGGCTAAAATATGTATTTGTGAAATGCCGCAGTTTTTTCGCGGCCGCACCTGCCGCAAGTGCCGAAACCACACTTGCCGCACCTGCCGCACACTTACCGCAAGCCCCATAGACATTGTATGGGGCTTGCCGCAAGTGAACCGCAAGTGCGGCCGTTATGCAGTAATTGCGGCAGTTGCGTTTTTTTCACCGCAACTGCCGTGATCAGCATTTACCGCTGATGTGAAAGGGACCTAAGGCTGCTTTCACATCAGCGTTTTTTTTAAATCGCGGCAGATGCGGTGAAAAAAATGCATCTGCCGCGATTACCGCATAACCGCTGCACTTGCGACACAGTTGCAGCACAGTTGCGGCAAGCCCCATACAATTAAAACAATATCCCTATTATATATAGTCACTCCCAAATGACATATGCTTCAACAGGAAAAAACCTTTTTCTCTAGGAATGATCGCAAGAAATTATCTCCAGATTTAAATAAGCTTCAAAAAACGTTTTTTTCGCGGCCGCACCTGCCGCAAGTGCCAAAAACCGCACCTGCCGCACCTGCCGCAAGCCCGCATATACATTGTATGGGGCTTGCCGCAACTGTGCCGCAACTGTGCCGCAAGTGCAGCGGTTATGCGGTAATCGTGGCAGATGCGTTTGTTTTCACCACATCTGCCACGATTTAAAAAAAACGCTGATGTAAAAGTACCCTTAGACCCATAGATATTCTGTGGGGTACCAAATTATGAAGGTATCCTCCCCTAAAAATGAATGCTTCTATAATATTGCATGCAATGTATCAAATTCTGTATAAAATACCAGATAAACTCTGAATATATCTACCTTTGCTGTCTTTTTCTTCACTGTATTATTTTTCAAAATAGAACAGTAAAATATGCACAGAGAAATACTTTGGGTCTTCCAGCGCAAGTCGTAATGACTAACTAATAGTATTCATTATACTTTTAGAGGAAAAATTGCATTTCTATAATTGGACTGCTATCACCAGCATCCTCCCAGCTACAGTAAAGACATGTATTTGACAGTTAATCATTAGGACATTCTCTATATTCTGTATTGGCAGTGGTCAAGCCATGCTGCAAGAATACAAATGTCAATACTTTGCAATGTACAAAAACCTGTGATTAAACTTCAACTTTTTAAAAGATAAATGAGGGGAAAAAAACATCAATTGGATTGGTCCCTTATTGGAAATTAATGTTTTATCATAAACTCTTAAAATGAAAGCAAGCAATTATTCTGTATATTAAGAACACTGTAAACATAGGATGTGAGCTGTAATTAAAAGTAAATGATAATAGTAATGTATTATTACATGGTAGATGGAATGAAACCCAACCGGTAATCAAATATTGCAATTAATTTAATTAGATGTCTTATTATAATGTCATGATTCTTTTTGATTGCAGCATATTTATCCTCCTCCAGTGTCTTATCTTATAGAATATGGAACCTTACAAGTCGCAAAAGGGTGTCATTCTTAATAATTCAGTTAAAAAAAAGTAGTCAAAAGCCAGCAAATTAACAGCTAAGGCTTTTAAATTGTGTAAAATGTACATTGCTTAACCTAACGAATTATGTAACTCTTGATTAGAAGAAAATATAAAATAAGATGATGTTACTTTGGTTCTATTATATTCTAGTTTCTGCTCAGAAGGACCTTTTCCAAAAAAAAGGTGTTCTGTAACTTAATATAATTAATTGGAAACAATAAAATAAAGAATATGTTTAGAAATTAGTGATGGGCGAATCCTAAATTACTCGGAATCGCTTGACTCTAGCGAGTCCGAGCCCAGGACTCGCTACTCGTTGCGAGTCTAGCGAGTCCAATGTTAATGAATGGGGAAGCGAGTAATAGCGAGTAGTGTGAGATTTACAACTCGCAGATGTGTCTCGGAAGCTTCAGCCTGAAGCAATCCTAGTTTTGTCATTTATTTGCATTGCTCGTTTACTTTGTAAGTAATCGCTGACTCGCACAGATAAGAGTCCTGTCTCCTCTGTGTTGGCTGCCAGCTCCAGGGTCCTAGAGCCCGCCTGCTGCCTGATGTAGCAGAGCTGAAATTGTTCTCAGTCTGCTCATTCCCTGTGTACAGACATGAATGTCTGTGCACAGAGATGATGTAGCAGAGCTGAGATTGTTCTCAGTCTGCTCATTCCCTGTGCATAGAGATCTATATCTATACACAGGGGATGTAGCAGAGAGGACATCGCGTTTTGGACTGCGTCGGACGGAAGAGGATTTTTTTAATTAAAGATGGAGTCCCTAATGGCTTTTTTTTTTATTTCTAATAAAAAATTTTCTTTGTGTTGTGTTTTTTTTAAAACAATTTAATAGAAATTCATGGCGGTCATGTCTAATATTGGCGTGACCACCATAAATTTCGGGCTTAGGGCCAGCTGATAATACAAAGCTGGCCCTAACCTCTTTATTACCCAGCGTGCCACCGCTACCAGGGCCGCTGGAAGAGCGGGGTTCAGCGTCAGAGGATGGCACTTCAATGAACGCGCCATCTTCTGGGGCGGCTGCGGGCTGCAATTTGCAGCGGGGGGTGCCCAGAAAGCTTGGGCATCCCTGCGCTGCGGATTCCAGCCCCCAGCTGCTTAGCTGTACCTGGCTAGACATAGAAATTGCGCGGAGCCCCACGCATTTTTTTTAAATTATTTCATGAAATTCTGAGATTCTGACTCTGAGACTCTGACTCTGAAATTCATTAAATAATTTTAAAAAAATGCGTGGGGCTCCGCGCAATTTCTATGTCTAGCCAGGTACAGCTAAGCAGCTGAGGGCTGGAATCCGCAGCGCAGGGATGCCCAAGCTTTCTGGGCACCCCCCGCTGCAAATTGCAGCCCGCAGCCGCCCCAGAAGATGGCGCGTTCATTGAAGCGCCATCCTCTGGCGCTGAACCCCGCTCTTCCAGCGGCCCTGGTGGCGGTAGCACGCTGGGTAATAAAGGGGTTAATACCAGCTTTGTTATACAAGCTGGTATTAAGCCCGAGATTCTTAATGTCAGGCCACGTTTGACCCAGCCACTAAGAATCTCCAATAAAGGGTTAAAAAAACACAGAGAAAATTTTTTATTTGAAATAAAAAAAAAAGCCATTAGGGACTCCATCTTTAATTAAAAAAATCCTCTTCCGTCCGACGTAGTCCAAAACGCGATGTCCTCTCTGCTACATGCACAGGGAATGAGCAGACTGAGAATAATCTCAGCACTGCTACATCATCTCTGTGAGCAGGCAGGTTCTAGGACCCTGGAGCTGCACAGAGAAGACAGCTGGACTCGGCTCGCAAAGAAACAGCAGTTACTTTGCGAGTTTCCCTGCTATCACTAGCACAGTAGCCAGTGATGACTCGCACGAGTCCAATGCAAACAATGGCAATCCTAGTTTTGTCAGCGTTTCTGACAAAACTAGGATTGATATTGATTTGCATTGGACTCGTGCGAGTCATCACTGGGAAACTCGCCGAGTACCGAGTCCTGCGAGTCCCTTACTACTCGCCGAGTAACGAGTCCTAGCGAGTAGATTCGCCCATCCCTATTAGAAATCTGTCTTCTATTGATTCTACAAAAATGAAATACTCTATGTGAATCTCAAATCTGGGAAACTGTCTATACTGTGTCCAACTGCTAGAGGCTCCATCAGTAATCTGATACTACCATAATCAGATTGCTTCAATAAGAGCTCTATTCAAACAAATCAACTATTTCTGTCAGTTTTATTAGTCTATGATATATTAGTTTTAATTTCATGGCAGATATCGCACTATTAATGTAGGCCATGTACTTGTACCACAGTGGGCCAGGACACCATCACTCTAGTTTGACTTAGTTTGGACCAAGAATTTACAGGTATCTTTTATGAAACAAATTTGGTGCCAGAACCTGAACTTAAAAGCAATTCTAAAAAACTTTACTAAATCATTTTTTTTTAAAGCCTCACTCCACATTTTTTTATTTCAACACTGTAGCAGTGCTATACATGTAAGCTCTACTGTCTCCTGTCTTATACTCACCTTCCGGACATTCATCCTTTTCCAGAGGCACTCTGGTGAGAATATGGCGATTTGTGACCTGTTCGGCAGGTCACAACTATATACTAGTGAAGAGCGAGCACTAAAATGCTCGGGTGCTCGATGCTCGGGTCGAGCATCTCAAGATGCTCGGGTGCTCGACCGAGCACCAAGCCCAATGTAAGTCAATTAGTAACAGACTTCCGGCTATAAAACGAGAGTTTCTCGGAAAGGGCAGGAGAGGGGGGCTTTTTCAAATCGTCACAGCATCCAACACCTTGCTGTGTCCCCCAGAGGGACTCTAACAATCAATCTGCTCTCTGTGAGGTGCCAGCTCACTGTGTGCACTGAAGGGAGCTGTGTATTTGTGTCAGAGCAATAATTATTTATGAAGAGTCCGAGCATCTTGGCGGTACTTGATGCTCGCCAAGCATCCCGAGTACTGGGATACTCATGCGAGTAATAAGTAGCTCCGAGCATGCTCGCTCATTACTACTATATACTTCTGCAGAAGAGTACTGTTCTGTCTCTCTTACAAATGCATTGGGAGCTTGTGATTTAACTCATGACTTCTGGAGAGTCAAAAGTTAAGGGCACAAATGGCACCACAAGAACACCTTTTTTTTGCATAGAGCAGTCATGTTAAATACAAAAAAATGATAAAGAAACAATTTAAAACAAAAACAATGGGAGGGGGAGCAGAGAAACCTTACTGTGACACTGGTATTGGCACCCATTACATTAAATTAGTACAGAAACTCACCTTTGATACACCTGTGATAAACTGTCAATGCCCATGTGACATGAATTTTCAATAAAATATGATTTAGGTGTTTTAAAAAGCCACATACTAGACCCTGTTCCTTTTTCACAATGGTGTAGAGAAAGGAGCTGTCTAAGGACATCTTAACTGCTATTATTAGCAAATATAAGACTTCCAAAGGGTATAAGGCCAGCTTCAAAGACCTAGTTATCTCAATTTCCTCAGTGTGTAATATAATTAAGACGTTTGCCAAGCATGGGACCATCATAAACCTCCCTGGACGTGGGAGAAAGAGGAAAACTGACAAGAGATGTCTTCAAAGGTTGGGGCGAAAGGTGAATAAAACACCATGTCAAACTTTCAAAGACCTGAAGGCCAACCTGGAACAGTCTGTGGTCATGGTTTCAACAAGCACGAAACACTGCACATTAAACTAAGCAGAGCTTTATGAGTAAATGCCAAAGAAGAAGCAATTGCCAAAGAAAAGAAATGAAAAAGAATGACTGATCTTTGCCAAAGAGCACCACCACAATCCTTATGGGAAAATATTGTGTGGACAGATGAAACAAAAATAGACCATTTTGGCAATGTTAAACAACAGTTTGTTTAGAGATGGCACAATAAAGCTTATAAGGAAAATAGCACCATACCAACAGTTACACATGGTGAAGGATTATAATGCTGTGGGTTTCTTTGCTTCATCAGGTACTGGAAGCCTTGATTTATAGGAACCATGAAATCAGAGAATTATCAAGAGATATTAGAAGGAAAATATTCTACCCAGTTAAAAAACTTTTGAGTCAAAGAGTCATGAGTACTCTAGCAAGACAATGACTACAAACATGCATCAAAAAGTACACAAGAATGGTCTAGAAAGAAAAAATTACTTTTTTAAAATGGCTAGCAATGAGTCCTGACCTTAATCCCATTGCAAATCATAGAGGTGAGCTGAAATCTGACACTGGGAAAAAGAACCCTGCAAATATTTAGGAGCTTGAACAAACTGCAAAGGAAAAGTGGAAAAAGTACCAGCTGTAGAGGGCAAAAATCTTATAGATGGCTACAAGAAATGTAACTTTCATGCAGTGCATGTGACCTGGGTTTTTGCAACTTCCAATACATGCACTGAAAAAAAATCTACACAGATTTTTGCCTACTCTGCATGAAAAAAATCCACAGGGAAAAGACAACAGGTTAACCACATGCATACTAGGTGAACTTAGTAAGGCGAAACCTCACGTGATGTTAGACACATAAAGTTCACATTCTTGCCAAAAATCTGAGTGTTATTCTTTCATTTCCCCCACTGTATATGCAACTTTGTACATTTCCATTATGACTACGAAAGCACAAGTTTTTTTTTTCTTCTTTTCGAATCACTTTTTTCTTAGTATGTCATTCAGTTTAGTTAAAGGGGTTTTCCACTACTAGGACAACTTCTGATTTCACATGTCTCCCACAGTTAAACTAAAAGAGCCTGTGATGACCTCCCATGCTGGCACTGTTCCAGCTATAATTGAATTCACTATTCTGGTGCTGATATTGTAACATCACACGAGCCCTATGTCCAATCACTGCTGACTTCTTACTAAGCCTTTGTACACCGGAGCAATCAACAGGAAGTGAGCAGCAGCCTCAGTGTCACTTCCTGTTTATGAACTCATTTGGTCCAAAGGTGGGGAGACAGAAGCCGGGGGTGATTGAACATGGGGATCACATGATGTCACAATGTCCCAGAGCTATGAACAACACTGGAATGGTGTAAGTACAAGATTTGAGTATAGGCTCTTTAATTTTAGCTGGAGGTGACATGGGGAAACAGTAAGGTTGTCCTAGTAATGGAAAACCCTTTAAAGATTTTACTTATACAGCAAATATTTTGAGCACTATTTAATCATTGTAAAGAAAGGAATTGCTGCACTTTTTCTGTAATAGAAAGTGCATAAGTAGACTTGAAAAATTGGTGTACACTTTGTATATTCTGTAATTGTACAGTCTGTATGGAAAAAGTTGATACATTTGCTTATAATTATATTAAATGCATTGTAATATATTTTCAGCTTGTGAATAAGTTTTATTTGCCCAGAATGATTCTTGCTATGAATCTATTCCTAAACAAATAGAACTGTGAGATTTTGATTTAGCCTACACCATTGAGGTCTATTTGACACATGATGGTAATTATCATTGAAGTTGCAGTCTGCTCCTTTGCATCCTAAATTGCATATTTATGGCATTCTAAATTAAAGTAACTCTGATTACTCTATGCTCTGTGGAGAGGCACAGATTTTCAGACTCTACGGTAAAGTTTATTTACATTGAGATACGTACAGGGAAAACCACCAAATCACATTTATGAGTGTTGGATGCTAAGCATGACTTATTTATATGGAGTGCAGGAAAATTATTAGGTTTATTCAAACAGCTAAGGTGGTAGTGAATGCTTATAAGCAGATGAAGCTTTGGGAGTTGGCACGTGTACTGTTCAACCCTACATGATCTAGACAACAGATTGGAAGTTATTGAAGGCTTGCCAAATGAAAATTCCACTGTTGTTGTTCGTTACAAAAAACTGAATTTCAATTTTTATTTTTAATGTGCTCTAGCTTAATGTTATTGTTTTTTATTAACATACTGTGTATTATGCTAAAATTGAATGTGAAGAAAATATCAACCAAATAGATCTTTTTTATTGAAGTTTCTGCCGGCTAATCAATATGTATTATCCACATGGCCTCATACTCTTCCTTACAGTGCATTCATTCACCATTACCACGAACAGATTGTTCATTAAAGAGAAATCTGTTGTGTTTTTTCTTCATTATACTGTGGCGCATGCAAATATTTTCACTGTTGGCACACGTCTTGAAGACATCGACCTTAGAATCTAACCTGTCTTCTTGTTGTATTTATGAGTATAGTTACATATTGCCATACTGTTATTCTCACAATCTGTAATCCTTTACAAAAAAGAATTTTAGAATGAATTTGTTCAATGACTGACGGATTCAATGGGGTATTGATAACATAAAATGAATTCCAAGGCAGCAGAAAAACAATCAAGTTCAAGAACTGTTCTAGATTAATTACTACTGCAAAGCGATGTACAGAAGGCTGTAATTACATGGCAGTAACAAATGGAATGGTTTAAACAGCCTAAGATGAAACAATCAATATGTAAATGTGCTCAATAATGATTGATTCTCGATTAGTTAAAGTGTTCTATATTTGACTTTATTAATTTATTCATAGGTGGCTATTGACATGAATAGAAAGCTTTTTCCAAAAATAGAGCAGGTGGGTCCGAGCCAAATGCAAAGAAATAACAATAATTAATTATTGGGTATCGACAGAATTGTCAAAGAGCCATATCTGTTGTAAAACAGATTGGATCTTTTATTGATAATCTGATTTTTATTTTACTAAATTAATTTTGTAACAATGTTTAGAAGCACTGCACATTATACTGACTTGTATATTAACTTTAAATGAAATACTATACTCTACATTTGAATATCATAAATCTAATTACCAGAATATCTCTTTATGAATGGAAAATCCAAAATGGAAGACTGTGGGCATTTTCAAAAGATTAACCACACTGTCGTTTTACCTACCTTTTTCCAAGAGTCCTAACTTTTTTATTTTTACATAGACATATGTGGGCTTTTTTCTGCAAGAGAAGTTGTACAACCCCAATTCTAGAAAAGTTGGGACGCATATCAGAAGTGAAAAGTTAGACATTTTTCCATTTCATTAGAAAAAAATAACTCATTTAGGAATTTGGTAGCAGTAACACATCTAAAAAAAGGTTGGGGCAGGACCATGTCTACCATAGTGCAGCATTCCCTTTTCTTTTTCGAAAGCCTGCTAATTTATGGGAAGTGAGGAGGTACTATATCCATAGTTTTAATACATACCGTATATACTCGTGTATAAGCCGACCCGTGTATAAGCCAACCCCCTACTTTTGCCCCAAAAATCTGGAAAAACCTATTGACTCGCGTATAAGCCGAGGGTGGACCCCAGCACAGGTATACAGCCCCCAGCAGTGTGGTATACCTCCTTTATGCCCCCAGTGGTAGTATAATTCCAGCAGCCCCAGTGGTAGTATACAGATTCCCAGCAGCCCCAGTGGTAGTATACAGATTCCCCAGCAGCCCCAGTGGTAGTATACAGATCCCCAGCAGCCCCAGTGGTAGTATAACAGGAGCCCCAGCAGCCCCAGTGGTAGTATACAGGAGCCCCAGCAGCCCCAGTGGTAGTATACAGGAGCCCCAGCAGCCCCAGTGGTAGTATACAGAGCCCCAGCTGGTATACGCAGGCCCCAGGGGTATATAGCAGCCCCCAGGGGTACCAGCAGCCCCCGGGGTACCAACAGCCCCTGGGCCCCTGGGGGTACCCACAGCCCCCAGGGGGTACCCAGCAGCCCCCTGGGGGTACCAACAGCCCCCAGGGGGTACCAACAGCCCCCTGGGGGTACCAACAGCCCCCAGGGGGTACCAACAGCCCCCTGGGGGTACCAACAGCCCCCAGGGGGTACCCAGCAGCCCCCTGGGGGTACCAACAGCCCCCTGGGGGTACCAACAGCCCCCAGGGGGTACCAACAGCCCCCAGGGGGTACCCAGCAGCCCCCTGGGGGTACCAACAGCTCCCTGGGGGTACCAACAGCCCCCAGGGGGTACCAACAGCCCCCAGGGGGTACCCCAGCAGCCCCCTGGGGTACCAACAGCCCCCAAAAGCTGGCACTGTCCCCCCTTGTAAGGGCCGCCCCCCCGCTGCTTATACATTACCATTCCGGTGTTCTGATCGGCGCCGCTCCTCGGTGCTGCGTCTTCATCCTCCCGTCCGCGCTGGCTGCATCCGGGATCTCCGGCGGTCGCGCGATGACGTCATATCGCTGCGACAGCCGGAGATTCCGGATGCAGCCAGCGCGGACGGGAGGATGAAGACGCACCGAGGAGCGGCGCCGATCAGAACACCGGGATGGTAATGTATAAGCAGCGGGGGGAGGCCCTTACAAGGGGGACAGTGCCAGCTTTTGGGGGGCTATATGAACTGCTTCCCCCTGCCGCTGATTGACAGGGGGAAGCAGTGCATATATAATGAGCGGCCCCACGTGACGGGGCCGCTCATACAGCAGCCTCCCCCCGCCTCCTGCAGCCTCCACAGCCCCCACCACAGCAGCCTATATACCGTATAGACCCGTGTATAAGCCGAGGGGGGGACATTTCAGCCCAAATTTTGGGCTGAAAAACTCGGCTTATACACGAGTATATACAGTAATTGCAAATCATGGTTCTTCTGCCCATAGAACAGTTTTTTTTATTTTGCCGCATTCTATTTTAAATGAACCTTGACCCAGAGAGGCCTGAAGTATTTTTGGATTGTTTTTATATATTACTTATTTTTTGCATGATAGAGATTTAACTTGACTATGTGGTTTTCATTGTGAACACAATAAAATGATTTCTAGAATATTTCTGAGCACATGCAATAATTTGTGCAACCGAATCATGACTTTTTCTAATGCAGTGACACCCGAAGAGCCATAGATTAAGAGCATCCAATATTGACTGTCAACCTCATTCCTTTTCTAGATGACTTTTTCCAGAAATCTTGAATGTTTTCATTATTTAGATGTTATGTCATGTCATCTGTAGATGGTGGGATTGTCAAAATCTTTGCAATTTTATGTAGAGGAACATTTTTCTGAAATTGTTCCAATATTTTTGGACATGGATGTTCACAGAATGATGAACCACATACCAGCTTTTCTTCTAATAGACTTTGGCTCTCTAACATGCTAATTTTTACAGTCATGTGAGTTAGTTCAAAATGAAGCCTCTAGGGTGTTTTTTAGTAGCACCACATACTTTTCCACCCTATTTTTTAACCCTGTCCCAACTTATTGAAATGTGTTGCTGTCGTAATTTTCTAAATGAGTTTTTTTTTTATCTTTTCAAAAAATGTCTAACTTTAAACTTTTGATCAGTGTTCAATTTTCTGCCGTGAATAAATTATGGCTATTAAGGCCACTTCACATGCAAGAACATCGTTAACGATATCCTTAGAACGATCACATGACAGTGATTGTTCAGACATCGTTAATATAACATATTGTTAATGATATCCCATTAAATAGTTAAATAGGAGAGCAAGGACTGAATGATCTTTTAAAGCTGCAGGGATAGGAGAATTTTGAACAAGATCGTTCAAAAAGGTGTGACACTGAATGATGTGGCTTCTTCACAATCCTTAATTGGATGACGAACGATAGATTTGAGGTCAGGATCTCATTTTTGTGATGATCGTTTCAACGATTTTTGCATCCTACATCATTCGTTTACATGCAAGGATGCACTAACGATATCGTTGGAACGTTCACAAATCCATGACGTTTCAATGACATCCTTAACGATATCCTTGCGTGTGAAGCGGCCTTTAGAGATATCCAAATCATTGCATTCTTTTTTAGTCCTATTCACACCACACGCCAACTATTTTCAAATTGGAGTTGTAGTTTTGAATGATACTATTAATTTCATCATACAATGTTAAAAAAAAAGAAAATAATTCTAAGTAAAATACAGTTATTTCACTATTTTTCTTTTATTTATTTTATTCATTACCTAGAAACATGATTCTCCAGGACAGTATAATTACAGTTATGCAAAGTTGAAAATATTTAGTTTTATCTTAGGGTGCTTTCACATCTGCGTTTTTCGTAATTCGCGGCAGATGCGGTGAAAAAACCGCATCTGCCGCGTTTACCGCATAACCGTTCCACTTGCGGCGCGGTTGCGGTTTTTTCTATGCAATGTATAGGGGGACTTGCGGCAGATGCGGCAAGTGCGGTTTTGCACTTGCGGCAGGTGCGGCCGCGAAAAAAACCGCAGCTTGCTGCGGTTTTTTTCGCGGCCGCACCTGCCGCAAGTGCAAAACCGCACTTGCCGCATCTGCCGCAAGTCCCCCTATACATTGCATAGAAAAAACCGCAACCGCGCCGCAAGTGGAACGGTTATGCGGTAAACGCGGCAGATGCGGTTTTTTCACCGCATCTGCCGCGAATTACGAAAAACGCAGATGTGAAAGCACCCTAAGTGGTGAAAAAAATTCAGAAGTTGTCAAAAATATTTTTGTTTGTACCACCATTGTCTACGGAAAGTGAAATTTCCTTTTTGCTGTCGATTGAGCTGTGTGTATTTTTGTATGTATGACAAATTGACAGTTTAATTGATAAAAAATTGGAGTATATTCAACATCTTCACTTCAGTAGTACACTGGAATCAGATTAAGCCTTTTTTATCTCTATGTAAAATGAGCTGTGTGCTCTGACTTTGTATCTCATGGCTGTAAAACTCTCAAATGGCTATGATAGTCTTCCTATCTGGATGTCACCCGATTTACTCATATGCTTGATATCTCGGGTATCTTCCAGCTCCATTTTCTTCTACACTTAATGTATTTGCAAACACAGGAAACAAAATCACCTCAATATGTGCTTAAACAGAAGTAGACATGACTTGAGGGAGAAGCCCCAGAGGATACTGCACTTGAGCCATTTTAAAGTAACAGCCTGAGTGAACACCAAGCCAGAAATATGGTGCCATGTTAGCAAAAAGAACAGATAACTGGACAGTAGGAAGGGAACAGCAGAGATGGCCAGAGAGGTCAGTACTAGGAGTGAGTAGACCTGTAGAAGTTTGGGTTCTGGGGGTTCAGCCAACTTTTTTTTTTATAAAGTTATCTTTTGTATCCCAAATTTGATAAGAACCTCATTGAAAATCACTGATTGGTCAGCTCAGATCTCCAACCATATACAGTCAGCCATAATAATATAATAATGTTTATTCATTTATATAGCCCTATTAATTTCATACATACATTTGCCACACTGTAACCACTGGAGCTCACAATGTAAACATCCTATCAGTATGTCTTTGAAATATGGAGGAAACCCATGCAAACATGGGGAGCACATACAGACTCCTTGCAGATGTTGTCCTTGGTGGGATTTGAACCAAGGATCCCAGTGCTGCAAGGTTGCAGTGCTACCACTGAGCCACTGGGTCGCCCATAAGCAAAACACTACTTGGAAGGGAGGGCAGAGATTTGTCATTTTCATTTTGTGGTACACACTACATCCTATAATGCTGATTTTACCCCCAGTGTGAGCTATTTGAACACTGCAAGTGGCTTGGACTGGACCAAGAACAAAGCATACCTGAGCACAGCGATGCTCACTCCAATCATTTGTGATATAAAGTACCTAAACTTGGAAACCTAACACTGAAAATTTTTAAAATATCTGTTTTTGCTACAGACACCAAACCATAAAGTCTGGTTCACTCAACCCTAGTAAGTACAGGATTTTAAAGTTAAAAAGTAAAAACACTGCTCAACTTAGTATTCACCTCATGCCGCCTTACTACTCTCTGCTATCTGTCCATTGTCTGGTACTCTGGTGCCTTTGACGCATTTCGGAGCGTTATCCATGCTCATTCTTCAGGAAACCAACTAGAATCTGGTTGGTGTCCTAACGGAGGAGCAAGGATAATGCTCTGAAACACATTGAATAAAGCCACTAATTCTTGATTTATCCTTGTGGTTCCTTCATCTCATGGCAGTGCAGATCATGTACACATATTTCCATTGGATTTATTTTGGTTACCACACAGTGTACATAGATTGTGGATCCTGCAGCAGCCATAACATGCTATGTCACACAACAAGCCAAGGTGAACAGCGACATTTATTTTCTTCTGGTGTGTTAGAAAGATAAGACCCTATTTGCATTTTCTGTATCCCTCATATTTTGTTTCTGGTGTCTTTGTCACTGCACATCTCAAGCCTAGTGTTTACTCTAGGTTTGGACCTATGGCTGCAAGCAGGGACCCTAAGGGCACTAGATTGATGAGCAGTGAATCTAGTATAATTTTTCTTTTCTCTTATTAACTCTTACATTTAATAGGCTCTGAAGCCTGGAAAGACCTCAGAGCATAATAGGGAGCATGCAATTCACAGAAAATAATTTTGCTGCTGAAAATCAAATTTCTAAGAACAATCTGGGTGATTTCACCAATTGGAATTCTGTTAGATCCAGTGATCTGCTTCCATGATCATTTTTTACAGAGAACAATTGGTTTGTGTAAAAATTTCTACTTCACTGATTCTACTTCCGGTGCCACTCATTAACTTCCAGGATATTCACTGCACTATAGATTCTAGACTGCATGGTCTGCGGTCCAGTTACTCCAGCAGCCAATCACAGATGCCCATTTTCTGTGAAAGCGTCTGTGATTGGCTGTTGTGCCCCTCAGCAATTGACTGACATCATAGTACTGTAAAAATAAATAATTTTAAAAAAGATGTAGCACCGTGGCATGCTGGGTAATGAGGAGGTTAATGCCAGCTTTTCACTGTCAGCAGGAACTAAGCCCGAAATTCATAGTGTCAGGTCAATATTAGACCCAGCCACCATGAAATTTCTAGTAAACAAAAAAAAACTATAGAGGAGAAAAACATTTTAAATACAAATAAAACACAAGACAACCCTGTTTACATTTTTTAATAAACAAAAATCCTCGCTCATTCCAGCATCTAGACTATATGGGCAGTTTACAGGTTATTCCAACAGCCAATCACAGATGCCCATTCTTTGTGACAGCATCTATGATTGGTGTTGGAGCGAAAGCAGTGAATATCCGGCAGATAATGAGCGGCCCCAGAAGTAGACGCTGGACGTGGGACCAGGTAAGAATAACAGTATAACGCTTATGTTTAATAATGTTTTCCTTTATTTTACAGCCCCCTGCCCCCATCCCATAACTTTAAAGTTTGAGTTTGAGGTTTGGACCCAAGTTCGAGTCATGTTCGGGCCCAAACACGGACTTTAAAAAAATCCGGGTGAGTTCGCCAAATACAGACATCGGTGGGATCGGCCATCACTAGTGAGCATTGCACAACAAATATATTTTTCTATGCAGCACAAAAATAATAATAATGTGATATTCCCATACAAGCTTATTCATTTTACCAGGCCTAGTGCAGGGCATGAAAGAACACAAAAGACAGGACTCATAAGTTAAGTAAAACTCTCTCAAGCTTTACAAAATGTAAAGTACAGTTGGCCTGCTCTTTTATATAATTTATTTCAAAATGTGATAATATTGTAATAGATTTTTTGCTAAAGAAGTAATAAAGAAGTACACATTTTGTGCTAAGAGACATAATAGTATACTTCAATTATATATTCCGCTTTATATTAGTTTTAATCAAGCATTGTCAAAGACCTGACCATGACATTCGGGATGATAACAAGATGTAAATACATATATAACTTTATTCAATTAGTGGAGAACCAAAATGTAAAATGTGGAGTAGCACTTTATAGGATATGTAGTACACAGTGAACTTATGACACAAAATTTTATGTCTATTGTTTCCATGTGTTCTTATACAAAAATGCAATTGAATGCAATTTTTTTAATGTAATTGCTTAAAACATTCAAACATAAACCAAGAGTGACTAAGCAATTCATTAAACTCAATTACCATATATACTCGTGTATAAGCCGACCCGTGTATAAGCCGACCCCCCTACTTTTGCCCCCAAAACCTGGGAAAACCTATTGACTCGTGTATAAGCCGAGGATGGACCCCAGCACAGGTATACAGCCCCCAGCAGTGTGGTATACAGCAGCCCCAGAGGTATATACAGCAGCCCCAGTGGTAGTATACAGCAGCAGCCCCAGTGGTATATACAGCAGCAGCCCCAGTGGTTAGTATTCAGCAGCCCCAGAGGTGTATACAGCAGCCCCAGTGGTAGTATCAGCAGCCCAGAGGTATAACAGCCCCAGTGGTAGTATACAGCAGCCCCAGTGGTAGTATACAGCAGCCCCAGTGGTAGTATACAGCAGCCCCAGAGGTATATACAGCCCCAGTGGTACTATACAGCAGCCCCAGTGGTAGTATACAGCAGCCCCAGTGGTAGTATACAGCAGCCCCAGTGGTAGTATACAGCAGCCAGTGGTAGTATACATAGCCCCAGTGGTAGTATACAGCAGCCCCAGAGGTAGTATACAGCAGCCCCAAAGGTATATACAGCCCCAGAAGTATATACAGCAGCCCTAGTGGTGTATACAGCAGCCCCAGAGGTATATACAGCAGCCCTTAGGTAGTATACAGCAGCCCCAGTGGTGTATACAGCAGCAGCCCCAGGGGTGTATACAGCAGCAGCCCCAAAGCTGTACACAGCAGCAGCCCCAGGGCTGTATACAGCAGCAGCCCCAAAGCTGTATACAGCAGCAGCCCCAGGGCTGTATACAGCAGTAGCCCCAGGGCTGTATACAGCAGCAGCCCCGGAGGTATACAGGCCCCCCATCAAGCTCTAGGGCCCCCCCTTGCGCGGCAGCCTGTAAAGTAAAATCATACTTATCAGTGTCCTGTCGCGCTGTCCCGCCGCTTGCCGACACACGATCCCGGGCTTCAATCCGCGTCTTCAGGCTTCTGACTTCCTGTGGTCGCGGGCAATGACGTCATTACCCGCGACCACAGGAAGGCGGAAGACGCGGAATGAAGCCCGGGATCGTGATGTCGGCAAGCGGCGGGACAGAGCGACAGGACACTGATAAGTATGATTTTACTTTACAGGCTGCTGAGCAAGGGGGGGGGCCCTGGAGCTTGATGGGGGGGCCTGTATACCTCCGGGGCTGCTGCTGTATATACTGTATACTCGCGTATAAGCCGAGGAGGGACTTTTCAGCCCAAATTTTGGGCTGAAAAACTCGGCTTATACGCGAGTATATACGGTAATTTGTCATCTGGATAATGTATTTTGCTGGTCAAAAACAAATAACATTTACAGTGCCTTGCGAAAGTATTCACGCCCTTTGGCTTTTTACCTATTTTGTTACAATACAACCTGTGTTTAAATATTTTTGTGTGATGCAACAGCACTAAATAGTCTAAGGGCCCTTTCACATCAGCGTTTTTCGTAATTCGCGGCAGATGCGGTGAAAAAAACCGCATCTGCCGCGTTTGCCGCATAACGGTTCCACTTGCGGCACGGTTGCGGTTTTTCCATAGGAAGTATAGGGGGACTTGCGGCAGATGCGGCAAGTGCGGTATTGCACTTGCGGCAAGTGCGGCAGAGAAAAAACCGCAGTAAGGGCCCTTCACATCACGTTTTTTAATTTGCGGCAGAGCGGTGAAAAACCGATCTGACGCAACTGCCAGCATAACGGTTCCACTTGCGCACGGTTGCGTTTTTCCATAGGAAGTATAGGGGGACTTGCGGCAGATCGGCAAGTGCGGTATTGCACTTGCGGCAGGTGCGGCATGAGAAAAAAACCCGCGGCTTACTGCGGTTTTTTCTCTGGATACCTCCGCAAGTGCAATACCGCACTTGCCGCATCTGCCGCAAGTCCCCTATATTCCTATGGAAAAAACCGCAACCGTGCCGCAATGAAACCGTTATCGCATTGCGGCAGATGCGGTTTTTTCACGCATCTGCCGCAAATTTAAAAAAACGCTGAGTGAAAGGGCCCTAAGCGCGGTTTTTTCTCTGCCGCACCTGCCGCAAAGTGCAATACCGCACTTGCCGCATCTGCCGCAAGTCCCCTATACTTCCTATGAAAAAACGCAACCGTGCGCAAGTGAACGTTATGCGCAGTTGCGGCAGATGCGTTTTTTCACCGCATCTGCCGCAAATTTAAAAAAACGCTGATGAAAGGGCCTTAGATTGTGAAGTGAAGTGAGAAACGAAACATATAGGCAAAAATTAAATTTATGGGATAAAAGAAAAACATTTCATGTGCATATGCATTCTCCCTTCTTGCTATGATCCCTCAAAACTCTCAGCCCGGTAAGAAGTGCATTAATCAAAGAGGCAGCATAGAGAATAAAGGTAAATGTGAAGCAGTTGCAGTGTTCCCAAGCAGAGACTTGAGTGTCTGTCCAAATGACCACAATAAGACATACACTCCACAGAGCTGGCTTCTATGGAAGAGTGGTCAAAAAAAGCCTTTAATTACAGCCAAAATTTGGAAGGCTCTTATTAATTTTGCAAAACGACATGTGGGAGACTCCACAAATGAATGGAGGAAGATACTGCAGTCAGATGTGGCTATATTGAAACTTTTTGGCCATCAAGGCAAACGCTATGTCTAGCGCCAAACCAACACAGCTCATCACCTCAAGAACACCATCTTCACAGTAAAACATGGAGATGGTGGCAGCATCATGATGTGGGGATGTTTTTCAGTAGCAGGGACAGGAAAAATGCATTGAGTCAAGGAGAAGATGGATGATACGAAATACATGGATATTTTTAAGCAAAACCTCTTTCAGTCTATCAAACATTTAAGACTGGGATATAGGTTCACCTTGCAACAAATCAATGATACAAATCATATTGCTAAATTCACACTCAAGTGGTTTAAGAAGAAATGTTTAAATTTATTGGAGTGGGCTAGTCAAAGCCCAGACCTTAATCCAATTGAGAATGTGTTGTCAGACTTGAAGATTGCTGTTCACCAGAGGACACAATCTAACATGAAGGAGCTAGAGAAGTTTTGCCTTGAGGAATGGGCAAAAATTCCTGTGGCAAGATGTGGAAAGCTCATAAAGATTTCTCCAAAGTGACCTGCAGCTGTAATTGCCACAAAAAGAGGCTTTGGAAAGTACTGACTTTAGGGGGGTGAATAGTTATACACAAAATAAAGAAAAATCCAGCTTCATCAGAATAGAATTTTTATTTTCATTTGCAGTTGTTCCTCATGATAACGTACCTGCCTTGTAATGCTTCCGTAGAGCTGCAAATGAAAATAAAAATTCTGTTCTGATGAAGCTGGATCTTCCCTTATTTTGTGTATGAAGTTTTGGCCAAGGCAGTTCCTACATCCGTGCTCCAGATGTTTGTTCTACGAAAAATGGCAAAATGGTGAGCTGGACCACATTTATGCACACTGATATTTCCAGTTATAATGTCCTATTTTGTTGTTTGCTTCACAATAGAAAGAAAACGAAATATTCACAGTTGTTGATATATTCTTTACATGAACTGATGCAAACCATCAAAAACGAAAACTATGAAATTTGAGGTTGTGAGTTAGCAAAATGCAAGAACTGCCAAGGAAGATGAGCAAATTGATTCAAAGCAAATCTTTAAAAAAATGGATTTGCTAGAATCCACATTTTTATTATTATGATTTTTTTAACTCCAGCAGTCAACCATTTGATTTGATTTTTTTTTATCTAGGAAGGGATTAAAAATTAAGAAACAGTAAATTCATCTTGCAATTCAACTGTTCTGCTAAATCTCCCCACTTGGTTCCCCAGTGGCACCCTCCGTTAGATCTTCTTTTCAGTTTTTAATCTTCGGTCTCTCCCATACATACAAGGTCTCACGATATATTATTGCAATCATTACCTCTCAACATAATGTTACAGATTGTAGCCTAGTTAGCCCTTAAAGTGCTGAAAAGTGAAGACTGAATAACAGAGCAGAGCTAGATGGAAGGAGCCAGTGGAAGATTACACGGGAATTAGTCATGGTGAAACAGGTAAGGAGGCAGGAGAGTATAATATTTTTTTCTGTTACTTTTTAATCTCTTTCACTGGACAATTAGAGATGAGCAAAAAAAATTGAATGGAATTAGATTTTACTTGAATTTTGCAAAACTTTGCATCTGCCAAAATGCAGATTTGTTGTAAAGTGATTTGCTTCTCACAATGGCTGCCATTATTAATGAACCATAAAAGGATATCAAAACATAAAGAAAAGTAAAAAAAAACCTTATATTTACCTCACTGACCCCTCAGCTACTTACTGAAATAAGAGTTGGCAGTGCATCCTAGAAAACCCAAAAGCCTCAGACAAGTGTGCAAGGCACTGCCAATGCTGAACCAAAGATGCAATAGGTTCAAGCAGGTAGAAGGGAGCAGCTACATGGCGAGAAAGGTGAAAGTTGTGATGAGGATAAAATTTTTATAATTTTTTGTATTGCTTTTATTATTTCTTTGGGTCTGGAAATACTCCAAAGCATATATATATTAGACATTAAGTTCACGGAGAATAATTTATCAGTGAATTTAATTGAACTTCCTGTGAAAAATTGTGCAAAAAGGCAAATTAGAATTTTGCCCGATTTGCACATCTCTACAGGCAATAAGGACACATTGGATATACATTAGGGCCCTTTCACATCAGCGTTTTTTTCAAATCGCGGCAGATGCGGTGAAAAAAACGCATCTGCCGTGATTACCGCATACCGGCTACACTTGCGGCGCGGTTGCGGTAAACGCCATGCAAAGTATAGGCGTACTTGCGGCAGGTGCGGCAAGTGCGGTTTTGCACTTGCGGCAGGTGCGGCCGCGAAAAAAAACGCGGTCAGCCACGTTTTTTTTCGCGGCCGCACCTGCCGCAAGTGCAAAACCGCACTTGCCGCACCTGCCGCAAGTACGCCTATACTTTGCATGGCGTTTACCGCAACCGCGCCGCAAGTGCAGCCGGTATGCGGTAATCGCGGCAGATGCGGTTTTTTCACCACATCTGCCGCGAATTTCAAAAAACGCTGATGTGAAAGGGCCCTTACATACATTTAATGAAAATGGCATATTCCAGACAGATTCAGGTGAATCTGCCAATAGCAACCTGCTGAGGAGTCAGATTGACATGAACGTTTTGTCTTTGAAATGGCCATAGTGTGGACATGCTCATATTGTACATATATCAATTCATGATCTGGCTAATTTATTTCTGTATTTTATTTTAATTTGTCCAAATGGGGTATGGCCCCACCCTCTGAGCTAGGCACTTCATATGAACAGGCTGCTGTAGTCTGAGCACAATGCTTCTCTGCCCTTATTCACATTGATATCACTGATGCAAGGTAACACTTTAGTACTACAGTAGGACAGTTCCTATGGGTACACCTTATCGTGTTGGAATGGCTTTTATGCTCTATGACCAAACAGTGTTAAATGAGTACCCTATATTATGTAAATATACAGTACTACAATTATTTCTTTTTACTTTATTATAGATAATATGCTCATTTTGTGTTTTTCTCTTGGGTTTTGTATGTGAAATCTCCATAGTGTAAACATGCTCCTATTGCGTGTATACCAACTTACGCTCTGGCTCATTCTTTTGGTTTAACATGGATGTGGGTGTTCAGATATGTAATTACACCACAGTGGCTTCATAATTTGAATATAATAGTATCGGTTCAAGATAAATTTGTATTGCATAGTTTAACCCCTTCACAACCAAGGGCCTATATGTATGTCTTTGGCCACCTCCCTCCCTTTGATGCAAGCTCACGTGCTGAGCTTGCATCATCCTCCACACATGTCAGCTGATCTGATCAGCTGACATGTGTATCTAACAGCACAGATTACATTAATTGTCCGATCTGCACTGCTAACCCTTCAGATTGCGCTGTCAATCACTGATACCACATTCTAATGCACCACAGTGGGGATTGCACTGTTAGCTTCCAGCATCTGTGGAGTTGCCATGACAGTCTGGGGTCAGCTGATGATCGAAATGTGCAATGCTGAGGTGCCATGAGGGGCCATGTAAACTAAGGAAAAATTATATTTTTTAAAAAAAATATAAAAAATAAAAAACATAAAAGTTTAAATAATCCTCCTTTTGCCCCATTAAAAATAATATTATTAAAAAAATACACATATTTGGTATCGCTGCATTCAAAAATGCCTGATCTATCAAAATATAGAATCAATTAATCAGATCTGTAAACTGTGTAAAGGAAAAAAGTTCAAACACAAAAATTTAGTATCTTTGGTTGCCGCAACATTGCAACAAAATACAACAGACGATCAAAATATCACATCTACCCAAAAATGATATTGCTAGAAACGTCTCCTCAAGATACCAAAAATAAGCCATCAAACAGCCCCAGATCCCAAACATTGAGAATTCTACTTCTACTAGTCGTGGAAAATGGTGAAAAAAGCACAATTCTTTCTCTGTAAAGAGAACCCGTCACCATAAAAATGCAGTGCAATCTGCAGGCGCCATGTTATAGAGCAAAGGGAACTGAGTAGATTGATATAAAGTTTTGTGGGAAAAGATTTGTATAACCTGTGATTTCATCATTTAAACCCCTGCTCTTTCTGGGATTTTGGGTCCAGTGGGCAGCCCTATCAGTGACTGACAGCTATCCTTGTATAAGTGTGCATACAGAAACAGCTGTCAGTAACTGATAGGACCACCCTTTAGACCAGGGGTCTCAAACTCCAGGCCTCGAGGGCCGCACACAGTCCAGGTTTTCAGGATTTCCTTAGAATTTGACAGTTGGTCATTTGATTACCAACTGTCAAATCCTATGGAAATCCTGAAAACCTGGACTGTGTGCGGCCCTTGAAGCCTGGAGTTTGAGACCCCTGCTTTAGACCCTAAATCCCAGAAAGAGCACAATTTATACTGAATCTGTATCAATTTACTCAGTCCCCCCTGCTCTATAACATGGTGCCTGCAGATTGCACTGCATTTTCCTGGTGACAGGTTCCCTTTAAAAACTTCAGAATTTTTTTTCACTACTTAGATAACGTTTTTATTTTTTCCATCACTACAGACATATGAGGGCTTGTTTTTTTGTGGTATGACTTGTACTTTTGACATAATTTATTTTACCATATAGTTTACTGGAAAATTGGAAAAACATTCCAAGTGTTGTGAAATTCCAAAAAGAAAGTACAATTTTTCAATAACTTCTTGTTTTTTTTATTTACCATGTACACTATATGGTAAAACTGTCATTGCAATTGCCCTGGTTGTCTAAAAATACTAAACATGTATACTTTTACTTTTATTTAAGTGGATAATTTTTTTTATAAGTTTGCAAAAAAAATACTCTTTTGTCCATATTCCAAGACACTTAGCATTCTCATTTTTGGGATCTATGGCTGTGTGATGGCTTATTTTTCAAGTTGTGCACTGACATTTTTAATTATACCATTTTTGGGTAGATAAGATGTTTTGATTGCCAGTTATTGCATTTTATTGCAATGTTGTTGTAGCCAAAAAATGTAGTTTTGTCATTTTGCCAGTTTTTCTGTTACATAATTTACTGATCAGATTAATTGATTTTATATTTCTGAATGCGGTAATAATAAATATATGTATTTTTTAAAATTAAAAAAAAATAATTTTCAATGGGGCTAAAGGGGGTGACTTAAACTTTTATGTATTTTTTAATTTTTGATATATTTTTAAACTTTTTTTTAACTTTTTTTCAGTGTAAAAAATTACAGTTAGATTGCGCTGTCAGAGTTTGACAGCATGACCTAACTAGTTAAAAGGTTCAGAGATTCACATGGATATGTTAGTTGCACATGTTGGCTGATCAGATCTGCTGACATATGTGGGAAATAAGGCGATCTTAGCGAGTGAGCTCGCATAAAATTCAGGGACTCAACCTGGGATGTATAGGTATATTCTAGGTCATTAAGGGATTAGATATGGAAACTTTACTAACCCAAGATCCACTTTCTAGTATGCTGTTAAAGGCACTTTTTTTTTATCAGAAATTGAACAAAAGTATGTCTGATGCAATTTCTTACTTTATTCATTGTGCTTCTTCTAAAACTGTTCTGTTATCCATCATGCAATTATTCAGAAAGGATGTCATAACTAGTTACCAGTCACTATTACAGTGCCTCTAGTGATTGCTTACATGGCTTCAACTGCAAGTGTCCGCTATCATTAGTACCTTGGTGATAATATGTTCCAAACATAATATCATTACTCAAAAGGGAGGAATCTGGGCACTAGTCGGCTTGATTTAATTTTAGGCTGGTCTCAGCTCCATGCAGTCAGGTGTTGCACAAGTCAGAACAGAGCTTTAGTCAAATATTTAGAAGAGGAGACGGCACTTACCATTAATAGAAGGTTTCTTTAATCCATACTTTGTAAGAAAATGTAGGTTACATATGTTTAAGTGGTGGGGAGTGAGGTGCGGGGAGGACGACGGGCGCACGTTTCGCCTGGTTAGGTTTCGATTGGACACGTGGGAGCCTAACCAGGTGAAACGTGCGCCCGTCGTCCTCCCCGCACCTCACTCCTCACCGCTTAAACGTATGTAACCTACTTTCTTACAAAGTATGGATTAAAGAAACCTTCTATTAATGGTGAGCGCCGTCTCCTCTTCTAAGTATATCATTATGGTTCCCAATGTTTTTTCATGGTGATGCTGGTTTATTGCTTTTCTTAAATTTGTGGCTTTCCTAATCTGATCATTCTAAAATGGTCTTCAAATAAAGTTGTTGTTTTTTTGCCCAAATTTGCCAAACACAAAATGTTTTTGAAAGGTATCCTTAAGAAACGTTTATCTTAAATGATGATACATAACGTATACATTTATTTCTTTTAGCTGTAATTCTAAATGAGGTGTGTTTTGATAAATAAGTAACAATAAGCTAACAAATACATCTTAGCATGAGAACAAGAAAATGTTCATGCAAAAAGAAATTAATTGGCAAAATGTAAATATAGTGACTCACTGCAAAGATTAATGTAAAAATACATCATTGAAATAAATTATAATATTTAAATAAGCTAATTCTCATAAATCTTAGTTGTGTCACTAGAACTTGCGATGCATGCAGTAATTCATTTAGTGAAATAGTTTGATAAAGTAGTCCTATTAGGTTCACAGCACAACAAAGAAGCAAACAGATTTCTATTCCTAATTATTTAAATGTTCCATTACAGAATTTAATTCCGGTACTAACATTATATTCTAATAAGTTGACATTGGTAACATTTTCAATAGAATAATGTTTTTCAATTTTGGAACATACAAAAAGTGTGATTGAATATTAAATATAGCACAATAGCCTATTTGTCAAAAAAAACATGTTCTGATGGAAATCATTTAAATAGAGTTTATCTATTTTTCTAGAGTGGATTTTAATTCTACTCAATTTTTTTTTCCAAAAATTGAAGTTTTCAGCAAGTAGATGTCATGAAATACACTTAACATGAATTCAGCAGAATAGGGCCTTCAAATGGATATAAACTAAACAAATTACACTCAACTTAATGCTCACCTGTCCTGCTGACCCTGCAACCTTCTGGTGTTCCTCTAAATGAATCCTATGTACTGCTCCTCCTCTGTTTTAACTGGTATGTCTGAACTATCACTTAATACAGAATACCCACTGCACCCCAGAATCCCATGTACTCCTCTTCCTCTGTTTTAACTGTTACGCTGCTGCTTTTTCTCTGACTATAATTCGATGTATCATACTTCAAATTTACTAAATGCATATTGATATGAGTGTGCTCCTCACACCTAGCCTTCCAACATTTTCTGTCTCTTACTTCAGTTTTTATACTGGTCAAATGTTCTATTAACTGCAATCTGTTAATTACTCCCTGTTGTTAACTGTCTTTCTGCTCCCTCCTCTCTCTAACCTAGATTAATTTCATGGACATTTGAATGGTATAAGTTGAATGGAGCAGGTCAGATATGACATAATTTAAAGTGTGACATCTTTAAAGTGTTACGACAGAAATATACCAGAAATAGTCCAGAAATCAGTCAGAAGTTAAGAATAATTGCTGTCTTCTAATTTAACTTACTTTTCTTTTCCTACCCTACTCTTTAACCATGCTTACATTTGCCCTCACGGTTTTTGCACCACTAATCCTCAATCTCCTTTGCTATCCCCAAACCCCAACACCCTCTAACCAAATAACTATCTCACCCTCTCTCGTACCCCCTCTCTCTTACCCCCCTACCTTGCTTCATCTGCAGACCTGCTCCTTAATCTCAGACCTCTCCTACTAAAATATAATACAAGCCAGTCACTTTCCTTCACCCACCTGCTTTCTGTTTCTCTGTTTCTCCTCACTGCTGGTGACATATCCCTCAATCCTGGCCCCCCTGCCTCATACATCACACTAATCCACCAACCTATTTTTCTCACAGTAAGAGAAACTACCACATCCCTCACACGTAAAACCTGTATTACTGACCTCCACCCCCTGCTTCCTCTATCTGGAGCACTTCAGAATGCCCATTCCATCTGCAACAAGCTCCACATGATCCACAACCTTTTTACCTCCTGCAACCTTTCTTTCCTGGCCCTCACTGAGACCTGGCTGATGCCCCCTGACACGGCCTGTGCTGCTGCACTGATTTATGGTGACTTCCATTTTACACACACTCCTCAATCTGGCAACAGACATGGCGGAGGAGTGGGGTTCCTTCTTTCTAAAAACTGATCCTTCAACCATATCCAATCCGCACCCTCCCTTATCCTCCCTTCTTTCGAGGTTCACTCTGTTCTCATCTACTCTCCCTCTAATCTTCAAATGGCCATCATATACCGACCACCTGGCTCATCCCCTGCCTTCATTAACCAATTCTCCACATGGCGTCTTCATTTTCTCTCTTCTTACATTCCCACCATCATCATGGGTGACTTTAATATCCCTACTTACACCTGCCAGCCAGCAGCCTCCAAACTCCTGTCACTTACTTCATCCTTTGGACTTACTCAGTGGTCCTCCACAGCCACTCACACAGACAGATGTACATTAGACCTCATCTTCACCCGCCTCTGTTCCCAATCTAATCTCACAACCTCTCCCTTCCCCCTATCTGACCACCATCTACTCACCTTCTCATCCTCGTCCTCCTCACCTGGCCCCCAAGTCCAGCCACTAGCCCATCCTCACAGAAACATTGCACATTTAGACATTTACAAACTCTCAGACTCTCTTGTACCTCTATCCTCCGTATCTTCACTCCACTGCTTTATATAACGCCACCCTCACATCAGCCATAGACTCGGTTGCACTTCTCGTGCATGGCAAAGTGTGACAAATCAACAGGCAACCCTGGCACAACAATCTCACCAAAAAACTTTGGCAAGTGTCCAGGGTCGCAGAGCGGCATTGGAAGAAATCATACCTGCCAGATGAATTCACAATTTTCAAACAAGCTACCTTTGCCTTCAAATCAGCCCTCATCTTTGCTAAACAAACCAATTTCACAAACCTTGTATCTTCCTTATCCTACAACCTAAAACAACTGTTCAGCACATTTAACTCTCTCCTCCGCCCACCACTGCCACCTCCAACTCCCCTCATCTCTGCCAAGTACTTTGCCACATACTTCAAAAATAAGATCGACCAAACAAGTCAAACCTTTAGTGTTCCACCACCCCATCCACTCCATATACCAGACCTCTGTACTTCCCTAATAGCCTCCCTTTCCAACATCACTGAAGGAGAGCTTACTCATCTCCTTTTCAAATCACAACTGACCACCGGTGCACTTGACCCCATCCCTTCCCACCTCCTCTCCAACCTTTCTAATACACTTATATCAGCCTTAACCCATCTCTTCAATCTATCGCTATCTTCTGGTACCTTCCCCTCTGCCTTCAAACATGCCACCATCAAACCCATCCTCCAAATACAAACCTTGACCCGACTGCCAGCTATTGCCCCATGTTACTGTGGAGACCCGGGGTCAGTGGGTGCTCTCGTCCGCGGGCCCAGCCGCCTTTACAAAGACAGCGTGGACCAGGGCTCATCCCCAGCTGAACGCCCGAGCTCCTTAACCGTGGGCGGAACACTACTCAGACAACACAGGGTCAGGGAATCACAATATCAAGGCTTTATTGGATCCCCAAACAGTTAACAGCATATAACGCATAACCAAGCACAACACATAAATGTAACAACAGGCAACAGAGTCTCACCCTTCCGCTGGCTCACCAGGCTTTAAAATGTAGCACGGCAAAGTCTGTAGCCAGGTGACTGTATCGTCCCGACCTGGATTGCTTCCTCATCCTTATGTAGTCTTTGTCATCACAGCCGAATCCGATAATCCGATACTGAAGTCCTTGTGGTTCCTTAGTGTGGTTCTTTAGTCCGTGTTCTGATCCCCTTGGTCGGCACCGAAATGCCTAGGCCTGGGTTATGGCTCGCTAACCGGATCCGAAGACCCTAGATTAGCTGCCTGTATCCAATCCAGTGACCTCTAGCCGGGACCGAAAATCCCTAGACTGAGGCCACTAGACAGAATCTAACTCCAATCTGCTGGTCAAAGTGAACAGTCCTCCTTATATACCCTCAGCCCTCATTGTAGGATATTGGGGACGTCATGATTGGTGCAATAACATAGTCTTTTCATTGGCTGAACTCCAATCCTCATTTAACATATTTTAGTCCTATCTCAATCCAAATGCTAGCAGTGATACAATGGAATGTTAGTCTGAGACATTGAGTCTGCAATCAATGACACTTAAACAATCGTGGCTGGGCCCCCTGTACATGGAATCAACATTCACAGGGTAATAGACAATGGACGATTAGCATAATTAAGTTCTCTGGCCTGCTATGACAAACAAGTTAGATAATTACATTACCAAGCTAAACTTACACCAGTCATCTATGAAAATACTGTAGGAAATTCTCCTTGGCCATTACCAGTTTACAAACCTATATACAATATGATATGTCTGGATGAATAAGAAATCCTCCTACATTATATATTAAAGGGTCCATTTCGTCACATTCCTCCCCCTTCTTATTTAACCAGACAGGGCAGTCAAATATGATCAGTCTCTGGTTATCCTTCTCCTCTGGGCGGCATTGTCTTTTTTAATGGAGAAAACAGCAATCGAGGCTTCCATCTATACACCTCCCCCAGATTACCTCCCCCAGGATGGGCAGACATATTGTGGATAAACAGTAAAATGGGATTCAGGAGTTGAGCTCCCATTAATTTCTGGTTATCAATTCCCCCCCAGTCAATGACCACAGTCTGGCTAGGTGTACTCACTGTTGATGGCTCAGAGAAGAATGATGGGGTCTGGGAACATGGATTATCCTCAGAAGGTGGGGTAGCAAGATCCACATCAGGGTGCTGCTTGGCTTCCTGGATGATGGAGATGGCTGTGACAAACTGGCTGGATAGTCCTTGTCCTGGGTCAGCTTGCAAAACAACAGATGTGGGGAGGCCATCCATGAGCCCCACTTCAACCTCCTCCTGGTTAGCCCCTGAAACAACAGGTGTGGGAAGGCTGCTCACAAATCCCACATCAAGCTCTTCCTGGTCAGTCTCCAAAGCAACAGGGATAGGGACATTGTCCATAAACTCCAAATTGTCCTCTCCCTGCTCAGGCTCCAAACTAACAGGGGTGGGGATGCTGTCTTTAAGATCCACATTGACTTCTTCCAGGTAAGTTTCCACAATAGCAGGTGTAGGGTCACAGTCTATAAGCTCCACATCGACCTCTTCCTGGTCAGTTCCCACAATAGCAGGTGTAGGGTCACAGTCTATAAGCTCCACATCGACCGCTTCCTGGTCAGTTCCCAAAGCAACAGGGATAGGGACGTTGTCCGTAAACTCCAACTTGTCCTCTCCCTGCTCAGGCTCCAAAATAACAGGTGTAGGGTCACTGTCTGTAAGCTCCAACTTGTCCTCTCCCTGGTCGTTCGCCTCGGCTAGCTGCACACCTTCCGAAGGGATGTCTGAGCACTGACCCTCAGCCAGGGAGATGGTTAATTGGGAACAGGGTACAGGGTCTGGAGAAACAATAGCTGGGCTTACCAGGGTGTGGACAGAATCAGTTTCTTGTTGTCCCGGGGCTTGGACGTCACTGACCTGGACTGGCTGTGCTGGCCGATGAGCTCCAGGCATGGGGCCCCGGTGTTGGCGACAATCTTTGTCCATATGTCCAAGACGTCCACACGTATAACAGCGCTGTGGATTGGGCAAGTCACGTATCCTGTCTGCATACCTTTGTCCTGATGGGGCTTCTAATGGGTAGCGGAATAATCCTACTCGAGCGGCTGGGGGTAGCAGTTGGTGAGCTGGAATTCCTAAAATATTTCCCAGAACCCAAGCCCTCTATTCTCTTGAGGCTTTTGGCCCCAATGCAGCCAAGCTCTCCTTGATTTGGACTGCTGTGGACCTGGTGATTTCACGATATTCACTTGATCCATGATGTGGTGCACAACTTACATCCTCTGGTACCACGTCGGCGGGGTCCTCATCATCCTCACCATCATTCTGGGTGTCCCAATGGACCAATTTCTGAATCAAAGCCGACCGAGTGTCAGCGTTCCTGTATTCAATATTTCTCCTCTGGCACAGATCCTGTAGCATCCATTTACTGCTGCTGCCATATCTCCTCTCTGGCCCTTGTCCCATGGCTGAGCTGGTGGGGTTGGACATGGCAACGTCCGAAACCTGAATGCCTCACCTATGGCCTGCTTGGTATGCTTATATGCCTCCCTGGTTGTTGAGCCCTTGGACGGTGTCCACGAACACCAGTCCCCTGCAGCTCCCCTGGATAAACCAGGCTGAGTAGTATCCCACCGCTGCCACCAATGAGACTGGAGACCCGGGGGGTCAGAGGGCGCTCTCGTCCGCAGGCCCAGCCGCCTTTACAAAGACAGCGTGGACCAGGGCTCATCCCCAACTGAACGCCCGAGCTCCTTAACCGTGGGCGGAACACTACTCAGACAACACAGGGTGAGGGAATCACAATATCAAGGCTTTATTGGATCCCCAAACAGTTAACAGCATATAACGCATAACCAAGCACAACACATAATGTAACAGGCAACAGAGTCTCACCCTTCCGCTGGCTCACCAGGCTTTAAAATGTAGCATGGCAAAGTCTGTAGCCAGGTGACTGTATCGTCCCGACCTGGATTGCTTCCTCATCCTTATGTAGTCTCTGTCATCACAGCCGAATCCGATAATCCGATACTGAAGTCCTTGTGGTTCCTTAGTGTGGTTCCTTAGTCCGTGTTCTGATCCCCTTGGTCGGCACCGAAATGCCTAGGCCTGGGGTTATGGCTCGCTAACCGGATCCGAAGACCCTAGATTAGCTGCCTGTATCCAATCCAGTGACCTCTAGCCGGGACCGAAAATCCCTAGACTGAGGCCACTAGACAGAATCTAACTCCAATCTGCTGGTCAAAGTGAACAGTCCTCCTTATATACCCTCAGCCCTCATTGTAGGATATTGGGGACGTCATGATTGGTGCAATAACATAGTCTTTTCATTGGCTGAACTCCAATCCTCATTTAACATATTTTAGTCCTATCTCAATCCAAATGCTAGCAGTGATACAATGGAATGTTAGTCTGAGACATTGAGTCTGCAATCAATGACACTTAAACAATCGTGGCTGGGCCCCCTGTACATGGAATCAACATTCACAGGGTAATAGACAATGGACGATTAGCATAATTAAGTTCTCTGGCCTGCTATGACAAACAAGTTAGATAATTACATTACCAAGCTAAACTTACACCAGTCATCTATGAAAATACTGTAGGAAATTCTCCTTGGCCATTACCAGTTTACAAACCTATATACAATATGATATGTCTGCATGAATAAGAAATCCTCCTACATTATATATTAAAGGGTCCATTTCGTCACAGTTACTGCTCCCATTTGCTTCCAAACACCTTGAGCAGCATGTCAATGCTCAACTTTCCTCCCACCTTTCATCTAACTCTCTCCTTGACAACCTCCAATCTAGCTTTCGCCCCCATCACTCCACCGAAACTGCCCTCACCAAAATTACTAATGACTTACAGCCAAAGCTAACAGACATTTCTCCATCCTCCTCCTTCTGGACCTGTCCTATGCCTTCGACACAGTGGACCACTGTCTACTGCTACATATCCTCTCTTCAATGGCATTAAAGACCTTGCCCTGTCCTGGATCACCTCATACCTTTCTGGCCGCACATTTAGCGTTTCCCACTCCCACACTACCTCATCATTCCACCCTCTGTCTGTTGGAGTCCCTCAAGGCTCTTTCCTGGGGTCTCTACTTCTCTCCATCTAATTCCTTGCCCTAGGATAACTCATTAAGTTCCATGGCTTCCAGTACCACCTGTATGCGGACAACACTCAGATCTACCTCTCTGGCCCAGATGTCAATTTTCTGCTGTCCAGAATCCTGGAGTGTCAGTCAGCCGTATTCTCCTTATTTACGTCTCGCTTCCTAACACTCAACATAGACAAAAGCGAACTCATCATCTTTCCTCCATCTCATGTATTTTCTGTACCTGACCTATTTATTATGGTAAACAGCATCACACCTGGAATCCGCAGCCTCGGAGTAACTCTCAACTCTGCCCTGTCCTTCAAATCACATGTCCAAACTCTTGCCACCTTCTGTCACCTCTAACTCAAAAATATTTCCGGAATCTGTTGCTTCCTCAGCCTTCAAACTACTAAAACTCTTGTGCATTCCCTCATCCTCTCCCACCTTGACTACTGCAATACCCTCCTCTGTGGCCTCCCCACTAACTCTCTTGCACCTCTCCAGTCCATCCTCAACTTGCTGCCCAACTAATCCATATCCCTCCTCGCTATTCCCCTTTTTCTCCCCTCTGCAAATCCATCTACTAGCTCCCAATTCCCCAACAAATCCAATTCAAACTACTAACACTGACCCACAAAGTCGTCCACAACCTGTCCCCTCCCTATATCTCTGAACTAATCTCCCAATATCTTCCCCCACATAAACTTCAATCCTCCCAAGACCTACTCCTCTCTTCTACACTTATTTGTTCCTCAAACAACTGCCTCCAATGTTTCTCCTGAATATCCCCCATCCTCTGGAATTCCACGACCTCAACATGTCCAATTATCCACCACCCTCGGAGCCTGAAAACCCATCTCTTCAGGAAAGCTTACAGTCTGCAATAACCATTCTGCCGCCTCACCACCACCTGAGCTGCAGCCTCACCACCACCGGAGGAGCCGCCCGAACTTCTGTCTCTTCCCCATTAACCCGTAGAATGTACGTCCATAAGGACACGGTCCTTTCCCCTCTGTACCAGTTTGTCATTTTAAATTTGTTTACTGTAAACTATACAGTTGTGGCCAAAAGTATTGACACCCCTGCAATTCTGTCAGATAATACTCAGTTTCTTCCTGAAAATGATTGCCATCACAAATTCTTTGGTATTATTATCTTCATTTAATTTATCTTCAATGAAAAAGCACAAAAAGAATTATCCTAAAGCCAAATTGGATATACCGTATATACACGTGTATAAGCCGAGTTTTTCAGCCCAAAAATTGGGCTGAAAAGTCCCCCCTTCGGCTTATACAGGGTCAATACGGTAACTCAGGCTGGAGGAGGAGGGGGGAGGCTGCTGTATGAGCGGCCCCGTCACGTGGGGCCGCTCATTATATATGCATATATATGCACTGCTTCCCCCTGTCAATCAGCGGCAGGGGGAAGCAGTGCATGTATGCCCCCTAAATGCTGGCACTCGTCCCCCTCCATTATAAGCCCCCCCACCCCCCTGGCTGCTTAAGTTACCTATCCACCTCTCCGTCCTCGGCAGCATCCGGGGTCATGTGACCGGCCGGTCGCAAGACGTCATCCTACTGGCCGGGGACCCCGGATGCAGCAGAGGACGGGAGCGTGGAGGACCGGCGCGGACGCCGCGGATCAGAAGACCAGGAATGGTAACTTAAGCAGCCGGGGGGGGGATGCTTATAACGGAGGGGGACGAGTGCCAGCGTTATAACTCACTGCTGGGTCCTGTATATACCTGTGGGGCTGCTGTATACCTGTGGGGCTGCTGAATACCTCTGGGGCTACTGTATACACCTCTGGGGCTGCTGTATCCTCTGGGGCTGCTGTATACTCTGAAGGCTGCTGTATACCTCTGAAGCTGCTATATACTCTGGGGCTGCTATATACCTCTGGGGCTGCTATATACCTCTGGGGCTGCTGTATACACCACTGGGGCTGCTGTATACACCCTGGGGCTGCTATAACCTCTGGGGCTGCTGTTTACCTCTGGGGCTGCTGTATACCTCTGGGGCTGCGTATACACCTCTGGGCTGCTGTATACACCACTGGGGCTGCTGTATACCTCTGGGGCTGCTGTATACACCCTGGGGCTGCTATATACCTCTGGGGCTGCTGTATACACCACTGGGGCTGCTATATACCTCTGGGGCTGCTGTATACACCTCTGGGGCTGCTGTATACACCTCTGGGGCTGCTGTATACCTCTGGGGCTGCTGTTACCTCTGGGGCTGCTGTATACACCTCTGGGGCTGGTATCTCGGAGTGGATACCTCTGGGGCTGCTGTATACACCTCTGGGGCTGCTGTATACACCTCTGGGGCTGCTGTATACCTCTGGGGCTGCTATATACCTCTGGGGCTCTGTATATACCTCTGGGGCTGCTGTATACACTCTGGGGCTGCTGTATATACCCTGGGGCTGCTGTATATACCTACGGGGGGCTGCTGTATATACCATTGGGGAGGCTGCTGTATATACCACTGGGAGGCTGCTGTATATACCACTGGGGGGCTGCTGTATACTACCACTGGGGCTGTGCTGTATATACCATCTGGGGCTGCTGTATACTACCACTGGGGCTGCTGTATATACCACTGGGGCTGCTGTATATACCACTGGGGAGGCTGCTGTATATACCACTGGGCAGGCTGCTGTATATACCACTGGGCTGCTGCTGTATATACCACTGGGGCTGCTGCTGTATACTACCACTGGGGCTGCTGCTGTATACCACACTGCTGGGGGCTGTATACTTGTGCTGGGGTCCACCCTCGGCTTATACACGAGTCAATAGGTTTTCCCAGGTTTTGGGGGCAAAAGTAGGGGGGTCGGCTTATACACGGGTCGGCTTATACACGAGTATATACGGTAATTCCACACCAAACATAAAAAAGGGGGTGGACAAAAGTTTTGGCACTGTTAGAAAAATCATGTGATGCTTCTCTAGTTTGTGTAATTAACAGCACCTGTAACTTACCTGTGGCACCTAACAGGTGTTGGCAATAACTAAATCACATTTGCAGCCAGTTGACATGGATTAAAGTTGACTCAACCTCTGTCCTGTGTCCTTGTGTATACCACATTGAGCATGGAGAAAAGAAAGAAGACCAAAGAACTGTCTGAGGACTTGAGAAACCAAATTGTGAGGAAGCATGAGCAATCTCAAGGCTACAAGTCCAAAGACCTGAATGTTCCTGTGTCTACCGTGCACAGTGTCATCAAAAAGTTTAAAGCTCATGGCACTGTGGCTAACCTCCCTAGATGTGGACGGAAAAGAAAAATTGACGAGAGATTTCAACGCAAGATTGTGCGGATGGTGGATAAAGAACCTCGTCTAATATCCCAAACAAGTTCAAGCTGCCCTGCAGTCCAAGGGTACAACAGTGTCAACCCGTACTATCTGTCGGTGTCTGAATGAAAAGGGACTGTATGGTAGGAGACCCAGGAAGACCCCACTTCTTACCCCGAGACATAAAAAAGCCAGGCTGGAGTTTGCCAAAACTTATCTGAGAAAGCCACAACGTTTTGGAAAAATGTTCTCTGGTCGGATGAGACAAAAGAAGAGTTATTTTGGACAAAGGCATCAACATAGAGTTTACAGGAGAAAAAAAGAGGCATTCAAAGAAAAGAATACAGTCCCTACAGTCAAACATGGTGGAGGTTCCCTGATATTTTGGGGTTTCTTTGCTGCCTCTGGCACTGGACTGCTTGACCGTGTGCATGGCATTATGAAGTCTAAAGACTACCAACAAATTTTGCAGCATAATGTAGGGTCCAGTGTGAGAAAGCTGGCTCTCCCTCAGAGGTCATGGGTCTTCCAGCAGGACAATGACCCAAAGCACACTTCTAAAAGCACTAGAAAATGGTTTGAGAGAAAGCACTGGAGACTTCTAAGGTGGCCAGCAATAAGTCCAGACCTGAATCCCATAGCACACCTGTGGAGAGATCTAAAAATGGTAGTTTGGAGAAGGCAACCTTCAAATATCAGGGGCCTGGAGCAGTTTGCCAAAGAAGAATGGTCTAAAATTCCAGCAGAGCATTGTAAGAAACTCATTGATGGTTACTGGAAGCGGTTGATCGCAGTTATTTTGGCTAAAGGTTGTGCAACCAAGTATTAGGCTGAGGGTGCCAATACTTTTGTCTGGCCCATTTTTGGAGTTTTGTGTGAAATAATCAATGTTTTGCTTTTTGCTTCATTCTCTTTTGTGAATTTTCATTGAAGACAAATTAAATGAAGATAATAAAACCAAAGAATTTATGATTGCAATCATTTTCAGGAAGAAACTGAGTATTATCTGACAGAATTACAGGGGTGTCAATACTTTTGGCCACAACTGTATCTATAACTTTGTATGTAACCCCTTCTCATGTACAGCACCATGGAATTAATGGTGTTATATAAATAATAATAAACATCTTTTTACCTTCTCTCCTGTTCCTATTCTTTGGACTATTTCATTCTGGACATGGCTTTTAGCTTGACCATGCCTCTCTTGTCCTTGCACATTGTGCCACTATGGTGCACATTGTAATCTCATCCCACAAGTGCCTCTAGCCACGCCCATCTTAATACACTGACATCACAACATGCCATGATGACATGGCTCGCAGAGATGACAAGCCACAATGAAAATCGTGGACCATAGGAAAGTAGGCTAAAGAAGATGCATGCATAGGGGGAATATAAAAAGAAAATGCATGGGATAATAGATGGCAGAACAGTTAAACAGTGATATGTCTTGGGGCTCTGGTTTACTTCAGAGCATAAAAGGGAACATTCAATTTGCATGAAAGAAACTTTAATATTCATCAAATTTCTCTTATAAATTTTAGAGATTTACTAAATTTAAATACCTGCAGATTTAATCATCTCCAATATTGAATGTTAAAAATAATAGATGTAGATTGTAAAAATTAGCATATTGTTCTGCAAAGAATCAAGTTTAAGTGGAATTTCCTGAAATTTGTGCTTTGACATGAATTCAAACACTGATATTTGACTTGCAGTAAGCAAAAATAAAAAACACCATATGCTACACAGGTGAAGTGTCCAAGAGAGGGTTAAAGTTTTTTTTGCATTGCAGTGCAAAATACACATTTATATGTTATTTAACAAATTATCATTCTTTTTACATTTATGGCCTTCACAAATCAGCTTTTCCCAGTGGAGAGCAGTTTGTACGGCATAGTTGTTTTCAGTGACAAGAATCACTTGGTAAGTCTCTCATTGATAAAGTGTAAGCTCTTATGATCAGCAGGGTCCTGTCTGTAGAGTATAAGCTCTTATGATTAGTGGGGTCCTCTCTCTCTGTAGAGTATTAGCACTCATGATAAGTGGAGTCCTCTATCTCTCCTATAAAGTGTAAGCTCTTATGATCAGCAGGGGTCTTTATTTCTATCTCCCACATGTATTTTCCAAGTAATTAGAAGCATTTAAGAATTAAGATTTGTTCAAATTTTTTTGCCTCAAACTTTATGTGAAAATGTTCCAAATTTGAGTTTCTAAAGATCCACTTATCTCTAATAGGCTGCTTTCACATCAGCGTTTTTTTTAAATTGCGGCAGATGCGGTGAAGAAACCGCATCTTCCGCGATTACCGCATAACGGCTGCACTTGCGGCACAGTTGCGGAAAGCCCCATACAATGTCCATGCGGGCTTGCGGCAGTTGCGGCAAGTGCGGTTTCGGCACTTGCGGCAGGTGCGGCCGCAAAAAAAAAAACGCAGTCAGCCGCGGTTTTTTTGCGGTCGCACCTGCCGCAAGTGTCGATACCGACACTTGCCGCAAGCCTGCATAGACATTGTATGGGGCTTGCCGCAACTGTGCCGCAAGTGCAGCCGTTATGCGGTAATCGCGGCAGATGCGGTTTCTTCACCGCATCTGCCGCGATCGGCAAAAACCGCTGATGTGAAAGCAGCCTTAAATAGTGATTATTCCACTACGTTATACTGTAGGTAAGCAATTTTTAGCCCAGTGGTCTCCAACTGTTGCCAATCAGCACTAAATAATTGTGAGCCCCAACTGAAACAATAGCTTTCAGCATGCTACAAAAGACATACGCTGTCAAATAATACAGTTTTGCAAAAGTATTCACCCTCCTCTTTGTCTTTTTACATTTACTGTGACATTACAACCTGTGTAAAACTTTTTATAATCCAATTTGTGTGTGATGCATCAGCATTAAACAGTCTAAAGGTCCAGTCACACACGTCAAAGTCCAAACGATCCAATCAATGATCCGACTTGACCTAGATCGCTTGAACGACGTTCAATGATCGCTAGTGAAGTGCCACACGTACAGATATCTTGAGAGACGCAGCAACGAGTCCGCGACAAGCGAATGATACTTGCGGTCACTTGATCACCTACGTCCTTCAGTTCTGAATAGGTGAAGTCGTTAACGACATCGTTATCAAGTTGTCACACACACCGATGCTGCAGGTTTGACGGACGATCATCGTTTGGTTTGGTTAAACCTCCCATCAATGATCAGCCGATTTATCGTTGATCGTTTGTACTTGTCACACGCAACGACGTCGTTACCACGTCGTTGCTCCACCAAAAAAGTTGTGACGTACTAACGATATCGTTAACGATATCGTAGTGGGTGATGAGGTCTTAAGACACACTGCGTATTTGCTGCGTATTATTGCGTGAGTGCTCTTGCAGTTTTTGTAGCCAAAACCAGTAGTGGCTGATTAAAACCAGCAGTGGGTGATTAAATACAGAAGTAGAGGACTTGTTTCTATTAGACTTTTCCTCTGATTGTTCCACTCCTGGTTTTGGCTACAAAAACTGCAACAGCATTCTATCAAAATAGACAGTAAATATGCAGCATGTGAATGCACCCTAAATTGGGTAAGTGAAGTGAGAAAAACATTGACAAAAATTAAATTTATGGGATAAAATAAATAAAAATGTCCATATGCATATTCAATCCTTTTGCTATGAAACCCCTAAAAATTTACCTTCACAAGTCACATGGTTAAAGTAAGGATAAAATAAAGGAAATTCAATAATTTTCTAAATGCAAATCTTAGTTTTTTACAATTTCAGCTGTTAGTATTATTCTTGAGATTTGTTTGCTATTGTTCCTTTTTGCATGATAACTGCTCATTGTATTATATATGTTGTAATTGTGTAGCATGTGGTTATACATGTGTAGTTAAACACCCTTACAAGAATACCTCTTTTTTTCTGTTCCAAGACTTCATAGACATTGTCCCGTGTTTTTTCTATAATTATTCTTCTCTCTGATAGACATACTAATTTCAAATTAAATTAAATGTATCATGGGAGTTTTCAGGAGATTATATTTAATTATCTACAGATTTAAAGGGATACTAACCTCAATTTGTTTATTGAGTTACATGCTGGGAATTGCATTAATATTGCAGTATTGCATTTCTAATTCAATGTCATACATACTGTATGTTACATGATAATTTAATTTGTATAGTCATACTATTCAGGGACATGCATAATAATTTGTTCACTCTTCTTTGGATTCAATTTCTTGTAAACTGGGATAATAAAAATCCTTAAATATTGGATTTAGTTATCCTTTATTCTTATTATAACAGTGAAAAAAGATAGCAGCACTAGGAACAGTTCACTTCGGGTGCAGTGTCCAGCAGTATTCAGCCGTGTATAGTTACCAAAAAATCGGACAGCACTCCATATTGCACGTCATGCCTTTCTTTATTGGCCCATGTGTACACATGGGCCAATAAAGAAAGGCATGACGTGCAATATGGAGTGCTGTCCGATTTTTTGGTAATTATTATTATTATACATTAATCTTCTTTACTTATATATCCAAATCAAGAGTGTAACTAGTCGAATGGACCCAATAAAAATTTGAATTTGGCTGACCCCACCTTTATGTTAGGCTAGGGTCACACTTGCATTTTTTATTTCAAATCCTGATCCGGTTTTGAGCTTTCAAAAAGCTCAAAACCACATCAGGAAACGCTCCTCATAGGAGCTTATTATAACAACCGGATTGCATGTAATGCAATCCGGTTACCACATATGGCTCCGCTGCCTGCATGAAAAATCATGCAGGCTGCAGTTTTCGGAGCGGTTCTATCAACTGCAATGCGGTAACCGCATTGCTCAGGATGTGTAATCCTGAGCAATGTGGTTACCATATACTTTGCTTATCCCGGCTGCCGCCGGGAGAAGCAAAGTGTTAACGCTGTTAAAACAGCTTAAATGTTAATAATAATTGTGGCCATCATGTCTTTAGGGGGTGCCCACCCCCCCTAGAGACATGCTGCCAACTCAGTAGAGTTAGCCGGCTCCTGTCGGCTCTGTAGAATTTTCTGAATGAAGCCGCGGCTCCCCTGTGAGCTGCGCGCATGCTATATGTAATGTAAGTATAGTATGTGCACTGTCCGAGGTCCTGTACGCATTTACAGTAGATCTATGGCCAGCTCACAGCCATAGATCTAATGTAAATGCGTACAGGACCTCGGACAGTGCACATACTATACGTACATTATGTATAGTATGCACGCAGCTCACGGGGGAGCCCCAGCTTCATTCAGAAAATTCACAGAGCCGACAATAGCCGGCTTACTGTACATGACTAATTAACACATTACATGCCCACCTGAGTGGGCAGCATGTCTCTAGGGGGGGTGGGCACCCCTGGAGACATGATGGCCACAATTATTATTAATATTTAAGCTTTTTTAACAAATTTTACAGTTTGCTCATCTCTGCGGCAGCAGGGATGAGCAAACTGTACGGTAACCGCATTGCTCCGGATTACACTTACGGAGTAATCCGGTTATCGGATAGCGGCTTCAGCAACACATTTTTCATGAAAAATGTGTGTGAAGCTAATTGCGTTCACCACATCCGGATCTGGATGTGGTGAATGCAATTCTCTTTTAAAGTGTGACCCTAGCCTTAGTCAGATGTATGGGCCCTAGTAGAGTTCTAAATCCTATGAAAACATAGATTCTTCCCCACCATTATGTGGAAACAGTTCCTATCTGTACTAATATGCCCAATCCTTGGCCCTATGCAAATATACTAATGAGAAAAAGGGTAACAATGTTTAGAACTTTTCAATTTTATATATCACATCATCCACTACAAATTTGAACATGGGACTACATTGATTTTATAGACAATCATCTTGTCTATTTCATACATAAATTAGATTTTTAACTAATTATCATGTAATTAGTTATACAAATTATTTTCATGTCACTGTATTGTTACTGTTTTACAGGTGTTTGAAAAATATTTTTCTTCCTGTATTCAAATTACAACCTGTGCTCACATTCTATAATAGCTCAGTGTGTTATGAGGTTGATTGCCAAGCCAATGGTCACCGGTTCAAATCAAGGAGCAGCTATGAAGATTTCCTTATAAAAGAGAAACAGCATCATTCAGCTTATCAATTATGGTCTAAAAGACCAGAAAATTGACCAACTGCATTATGTGAGTACCATAACATTTGGATGAATACAAAGCGGAGACTATCTAATTCTTCAAAAGCTAAGAGGTGGATGTACAAGCAAAATATCAGCACCAACAAGTTGGCTCATAACTAAGTCTATCAGTTCTAGGGGACAATACAGCAGTGAAGGCGGCTTATATGCTTTGTCCCCTAGACCTCAACCCAATTGAACTCTTTATGTATACAGTTTTTCATTCAACTCAACACAAATAAGTTGACCGATATGCACCAACATTGGGAATCTGTAGAAGAGAACTGGGATCAGATTTTGGTCGAGACATATTTGAATCTGAATGACAGCATACCCACAGAGAATCCGGCAGTGTTGAAAGCCAAAATACTTGCAAAATAATAACATGTTAATTTAGATTTTTAGTAGCAAAACAGTAGCAATGCAGTGACATGACAACAAGCAGCGTAACTAATCATATGCTATATAGCTGCAATTAAATGTTATGTATGTATGAGATAGCCAAAATTAATGTTTATAAAATAAAGCTAGTCTCATGCTCAAAGCTGTAGTAGATGGTGAGACAAGGAGCCTGAAAATTCAAAATATTTTTACCCTTTTGCTTATCAATGTATGTCCTCAATCCTGGCCCCTTCCTACCATAAGTGTTTCCGATCCTAGTCTTTTTCCTTGAAAATATGTTACACATCCCACATCCAGGGCTCCTTCATAGTAGATTTGTATCTCATCCTGGGCCTGTTCATGGTGTAATTGTCTGCATCCTGGGCCCCTTCTTGGTATTTATGTCTCCAATCATAGTATATGCCATACTTTTCAGACTATAAGATGCACCAGACCATAGAACACACCCAAGTTTTAGAGAAAATTAGAAAAAAGTAAGCAAAAAATATGATAATGATGCACTGTTATGGGAGGGGAAGAATCTGCTGCTGACACTGTTATGGGGTAATATCCCCAAATTCTGTACTAATGTTGCCCATCCTGGGTCCTTTTCAAGCATATATGCTCCCCCATCATGGTACTTGTTCCGATCCTGATATATATGTCCTCCATCCTAGTATATGATCCCCATCCTGGTATATGTTTCCCATCGTGATATATGGTTCCTCATACAGATATATATGTCCCACATACAGGTATATATGATCCCCATCCTGGTATAATCCCCCATTCTGGAATATAGCACCCATAGTGGTCTATATGGCCCTCATCCTGGAATATGACACCCATCCTGGTATATATGGCCCCTGTCCTGGTACATAGCCCCCATCTTAGTATACATCCTCCCATCCTGGTACATATGGCCCCTTCCTGCAATTTCACCCCCATCCCGGTTTGGTATGTCTGCTATTAAAGAAAGGAGGATCAGTGTTCCAGCAGCAGCAAGTGTATTAGCACGAGCTTCCATCCTTCTCATCGCTTATCTTCGCGGCAGTGATTTCAGGGTTAGTGTGGTGCTGATACATCTGTTGCTGCTGGTACCCTACTCCTTGGTTCTTTAAGAGCAGGTGCACAATCTTTTCAGCAGCTGCAGGAAACTGGCGGCTGAGGAGTATCCACGTGTGCTGGCTATTTAAAAAACTGAACTGAATTTACTGCATAATATGCATACCATTAAATGGGTTTTAGGGTGCTAATTTTTTATGTCAAGCACTGCAATGGGTGATGTGAGTACTGGTTGGTGAAGAATAAAAATAGGATCCTAAAATAAAACATATTTTAAAGAATTTAAAAGCCAGGAAGGAACTTGTAAGGGTCAGTGTAAGGGATCAATATAAGGACTGGTGCAGCCAAATATTGTTTCTTTTTTTACATCACTTTGATAACTTCTAAAGTAAAAGATTTGTCAAGTAACAATCCTTTTTACTCCTAAAATCTATGTTAGAATTGTGTGAAGATAACATGGCAATATATTACATCAACTTTCTTGATGGTGAGGCATAGAATATCACATAGATAAATAGACTCACTGAGCATATTTCATTAAGAGATTCAGATTATGAAGGAATATTTTCACCTTCTCTGAAGGTGCTTTTTGACAGATGTTTCAAAGGTAACCTTCTCAGCCTTAACAGCTGTAAGGATAATTGAGTTACCAGTTAACTTATTGCCCCACAGCAAAACAAATCATAATAGGACAAATGGATGTCAGGTATAGAAAAAGTATGAAAATAGAAAGCAGGTTATGGGGCAAATTACTGATTGGATTAACCTTTAATAGATATGAATGTTGACAGAGGTATAGAACAAATGAAACAGAAGGCACAAAAAGCGTGTAAAAATCTTATGAAAATCAGAAACCAAAGTTAAAAAAGGCAATAAATGGAGTAAAATGCTTGTACAGGGTGGGACATTTATGTGGATGCACCTAAATAAAATGGGAATGGTTGGTGATATCAATTTCCTGTTTGTGGCACATTAGTATATAGGAAGGGGAAAACGTTTCCAGATGGGTGGTGACCATGGTGGCCATTTTGAAGTTGGCCATTTTGGATCCAACTTTATTATTATTAATGGGAAGAGGGTCATGTGACATATCAAACTTATTGAGAATATCATAAGAAAAACAATGAAAAACAGGAAACAGTTGAACGGGTATTCGAACCGCGCTACCACCTGAAGAAATTATTCACTACCAAAGCTCAGAAAATTTGATGGTAATTTTTTATTTTCTACATGTTTCGGGGGTACAAGCCCCCTTCTTCAGGAAAAAAAATCACAGATGTACCAGATTTGATCACAGATCTGTGATTTTTTTTCCTGAAGAAGGGGGCTTGTACCCCCGAAACATGTAGAAAATAAAAAATCACCATCAAATTTTTATGAGTTTTGGAAGTGAATAATTTCTTCAGGCAATAGCGTGGTTTGGATACCCCGTTCCACTGTTTTCCTGCTTTTCACTTTAGAAGTTGGGGGAGCTGCCTCAGACCGTCATCAGAATTAAAATCCACATATGTTGTTTGGTATGGTTGTGCCTGTCACAACCTGGAAAAGGTATTTTTGTTCTCCTCCTGACCGCACAGATATACCCTTTTGCGCTTTCTCCTTTCCAGATACTGCATCTGATAAGAAAAACAATGGCATGCTTGGTTTTAACGTAACTTTATTCTTTCATGAGTTATTTACAAGTTTATGACCACTTATAAAATATGTTCAAAGTGCTGCCCATTGTGTTGGATTGTCAATGCAACCCTATTCTCCCACTCTTGACACACTGATAGCAACACCACAGAAGAAATGCTAGTACAGGCTTCCAGTATCCGTTGTTTCAGATGCTGCACATCTCGTATCTTCACAGCATAGACAATTGCCTTCAGATGAGTGATGCGGCAAACTCTTTTGTGAATGGTGGAGATAACAAACAAAACCACCGCTATTGGTCTGACACTAAGCCACAGTGGATAGATCCCTCCAAGACTGTTGGAACACAAACATTTTGGTATGGTGTGGTGTATGGGGTATAAAGATAGTGGGGCCAGTCTTCATCAATGGAAATCTCAATGCCACAGGATATGTGAAATTGCTACATGACTTCAAAATGGTCACCGCTAGCCACTAATCTCCCCACGGTAGCCGCGGGTCATCTCTTGCCGCAAAGAGGTCAGCAACGATGCAGCCAAGAAATGACCGCCGGCGTAAGTATCCGCAGCGGAAGTATCCCGACCGGCACTAGCAATCTCACTCAGTGTCACATGCAGCAGCGACCAGGCCCCCACTGTGAGATCGCTGATCCTATCATGGAGGTCAGTGGTGACGCAGCCGGGAAATGACCGGCGTTAACCGGTCATCTTCCGGTTGCTCGCAGCAGAAGTACCTCGACTGGCGTTAGCGATCTCGCTCAGTGTGACAATCTCACCAGCGACCATGTACTGACACTCCAGCGATCTCTACCAGGTCATATGGTTGTCGGGATCACTAGGGCGTTGCCAAGTGTGAAGGTACCTACTGATCACTGGTGAGGTGTCACACGTGCAGATATATTGAACGAAGCTGTGTCACTGATTCGGGAATGTCCTATGTATTCAATGCATTATTTTTAAATCTTTATAAATAAACTACATATATACTCTAGAATGCCCGATATATATATATATATATATATATATATATATAGGAGATTAGTATATTGGTGCAGCACAGCTCCCCTAGGTGCTCAGCAGTTACAGCTCCTCTCCTCCTTGCTGTGTAAGTATACAAATAAAGGACTGCAGCACTCTTCTTTGTGAAACATCCGCCTTTATTCGGCCATCAGGTGGGTGGTGACAACGTTTCGGGATCCTGTCCCTTTCTCTAGCAGCTATACAATGTCAAGGCTAGGTTTTTTATACCCTTGATTTTCATATGCTCACATAATTGCCAATTATCACATTCAGTTGTTTTTTATCTATATAGTGCCCTCTAGTGCAAAAACAGTGCTAGTGCACACTTATTCACCTTTTATATCATTATATTTAGCCCTTATTTTCCACATCATATATTTACATTATCTGTTCCATATTGATACTTATTTGATTGCTTTACATGTCGATATTCATCACCTTGCACAGCAATGACTTCCACCTGGTCCGCCCTCTCCTATGCAGCATACAGTTCTCCTACTTGCTTTCCTGCCGCCATTGCACGTGTCCAGCGTCTCTATGAGATCGCCCGCACATGCGCGGTGCAATTTGAGTAGTTTACCGTCGCTATGGCGATACCGGATATCCGGCGTCCGCCATCTTGCGACTCGCATTATATGCCTTTACACCTGCATTTGCATTTCAGCGGTGTTTACATGCCTATTGTCAATGTCCACTTGGTAGTTTGTGCAAATTGAGCAAAATTGTGTATGTGCAGGTCACTTATATCCAAAAAGTGCTATGTGCACATGCTAAAATCTATTTTGAGACTATACGTTAATTTAATTTTAAAACTACCGTTACCGTTATTAGTCTCCCCTATTTTACTTGTCATTATCCCTCGCCCATGAATCACCAAGCACAGTGTGTATGCCACTGCGATCAGGTGTCAGCCTTACATGGTGATAGGAAACCCCCTCGCTCACCATGTATGCCGATCTTGGGGTCAATAGGATTTCTTATACTATTGGGGATACCCTAGATTATCCATTTAGTAGTTCCATGATTAATAAACCATAGTCATATCATATAGTCACATTATTTTATTTTTTTGTGCTTAAAGTGCTGAAGTTTCATACATTTAAAGTGCTATGCATTGCATCCATAAGATGCTTGTGTTATTGTATAGAATTAAAGTGCTTATCGTCATGTGCTTTGTGCATGGCATCTACAGGTCAACCAGATAGTCTGTTCTGCAAATTTGATAGCGGCCACTGTTTCTGCCTTGCTGTGCTTTCTACCGGAACATTGCTCTGGATCATTAGATGGGCTAAAATATGAATAATAATAATAAAACATATAAATATATTAAAATACATTAAAATTCATCTATATGAATACTAGTGTGCATCAAAATTACACCTAAAAGTGATTAATATCTGATTATCATAAAACTCGTATACAGTTTGTGCCTTTATTGTGACTAGTGCTCTCTATCTACAAGTACCATTTTTTACGTCCGAGTTACTTTTCCTATCAGGGTTCTCTTGTTTATTTCCGATTTCCTTACTACCTGCTTTACTTTGTTGCAAAATCTCTATAATGTCAGACTCATTTTGTATTCAACATTCATCCCTGACGGCCTCAGAGTGTTTAGTTTATAAATCCACTCTAATTCTCTTATCTTCAATAATTTGGTCCTGTCTCCGCCTCTTCTGAGTGGGGGTATTGCATCGATTAATCTAAATTTCAGATCCCTCTCTTTGTGATTTTTTTCTACAAAATGTCTTGGAACTGGCAGGTCTTTCCTCTTTGCTCTGATGTCATGTCTATGCTGGTTAAAACGCGTTTTAAATTCTAAAGTGGTCTCACCTACATATTTGAGGCCGCATGGACATTCTAGCAAGTAGATCACGTGGTCACTATTACAGGTCAGGAAGTGGTTGATTTTATATTCGACTCCATTATGTGTGAAACTTGGACCTTTCTGCATGTACTTACAATCAATGCACGAGATACACGGATAACACCCCTTTCTATCTCTCGATGTCAGAGTTGTTTGTCTACTCTTTTTCATAGAGCCAATGTCTGATCTAATAAAAGCATCCTTCAGATTTTTCCCTTTCCTATACGCTGTCATAGGTTTATTGTTGAACTCCTCAACCTCCGGTATACAGCTACTTAAGATGTGCCAATGCCTTTTTACAATCTTGTCTATCTCTGGTGCTTCCTCATTATAGGTTATTATTAATGGAATCCTCTTCTCCCTTTGCCTTTTCTCTATGGCCTCACCCTTGTTGTCTATAACTTTCTCCATCTGTTGTTCTAACAGCTTCTTCGGGTATCTTCTTTCTACAAATTTACTCATTAACTGGTTTGCTTTTTCTTCTAATTCTGTCTGTTCGCTGACAATCCTTTTTACCCTCTGCATCTGTCCCATTGGTATCGCTCTCCTTAGGGCTGCTGGGTGATGACTATCGTATCGTAGAAGTTTATTTTTATCCGTCTTTTTAACATATAGTGTCGTACTGAACTCTCTTTCATGCTTCTTCACCAATACGTCTAGGAACTGTATCTTATCTTCCGATTGCACTTTAGTGAATTTTATGGTGGGATCTATTAAATTTAAGAACTCAAAGAATTCTTCCAGTTGTGTCTCTGTGCCCTTCCATATTACAAACGTATCATCCACGTACCTCCACCACTCTACTACATTAGCAAAGTGATGGGAGCCGTAGATTACGTTTTCTTCCATGACCGCCATGACCGTGTTGGCATAAGCACATGCCATTTTCGCGCCCATGGCGGTCCCAGCCAATTGTAGGAAGAAGGAATCACCAAAGAGAAAATAGTTTTGTTTTAATACAATTTCCAGGAGATCGATGATAAATTGTTTGGCAGCATCGCTATATTCTGTTTGTTGTAACTTCTCTGTTACGGCTGCTATACCTCTATTGTGATCTATAGAAGTATATAGCGATACTATGTCAAAGGACACAAGTATCAGGTTGTCTTGTTGTAGTTTCACCCCTCTTAGTTTTTTTAGGAAATCGTTGGTATCTTTTATAAATGACCTCGTGTTTGTGGCAAAGGGGTTCATGACCTTGTCTAAAAAGACCCCAATATTCTCAAAAACGGACCCTATTCCCGCCACTATAGGTCTACCTGGGGGGTTTTGTAGGGTCTTATGTATTTTTGGATTGATATATAGCACCGGTGTAACTGGGTGTTCTATATATAGGAAATCCGCCATTTCTCCGTCAATAACTCCTGCCAACTCTGCTTCTCCAAGTACCTTTGAGATGTTTCTCTGAATTTCAAATTTGGGGTCTGTACTCAACTGTCTATATACTGCTTGGTCACTTAGCTGCCGCATCACTTCCCCTATATATGCTTGTTTTTCCATTAGCACCACCGCCCCACCTTTGTCGGCCTGCTTAATAATAATTTTATCATCTTCCCTCAGCTCTTTTATTGCTTGGATTTCTCCCTTTGTAATGTTTGGTTTTTTAAAACCCTCTCTTGGTCTTGCCTTCAACTTTTTTATATCCCTTTTGACTGCTTCTATATAGGCCTCAATAACTGGGTGTACACTGTCTGGAGTAAAATCACTTTTCTTTTTTATGTTCAAATCCCTCATCATTATCTCACTAGACCTTGGTTTTATTATAGTCATCCTATCATGAAACCAGTACTTCAGTTTGATATTCCTAAAGAACTTATACAAGTCTGCTTCTACCTCAAACCAATTTACATGAGAATTAGTACAAAAATTCATCCCCTTATCTAACACAAGTCTTTGATCATTAGTGAGTGTTTTACCCGCCAAGTTGACTATAAGGGATGATCCTTCTTTTTCTGCTGATTCCGGCTGTTGGCGTTCTTGTTCTTTTCTCTTGGCTGCTTTTTTCTCGCTCCTGTGGTAGTGCTGTCCTCCTCTTCTTCTTCGGCTATGGGGTCCTCCGGATCTATACAAAATAGTGTCATTACGTTTTTTATAAACATCTTTACCGTTCTTATACAGTCTCACATATTTGTCCTTTTTCCACAAATGACCTCTTTTCTTCCAACTAGCTTGTCCCTCTCTTTGCCAGTTGTAAATTTGTCCATTTTTGTAATCCTCCATATCACGCTGCCATTTCTGGCGTTTTGTCTCCTCTAGTTCTTTCCTCAGCTTATCCACTTTTACCATCACAGCGTCCTTAAACTTTTTTACTTCTTCCTCTCCCAACATCTTTTTCAATGATAGCTCAGTCTCTTTGAGTTCTCCTTGTAACCTGCTCATCTCCTCTTGTAGGTACTCCATGTTTAACAACAATACATCGTATGCATATCTGTCTGACATACCAGCCAGTTTATCACAATATGTAGCATTGCCATAAAATAGAGTGGGTCTGACATTAGATCTCAGACCTCTCGGGATTCTTTTCACTCTGTAATATTGGGCCAATGTTGCTAGATGTAATTCAGTTGATATTAACTTTTTGCTATCATTTTCATACTTGCGTTTCTGCATCACATTGGAAGGTGTACTTAGGAAACCTGGATCTCGCTCTGCCCCTCGTAGGATCCGCTCCTCATCATCCGCTGTATAGTACATACCACCTGGCTCCATCTCTGTAATGCTGTGCAAAGCTCCTTTGAAGACAATAGTAGATTAGTATATTGGTGCAGCACAGCTCCCCTAGGTGCTCAGCAGTTACAGCTCCTCTCCTCCTTGCTGTGTAAGTATACAAATAAAGGACTGCAGCACTCTTCTTTGTGAAACATCCGCCTTTATTCGGCCATCAGGTGGGTGGTGACAACGTTTCGGGATCCTGTCCCTTTCTCTAGCAGCTATACAATGTCAAGGCTAGGTTTTTTATACCCTTGATTTTCATATGCTCACATAATTGCCAATTATCACATTCAGTTGTTTTTTATCTATATAGTGCCCTCTAGTGCAAAAACAGTGCACCAATATACTAATCTACTATTGTCTTCAAAGGAGCTTTGCACAGCATTACAGAGATGGAGCCAGGTGGTATGTACTATACAGCGGATGATGAGGAGCGGATCCTACGAGGGGCAGAGCGAGATCCAGGTTTCCTAAGTACACCTTCCAATGTGATGCAGAAACGCAAGTATGAAAATGATAGCAAAAAGTTAATATCAACTGAATTACATCTAGCAACATTGGCCCAATATTACAGAGTGAAAAGAATCCCGAGAGGTCTGAGATCTAATGTCAGACCCACTCTATTTTATGGCAATGCTACATATTGTGATAAACTGGCTGGTATGTCAGACAGATATGCATACGATGTATTGTTGTTAAACATGGAGTACCTACAAGAGGAGATGAGCAGGTTACAAGGAGAACTCAAAGAGACTGAGCTATCATTGAAAAAGATGTTGGGAGAGGAAGAAGTAAAAAAGTTTAAGGACGCTGTGATGGTAAAAGTGGATAAGCTGAGGAAAGAACTAGAGGAGACAAAACGCCAGAAATGGCAGCGTGATATGGAGGATTACAAAAATGGACAAATTTACAACTGGCAAAGAGAGGGACAAGCTAGTTGGAAGAAAAGAGGTCATTTGTGGAAAAAGGACAAATATGTGAGACTGTATAAGAACGGTAAAGATGTTTATAAAAAACGTAATGACACTATTTTGTATAGATCCGGAGGACCCCATAGCCGAAGAAGAAGAGGAGGACAGCACTACCACAGGAGCGAGAAAAAAGCAGCCAAGAGAAAAGAACAAGAACGTCAACAGCCGGAATCAGCAGAAAAAGAAGGATCATCCCTTATAGTCAACTTGGCGGGTAAAACACTCACTAATGATCAAAGACTTGTGTTAGATAAGGGGATGAATTTTTGTACTAATTCTCATGTAAATTGGTTTGAGGTAGAAGCAGACTTGTATAAGTTCTTTAGGAATATCAAACTGAAGTACTGGTTTCATGATAGGATGACTATAATAAAACCAAGGTCTAGTGAGATAATGATGAGGGATTTGAACATAAAAAAGAAAAGTGATTTTACTCCAGACAGTGTACACCCAGTTATTGAGGCCTATATAGAAGCAGTCAAAAGGGATATAAAAAAGTTGAAGGCAAGACCAAGAGAGGGTTTTAAAAAACCAAACATTACAAAGGGAGAAATCCAAGCAATAAAAGAGCTGAGGGAAGATGATAAAATTATTATTAAGCAGGCCGACAAAGGTGGGGCGGTGGTGCTAATGGAAAAACAAGCATATATAGGGGAAGTGATGCGGCAGCTAAGTGACCAAGCAGTATATAGACAGTTGAGTACAGACCCAAATTTGAAATTCAGAGAAACATCTCAAAGGTACTTGGAGAAGCAGAGTTGGCAGGAGTTATTGACGGAGAAATGGCGGATTTCCTATATATAGAACACCCAGTTACACCGGTGCTATATATCAATCCAAAAATACATAAGACCCTACAAAACCCCCAGGTAGACCTATAGTGGCGGGAATAGGGTCCGTTTTTGAGAATATTGGGGTCTTTTTAGACAAGGTCATGAACCCCTTTGCCACAAACACGAGGTCATTTATAAAAGATACCAACGATTTCCTAAAAAAACTAAGAGGGGTGAAACTACAACAAGACAACCTGATACTTGTGTCCTTTGACATAGTATCGCTATATACTTCTATAGATCACAATAGAGGTATAGCAGCCGTAACAGAGAAGTTACAACAAACAGAATATAGCGATGCTGCCAAACAATTTATCATCGATCTCCTGGAAATTGTATTAAAACAAAACTATTTTCTCTTTGGTGATTCCTTCTTCCTACAATTGGCTGGGACCGCCATGGGCGCGAAAATGGCATGTGCTTATGCCAACACGGTCATGGCGGTCATGGAAGAAAACGTAATCTACGGCTCCCATCACTTTGCTAATGTAGTAGAGTGGTGGAGGTACGTGGATGATACGTTTGTAATATGGAAGGGCACAGAGACACAACTGGAAGAATTCTTTGAGTTCTTAAATTTAATAGATCCCACCATAAAATTCACTAAAGTGCAATCGGAAGATAAGATACAGTTCCTAGACGTATTGGTGAAGAAGCATGAAAGAGAGTTCAGTACGACACTATATGTTAAAAAGACGGATAAAAATAAACTTCTACGATACGATAGTCATCACCCAGCAGCCCTAAGGAGAGCGATACCAATGGGACAGATGCAGAGGGTAAAAAGGATTGTCAGCGAACAGACAGAATTAGAAGAAAAAGCAAACCAGTTAATGAGTAAATTTGTAGAAAGAAGATACCCGAAGAAGCTGTTAGAACAACAGATGGAGAAAGTTATAGACAACAAGGGTGAGGCCATAGAGAAAAGGCAAAGGGAGAAGAGGATTCCATTAATAATAACCTATAATGAGGAAGCACCAGAGATAGACAAGATTGTAAAAAGGCATTGGCACATCTTAAGTAGCTGTATACCGGAGGTTGAGGAGTTCAACAATAGACCTATGACAGCGTATAGGAAAGGGAAAAATCTGAAGGATGCTTTTATTAGTTCAGACATTGGCTCTATGAAAAAGAGTAGACAAACAACTCTGACATCGAGAGATAGAAAGGGGTGTTATCCGTGTATCTCGTGCATTGATTGTAAGTACATGCAGAAAGGTCCAAGTTTCACACATAATGGAGTCGAATATAAAATCAACCACTTCCTGACCTGTAATAGTGACCACGTGATCTACTTGCTAGAATGTCCATGCGGCCTCAAATATGTAGGTGAGACCACTTTAGAATTTAAAACGCGTTTTAACCAGCATAGACATGACATCAGAGCAAAGAGGAAAGACCTGCCAGTTCCAAGACATTTTGTAGAAAAAAATCACAAAGAGAGGGATCTGAAATTTAGATTAATCGATGCAATACCCCCACTCAGAAGAGGCGGAGACAGGACCAAATTATTGAAGATAAGAGAATTAGAGTGGATTTATAAACTAAACACTCTGAGGCCGTCAGGGATGAATGTTGAATACAAAATGAGTCTGACATTATAGAGATTTTGCAACAAAGTAAAGCAGGTAGTAAGGAAATCGGAAATAAACAAGAGAACCCTGATAGGAAAAGTAACTCGGACGTAAAAAATGGTACTTGTAGATAGAGAGCACTAGTCACAATAAAGGCACAAACTGTATACGAGTTTTATGATAATCAGATATTAATCACTTTTAGGTGTAATTTTGATGCACACTAGTATTCATATAGATGAATTTTAATGTATTTTAATATATGTTTTATTATTATTATTAATGTTTTATTATTATTATATATATGTTTTATTATTATTATTCATATTTTAGCCCATCTAATGATCCAGAGCAATGTTCCGGTAGAAAGCACAGCAAGGCAGAAACAGTGGCCGCTATCAAATTTACAGAACAGACTATCTGGTTGACCTGTAGATGCCATGCACAAAGCACATGACGATAAGCACTTTAATTCTATACAATAACACAAGCATCTTATGGATGCAATGCATAGCACTTTAAATGTATGAAACTTCAGCACTTTAAGCACAAAAAAATAAAATAATGTGACTATATGATATGACTATGGTTTATTAATCATGGAACTACTAAATGGATAATCTAGGGTATCCCCAATAGTATAAGAAATCCTATTGACCCCAAGATCGGCATACATGGTGAGCGAGGGGGTTTCCTATCACCATGTAAGGCTGACACCTGATCGCAGTGGCATACACACTGTGCTTGGTGATTCATGGGCGAGGGATAATGACAAGTAAAATAGGGGAGACTAATAACGGTAACGGTAGTTTTAAAATTAAATTAACGTATAGTCTCAAAATAGATTTTAGCATGTGCACATAGCACTTTTTGGATATAAGTGACCTGCACATACACAATTTTGCTCAATTTGCACAAACTACCAAGTGGACATTGACAATAGGCATGTAAACACCGCTGAAATGCAAATGCAGGTGTAAAGGCATATAATGCGAGTCGCAAGATGGCGGACGCCAGATATCCGGTATCGCCATAGCGACGGTAAACTACTCAAATTGCACCGCGCATGTGCGGGCGATCTCATAGAGACGCTGGACACGTGCAATGGCGGCAGGAAAGCAAGTAGGAGAACTGTATGCTGCATAGGAGAGGGCGGACCAGGTGGAAGTCATTGCTGTGCAAGGTGATGAATATCGACATGTAAAGCAATCAAATAAGTATCAATATGGAACAGATAATGTAAATATATGATGTGGAAAATAAGGGTTAAATATAATGATATAAAAGGTGAATAAGTGTGCACTAGCACTGTTCTTGCACTAGAGGGCACTATATAGATAAAAAACAACTGAATGTGATAATTGGCAATTATGTGAGCATATGAAAATCAAGGGTATAAAAAACCTAGCCTTGACATTGTATAGCTGCTAGAGAAAGGGACAGGATCCCGAAACGTTGTCACCACCCACCTGATGGCCGAATAAAGGCGGATGTTTCACAAAGAAGAGTGCTGCAGTCCTTTATTTGTATATATATATATATATATATATATATATATATATATATGCTGGGGTGAAATAATTATTGGGTTTATTGAGTAAACATATTTCTACAGATGGTAGTAATATGAATTTCTCCCCAGATGTTGGTAACAACCCATCCAATCCACACAAAGAAATCAAACCATAGATGTCCATAACTTAAATTATGTGTAATTTTGAGAAAGGACACAGGAAAAAGTATCAAACTCATGAAGAATGAGAGAGGCAAAAAGCCTTTAAAAATCTTGACCCTAGCTGAAATCTATCAGAATAAGAAAGAAGTCTTGTCATTTAGTGAAAACTAATATCAGCTGATTCAATTGATAAATGTTTAAATATAAAGAAGGGAGAGGGAGGCAGCAACAACAGTCCTGGAAGGAAGAACAGGAACATGAAGTGCCATGGCAAGATAAGCCACTGCATGGGATGCACCATCAACAAATAATGGAGGTGGCTAACAATGAAGACATCCTGCCAATGGCTGGAGAAAGCTGGACTTTAAGGTAGCACAGAGACACTAATCATAGCAACACAAAAGCAGGTGCTAAGTACCAGATCCACAGTAACAGGGATCTACGATACAAGACTAGACCCAAGGTGCAGACTATACAAAGAAACCTCAGAAACAGTCCAACACATAGTGACAGGATGCAAAATACAAGCAGGAACGGCGTACACCAAATGCGACAACCAAGTAGAGGGAATTGTATACAAGAACATTTGTACAACATATGGGCTAAGTCCTCCTAAGTCCAGGTGGGAGACCGCAGAAAAAGAGGTGAAGAAAAGGACTAAAATCTTGTGTCATTTCAAGATCCAAACAGATAAGCAGGTGTTGGACAATCAACCAGATATCGTGATAGCAAACAAAGATCAGAAGACAGCAATGATAATGGATGTGTGAGAGCCAAATGACAGCAACATCAGAAAGAAGGAATATGAAAAGCTGGAGAAAAACCAGGACCTCAAATACAACTGGTGAAGATGTGGAAGATGAAGACAACAGTAATTCCAGTAATGATAGGAGCACTTGGAGAAGTGACACCTAATTTGGTGCAATGGCTGCAACATATTCCAGGAGCAACATTGAAACTCCCTGTCCATAAAAGCACAGTGCTGGGAGCAACTAAGATCCAGCGCAGAACCCTAAATCTCCTAGGCCACTGGTAGAGTACTGAGAATGATATATATTTATATATATATATATATATATAAATATATGTGTATATATTATATATATATATACATATATATATATATATATTCATCGGTGAACATAGATTGAATGGTACAATGGTCATGAATCTTCTCTACTGCTGCTTCTGCTTCTACAAGGTCTACATTAGTGATGCACTGTTTAACAACTGAAATGAAACCTATATCCCCTTCAGATTAATTGCTTGTTCTAAATATTACTTGCCCCTATATTGTGATAACACAGTATTACAGTAGATAATGTAGGACTGAAGCCCAGCCATAATGAATCCTTGTGGCTGGGTTTCACTGGAGCACCAATGTAGAAGCCATGAGGGCACTTAGCAAGCCCAAATCATTTGCAAAAAATGTTGCTATCAGAGATTGAGAGCAGCATTTAATATGTTAACAGCAACAATCTAAACAAGCTCCAGTCACTGCTGTTATAGGTATAAGCAGGCTATGTAGCACAACCAGCACCTACCATATATGCAACGGGTTCAGCTCCTGAGCCTGCTCCATAACTAGTACCCAGCTTGTGGTGCATACAGTTAGGGCCAAAATATTTGGACAGTGACACAAGTTTTGTTATTTTAGCTGTTTACAAAAAACATGTTCAGAAATACAAATTATATATATAATATGGCTGAAAGTGCACACTCCCAGCTGCAATATGAGAGTTTCCACATCCAAATCAGAGAAAGGGTTTAGGAATCATAGCTCTGTAATGCATAGCCTCCTCTTTTCAAGTGACCAAAAGTAATTGGACAATGGACTCTAAGGGCTGCAATTAACTCTGAAGGCGTTCCCTCGTTAACCTGTAATCAATGAAGTAGTTAAAAGGTCAGGGGTGGATTCCAGTGTGTGGTTTTGCATTTGGAAGCTGTTGCTGTGACCAGACAACATGCGGTCAAAGGAACTCTCAATTGAGGTGAAGCAGAACATCCTGAGGCTGAAAAAAAAGAAAAAATCCATCAGAGAGATAGCAGACATGCTTGGAGTAGCAAAATCAACAGTTGGGTACATTCTGAGAAAAAAGGAATTGACTGGTGAGCTTGGGAACTCTAAAAGGCCTGGGCGTCCATGGATGACAACAGTGGTGGATGATCGCCGCATACTTTATTTGGTGAAGAAGAACCCTTCACAACATCAACTGAAGTCCAGAACACTCTCAGTGAAGTAGGTGTACCTGTCTCTATAGTCAACAGTAAAGAGAAGACTTCATGACAGTAAATACAAGGTTCACATCTAGATGCAAACCATTCATCAATTCCAAAAATAGACAGGCCAGAGTTAAATTTGCGAAAAAAACTCAAGAAGCCAGCTCAGTTCTGGAAAAGTATTCTATGGACAGATGAGACAAGATCAACCTGTACCAGAATGATGGGAAGAAAAAAGTTTGGAGAAGAAAGGAACGGCACATGATCCAAGGCACACCACATCCTCTGTAAAACATGGTGAGGCAACGTGATGGCATGGGCATGCATGGCTTTCAATGGCATGGGTCACTTGTGTTATTGATGACATAACAGCAGACAAGAGTAGCCGGATGAATTCTGAAGTGTACCGGGATATACTTTCAGCCCAGATTCAGCCAAATGCTGCAAGTTGATTGGACGCACTTCATAGTACAGATGGCCAATGACCCCAAGTATACAGCCAAAGCTACCCAGGAGTTCATGAGTGCAAAAAAGTGGAACATTCTGCAATGGCCAAGTCAATCACCAGATCTTAACCCAATTGAGCATGCATTTCACTTGCTAAAATCCAGACTTAAGACGGAAAGACCCACAAACAAGCAAGACCTGAAGGCTGCGGCTGTAAAGGCCTGGCAAAGCATTAAGAAGGAGGAAACCCAGCGTTTGGTGATGTCCATGGGTTCCAGACTTAAGGCAGTGATTGCCTCCAAAGGATTCGCAACAAAATATTGAAAAAAAATATATTTTGTTTGGGTTATGTTTATTTGTCCAATTACTTTTGACCTCCTAAAATGTGGAGTGTTTGTAAAGAAATGTGTACAATTCCTACATTTTCTATCAGATATTTTTGTTCAACCCTTCAAATTAAACGTTACAATCTGCACTTGAATTCTGTTGTAGAGGTTTCATTTCAAATCCAATGTGGTGGCATGCAGAGCCTAACTCGCGAAAATTGTGTCACTGTCCAAATATTTCTGGCCCTAACTGTATGTACTTCATATGTTAGGAATAGTTTCATTGAACATTTTTTCTGTTTTTAATATTTTTAATTATTTTGTTTTCAAAGCTTACATATCTCTATTATTAGTTTAAAAAAATCCAACTATCTTGACATTTTTGAACCTACTACTAGTCTTAATATTAAACTCATACTTCTTGTTCAGTAGAGATTACTTTCCAGAAGACAACGAATTATCAGAAAAGATAAAGTGAAGAGAAATGTCTAAATATAGATAACACAGTATGGACAATTCCTAGTAGATGACCATTATCATCACAGTGGTATCCCTTCCCCCACATTATAACCTTCCCACAAGTCACATATTATGCCAATCAAACATTTTCTTTTAGCAAAAGTCATATCTGTCCATATGTTCTTTGCTGTCTGTTATCTTTGTGGCTTTTGTAAACCATAGATATAAATGTTTTAACAGATTGAGTATGATGACTGCCCTCACATGCAAGAAAATAAAAGCTTAATTTAAAATGATCACTGAAACTGGAAAGCTCATGCGGAAACAATTGTGCACACCCAAATGATGAAAAATATATGAATTTTATTATATCATAAAAAGGGCAAACAAACCACACAAGATAAAAACAGTTAAAACTAAGTAGGTCCCATAACCCAAGCTGTACGTATTAGGCAAATGAAGCACGTATGAATAAGGTGCTGGGACAAGGGTCAAATGAGGAAACAACTTATTGTACAAAGCGGAGCACAATCCAAGACATCAGATTAGTATCATTCCAATTTGTTACAAGGAGCATGCATGCAATCAAGATTATTCCTAATGTTCCTGCAATTGAACCTGCTCCTCACCTGGCCATGACCCATAATCAAATAATCATGATGCCCATACCATATGAAGGCTGCAACCTGGGTGTCCGGCCGGAGCCTAATTCACAACGTCATTTCCAGCCCGCGGTCGGATGTGGATGGCCGGTGACCAAAGTTCTGGCCGACTTGCTATGACGTGGTGGATTACGTGCATGCCCGGCCTCCATTCCACAATTTATTCCTGCACACTGATGCCCTACACTTGGTGAGTACGCCTATCTCACCTGATTGAGATTAAAACAAAATATTGGGATATATAAGGCTGAACATCCACAGCATCATTTACATTCCCCTGAGGAAGCTGTCTAGTGCAGCGGAACGTGTGAGGCCCCTGGACACCCCGGTTGCAGCCTTCACATGGTATGGGCATCATGATTGTTTGACTATGGGTCATGGCCAGGTGAGGAGCAGGTTCAATTGCAGGAACATTAGGAATAATATTAATTGCATTCAAGCTCCTTGTAACATGTTGGAATTATACTAATCTGATGTCTTGGATTGTGCTCCGCTTTGTACAATAAGTTGTTTCCTCATTTGACCCTTGTCCCAGCACCTTATTCATACGTGCTTCATTTGCCTAATATGTACAGTTTGGGTTATAGGACCTTACTTAGTTTTAACTGTTTATATCTTGTGTGGTTTGTTTGCCCCTTTTTTGATATAATAAAATGCATATATTTTTCAACATTTGGGTGTGCACAATTGTTTCCGCATGAGCATTCCAGTTTCAGTGATGATTTATGTCATGCGGTATTCTGCACTCCTCTTACTTGAGAGCTGTGCATCACCATATCTCTTATTATAATTTAAAATGATAACATGAAGATATTTTACAAAAAGTATCATATGTGTCAATGGCAGGTTTTAATTTTCACAAAATAACAGAGTTTATCCATTCCCTTTAATATTCCATAATGCTAAATCAGTCAATTTCACTTCTCAGTTTTCAATAATTCCCAAGCATATGCTACTGATTAAGTAATTTTTCCTACATCCAATGTTTTTCTGTCACTGTGAGTTTGCACATTATGACACACATATTAATGTGTGATCTGCATTCAACACAAAGTCACTGGTCCAAATTGAGCTGAGAAAGTAAAATTGAGTCTTTTACTGTTCAGAATATATGAGCAATATTCATGGCTCAACAGAGCCCAAGCATCTGCAAATAAGATGAGCTGTACTCATGTCTATGTCCATAAAATAATCAGTAGCCTTCACTAATTAATTATAGGAGCAGGAAATGGTAGTATAGAATAAGATTTGCCACATACAAGCATTATAGCAATATGAATTTCTTGATATTTATTGAACAAAGCTATCTCCTCAGAGCAGCCTACTGCAGGTTAATTTGTAAATCGGCAGGGATATAGTAAAATAACAGTTTAGACTGAAGCATAAAAGTTCCTGGTGCAGAGAAATCCATTAACCTTGATGTTCACTGTGCTTGCCTGCTTATATATACACAAGCTAGGTAACTTGGTCATAAGTAGGAGCATTTTCTAAATCTTTACAGTATTAAAGAAACAGGCCAAAACATTATAACACAACAGTCCTGTTATTGCTTTATCCTTGTCAATCATTAGATATCTTGTTTTATTTCACACTAACATGATTTTCTGGATAACTTTATCAGTTTCTCACATGGTTGTGATGTCGGTACACTGTTCTTTACAACATTACTTAAGTTCATTGATGTTTGTAGGATTTAATTTACACACAGTTGTCTAATGGCCACTTTACACGTCCCGATATCGGCGTCCAACTCTGATAAAAAGTCACGTGGTTCGTGCGTTGGCCCCGATATCGTTTGTGCGTTGTATGGTGTAAATGTCCAATACAATACACGAACGATGCCAAAATGATATCGAGGATCAAATGAGCCTGCTCTCCAACGGCCCGATATTGGATGGACATTGTGGCCGGATCGTGCTGTGTGAAAGCCCAACAATGATATGGAGTACAACTTCCCCTATTCTCTACATGTAAAATGGTCATTCCTGGGTCGGCCGTACAAGGGGGCGTACACATCGCTGTTGCGTTGCCTGCCGATATCGCGCTGTGTAACATCTCCTATGCGATCTTGGAATTCTGCCCAGAAAAAGCGCGCTCCCGCGTCATTGTATCCAACATCGGACCGATGTTGGGACGTGTAAAGTGGCCATTAAGGTCCCACCATAGCATTTAAATTGAGATTAGATCTGATATTTGATTTGGCCAATACAGTGCTCTGATTGTATTCTTATTCAATCATTCTGATATAGGTTTTGGATCCTTATTTTGTTGCATGACACAGTTTCGGTCAACCTTTAGCTTTTTTAGAGATGGCCTCACATTTGACTCTAGAAAACTTGACTCAATGACTGCAAGTGGCCTAAGTCTTGTTGTTAAAACAAAATCTCAAAGTATCACTTTTTCACCATCATGCTTAACTGGTAAGAGGTATTTATACTGATATGTTGTATTTGGTTTTCACCAAAAGTTGCACAGGACAATATGGCCAAACAACTTAACCTTGTTTTGATCTGTCCAAAATACATTTTTCCAGGAAACTTGGGATTTGTTCATATGTAACTTTGCAAACTTTACTTGAGCTAACAGGTTGTTTTTAGACAGAAGATTTTTCCAATCAACCATTCCAAAGGAACCATAAATTATAACCTTAACTTGATAAGTTAATATCTCCACGAAAGTGAGGAGAAATTATAAAATGAAAACAAAAATCCAAATATTTGCCTGCTATCATTTTCCAATTCCATGCTCTAAGCTCTCTCTATTGATGTATTTCTTTTATTTATATTTCCCACCTATCCTCTGTAAAGAGAAAATAAAAGATTAATTTCATCAGTCAATCACAGTGAATGATCCACTTAGTTCTCTGCTGTTCACTCCCCATAGGATGAATATTCATGCCACATATTCACATCACTGCACAGGAGATCAGTAGGGGGGCTGTATCCTCCTCCCTATTCTCTGTGTTTTCAGCCAAGCAAGAGGTCAAATAAAACACAGAATCTCTCACAGCACAGCAGGGATATCTGCTTAGAGAAACAAATGGAGTAAATACCTTATCTAGATCAGGTAAAGCAGACCTGTAATAGCTCTCTCCCTCCATGTCCTCAACAGAACAGAAGATCCTAATGGAAACTGAAACCTGACACTACACTGAGAGCAAAGGGAGGAGGGAGGAGAGAGCTGCTGAGAAGGCATGCATACTAAATCAACAGTTTAACTCAGCTGGACTAATGATCTGTGCTTATAATGGACAGGACCAATGCAGGAGCTCCCTACAGGGTCTGAAAATGCTTATAATAAGGAAACTACAAAGTGTACGATAATATTTTACATGTTTTTAAAAGGTCTACCCTGGCACTATTCAAGGGTAATATTGGTATCGTACTGAAAAGTCGCCTGACTGTGTCCCTTTAAATATCCTGTCCAATGTTGAGGCAGGATGGTTCACGGAAATGTCTGCTTTGCTAAAACGCCAATATATATATATATATATATATATATATATATATTAGGGTGATGACAATTTTAAAAATTTTGCAAAACGAAAATTAAACCCCTTACATTGTAGGAACAATTGCATTCAAATAACATTAGTATCATCAAATTTGTAAAATATTCAAAAAAGTTCCCCCTCTTTTTCATTTCAAAATTAAAAAAAAAAGATTTTTTGTGTTTTAATTTTAATCTATAAAGAAAATATCTTTCTAAGTTGTAACAAAAAGTGGTATTTTATTCACATCTAGAACATTCTGGAATATTTTAAAATGTTTTGTAATTTAGTATTATCTTTTCTTTTTCCGTGCCAAGCTTCCAGTTTTACGATCAGGAAGTGCAGGACAGGTCATTCAGAAAATGTCTTCTAGAAATTCCAGCAACAGTGTAAAGGCAAACAGGTCTATCTGGACGAGGAATCTGCCCTACTATTCTCAACATAAAAGGGATTCCAAGTATTCTATATGTTGAAACTCCAATCTCACGCGGATGCCAACGAACTGCCAAATTCTTGGAAACTTGTTTTCTGTTCAACAGCGAGAAACAGCGACTGGATCGAATAAAAAATATGATAATGGATATAGAATTGCTCTGGAGGGAAACTCTAGACTTGCTATGAATGGCCAAATGCCTGGTTCCAGTCGCAACACTACAACGAAGCATCCTTCAATGAATTGTTAACCTCACTCACCAAGACAAAGTGCAAGAAGGCAATTAAGTGTTTGAAGGTGCACTGGTTGGTCGAGGAGTCATTAATTGACATTCCCAGATCTAACAAAAATGCTGAACGTACTGTAAAACTGATGGAGGAACTACATGCGAAATCGAAAAAAATTGAATTTTTGAATCTAAAATTCATAGGAAAAAATAATTTTTAAACACTTCTTTTGTACATATTGTACTTATAATTAACTGTTTAAGGGCCCTTTCACATCAGCGTTTTTTTAAATTTGCGGCAGATGCGGTGAAAAAACCGCATCTGCCGCAACTGCCGCATAACGGTTCCACTTGCGGCACGGTTGCGGTTTTTTCCATAGGAAGTATAGGGGGACTTGCGGCAGATGCGGCAAGTGCGGTATTGCACTTGCGGCAGGTGCGGCAGAGAAAAAAACCGCGGCTTACTGCGGTTTTTTTCTCTGCCGCACCTGCCGCAAGTGCAATACCGCACTTGCCGCATCTGCCGCAAGTCCCCCTATACTTCCTATGGAAAAAACCGCAACCGTGCCGCAAGTGGAACCGTTATGCGGCAGTTGCGGCAGATGCGGTTTTTTCACCGCATCTGCCGCAAATTTAAAAAAACGCTGATGTGAAAGGGCCCTTAGGGTGCTTTCACATCAGCGTTTTTCGTAATTCGCGGCAGATGCGGTGAAAAAACCGCATCTGCCGCGTTTGCCGCATAACCGTTCCACTTGCGGCACGGTTGCGGTTTTTTCCCATAGGAAGTATAGGGGGACTTGTGGCAGATGCGGCAAGTGCGGTTTTGCACTTGCGGCAGGTGCGGCAGCGAAAAAAAACGCGGCTGACCACGGTTCTTTTCACTGCCGCACCTGCCGCAAGTGCAAAACCGCACTTGCCGCATCTGCCGCAAGTCCCCCTATACTTCCTATGGGAAAAACCGCAACCGTGCCGCAAGTGGAACGGTTATGCGGCAAACGCGGCAGATGCGGTTGTTTCACCGCATCTGCCGCGAATTACGAAAAACGCTGATGTGAAAGGGCCCTTATACCGTATTTGTTAAAAAAACAATAAAGTTGCTTAGTTATTACTATTATCATTTCAATAATGCAAAATTGCATGTCTTTTTTTGGGGGGAAAAAACAATTTTTGCCTTATTTCATTTGAGTGAAAGGGGGAACTTTTTTTTAAAAAACAAAAGAAAGCAATACTTATTCTTAAATAACCCATAAAAGTTCCTCCATTGCACATGGTTTCATAAAAAAAATATTTTTTTTCATTACACTAATCTAATATATAAAGCTGAATGTGTGTGTGTGTGTATGTGTGTGTGTATGTGTGTGTGTATATCCGGGATTGGCATCTACACCGTCGCAACTACAGCCTCAAAATTTTGCACAGTCACACGTCTGGACCCCGAGAGGGTCATAGGCTATGTTGTGAAGTGAAATTTTAACCCTGCGCGTTCCAGTTCACCAAACAATTTTGCCCCTATCTACATAATGGGGAAAAAGTGAATGGAAAAGTGTTGGAGGAAAATCGACAGCTGTCAGCAATAGCCACAAAATTTTGCACAGTCACACGTCTGGACCCCGGGAGCGTCATAGGCTATGTTGTGAGGCGAAATTTTAACCCCGCTCATTCCAATTCACCAAACAATTTTGCACCTATCTACATAATGGGGAAAAAGTGACAGTTACCAGTTAACAGTTGTGAATGAGAGGGGCTTAATGATAGCGCCAAAGACTAACAGCACATAGCAGCATATAGTCACTAAGGTGGGGCCCCAACATCAGATATTCACCACGCACGGGGACATGTATACACACCACATGCACACAAAGAGTAACAGCAAGTGTATAGTCGCTAAGGTGCAGCCCCAATATTGGATACTCACCACGCACCCGAACAAACACACACACACGCCACAAAGAGACACACACAACACAGAGACACACATACACCCCCACGGGGACACACACACACCCTATAGCGACACATGCACTCACCCTACAGGGACACACACACACAACACAGACACACACACCACAAAGTCCCCCCCACAGGGACACACACACATAGCCACTCTATAGGGACACATGCACTCACCCCACAGGGACACACACACACACACCACAAAGAGACACACACACACCACACAGACACCCCCCCACAGGGACACACACACACATACACACCCTATAGGGACACATGCACTCACCCCACAGGGACACACATACCACAAAGAGGCACACACAACTGAGACACACACCACACAGACCACCCCCACAGGGACACACACATGCAAACCCTATAGGGACACATGCACTCACCCCATAGGGGCACACACATACACACACCCCAGGGACACACTCACCACACAGACAGACACAGATGTGCACAAATCACCTCACACAACTCGCCTCATACGTGTGCTATCTTTAATTTCCAAACATTAACATCTGATTAAAAACAGCCAATGTGCAACACATGTGCCATATAGGGAATTAAGGCAGATGTCAGTCACATGAGCTGTCTATTATGTGCATGTGTGAGGTAACATATACTGCCCGGCCAGGAGGAGGGTTTACTGTTGGCTGGAGATTTATTAGGCTGCCTATAGCAATCAATCACAGCTCAGTTTCTATTTTCTTACAGGTCATTAATATGACATATTCAAATTCTATTTTGTTATAGCTAACATCAGTTATTTATTAACCCGGGCGTAGCCGGGTACTACAGCTAGTATATATATATACAGTATATTGTGTCATTTTGCAAAATGACACTCATTACTATGAGTCCAGTATATTTCAGGAGGAAAGTTCACCTTTTCCCTTCCCTATCACCAGTTGACAGGTTCCTATAAACATACATTGATACAGAGCAACCCATCAATATCTGCTGAGAGGAGCAGAATGAGGCAGTGGGCAAATGCTCTTTTTATGAATATTTATATGCATTTTATAACTGTTCCTTAAGCCAAACAACACAATAATAATATTTTTTAAGTTGTTTGGAGACAGAAGGAGAATAAAAGTGTCCTTTCATACGCAATTTTTAATTAGGGCATAAAAGTAAACAGTACATCTAAGTGCCAATTCTGTTTTTCTTGGTCATGTTGAATACATGGAACCAAATGTTGTATTCTAGTTTTAAGGTAGGCATGTGAAGCTCTAGAACTGAAGTCCTCAGAGATTCAACTGGTTACACAGAAATCTATATATCCTGCATGGGGCTGGAGCTGGAGACGCAGCACAGGAACACTGCAATGGATTCCTTAACTGCACAAATCCGGCTCACGGTCCATGACTCAAATTCATAAGTTAAAAATGAATTGATCGAATCTATAGTTTTACATCCTATGAACCTAATAAACGTTTATTTTTTGTGTAAATAAATAACATTTTAGTTTTTAATTTTACCAAATTGTGCAGCCGGATTTGTGCAATTCATGTAAAAGAATGAATACTTGGGATATTTTGCATTGTATTACTGAAATCTGCTTATTGAAAGTTAGTCTTTGTCACAGTGTGAACCTTTGGAGTTTTCTGGAGTTAGATGTCCCTGGCCATCCAATATGTCAACAGCTGCCACAGTCACAAGTTTACTATCGCTCTAGTACTAATCTATAAATTAAGAAATCTGTAAATTTTCTAGCACCAGGCTGATGTTAATGGTTCAGCTCTGCAGAGACATTGTGTGTACTGAGATGTGCATTGCCATCTTAATTTGTAAGTAATTTAAAATGCATAGCTGGAAGAAGCCAAAGTCGAGAGAATATATAAAGTTTGAATAATGTTGAATACAGAAGAAAATTCTATTTTGTTGAAACACAATGTTATGGTTGGAGAGAAGATTTTAGGATGCATAAGGGATATGCAGAATATGTACAGAATCTGTGGTTAAAAATACATTTGCAAAGCAAGTAATCAAAAAAATCTTATTAACATGAAACTAATGATTTCAAGAAAAAGTATTATTATTTACTAAAAATAGTACTACAATAAATAATTAAGTTTTGACAAAAATGTCAGAACTCAATTTTAGATTAAATGTTATAGCTATTAAAAGCTATTAAAGAGAACATAACTATGTTTATAATGAGAACGCATGGGTCATGCGCAGGTCTGCTCATGATCATGCGCTCCCATTCACTGCAATATGTGATTTGTACGCAGGGGATGCCCGCACACAAATCACACACAATCACACATTCTCGTCCGCACCAGGAACGCGACCATGTCGCGTTCCTGGTGCGGTCGAGAGTGTGTGATTTGTGCGCGGGCATCCGCCTGCATAAAAATCACATATTGCAGTGAATGGGAGTGCACGGTCATGAGCAGACCTGCGTATGACCGTGCGTTCCCATTATAAAGATAGGGGTGGCGGTGGCTGCGGTCAGCTTGTGGATCCCCTCCTGTATCCTGCATTGGTTGTATGGTTTTCACCAGGTATGTTGGACTAGTAAATTATGCAGTGTTTAAAAGAAAAAAACTTTTTAATAGCTGGCCAGGCAACAAGCCTCATGTAGACTAGTCAGACACAAAACTCCCCAAATGGCATTTACTGCCCACTTCACTTGAATGACATATCTTTTCCAATGTGTATCGAAATAGACTTATGTGTGGCATGGTGGCTCAGTGGTTAGCATTGCAGCTTGCAGCACTGAGATCTTGGGTTCAGTTCCCACCAAGGACAACATCTGCAAGGAGTTTGTATGTTCTCCTTGTGTTTGTGTGGATTTCCTCCAGGCATTCTGGTTTTCTCCCACATTGCAAAGACATACTGGATGTATAGATTGTGAGCCTCAATGGGGACAGCATTACTGATGTATGTAAAGTACTTTGGAAGTAATAGTGCAAAGATATATTATTAAAATTATTATTATTATTATTATTATAGACTTGTCTGGCACTGGGCAGGTAGTAGCCGCCATAGACTCATCTATATGACAAGTATCCAATGTGGCTCTGTCTCTGGCCAACTTTTAAGATATGTCTTTCTCTGAAATGGTCCAGCATTTGAGAGCCTAACATTGCTGGCTGAAATCATATAGCCAGTGGCTGGTATGTGCTGTACTGTATCAGAAAGCATGCATTAGCTCTTAGGCTCCATTTAAGCCCGTTTCACAAATCTGTCTGTTATGTGGAGATGGTCTCCTACCTAAACACATAAATATATATATATACTGTATATATATATAAATATATATATATATATATATATATATATATATATACATATATATATTTATATACCACATATATATATAGGGTTACAAGACAGGGAGCAGCATAAATTGTATAGGCAGTGCAGGCAAATCAAACCTTTCTTCATAGGTTAATAGTTATAGTCCATCCAAAAAGAAATGCAGCACTCAAGTTCGTGTGTGAAAAAATAACTTTCTTTATTGTGGCATGGCACAAACAGGCGACGTTTCAGGTTACAAGAACTTTTTTTTCAAGCTTGTAACCTGAAACGTTGCCTGTTTGTGCCATGCCACAATAAAGAAAGTTATTGTTTCACACATGAAGAAGGTTTGATTTGCCTGCACTGCCTATACAATTTATGCTGCTCCCTTCCTTGTAACTATATATATATATATATATATATATATATATATATATATATCTTAAAGTTTAGAAAAAGAAAAGAGGCGGAGATGGTGTCCACCATCTCCCAGCACCCCCTCACCAACCATTCTGTACACCGATGATCACATCTGATTAAAGAAAGGAAAAAAATCTCCCCTGGTGAGTACCGCCTCTTTTCTTTTTGTAAACATTATTACAGTCTTTAATTCTGGAAGTGCATGCAACACCAACCGGGGAAAACCTCCATACCACATTCAGTATTACACCGAGCAGGTGTATAGTGCCCAGATTCCTCTCTTCACTAGCAGCATATATATATCTTAGTTGACTTGCATTAGAGGATTTCCACTGGCATAATATTGATATCTTATTCATGGGATGTGTCATCAATAACATATTATTTGGAGGTTTGGCAACCCCACTAACCAGCTAGTTTCAGCACTGTAGTTTGGGTACTGTAGATCATCTACTACTCAAATATTAGCCATCATACCCATTATGGTCATAGTATGGGGATTGCCACCAAAATGGAATGGTGAAATATCACTGTCAGTGATGACAGTGGTATTTAAGAGGTTAAAAAAAACTATTACAGTTAGCCCTTATTTCTATAAAGCAGGTGTCTGCCATGCATGGAATGGGCTCAGTAAATGAATAAGATCTTTACACTCTCATCTAACATCTGCCACACAATGTATGGCAGATACAGTTAAGAGTTAAGAATGCCATGATTGTTGTAACAGATTCATTAAATAACAGACCATAATGAACCCTGAAAGGTCTAATTGATTTATAATGAATTCACCAGAATTTTAATTTTCAAAAGTGCTGCAGTATAGTAGCTAATTTAGTGATCCAGGATGACACAGGCAGAAGGTATCCCTGTACAAGAACAATATATGGACTCTTTACAGTCCAATAGCTCATTATAATGACTAATTTCACCTGTTTTGAAAAGGGAAATGGATTTCCTTATTTCTTGGACCCCTGTTAAGCTGCACAAGTTGCACCAATGACGAGTGATGAGTGAGTAGCTATACTCGTAATGAGTAGTTTTTAACACTCACATATTTGTCCGAATAGCGAGTCTAATGTTAGTCAATTAGTGAAAGGCTCCGCCCACAGACTTCCAGCTATAAAACAAGTTTTTCTGGGATAGGGCTGGAGGGTGGGCTTTTCGCGATTTCAATGCCTAAAACACCTCGCTGTGCCCCCCATAGAGACCCAAACATTCAATCTGCTCTCCCTGAGGTGCCAGTTGACTTTGTGTACTGAAGGCAGCTGTCAATTTATGTCAGATTATTCACGATTGACACATAACTCACGAGCACCAGCAATACTGCCAAGTAACGAGCATTGCAAATACCGTACTATCCGTGCAAGTAGTGAATAGTAACGAATACATTCTCTCATCACTACAAATGACATGTTCACCTCTGATCAGAGAGCTATAGAATCCTGACAGAATGGAGCCTATGGTCACAGTAATATTGTCATGTACATGAAACAATTGGGCATTATGTGTAAGTACTTCATTTTTCAATTATCTATATCACTTTGAGAATTTGGAAATGTGTAATAAAGCCTTAGGAGATAGCTTGTATTATGGGGTCAAATTTCTTACAGATTAGAATAAAACATGTTAATCTTGTAAACTAGATCAAGGCAGATGAGTTGATTATTATATGTTTTTTTAATGTTTTTTTTCCTTGTATGCTAATATGGTTCATATATGAGTGACGGTTGATATCTATGTACATTTCATTGTTCAATTTCACATAGGCAAGACCTGCGAAGGTCTCGAAATGGCCATCGGGGTCCGTATCTCCCACGACTGAGCACCATATTGGTGAGATTCCTTATTGATGCTGCACTTGTGATCTATTTTCAGCAGCTTCTGTCCTGTTTCTGTCAGATCGCTGATTTTTGCATAAATTAGGTTTAGTAGAGATGGTAATTACTATCCTAGTTATTGTAAGCGAATTGCTACATTAATTACTTAACTTCATGCTTTGCTTATATTATGTACCCCTTTAGGGACGATCTGATTGTTAGGGCCCTTTCACATCAGCGGTAATTTCAAATCGCGGCAGATGCGGTGAAAAAAACGCATCTGCGGCGATTACCGCATAACCGCGACACTTGCGGCACACTTGCGGCAAGCCCCATGCAATGTCTATGGGGCTTGCGGTAAGGGTGCGGCAGATGCGGCAAGTGCGGTTTCGGCACTTGCGGCAGGTGCGGCCGCGAAAAAAAACGCTGCAAGCAGCGGTTTTATTCGCGGCCGCACCTGCCTCAAGTGCCGAAACCGCACTTGCCGCATCTGCCGCACCCTTACCGCAAGCCCCATAGACATTGCATGGGGCTTGCCGCAAGTGTGCCGCAAGTGTCGCGGTTATGCGGTAATCGCGGCAGATGCGGTTTTTTCACCGCATCTGACGCGATTTGAAATTACCGCTGATGTGAAAGGGCCCTTAGTGGTGCGGATTCTGGTCCTTATATATATATATATATTTACAATCATATACCTACATTTGTAGTTTATCTATTGTGATATGCTAAAAATTATAAGCTGACAATATGCATGTACTCTATGTATTTTTGTCATGATTATATCGTCTAAACTTTTTGGACAAAGGATACTCACTGCTGTGACAGTTTTTCTGCTTGATTATGATCCATGTAAAAATTCTTTGTACTATAATGCACCAATACCTGTAATGGGAGACACCCCTTTTTGGGTTGTCTGTTCTTTGTTGTGTTTTCTACCTCCTTGTCTATTTTGAAAATAAATTGTTACATTGTTATCAGATGTTTGGTCGCTTGTCTCTTGGTTATCCATAATTCTAGCGATTTATCTGCTCCATGGTATATACCCCTCCCTAATTGTGAGGGTACTTATGAGTATTTTGATGAAGGTGTTAATTTGATATACCAGGTTGGCTGATTGTTGATCGTGTGGTTTGAGATCAGCGATCCAATGATTTATCTTTACAACTTTGCAGAGTCACACGCAACGAGGTCGTAACGATGTCGCTGGAACGACTCCAAACCCGCGACGTTCAGTGATATCGTTAACGATGTTGTGCCGTGTAACAGGGCCTTTACAGATATTTTTTAATAGTGAAGAATTGATGGAAATGCATAAATGCAGTCCAAAAAACTTTTGATTTAATAAAGGTACTTGTTATTCCAAGTTTTACCAGACTTTCCCTCTTTCTTTCAGAGAGTTCATATATTGCTTATCAATGTTCGAAAGGTGGGAGGCCATCCTCTGTGACCACCATCATTAGGAAATTGTTAGAGGTGCTAAAAGAGTGCTGAGCCACATCTTTAAACTTAGCTTCTTGTTAAATCCATATAGTTCCTTAGAACTGGTTAATGATGAAATATATAATCTACCAAAAAAAACAAAACAAATGGAGCCACACAGAGTGAGGTAGTGCAGTGCTTTGTAAGCACTTATGGAACTTTCTAATGGTCTGCAAGATTAATTCTAAACAGCTGATTAAACATCAATGGATAATATACATGGTAGGGTAAACTTACCAAAACTGTCATATTATTTGCTAGTTTTAGTTGATATTTCATTGGTCTAAAATCCTATATATTAATTAAAATTGGTGCATTTTTAGCTGTCCTTAGACCAATTTGTGGTCAATATTTGTTAAAAACGTTGAGCCCATGGTGGCACGGTGAATCCGCTACCTACATCATAATCCTAGCCCCATTTCTCAACAAAAAAATTATAACCCCATTCACGACCAAGGATGTATATATATATTCTTGGCCATGTCCCGCCCCTGATGCAAGCTCACGCGCTGAGCTCGTAGTCTCTGACACACATCTCAGTTGATCTAATCTCAGCTCAGAAATCAGCTGAGATGTATAGCTAACACCACAATCAGATCAGCGATCTTATTAGTGGTGTTAACCTTTTGGATCATGCTATCAATCACTGAAATGCGGGGATCATGCTGCATCGCACCATGATCAGTGGTCTCATGAAGCAATCAAAGGACTTCCACTGTTACCTAGACAGCCCAGGGCCATCTGGTGAGCCCAGAAGCTGCCCTGAATCATTTCCTGCCAGTGATAACCCAGTGACATCACCGGCAGGGAGTGATCATTTCCCCCTGTGCTGTAGCCCATCCAAACATAACAGAAGCAATCACACTGTGGAGCACTGAGACCCTCTAGTGGGCAAAGTAAAGTAATGAAAAAAAACTAAAATTTGTAAAAATATGAAAAAAAAATCCTAAAATTTCAAATTATCCCCCTTTTGCCCCACTGAAAATAAAACTATTAAAAAAAATAAAAATAGACACACATTTGGTATTTCCACACTCAGACATCTCCAATCTATCAAAATATAAAATCAATTAATCAGATATGTAAACTACATAACACAAAAAAAGTCCAAGCGCCAAAACTGGCGGCACAGTGGCTCAAGTGGTTAGCACTGCAGCCTTTGTAGCACTGAGATTCCCATCAAGAACACTAATTCCCTCCAAGAACACTAAGGACAACACTAAGGACAACACTAAGGGTACCTTTACACGCGGCAACTTTTCTAGGAATTTCACTGGCAACTTACTGGTTGCAGTGAAATCAAGGACACATTGTTCTATTTTGTTGCTGTGTACAAATGGAACAATGTGTCCATGATTTCACTGCAACCAGCAAATTGCCAGTGAAATTCCTAGAAAAGTTGCGCGTGTAAAGGTACCTTAAGGACAACATCTGCAAGTATGTTCTCCATATGCTTGCGTGGGTTTCCTCCGGGCAATCCAGTTTCGTCCCACATTGCAAAGACATACTGATAGGATGTTTAGATTGTGGGCTCCAAAAGAGACAGCATTACTCATGTATGTAAAGTGCAATGGAATTAATAGCACTATATAAATGAATACGTATTATTATTAAAAGTTTGCTTTTCTGGTCACCGCAACATTGTTATAAAATGCAATAATGGGTTATCAAAACATTGCATCTACCCAAGAATGGTATCATTAGAAATTTCATCTCAAGCCACAAAAAGTAAGCCGTCACACTACTGTAGATCGAAAAAAATGAAAACGCTACAGGTCATGGAAAATGGGGCAAAAGTGCAATTTCTTTTCTTTAAAAGCTTCTGAATTTGTTTCATCATTTAACAGTAAAGGTATACATGCTTGGTATCTACGAACTCACACTGACCTGAAGCATCATTGCAACATGTCAGTTTTACCATATAGTGAACATGGTGAATAAAAAACCCAAAAAACAAACATGTAATTGCACTTCTTTTGCAATTTCACCGCACTTGGATTTTTTTTCCCATTTTCCTGTACAGTATATGGTAAAATAAATGATGTCATTCAAAAGTACAACTCATCCTGCAAAAAAACAAGCCCCCATATGTGCAGAAAAATTAAAAACTTAATGCTCTTGAAAGAAGGGGCGGAAAAAACAAAAATGGAAAATGGAAAATCGCCCGGGCTGAAGGGTTTAATCATTAATGTAAATATGATGTCTTCCTAAATGTGACACTTTTCCAAAATCCAAAGGTGAACCAAATTTATTGATAAATTTCCTTAGGTTTGCTTTCTGTTTAATAAATAAATCTTTGTTTAATAAAAGATATCTTTTTTTTCTTTTTAGCATAAAATCCAAACACTTTGATTTACAACATATTGGGAAAAATTTAGGAGACAAAGTCAGATCTTCAGTTAGTGAAAAAATGTATTAATGTAGCTGATGTGATGTTTTAGCTAATACAGCCAAATATATGTGACATATTTCTAGTTAAACATTTAGGCAAATCATCATTTAACTGGCTGTCCAATACATTTATATGTATATACTGATAACCTATTCTTAGTGTATATCATCAATATGAGATCATTCTAATAGTGGTGGTTCAGCAGCACCACACTGTGGCAACTATACAGTTGATAGAGCTGTGCTGTTCCAAACTGCCCTCCTTGACATGTCCTAGATCGTTGATGGCCATCTTTTCTACTCAGTGTGAATCGACTTTCATCCGTGAACAGCACTGAAGCCCCATGGTCCCTCATCCAGCGTAGATACTCTTTGGCTCACGCAAGATGATTATGCCTGAGCCTGGTGGACACAGACTGCGCTTATGTCAATGGTTTTGAATAATCTGATGTGACCCTTGGGTGGCCCTTACCTCCTTTAAATGTGCCTTCAGTTGTGTGGCATTCATCATCCTATTCGGTAGGGCATTGCTCAAACTAGAGTGGTCATCAGTGTGAGGCATGGCCAAAGGACAACCACTTTCTTTCCTTTCTGTGTCTTTCTAGTCATTCTGTTGAAACCTGCTGATAAAACTGTGTGACACTCTAAGGCTAGGGTCATACTTGGCTGCGTTTTTGAGGATATTTTTGGCAGCCTGCATTTTTGGACTGTGTTTTTGATGTTAGGTCTGGAGCAGCCTTAAAAAAGGCAAGCAAAAACGCATGGTACCATTTAGTGCCATGCATTTTTGCATGCATTTCCCATAGGGCCCCGTGTTACAAAAATGTATGCGTTTTTGAAAATCACCAAAAAACGCAGCATGCAACGTTTTTTGGTGCTTAGCCAAAAAACGCATTCAAAAAATGCATGGCACTTTGTCCATGAGCTTTTTGCATTGGTGGCTATGGATGCATTTTTCCATGCATTTTTCACAAAAGACAAGTGTGAAAAACGCATGGAAAAAACACATCCACGACGCCAGTGTGACCCTAGCCTACGTTACATCTGTCTGAGAATATCCTGCTTAAAACCTTGCAATGGCAAAGTAATGTTGGTCAATTGTTAAGTGACCAATTTTAAGTAAACCACAAAAAATATTGGGCAATTCATGGATCAAACAGCTCTCATGAATTTTGCCTTTACGTTTTTTGTTAGAGAACAGCAAGTTGTACAAAAAGAACTGAAATGAACAGTTGGACATGTCCATACAAAAGTGTAGAGAAGGTCACATTAAATTTACTAGAAAAGATTAGAGTGCATTTTAGGTTCATCCTAACATTTCACCCGAAAGTTAAATATCACTATTTTTTGTGAATAGTGTATACACAGTGTGAAATCATTACATATATCAAATTGTTCACATGGCATGTGCATGACATATCAATCTCATATGATTGCTCACTTATGTCATCAAAGGACTAGTAAACTTCCCATGTTTACATAATGTGATCATAAACACAATCACATCTCTATATCTATGCTCAGACATGAACAAGTCCTTACTCCTGTGTTGATGGGCTGTAACAACAATGCACATGACACATAGGATGACACATTGGAAATTAAAATTACAACCCATCTCAGAGAGGGTGCTTTCACATCTGCGTTTTTCGTAATTCGCGGCAGATGCGGTGAAAAAAACCGCATCTGCCGCGTTTACCGCATAACCGTTCCACTTGCGGCGCGGTTGCGGTTTTTTCTATGCAATGTATAGGGGGACTTGCGGCAGATGCGGCAAGTGCGGTTTTGCACTTGCGGCAGGTGCGGCCGCGAAAAAAACCGCAGCTTGCTGCGTTTTTTTTCGCGGCCGCACCTGCCGCAAGTGCAAAACCGCACTTGCCGCATCTGCCGCAAGTCCCCCTATACATTGCATAGAAAAAACCGCAACCGCGCCGCAAGTGGAACGGTTAGGGTGCTTTCACATCTGCGTTTTTCGTAATTCGCGGCAGATGCGGTGAAAAAACCGCATCTGCCGCGTTTGCCGCATAACGGTTCCACTTGCGGCACGGTTGCGGTTTTTTCCATAGGAAGTATAGGGGGACTTGCGGCAGATGCGGCAAGTGCGGTATTGCACTTGCGGCAGGTGCGGCAGAGAAAAAAACCGCAGTAAGCCGCGGTTTTTTTCTCTGCCGCACCTGCCGCAAGTGCAATACCGCACTTGCCGCATCTGCCGCAAGTCCCCCTATACTTCCTATGGAAAAAACCGCAACCGTGCCGCAAGTGGAACCGTTATGCGGCAAACGCGGCAGATGCGGTTTTTTCACCGCATCTGCCGCGAATTACGAAAAACGCTGATGTGAAAGGGCCCTTATGCGGTAAACGCGGCAGATGCGGTTTTTTCACCGCATCTGCCGCGAATTACGAAAAACGCAGATGTGAAAGCACCCAGACATCAGTGCAGAGTTCCCCTATATATTTGATTATATCTACTACTTTGTGTTGCTATACAGAACCTGTAAAGAACAGCAGATATGTCTACCAGTTCCTTTTTATTAAATAGATGGTGATCAAGTATCAGTTTCTCAATGCAATTTTCTTGAATTAACAACTTTGTGGAAAAATAATAGATCATTATCTCACTGAAGGCCCAGGGGTAGCTTATTTCTTTGATAGATATAAGTAAGCATCAATTGTGATGCTCTAATACACATACAGCTATATAGAGGGGTTACATAGAGGACACCCAATCAATACAGTGTTGAGCTAGTGCAATAATATGAGAACATATAACTAGTTTAGAACCTGTAGTATCCTTTGACACTAATCTTCAATAAAGTCTTAACCGTGACTTAAAAATAATTTTAGCTGAATTTTTTAGAAGAAATACTATTGCAAATAAGGTTACAGAATAGGCTGTCTCTGGAGTGTCGAATATTGCTAGCGGTTACCTTTTTTACAATATCTTCAAACTAGCTGGGGACGTTTGTTAACCTCACCTAATCTCATCTAATAGAATAGAATTGATCAAAAGTGATGGAATCATCCAGTATGACTATAGTCTCAGTAAGATTAGACTTCCACTATATCATGTAGGCTGCACATGAGCGTATAACTTGGACAAATGTTATCCGATATTTTATTGAATAGCACTTGATCTAATCTTATACTATAGGGCTAGGCCAAGCTGTGTAATTTTTCTCATGCCAATTCAACATAAGAAAAAAATTACAGCACACTGTGATTGGCAACATAAATTTGATGGCATGTACCCATTCAAGTGTATGGGTGCATGAAAAGCATCGGACTGCACTCAGATGACAGCTGGGTACTGTCCGATTTCCACAATCTCAGAGAATGAAGAAGATGGAGAAATATAGTTTTTTTGTGTTCTCTTGCAATGTGATCCAATACTCTCATCCAAGAGAATGGATCACACTAAGTAGACCCTATGATTATAATCTGTAAAAGTTTGATAAGAGCATCATTAGCAAAATCGGCCTGCTTGGCTCGCATGAGAGAATCTTTGGCCATCGGACTGCAGTCTTAAGCTGATCATCGTGTGTGTTGTACATTTGTATTAAAATGTAACTCTGTCCATTGTAATGACAAAATATTGGAAGTCCTATTAATTTCACTACAGGAGCTTTTATGATATTGTATTCTAAATCTGTGGTATTAAATTGTTCCCACTTTGCAGCTAATACCACTTCCTTTTTTGGGAAGCCTTTCTACAAGATTTTGGAGTATGTTAGTGGAAATTTTCATCCATTTAATAAGAAATACATTTGTGAGGTAAGACAATGAATGTTGTATGTTGATGAGCAATGTTACCACTTAATTTACTGGGTACAGCAGTTCTGATACAATCAGTTTTTAGAATTAGCAATGAAACAGAGCTCAGAAAGCTGCTCCCTCCACACCTGGTCCTCTACATTTAATATCTAGAGAAAGTGAGATGCCAATCACAGCAGGAGATGTGCTGGACTAGCTGACTGTGATGGCACAGTTATTTTCAATGAGTGTCGTGGGTAGTGATGGACGAGTCCTAAATTACTCGGAATCGCTTGACTCTAGCGAGTCCGAGCCCGGGTCTCGCTACTCGTTGCGAGTCTAGCGAGTCCAATGTTAATGAATGGGGAAGCGAGTAATAGCGAGTAATGTGCGATTTACAAATTGCAGATGTGTCTCGGAAGCTTCAGGCTCTATCTGCTACTCTCCGAGTTTCCCAGCGTTTACTCCACAGTAACCAGCCCAATGCAAATCAACTTGCATTGGATTCCCTACTGTGCCAGTGATAGCAGGGAAACTCGCAGAGTAAGAGCTGTCTGCTCTGTGCAGCTCCAGGGTCCTAGAGCCCGCCTGCTGCCTGATGTAGCAGAGCTGAGATTGTTCTCAGTCTGCTCATTCCCTGTGCATAGACATCTATATCTATGCACAGGGGATGTAGCAGAGAGGACATCGCGTTTTGGACTACGTCGGACGGAAGAGGATTTTTTTAATTAAAGATGGAGTCCCTAATGGCTTTTTTTTTTATTTCTAATAAAAAATTTCTCTGTGTGGTGTTTTTTTTAACCCTTTATTGGAGATTCTTAGTGGCTGGGTCAAACCTGACCTGACATTAAGAATCTCGGGCTTAATACCAGCTTGTATAACAAAGCTGGTATTAACCCCTTTATTACCCAGCGTGCCACCGCCACCAGGGCCGCTGGAAGAGCGGGTTTCAGCGCCAGAGGATGGCGCTTCAATGAACGCGCCATCTTCTGGGGCGGCTGCGGGCTGCAATTTGCAGCGGGGGGTGCCCAGAAAGCTTGGGCCTCCCTGCGCTGCGGATTCCAGCCCCCAGCTGCTTAGCTGTACCTGGCTAGACATAGAAATTGCGCGGAGCCCCATGCTTTTTTTTTTATTATTTCATGAAATTCATGAAATAATAAAAAAAGAGGGCTCGCCTATATTCTTGTGTCCGGCCAGGTACAAATAGGCCCCATGGGGGTTGGGGGCAGCCCGTCGCTGCCTGCTGGATCCGGCGAGAGGAGGAATAAAAGGATAGAAATCGATTTGGCTCTTTGGTGAGTTTATTTAACCCTGAAGCAGCGCGGACCGTGAGACACCAGCACTCCCATCATTCCTCTAGCTGAATTTGTCTGACAATGGTAATCTCCTGAAGCTAAAACAAACATTGCAAGTAAGCAAGTGCACACTGTGTGATAAGAGACACTTTGCTGAATTTTGTGTTAAAGGGAACCTGTCACCCCAAATCACCTTCCTAACCTGTTAATACCTGTCCCTGCAGCCTTACAATACTTTCTAACACATCCCTGTCTGACGCTTTTTACTAATCTATAAGTACAATAAAGTAGTTAGCAAACTTACGAAATTTCTGACAGAGGGGCTTTCCTCCAAGCATTTTTTGACCGGTAGGCGGGTCCCCTGTGTCGCGCTACCCCTGCCTCGTCGCTCTAATATGCCCTAATGGGCGTCATTACACAATGCAAACTCGGGCATGATTTAAATATCGCGCCCGCAACGTCACCTCTGCGATGCAGTTATGTGACGCTGGGATCGCGTCACTTCCGGTCGCACACAGGCAGACTTCAGCATGCAATCTGTGCATGCGCAAAGTCTGCCTGTGAGAGACCTGCGACCAGAAGTGACGCATCCCAGCGTCACATGACAGCGTCGCAGCAGTGACGTTGCAGGTGTGATATTGAAATCGTGCCCGAGCTCTGCATTGTGTAATGACACCCATTAGGGCGTATTAGAGCAACGAGGCAGGGGTAGCGCGGCACAGGGGACCCGCCTACAGGTCAAAAACGCTTGGAGGAACGGCCCCTCTATCAGAAATTTCATAAGTTTGCTAACTACTTTATTGTACTCATAGATTAGTAAAAAAATGTCAGACAGGGATGTGTTAGAAAGTATGGGAAAGCTGCAGGACATGGTATTAATAGGTTAGGAAGGTGATTTGGGGTGACAGGTTCCCTTTAACCTCTGCAGCAGATTCCCTTTAATGATTTCCTTAATGCTTAAGAATACAGATAAATACTAATCCATTATGCATTGCCAACAGGGAGGTATCTGATTGGCTCTATATTAATTTTGCAAGACAATGACCTAGAGCATTCAATGTTATTATTTTTTTGGTCATCAACTCATTATCTCTTATGAGTTTTATTAATTTTGTTAGGACACTTGTCAATCTTCCCAATTACGCTTTTTTCCCAATAAGATGCAGCTTTGTTGATTCTTACTGTGTTGTTAATTTACTTGAATGTGCCAGTCTTTAGCATACCTTAACCTCATTAAAAATGCTTCGCTGAATGCATATTTTATAAGAGTATAAATTACCCGGGTTCATGACATTTTACCTTTTTCACTGCTTCAGAGATACCTATTATTTTATTTGCCATCAATGTTTCTTTGGCATTTAAATAGCAATCCATTAGTGCTTAATGGTTTTCAGTGCTTTGAGCTATGTATCTGGAAACACTATGTCTTACATAAGAATCTTTAATGACTGTATCTGTATAAGCCAGCCTGTTATTATATTGCAGCTGTCAGGGTGTGAAGATTCTCTGCATATTCTAATAACTAGGAGGTTGTACATTGTGATAAGAAAGTGCCAACATGTCAATAGGCTTATGAATGTGGCATTTTGCCACTGGCAAGACTGGAAGGAAAGAATATATCTGAGCATTTTGTAGATAGCTATGATTTCATATAGTTTATAGTATTGAGCAACAAAGTGAGCATACAGTATTGCAACAGTCCAGAATATAATATACACCTTGAATTTTACTAGGAAAATCTAAGTTACTTTGTCGATCTATAACTACACTGGTGGGTTGCCAATTTTGCAGAAACTTCAGGGCAATCTGTAAATCTAGGGTATCTCCTAAAAAAATCATGTTGTCCTTAATTTGTTTTTGTAGCTGAAGAAACTTGTACAGACTATTTTTAATATAATTGTCATCATTTTACAGTTTAAGTGAAAGACGTTGATCTCTTCCTATCAGAATTGTAGAGAAATATCACTTATAATCATTATAATTTATTATTGTTTTCCAATATCTTCATAAAAAACATTTCTGTCCATGATTTTTTGATGAGCTATCTACAAAAACAAATAAAAATTCAAGTTGGTAACTCTGCTACCCATCAGTTATATCACTCTCTTATCATATAGAGATAAAATGAACATATTGTTGTGGTACAGGAGGGTTTTCAATAAGTAATAACAAAATCATAGTATTTGATTTTCTTATCTGTTACTCAAACATAGATAAGTAAATTGTATGGCTGTTCAATTATGACACTTTCAGTTTTCAATGACTATATGCTGGGGTAGTATGCGAATCGCGGAGCTGAGACCTCAGTTGAACCCGCTAACATCACCACTCTTACAGCTGCAGCTATGTCAGTGTTGTCCTGAGGCCGCAGTGATCAGTCACATTTCTTTATGTGACGCGCACTGCAACCTAAGGATGTAGCAGAGACGGGATCTTCATGTGATGTTGTGTCTATGGATTACATGCAAGTGTGTTTTGGGGGTTAGCAAATTGGAAAACAAGGATGTGGTTTTTGTTGTTTCGTATTTAAAAAAATATTTTTGTGTTTTTTCTTTGTACTTACACAATTAGTAATGGTGGGGTCTCATGACACATCTCCCAGTTCTTATCCAGTATTTTGCAGCAGCTGTGATTTATTGACAAATCACAGTTTTTCAATAACCCCATATATGAACCAGTTACCACTCCACCAGGTTAAATAGGATGAGCTGGTTAAAGTGCTAGGATTTGGCACATCTATTAATGGGCCAATTTTGGGGCAGCTGAGGGCTGTTATTTTTAGCCTAGGAGGGCCAAATAACCAAGGTTCTCCTCAGACTTAGTAAACCAGCGCCCTGCTTTCTTCTTTATCTTGGCAAGGTATCAAAATTGGAGGGGGCTCCATGTCATTTTTTTCTAAATACTTTACTTTATTATTTAGAGGAAAACCTACTTGTGGTCCTCCATTATATGATACCCAGTCAAGTTAAAGGACACAGATGAACTGTCTGTATTATCTGGGCGGGGTAAAAAAGCCTTTTTTCAATAATTTATTTATTTTTACACTAGTGTGTAGGCAACTACCAGCACAGAGAGTAGTAGGCGCAATCTGACATCAACCAATAACAGGCGCTGTCATAAAGGGTGGGCAGGGAAGCAAGAAATATCCATAATGTTTAATGAGTGGACTTGGAGCAGTGTGGGTTGCAGTGGCATGTAAACTTGGTAAGTATAATTCTCATGCTTTAGGCTGGGTTCACTTGTGGCATATTCACCACATATTTACGCAGCTATGCTTTTTTTGCAAGCGTTTTGCGCAAAAAAGAACAACTCCATTCAGATGCCTTTTCCGGTGTGCTTTTCCAATCCCATTCTATAATGTGGCCTATGGAAAAAGCACGCCAAAAAAGGTGCAAAGAGTTGACATGGTCAATCTTTTTGCGGACACGCTTTGCAGTGAAAGCCTATCCACAAAAAGACGTCAGAATACTCGCGTCTGAGCACATTTAGCAAAAGCCATAGCTTTTTGCTGGAATGCGTTTCCAGTGTTGAGTTTCACTGCATTTATGCTAGAGCTCAAAAGCGCAGTGTAAATGCAGGAATACATACCAAATACGCCACTTGTAAATCGAGTCTTAATCCCCATTTTGCACTGGTAAAAATTGTTGTTTGGCTGCACTGCAAAATTTTAACAGGCTTTATCTGGGTAGTCAAATCTGAACATATAAATTGGACTTCTCTTAGAAGCCTGTGTTTGGGGTCCGTGCGCAAACACTAGGTGTACGGTATGGACCATGAACAGTTCAAGTTTGGCACAATTGAGGAATAGTTTTTACAGATGGCATCAGTTGAATAGATTGCTTTCTTGTCTAATTTCAATGCAGGAAATGTTACTAACGTGGAATGCCACATTCTGACATGGGTAATTAAGAAATTCACCACTGCAAATCTATACCAATTAACAATCTATATTAAGCTATGAGCTGACACAGGATTTCCTACATTTTTGTGGCGATTGTCCCAAGTTTTTTTTACTTTTTTTTTTTTTACAAATCTGCAGTCCAGCACATTCCCTGCAAAGTTAAATGAATTATAAGAATGACCCGCACTACAGTCTATGGCTGTGGAGCTCTGGTTAAGCCACAGCTGGCTATGAAGGTAACACAGGACCTGTCCCGCTACTAAATTGTGGTGCTGTGCCTTTGTTTTCAAAGTCCCAAAGTTCATTTGAAATAATAGTAGGCAGCACTCACCAAATCTATTTCATCAGGATATCTTTATTCCTTTATTTCAAACTTCACACGAGTGACTGCCAGCAAGGTGGTGATGCGGGGTGCTTCCAGGGACTACACGTGTTTCGCTCAAGTGAGCTTGAATGAGTCAACCCGTTGAAGCTCCCTTGAGCAAAACACTGAACGCACCCCACATCCTCCACCCCCTGGCAGTCACTCGTGTGAAGTTTGAAATAAAGAAATCTCGATGTAACAGAATAGTAAGTGCTGCCTACTATTCTTTCAAATTCCCTGCAAAGTGTATAAGGAAATTAGAAGTGCTGTGCCTATGCTGCGTTTTGGCACACATTTATCATAGAAAACAATCTGCGCATGTAATTTCTTGTTGAGTATTTTGCCATGAACTCACAGACCTCAATGTTAGCTCTTAAATATGTAGCAAATATGCAGCGCTGTTCACACAGTGAGTATTTGCTGTATATTTAGTGCAAATTGTGCGCCAATGACATGAGACTCTGCTGTAAAAAGAACACAAAAACATCGCTCATTCCCATCTCTATTATTCCAACACAAACACTCCACAAGCGTGTTACTCTAGATGACGTCAGGTGACCACACTATGACGTCATCACTCTCACGGTATGAGCCGAATCTCAGTCAGTTTTGTTTCCCACTATGAGCAGTCTTTGTAAAGTACCTTTGGGAGGGTTTCTGTGGGAATAATAAAGATGGGAATGAGGCATGTGTTTGTGTTTTTTTTTAAATAAATATTTTTTCATGGTTTGGTTTATTATTTTCTATTTAGTTAGAGGTTCATAATGGCCAGGTCTAACATTGCCCTGACATTATGAACCTTGGGCCTAGTGCCAGCTTGCAAAATTCAGCTGGCATTAACCCTTTATTACTCAGTCTGCTACCACCACAGGGCAACTGGAAGAGTCGGTACAGTGACAGAAAATGGTGCTTTGATAAATGTGCCATGTTCTTGGGTGGCTGCGATCTGCACTTAACAGCACAGGATTCCCAGGACCCCCTGGCTGCCCAACACTAAGTATTCCAGCCCCAGGTTGCCAAGTTTTACAAAGCTGGAAAAAAAAAAAGCAAAGCTCTACATATTTTTTTTTCAATATTTCAAAAAATAATTGAAAAAAAAGGGCTCCCCTGATTTTATTTACCGGCCAGATAAAAATAGGCAGCTGGGGAGTGGGTGCCAGCCCATAGTTGCATGCTGTATCTGGGCTGGTGACCAAAAAACAGTGGAGCCCTACTTCACATTATGACATCAAGAAACTCTTTTTTTCTTTCTCCAGCCTTTAGTCTATTTTTATTTACAGTCACAACAGTGGACAATTGCTAAAAAAAAATCCACAGCAAAATCTGCATGAAAAAATGCAGCAAAAATGCTCCGAAAGACCACCAACTTATCCGTTTGGATCTTTGAAACATGGTGCAGATTTTGAATGTCAAAACTGGGTAGCACCATTGCATCTCAGAACATCAGCCTGACGTTTGGGTTTTGCTGCAGGTTTGCTGTTGATTCTGGAGTGGCCACTGATTTACACCAATCACTTTGTCATACAAGTTACAATATCAGCTCAAGTTTGCAGAACATCTAGCCTACCTATTCCTGTAAAAACACAACATATTCATGGGAATTATGGCCCCATTCACACACTGCTTTTTTGCTGGTATTTTTATGCACAAGCTCAAAAAAAGCCAGGAGTGGAACAATCAAAACCGGGAGTGGCACACTCAGAGGAAAGATCTAAGGCTGCCTTCACATTTGCGGACCCCTCCACAGCGTTCTGCGGAAGGGGGTCCGCAATGTGAGCACAGCACCGCCAGCCCCAATTTTATAATGGGAGTGCACGGTGCTGCGTTGACAGCGCATGACAGTGCGCACCAATTCACTGCTACTATGTGGTATGTGCGCATGCGGATGCCTGCGCACAAATCACACACTCTCGCCCGCACCAGGGAGCAACATGTTGTGTCCCTGGTGCGGTCGAGAGTGTGTGATTTGTGCGCAGGCATCCGCCTGCGACAGATCACATATGGCAGTGAATGGGTGCGCACGGTCATGCGCTGTCAAGCGCAGCACCATGCGCTCCCATTATAAAGATAGGGGCTGGCGGAGCTGCGCTCACATTGCGGATCCCCTCCGCAGAACCTGCGGAGGGGTCGCAAATGTGAAGGCAGCCTAATAGAAACAAGTACTCCACTTATATGTTTAATCTACCACTCCTGGTTTGTGATGAGCTTGTGCTTAAAAATACGCAGCAAAAAAAGCAGTGTGTGAATGGGGCCTATGACTGATATTATAGTGTCCATTTGACTGGCATTATGTGGTCACTACAGCTGGCTTTATGTATGCACAGAGATACTTACAGTTACTGTTTTGGCTGTCACCGCTAAATGCCACTTATCTATGGAGTACATGCAGTAATGTAGTTTGGATGCTCAGACAGTCATTGTTGGAATTCAGATGTATCAAAAATTGGCATGTGAGTAAATGTGCTATATTTTAACATGTATTCTGCATATAATTTCTTTGGAACAGGGACATTGTTTCGTAGGATAATGTTTTGATTTTAAATTGTTAAAGATTATGTTACAGCAATTTTGCCCTTAGAGAAAAAATGTGAGAAATATTCATTAAGACGGAATCCCTGGATAAAAATCTTTACACCTTCATTATGTATTATTGAGCCCATTACTTGCTTAATTTAATTTGATTCTCTTTATTTCTATGTTAATATGTACAAATATGAAATATACGATATGTTATGTTATTCTTGTAGATGTTTTAACATATTTTTTATCTGTATAAAGAAGTTATCTGCTCCGGTATTTCCACTTTACTTATTTCCCCTTGGTTTCCCCAATTTTTCCATGCCCTTTTCTTATTTGTATGTTCTCTGTTGTTGTTACTTAAGTATTCACAATTTCAATAAAAATATCACACAAGATTATGGTACAGGTGATATTGTTGCAACGGCATAAGAGGTTGTCATACATTGGGAAAGAAATAATATATTTTTGCTCTTTGTGCCATGACAGACAATAATTTATGGACTTTTCTGTTTTTGCCATATAGTTCCTTACAGCTACTTTATGTAGAGAATGATGTAAGGTATACTGAATGGTTGAGAAGACAGAATTACTCAGGGATGCTAAGCTTAGAATAAAATCAATTTGATGCATCTGCAAGAAAGTCTATTTAGTGAAGGTGTATGGTCCTGTTAGTGTGTTCCCTGGAGCCTGCCGTACACCCAGCGCTCTTTATAGTCCTATTTGACCTGTACGTATTTGTCTTTTTTAAAGCACAGTAATTCTTCTTCATAATTTGTAATGCAGTGTTGAATTTGTCAGCTTCAAGAGGTTATAAATGATCTACTTCCTGAACTTTTTCACAATCTAAGCTTAACAAGAGAACATATATAAAATTTACCATAATACATTACAATTCAGGAGTTCTCCTTAGGTGTACAATATGGTAGGACACATTTTTAACTCCTTCAGCCATCAATTTTCTGAATTTTGTTTTCATTTTTTCCTTCTTTTCTTCCAAGAGTCATATTTTTTTTCCATCAATGCAGCCGTATGAGGACTTGTTTTTTTTTTTGTAGGACAAGTTATAATGTTGAATGACACCATTCATGTTGCCACATACTGTACTGGAAAAGAGTGCAATTCCACAATGTTTTGGGGTTTTGTAATCACTATGTTCACTACATGGTAAAATTGGCAGTATCATTGCCCAGGTCAGTATGAGTTTGTAAATGAGGATCAGGAAGGGGGATTGGGAGATCAGCTCCACTCAATACTCACAGGACTCCCAGGCTGAACCGGAAAAGCAGCTGGCATGCCACCTATTGCAATAATAAATTGAAGAAATCCAGTGCCAGAAATGTGTTTTTTCTTTCTCTTTATTTATGTGACATTAAAAACATCGCAGATGTGACCCTGAAGGGTACGCTATACGCGTTTCAGGGACTTGCTCCCCTTGGTCGTTAGCACCAATGACTAAGGCTGCCTTCACACTGTGGTCAGGTCTGATCCGGGGCTGTCAGGGGTGATCCTGACATCCCCGGGCCGGATCAGCACACAGAACCGGAGGGCTAATATGCCCTCTGGTCCGCTGTGTAGCCGAACGCAGCTGCCGCTGCTGATGATTCAGGATCCACGGCTCGCAGGGAGCCAGCCGCGGTCCTGAAATAACAGTGGCGTGCAGCCGCAGGTGACCTGTTCCTGGATCCTCCTAGATCGGGGCAATCCGGCCCCATAGGCTCCCATGTTAAGGGAGCACCAGATTGCCCCGGGAGGATCCGGGAGATGACAATTTTGGGGAGATTGTTCTCCCCGGACACAAAAACATTGCAAGCAATGTTTTTGTGTCTGGGAGAAAAATCCGACTTCTCCCGGATTCTTCCAGAGAGATGGAAGCCGGATGGCAGATAGCTGCCATCCGGTTCCATCCGGTCCCATAGGATACTATGGGGCCAAAATACGGTCCGGAGCTGTCACCCCTGACAGCCCCGGATCGGACCTGACCATAGTGTGAAGGCAGCCTAACAACAAAGAGGAGAAAATCCCTGAAACTCGTATACGCTCCCCTCCGGGGTCACATCTGTCATGTTTTTAATGTCATGTACATAAAGAGAAAGAAAAACCGAATTTGTGGCACCAGATTTCTTCAATTCATGAGTTTGTAAATATGAAACACGTATAATTAAATTTTTAATTTAAGTGGTGAAAAGAATTCACCAATTTGTCAAAAAAAGGAATTGCACTTTAGTCAACATTTCCGAGAACCATAACGTTCCTAGTTTTTGGAATCTGGGCTGTGTGAGGACTTATTTTAATTGTATCATTTTGGTGAGGATGTGATATTTTGATCACCTCTTATTGCATTTTATTGAAATGTATTGGCATTATAAAAAAAGTAATTCTGGTGTTTTTTTTTCTTATTATGACCTTTACAGACCAGATTAATTTATTTGATTTTTTGATAAATTGGGCATTTCTGAAAACAGTAATACCAAATCTATGTATTTTTTTTAATTGTTTCATTTTTAATGCGTCGAAATGAAAGTGATGTGAACTTTTGGGTTTTTTAATTTTTTAATGTTTTTTAAAAATGTTATTGTTTTACTAGTCCCCTTGTGGACATGCAGCTTTGGACGACGATCTTTTGCACATCCTGTAAGAGAGGTGCTTCAGCACTGCTCTGTACCACACAAATAATCATCTTCTGTGAATACTGGCACTCAGCCAGCATTCACAGAAAGTTCATCCCAGACACAGGGGTAATCAGATGACCCCTGACTGTCATGACAATTTATCTGCGCCCTGCCGTCATGTCATAGGGCTGTAAATGGGAGTGGTGAATAGTGTGCTCCCCACCTGTGCGTGTTAAATCTTGCTGTCAAGAGATTGACAGTGGAATTTAACTAGTTAATATTTACAAGTAGGTCTACAATTCACCTGTTAAGGCCCAGTTACACAAACAGATAATTGTGCAGAGATTGTTCGTAGATCTCTGGTTGCAGTGAAATCATGGACACATTGTTCCATTTTGTGGCCGTGTACAAATGTAACAATTGTCCATGATTTCACTGCAACCAGAGATCTGCGAACAATCTCTGCACAATTATCTGTGTGTGTAACTGGGGCCTTTAGAGGCACATGTTCGCTGATCACATCAGCCAACATACAATCTGATCTATAATGATATAAAAATCAACCTATTGGGTAAACACCATTGAACAAAAAAAAAAATAAAAACTTTAAACTTGGTCAGTGCAACTTCACAAAAAATGCTTAAAAACGTGATCAAAACATCTTATCCTAAAATGTTAATGATAAAAAATTGGTATTGCCATTTCTCACATGACTCCATCAACTGGAAACAGATGGCTTGGAAAATGCAAACACAATCAAAATATTTTTTTTATTACGTTATTAATTTATAATATATTTTGGTTATTGTCATGATTGTACTGATAAGGATAATTATATTGCCAGGACTTTTTTTTTTATAATACAATGAATGCCGTAAAAACAGTTCCCAAAAAACAATGTCAGAATTCAATCATTTTGAAATTTCACAGCACTTGGAATGTGCATTATCTGGTAAAACAAACGCTTCCTTTCAAACTTACAATTCGTACTGCAAAAAAAAACATAATCAAGCCCTCAAATGTCTATGTTGAAATAAAATGTTGTGGATATTGGGAGAAGTATAGAAAAAAATCTGAAAAAATAAAAATTGCTACCGTAGGAGGGATTTAATATTAAGATGACAATTCTCCCTGATTTTTCTCATTAGCACAGGAACGCCATTGTAGGCTCTGTATGGCTGGGGTCACACTAGATCAGTTATTGGCCTTGCGTCCGTTATTGGCATCAGCTTTTTCACTTTTTTGCTCTAAGTCCAAAACCTGATGCTAAAACCTGATGGTGCACTCAAGTGTGACTGAAATGGTGTCATTATTTATACTGGACCCAAAAAACACTGCAGGAAAAAAACATATCCCTTTTTTTTAACATGGGGCCCTATGGGAAAACGGATCCAGTTTTCAATGGCACAGAAAAATGGATCCGTTTTTTAGAGCATTGTCTAGGGAAAAAATGACGAAGTCCAAAAAATGCAGAGCTGCACAGGAGTGTCAAAAAGCACCCTAAAAAAAAACTGATGGCCAACTGTGAACCCAGGCTATGGCTAGGGTCACACATGAGTCCTGGATCTGCTAAAAGCATCAGTTTTTCAACTTAAAAGTTGTGAAAAACAGATTGTGTTAATGGATCCATAGGCTCCCATGCAAAAAATGCAGTGTCAAAGTGCACTGCTAAAAAACGCTATGTGTGTATTTTACTGCACCTGAAAACACTGCTAGCAGCGTTTTTGGGTGCATTAAATAAAAGGTATAGTGTTTTTTTAACATGGGGCCCTATGGGAAACTAATCCGATAACACATGGTACATATAGGTACCATCCGTCAACGCATTGCGTTTTTTAGAAGCAAAAATGGCATTTTGCAAAAACGGAATCAGATTCTGTAAAGGCAGAAAAAGTGACTGCCAAGTGTGACCCTAGCCTATTAGAGCCATAGTTCAGCTTGTGATCATTCAGTCGCACTGGCAGTGCCCTACTTGGAAAACGCACTGTCTGCCTGTGTGTATGTGTTGCATTTTGTCAGGATTTTTTATATGTTTTTGAGCGCAAAAGTGCAAATTTTTCACAAAACCTCAGGAGAATCCTAATTTCAGCATACTTTCTCATTTTAGATTTGGTGCAGAATTATATCTGTAGCATGTCAAATCTTTGAGTGTTTTTGCTGTAGATTTCACCTACTCTAACGAATTGGAAAAATTTGCACCACAAATGGGTGCTTTCACGACTGCATTTTTCCTGCCAAGAGATGACAAAATGGAGCAGATGTTTCTGCACCAAATCCTAATACATGTCCACACACCTCAGTTGTACAGAAGAGCTTCTGTGAGCTATCTGCCATACTATTACAGTGCTCGTCCTCAAATGGTAAAGCTGTTATAAATGTTAGTTGCTTAAACCACTTAATATTCTTAGCATATTATTCTAGGCAGCACGAATTCTTTGTATCCAAATGACAAATAACATAGTGTTCATTAACATGATATTACATAATGAATATTCATATATTGCCTTAAATTATCTGTGCACTTATGTGTTACTTCCTTAATGAAGTGATACTTCTTTTGTAGTGTAACACTTTATGAACATAATACATAGTTGAATTTCGGGAGCATGCTAACAATATAACACATTTGATCAGCATTCTTTCACATTTCTGTGCAAATATGGCCTAATCTCTTGTAATTACTGTACATCTTAAGAAAGAAAGTTGAGGTAATATTATGTCATATCCATAAGAATAATGACAACCATTCACTAAGTTTTAGATGTGAGTGTCAAAGATGATAGCTCTATCTAATAGCTTTGTGCCATTTCACCTGTTTTTCAACACAAAGTCACCTCTGGAGAAATATTGGCCTAATTCATTAAGAGATGTATGCCATTAAATGAATAAGGCTAGGGTCACACTTAACAGGTCATCCATGTTAGCTGGATGACATTACTGCAGAGCCCAGCCTGCTGTAACGCTCACCGCTAACGTCGGGTGCTTCCTATTAATGCTGCTCCACAGAAACCTGCTGTTTGCTATGGATACAGCCACACAGGAAGCCCCAGGCACTGCGCTTTTGCAGAGCGCACAGGGAAACGTTGCTGACAATGTTTTCCTGTACGTCCTGGATGAAAAACCCGTCCACCAACCATAGAGATGGAGAATCAGCCGGGAGAGAAAAGGCTCAGGTCTGGGGATCCCCCTTTAGCAGGGACACTATAATCCCCACCCGCTGTTCCACAGTTCCAGTTGAATGGGGCCAGAGCCTGAAATAAAGCATACAGGCCTCACAGAAAACAAAAAATGTGTCCCTTCCCCAGAAAACCTATCTGGGAGAGGGACTTGGGGTTCTGGCACAGCCTGAGCATGAGCCGATGCCAAAAATCCCACGATTTGCTGCAGCTGGTGCACAACCTGAGTTCGCAGACCTATTATCTCCTCAGAGAGGGTCTGCATCAGGAGAGTAAACGCGTCTGCTGAAGCAGTTTGAGACATGATGACTCAAGGGAGGAAATAAAAATGGCAATGGGTTGCTGATTGTGTCACACTTGGGAGGCTAAGGTAACAAGGAGCTGGACTAAGGGGGTCAGGGGAGCCTACTCTGGCCCTGATGCTGAGGTATCTGGCTCGCGCTGATCTCGAAGGTACCTCTAAAGGTGAGGAGATCCGAGCCACCCGCCTAAGTACCCAAAGCTACTGAGAAGCCCTAGGCATAAGCCCCTACCTCCACCCACAGATCACAGAACCCAGCAACTTCCAATAGAAAGAAAAAGCAGCAGCTTTGGATCAGCTTCTGCTCACAACAGGTCACAGTCCAAGAGCTACTGGGATTTTTTGTGGGGGTGTGGGGTTTAAATTTGTGGGAATTAAATATTTTTGGGTGTATCTATATTATTAGTGACTGTGTTAGTAATGTCGGGTATCTGATAGATGCCTTGACAAAACTAACCTCTGTGCTTGATGCCAGCTGACATTACAGCTCTGGCATTAACCCCAAATACAATTACCTAGTTTGCCACAGCAGCAAAGCAAATGGAAATAGATGAAGTAAAGCACCAGAATTGGCAAATAGTGGAGTTGCCACTTCTGGGTCAGATGGGACCTGTTATTTTTAGGCTGTTATATTTAGGCTGTTAGTTTTTAGGCTAAAGTTTTTCATTAGACCATTTTTAGGTAGATGCGCTGTTTTGATCGCCTGTTATTGCATTTTATTGCAATGTTGAGGCGACCAACAAAAACTTACTTTTGCTGTTTTAGTTTCTTTTCCCATTATGATCAGATAATTTATTTTATATTTTGATAGATCAGGCATTTCTGAACGCAACAATACCAAATATGTGTGCTTTTTTATAGTTTTATTTTCAATAGGGCAAAGGAGGGTGATTTCAACTTTTTTTTATAATTTTAAAAACTTTTTTTCACTTTTACTTTCTCTCACTTGACCCATCAGTGTGCCTCAACACTAGAGTGTCTGCTGCTGCAGTAAAGAGCTGTGCTCAGTATGCAGAGGGAGTGACAGCATGTAAGAGAGAATATGACATTGCCCTGTGGGGAGCGGGTAAGAGCGGAGGGTGGGGGACTGAGAATGCACACTGCGGGGAGGAGAGAAGGGAAACTGAGAATGCACATTGCAGGGATGGGAGAAGGGGGGACTGGAGACCCTGGAACCGTCGTCACAGTAACCCTTTGTTTCAAGGAGGGGCTGAAGTAGTGCCTGGAGCCTGACAGCTTGATGATGCTCTGTGTGAGGATCCCAGGATGCACTAGGGGACACTCAAATGCAATGTCATCCAGCTGGAAAAAGGAAGAAAAAAAACTGCTGTTATATAGTGTAGAGAGGGAACTGTAGGGAATTACTAAAGGAAGTGTATGAGAAAATAGCTTAGATCATAGGGATAAATTAGATTAAGAGTTAAGATTAATATTGCTGGTCTCTGACCAATTCTTTAAAGTTCTGTGCAGGCCAGTCCTGTTCTTCCACACTAAACTTGCCCAACCATGACGTTATAGACTTTACTTTGTGCAAAATCATGCTGAAAAAATGGACCTTCTTCGAACTGTTCTAAAAAAGTTTAATACAAACTATCTTGCTATTTTGAAACTTTGACATTTATCTTTACCAGAACTAAACAGTAGAGATGAGTGAATGTTTTAAACTTCAAATTTGCCAACTTTTCCAAATTTTCTAAAAAGTTCGATTTGCAGCAAATAATTTGCATTAATTTTGATACTGGATATCATAAAATTGCTTGTAATATTCATGTATGGAAGAAGGAGATAGAAACTCGCTAATCATAAGAGCTTAAACTTCACAGAAAAGTTAGGGAGAATTCCATCTACCATAAGATCTTACACTTTAAAGGCAAACAGAGACAGAGAACAGTGCTTATAATAATAGCTTACATTTCACAGGCAAGAAGGTAAGGTTCTCGCTAACCATAAGAGCTTACACTCAGGAAAGAGAGTACACTGCTGGCCATAAGATACTACACTCTACAGGAAAAATTACCTGGTGACTGCAGAGAGAAAAATAACTCTGCCATACAAACTGCTCATTGAGAACCACTAATCTGTGATGGCCCCTGTACTGACCACCCATGATGAAGTTATAAACATCCATAAACTGTCATAGCTGCAGGGCTTTAAAAGCAGGCCTACTCAGCAATACAAAATGACCTATGAATGCACTGTGATGCTTCAGCATTGTGGGAAATAGTGGCAGGCAAATTTTGTTTTGTTAGGCTGCTTTCACATCAGCGGTTTTTTTAAATCGCGGCAGATGGGGTGAAAAAAACACATCTGCCGCGATTACCGCATAACCGCTGCACTTGCGGCACAGTTGCAGCAAGCCCCATGCAATGTTTATGCGGCTTGCAGTAAGTGTGTGGCAGGTGCGGCAAGTGCGGTTTCGGCACTTGCGGTGGTGTGGCCGTGAAAAAAAACGCGGTCAGCCGCAGTTTTTTTTGCTGCCGCACCTGCCGCAAGTGCCGGTACCACACCTGCCGCAAGCCCGCATAGACATTGTATGATGTTTGCCGCAACTGTGCCGCAAGTGCAGCGGTTATGCAGTAATCGCGGCAGATGCAGTTTTTTCACCGCATCTGCCGCGATTTAAAAAAACCGCTGATGTGAAAGTACCCTTAACCGTGAAGCAAATTTCAAAATATTTTATTTTTTGTGAAACAGTAAATTCCAAGACATTTGACTCACTTCAATTCTCCATGATTTATATGTTTATCTTTAATAAGGGAGCCAAGGTCATACCAAGAAAAACAGCCCATAGCATTATGCTTTTTCCACAAAACTTTACAATCCAGTCAGATGAGTCACTAACTGCGATTTAGAGACATATGATTTGTTACTGCAGAGAACACATTTTCACTGGTCAATAGAAGAGTTGTGCTCTGCTTTACATATTCTGTCCATCACTTGGCATTGTGCTTGGTAGTTTAAGACATGCATGCCACTGATTTAGCAAACAAACCAATTCAATAATGCTATTGGGGCATAATTTTTGTGCTGATATTAAAGCCAGATGGGGTTTGTAATACTGTATTTATTGAGTGAGCGGGCCACTGATGACTTTTATTCACTTTGAGCCTCAGCATCAACCCTACTTATTAACTTTACATAGTTAGCCTCTTGGTTGTTCAGATTTTGAAGTTCCTAAGAACTTCCTTCTATAATAACAATATGCAGGTGATTTTAGAAGTAAGAAATCTCATAAACCGACTTGTGCCAAACATAAAATCTAATTGTAGCACCACCATTGTATTTCCCGAGCTCTCTAGAACAACCCATTCTTTTAGAAACGTTTGTAATTGCAGATTGCATGTCTAGGGGCTTGACCTGATATACCGATGGCAGTGGTTCTGAACGAGAAACTGTAAAAGCTGATTAAGGCTAGGGTCACATTTCCGTTTTTTTTACAAAATCCTGATCCGGTTTTGAGCTTTCAAAAAGCTCAAAACCGGACCAGGAAACGCTCCTCATAGGAGCCTATGCAAAACACCGGATGGCTTCACAAGCCATCCGGTGGCCGGATCCGGCACTGCTGCCTGCGTTAAAAATCATGCAGGCAGCAGTTTTCGCAGCGTTTCTGGGACCGCACTGCGGTCACCGGATGGCTCAGGATGTGTAATCCTGAGCCATCCGGTAACTGCAGAGTTTGCGGATCCCGGCTATTGCCGGGATCAGCAAACTTAATAAAGAGTTGAATAGCTGAGCTAAATGACTGTTTGAGGTCTGTAGGGGGGCTTAGACCCCCCTACAGACCGGCCGCCCACTTCTATAGTGTTCTTTAACAATTTCTCACTGTGCACGGGCTCCTCGGAGCCCGTGCATGTCACCCAAAGTTGCCCCTACCCCCCCGTATCACTATAGAGGGGTGCATACATCCCTCTATTACAATTATGCTTTAATTATGTGATATATACAATGAATTATCCAAATCGCAAAGTAAGTATATATTTACATGTGTCCGGAGGCAGAGTGAAGGGATTTCCATGGGCGGGGCTGTGTGCAGTAGCCTCCGCCCGCTCCTTCTTGATGGCCGCCCCTCTGGCCGTAATCCAGTCTTGTGAGGGCGGGCACGTCGTTAAAGGGGCGTGGCTAACTGCGGCACTTAGTTAGCCACGCCCCTTTAACGACGTGCCCGCCCTCACAAGACTGGATTACGGCCAGAGGGGGCGGCCATCAAGAAGGAGCGGGCGGAGGCTTCTGCACACAGCCCCGCCCATGGAAATCCCTTCACTCTGCCTCCGGACACATGTAAATATATACTTACTTTGCGATTTGGATAATTCATTGTATATATCACATAATTAAAGCATAATTGTAATAGAGGGGTGTATGCACCCCTCTATAGTGATACGGGGGGGTAGGGGCAACTTTGGGTGACATGCACGGGCTCCTCGCCCGAGCACAGTAAGAAATTGTTGAAGAACACTATAGAAGTGGGCGGCCGGTCTGTAGGGGGGTCTAAGCCCCCCTACAGACCTCTAACAGTCATTTAGCTCAGCTATTCAACTCTTTATTAAGTTTGCTGATCCCGGCAATAGCCGGGATCCGCAAACTCTGCAGTTACCGGATGGCTCAGGATTACACATCCTGAGCCATCCGGTGACCGCAGTGCGGTATTCAGCACACAGTTTTGAAAAAAACTGTGTGCGACCGGCATTGCATTCACCGCATCCGGATCTGGATGCGGTGAATGCAATTCATGTTTGCAATGTGACCCTACCCTAAGTAATGTGTCCCAATATTTTATATTTATAGTCTATGGCCAGGGTCACATCCGCGTTTTTTTTTTTAAATCCTGATCCGGTTTGGAGCTTTCAAAAAGCTCCAAACCGGACCAGGAAACGCTCCTCATAGGAGCCTATGCAAAACACCGGATGGCTTCACAAGCCATCCGGTGGCCGTATCCGGCACTGCTGCCTGCGTTTTAAATCATGCAGGCAGCAGTTTTCGCAGCGTTTCTGGGACCGCACTGCGGTCACCGGATGGCTCAGGATGTGTAATCCCTGAGCCATCCGGTAACTGCATAGGTTGCGGATCCCGGCTATTGCCGGGATCAGCAAACCTAGTAAAGAGTTAAATTGATTACTAAAGTACTGTTTGAGGTCTGTAGGGGGGGCTTAGACCCCCCTACAGACCGGCCGCCCACTTCGGTGGCCTTCTAGTACAATATCCCCGCTGGCACGGGCTCCTCCGAGCCCGTGCAAGTTCCCAACACCCCCAGCCCCCCGATTTACTATACAGGGGTGCCTGCACCCCTCTGGTATACTTATTCCTGTATGGGGGGAAAATGATATATTAAAGTCATGGTTAAAATACATATTTACGTGTATCCTGCTCCAATGTTGTGAATAATCCATGGGCGGGGCTGTTTGCGGCAGCCTCCGCCCCCTCATTTCTCATGGCCGCCCCTTCTATGCCTCATCCATTGATGTGACGCCGGACGCGTCATGAAAGGGGCGGGGCGAACCCCGTCACACCGTGCGCCCCGCCCCTTTCATGACGCGTCCGGCGTCACATCAATGGATGAGGCATAGAGGGGGCGGCCATGAGAAATGAGGGGGCGGAGGCTGCCGCAAACAGCCCCGCCCATGGATTATTCACAACATTGGAGCAGGATACACGTAAATATGTACTTTAACCATGACTTTAATATATCATTTTCCCCCCATACAGGAATAAGTATACCAGAGGGGTGCAGGCACCCCTGTATAGTAAATCGGGGGGCTGGGGGTGTTGGGAACTTGCACGGGCTCGGAGGAGCCCGTGCCAGCGGGGATATTGTACTAGAAGGCCACCGAAGTGGGCGGCCGGTCTGTAGGGGGGTCTAAGCCCCCCCTACAGACCTCAAACAGTACTTTAGTAATCAATTTAACTCTTTACTAGGTTTGCTGATCCCGGCAATAGCCGGGATCCGCAACCTATGCAGTTACCGGATGGCTCAGGGATTACACATCCTGAGCCATCCGGTGACCGCAGTGCGGTATTCTGCACACAGTTTTGAAAAAAACTGTGTGCGACCGGCATTGCGTTCACCGCATCCGGATCCGGATGCGGTGAATGCAATTTATGTTTTCAATGTGACCCTACCCTATGTTTTGAAATCCAATTAAAGAGGACCTGTCACCCCCCCCCACTGCATGGAAATCTAAATGCAGCACTAAATACAGCATGTGTGCTGCATTAAGGGAAGGGGTCCCAAATGTGTCTGTGTGGTGTGTACAGACAGTGCTGCCTATAGATTACCATGCAGCAGGGGGGTGACAGGTCCTCTTTAAATTTCATAAAAGGATAAATGTGATCTGGACATCATAGTAGGGGTTGGAAGCAAAAATAGTACTTTGTGCCAGAAGGTCTGGATCTCAAAGATTAAGCAAAGCTCAATATCTTGTATTTATGCTGTAGTCAGTAAATATGATATAATCAGCTTTCACTAGTGAGCATATCATAATTCATAATGCAAACTTTCAAAGTACTATTTTATATTTTGAGAATGAAATGTGAAAACATGCGCAGCATAAGAGAATTCCATTAATTTTCTTTAATATGGGGAAATAATCATTTATTTTTAATTCAGTACTGCACTTGTATTGTTTTGTATTTTATTTTAAATTTTAGACTTGGTAGTACACAGGTAATTAAAATTGTAATTGTCTTCATCTGCATTGAAGTGCCGCATCCGTTTTATATTCAAGCAAAGTAATCATGTGTTATTATGCAAACACCTGTGTGTCATTGTGACATGCCGACATATTTATATTTATGTGTATGTGAAATTACAGCTCTCTCATGTTTATTCCAAATTACCTGACATGACACTGCAAGCAAATAAAGCAGATTTAGAGTCCTCAATTTATCCTCTATATATTTGGAGAACCTCACATTTTCCTGGGTTCCTCTAACATATTAGAACTAAAAACCACCTGTTCTTTCCAAGCAGTGCTTGACTAATATTTATGAGCGCGTAGTCTATTATTCTTCTAGGAATTTGTATCTCATTAGGAATATTTGTGTTGATTTATTAGAGCGTGGTTTCAAAATTTCACACAGTATATTTTAGCTGTCAGATACCACTTCTAATTATAAAACAACGAAATATCTGTTAACGTAGCTTAGGAAAGCACTCTTGTTTATAATTTAAATTGTACACCTTAGAGCACATCCATGTAGTAGATTGTTTCTGTGAATTTATTAAATATTTGCAGTGGACTCCATTGTAGAAAGAGATCCAGACTGAGTAAAGTTGAGCGCGTATATGACAAAATTAAAATTTGCCAAATTTACCAGGAAATTATTTTTTCAGTGAAAGCTATTCTCCGATAAATTAAATGTTTTATAATAAGCTGTATGGACTCAGAGCATAGTAAATGTAAGAGGTAAGAAGAAAACTTATATTCATCACTCCCTTGCCACCGCGGCTGCTACTTGCCTGAGTTCTGGTCCTTTCTGCCTATTTTGTGATGCATCCTTGGCCCAGTGTTCACCATCAGCTGTGAGCTGATCCCAGAGTTCACTGCACATGTGCATTAGGAAGTTCCAACCTTGAGTGATCACCAGGCTTGGGGATGGGATGCGACAGAGGCAGAACGTTAGGCAAGGGTGGATGCAGACTTGATCTGCCCACAAAATGTTTAAATAATAAATAATAAAAAATATTCATCTTTCCAGTTGCCCCTGCTGCTTTCTGCCTTCAGTCTGTTTTGCCATTGCAAAACATCACTGACCGAATGTTCGCTTTTAATAGTACCAGCCCAAATTTTGCTTTAGGCAAGGACTTCTAGCAATGAGTATGCCTTAAGCCTAAGTTATGTGCAGTGTACTCTTTGACTTGGTCATGGCTACAAGCTCTAGCCTATAATGAACACCCAGCCAGGAATGTGATGTGATGACTGCAAAAAAGATTGGAAAGCAAGCAGGGAACAGTGAGGTATGCTTTTGTCCCTTTAACCTTTTGGTGGCTGTCTATGGTTAAACAAGATGGTTGCTGCAGATGAACGTTATTTGCTGAATTTGTGATAAGCAAGCTAAAAGAAGTCAGTATTCTTCAGTATGAGAGAAAAGAGGGGGATTCAGCGGTTGTTGGGGCGCTCAGAAGAGGACGCAGGAGACAGGTATTGGAAGTAATCCTTACATTTTACTGTGTTCAAAGGTCCTCACAACGCCTTTTGGCGGTAAGATGCGCTTTCATCAGACCTAAAAAAGGTGGAGATTACCGCCGTTGTGAGGACCTTTGAACACACTAAAATGTAAGGATTACTTCCAATACCTGTCTCCTGCCTCTTCTTCTGAGTGCCTAAACAACTGCTGAATCCCCCTCTTTTCTCTCTTACACACACACCCTTTGGGCAAGGGGTGGGTGCTGCACAGAATTGGAAGCAGTAGTGGCTACACTCAAACAACAGGATCTGCCAATGCTAGAGACCGAAGAACCTGTGGTGACGTCACGCCCGCGTGATCACTGGCGTGACCAGCCATCTACCCAGATCCCAGAAGCTCGGATTGGGCGTGGGGTGCGCGTGAAACACCAGAAGCAAAACCACTGGGTTATGCCAGGCGCATAACCCTCTCAGGTGAGTACTCATCACCTGAAGATTCCTCCACTAACCACCATATGAAACAGAAAAAAACAGCACTGTTGTGCCACACCACTAAATTTCACCACAATGTGGTTCTATTAAATGAACACTAACCTTTCCAGGTTGTGCACGAATCCACACAACCAGATTAAGCGTGTAGAGAGATAGGGTCCATAAAGTTGATGATCATCAGACCTCTGTGTGAAGAGAAGATATTCACTTGATCCACTTGAGAAAGACGCCGATTTGTGTGTCGAAACGCGTTGTGGTCGCACCCTGCAGCTTTGTGTAATAAACTTAAGGTAATTCTATGAAGGCTTGATCTTGTGTTACCTAGCGCCGCATTCTAACATCGCTCCTTCTTTCATTCATTCCACTAACCACCAGGGATTCACTAGGAGTGCCCCTCCTGTCTCTTTTCTCTATCCACAGTATTCTTCAGTAAGTCATTTTAAAAAAAAAATTGAGTAGAATCTAATTAAATTCAAATAAATTCACTAATATTTAAGCTTCAGTCTTAGATTTCTGCTGAGGATTTGCAGGTTTAATTGTTGTGGTTCATAGATGTATTTGCCCTATTTCATAGGACTTATCCATGTTTTGCTTTCTCCAGGGGTTTCTGAGTGGAACTACTTGGTAATTGTTTATTCACTTTTTGACTTAGAAAAATCTATGTGAAATCATCTTGAATGGAAATTAAGACTTTCTTTGAATACCGAAAAAGTTGGGTTGTGGAAAGTTTTCACAGATTTATGAGTGGAATACATTGCAAAATTCATTTAAAATAAAAAGTGTGATCAGTCTCTTAAATTTTGTTACTCTGTTTCCTTATTGTAAAGCTGTCATTTAGTCTATGCTTCTTCTTAAAAATACTGCGCAGTCTAGAAATAAAATATCTTGTTACTATGGATATATCGAACGCTTTATTTGTACTGTATCCCTAAGTTTGCTTCAAACTTTTTCACAATGTTTTCAAAGGTCAAGAAAAATGGGCTTAGGGCCCTTTCACATCAGCGTTTTTTTAAATTTGCGGCAGATGCGGTGAAAAAACCGCATCTGCCGCAACTGCCGCATAACGGTTCCACTTGCGGCACGGTTGCGGTTTTTTCCATAGGAAGTATAGGGGGACTTGCGGCAGATGCGGCAAGTGCGGTATTGCACTTGCGGCAGGTGCGAGCCAAGAAAAAAAAACCGCGGCTTACTGCGGTTTTTTTCTCTGCCGCACCTTGCCGCAAGTGCAATACCGCACTTGCCGCATCTGCCGCAAGTCCCCCTATATTCCTATGGAAAAAAACCGCAACCGGTGCCGCAAGTGGAACCCAGATTATCGCAGTTGCGGCAGATGCGTTTTTTTCACCGCATCTGCCGCAAATTTAAAAAAGCTGATGTGAAAGGGCCCTTATATACAAAGTCTAAATAAATTATTCAGTTTACAATGATAAAGAAAAATTCATGCAAGAGATTTATGAAACAGCAAAATATGTCAACAGCTAGGTAGACAAGATGTCCAAAGTGGTAGACAAGGCTCCACAAAACATACAAGATATGAAAAGATGCAAAACATATCAAAATAGTTCACCAACAGTTACAAGGAATGACAATAAGCTTTTTGTTATTTCCAGCCTTCGTTTTGGGAGCCTTTTCCCTGGTCAGGCTGACTCAGAGATGTAAGAAGACTTCCATTTTGCATATTTTACAGTTTGATTTGAACTTTATTGTAAAACATCTGTCAGTAAGTAGAGATAAGCATACATGTTCTGGGACTGTTTGGGGCTGGCATTCGGGGGATTCTCATCTTCAAAGTGCTGGAGCCTGGATTGCTGTACTCCGTTACACTGGGTGGACGAGCTGTTGGCAGTGGGTGGTAGACTCACATTGGCCCTTAATGCTAAGTTATCATCAATAATGTCTTGTCTAAATAAGGCCCCTTTCACATCAGCGTTTTTGCTGATTTGTGGCAGATACTGCAGATTTACTGCATGTGCCGCATATGCTGCGTAACTACCGACTTGCGGCAAGCCCCCATTTATTCTCTATAGGACTTGCAGCAGGAGCAACAAGTGTAGTTTTTTGACTTGCCGCAAGTGCGGTATTTGCCAGATCATGGCATAAACCGCACTTGCCGCACCTGGCACAAGTCTCATAGAGAATGAATGGGGGCTTGCCGCAATCAGCCGTTACACGGCCGAAACGGCATATGCGGTAAATCTGCCAGATCTGCCACAAATCAGCAAAAACACTGATGTGAAAAGTCCCTAAGAAAAAAAATCTTCACATTCTCACCCCCAAAAGTGTTATGCTTATGACTGGTTATGTGTAGTCAGAGAGCCGATCAGTCACTGATTAGCGATGACATAAGGGGTCATGTTAGGGTCCTGACCATGTAACACCTGTATTCTCCGGGGGTTTGTTCATCTCTAGTAGACAGCAGTTAAATGTTTGGTTGCTGAATGGCTTTTAAAGGGGAGACAGTAGCATTCATATATTTGGGTTAAAATTGAACAAGAATGTGTGCTAGTTGTAAATGCCTAATATGCAAATAAAGTCTGTGGAGCCTCGTTTATGAGTCTCAACACAGGACTAGACAGATATCCCTTCAGGGAAGGACCTAGCCATGGGGTGGCTCTTTGAGGAGACCACCATAACCACCATATTAAGTGGCCCTTTCAGTCAATATCCAGCTCAATTATGAGCTTAAAGATATGACAAGGGAATACCAAGGCCAGGTATCCATCCACAGAGTTGTGAATCTCTGACACTTTCATGTGTGTGTAAACACCCATAGTAGGGTATGTGGGCAATGACGGATTACAAGATCCCAGTAAAGTGTTGTGTTTAGTAACCCTGAAACAGAATACAGCTGTAAATGGAACATCATGTGTGTACTCAGGCTTTTATTTGGTAGGTAGTTACAATAGTTACAGTGTTATCAGTAGCATTAGTCTCGATAAAGTAAGAGAAACAAAATAAATGTTTTTTTTGTCTCTGAGCCAAGAACTTTTAAGGTCCGTTGGAAAAGAGGGTTCTGACAAAATAAGTTATTTGTTGACAAATGTAATTTGGTATGCAATGTGTAAAGAGAGAAAATAGCAAACGTCTATGATTTGCTAACACACTGGAGTGTAAGAGTACTGAGGTGGATTATATTATAATTTGTGTTCCTTGAAGATTGCGTTCAGTGTATATTGAGCATTCATAGTTCATCCAAAGAGTTAATATAAATACTCTGATGGAAAGGAACATACTAAATTGGTATATTGTATACACTTACTTTTTGAAAAGTTAATGGAAAAAAATAACGTCAGAAGTTTGTTGTAATTTGGCATGTATTTATCTTTTCAGGTAACAGAATGATGTCCTTTGAGGGATTGAGGGATGCACATTATATACACATATATACTCTTCCTTGTGATTGTTTACCAGGATGTCTGTGTGAACGTGCACATGAAGCTTCATCGAGTGTGTATTTGGGACGATTCCTTGAATTTTTTCTTGGTTTATCATTTGTTTGCGTGTTGTAGTTTTCTAACCATAACCATTCGCTCTACCTACGTTCATCGCTGAGTGGATATCAACGAGGCCATGAAATTTGCCTTCTGATCCCAGATACCACAAAGGCCCTTGCCTGATGTGACACACACACGCCAGAGAGATTGATAGCTGCCTTTAAAATGTTAACAGCCGTCAGCAGAGCTCTGTTACGCCTGTGACTGTTAGATAGTTGATGACTAAATAACTGATCTATCATCTGTCAGGAAAGATGCGGGTTCAGCACGTGTGCCTGCATCAAAGTCAGGGACACAACATTTGACGCAGATGTATGTCAAATGGCTGAAGGGCTTAAAAACACTTGTTCAGAAAACCTCTGTGATCTTTCTGAGAACATTTACTATAAAGTTTTTGGACTGACAAAATTATATGATGTTCTTTACTTTGATCATTTAGTTGAGGAGAGAAACCAGGCACTGACCTTGTTGCATAGAAGTCCTGTGTGCAGAGGCATTCATGGATCTGGGTTGCTCAGCTGTAGATGCAGAGATCAATTAAGAACTTAGGAAGAAAACAGCGGAACTCCGGGATCCTATTCCAAAATCAGCTTTATTCCAGAAAGTTTACATCGGTGGGTGCAGGGAAGCGAGGACGGAGGGACGACGGTGACCGTTTGTCGTGCTCTGCACGCTTCAGTGGGTCCTGTGTACCAGGACCTGCAGAAGCGTGCAAAGCATGCAAAACGGTCACCGTCGTCCCTCCGTCTTCCCTTCCCTGCACCCACCGATGTAAACTTTCTGGAATAAAGCTGATTTTGGAATAAAGGATCCCGGAATGCTGCTGTATTTTTCCTAAGTTCTTAATTGCTCTTTACTTTGTCTCATTCCTTCGATAAAAGAGTGGTTGTGTCAGTTTATTAACATGGACTGTGAATCCAAATGAAACTGCAATAGGGAAGTCTCCTTTCATCTTTTGGTTCCCAAAGAGAAGTAGGGCTCCCCTGATATTGAGAATGAGTTAAATACATGAATATTGTTATTGTTTTGTATGTAGCTATCATTTCAATTATATATTTTGATATGTCATTCATATTTTGATACCTTGTCTGGTTAGCTATTGGCATCTCTTGCTATGTTACAGCATACATATAAATATGACAACCTTTTCTTTCTTAGGGCCCTTTCACATCAGCGTTTTTTTAAATTTGTGGCAGATGCGGTGAAAAAACAGCATCTGCCGCAATTACCGCATACCGGCTGCACTTGCGGCGCGGTTGCGGTAAACGCCATGCAAAGTATAGGCGTACTTGCGGCAGGTGCGGCAAGTGCGGTTTTGCACGTGCCGCAGGTGCGGCCTCGAAAAAAATCGCGGTCAGCCGCGTTTTTTTTCGCGGCCACACCTGCCGCAAGTGCAAAACCGCACTTGCCGCACCTGCCGCAAGTACGCCTATACTTTGCATGGCGTTTACCGCAACCGCGCCGCAAGTGCAGCCGGTATGCGGTAATTGCGACAGATGCTGTTTTTTCACCGCATCTGCCGCAAATTTCAAAAAACGCTGATGTGAAAGGGCCCTTAGATGTAGTTTTCATTAACTTTTTAGTAAACTGTATTATTTCATTTACCAATTAAGTGTGAATCCATTATCCATTTAAGGGCCCTTTCACATCAGCGTTTTTTTAAATTTGCGGCAGATGCGGTGAAAAAAACGCATCTGCCGCAACTGCCGCATAACGGTTCCACTTGCGGCACGGTTGCGGTTTTTTCCATAGGAAGTATAGGGGGACTTGCGGCAGATGCGGCAAGTGCGGTATTGCACTTGCGGCAGGTGCGGCAGAGAAAAAACCGCAGTAAGCCGCGGTTTTTTTCTCTGCCGCACCTGCCGCAAGTGCAATACCGCACTTGCCGCATCTGCCGCAAGTCCCCCTATACTTCCTATGGAAAAAACCGCAACCGTGCCGCAAGTGGAACCGTTATGCGGCAGTTGCGGCAGATGCGGTTTTTTCACCGCATCTGCCGCAAATTTAAAAAAACGCTGATGTGAAAGGGCCCTAAGCAAGCAAAACTTGCTTTCTTCCAACTGAATCGTTGGTGGATTTTCTAGTCATGCTGTGCTCGTTAAAGGAAATCTGTCAACAGGCGGTTTTTGCTACCTCATCTAACAGCAGCATAATGTTGGAAAAGAGACACTTATTTCAACGATATATGAAGTTTACTGGGGCAGCAATTGTGAAACAGAATTCTCAGATGTAGGATATAGCAAAGCTCAAAAAGCTAACGCCACCTACACCACAGCTTTCTATGTAAATTGTCTATAGACAGTGAGTTGCTTATCAGAGGAGGGGGAGCTGTGCCATGCAGTGTGGGCACTAATAAGTTAATGTAATAAAACCTTAATTATAAGTAAACAACAGCAGTCAGCTTGATAAGTGACACGTTGCTGAATTCAGTGTTTAAACCCCAACATCATGGTATCCTCAGATTAAATAACAAAAGTTTGCTGACATATTCACTTTAAATTTAATTATTTTAATCGTAACTATATTACAAATTATTTTATTTCTATACTCTTAACAATTTCATTGAAAAATACCAACTCTTAAGTTTCATATTGACACAAAGAAAAAAACACTTGGCTCATAGAGTGTTTATGTAAATCTGTAATTTACAATAAATTTATTAAACCACTTGCTCTGTATTTCAAGGTGTATATCTACAACGTTTTGCCAAATAAACAGAGCAAATCGATATCAAATGCATTTCAATTGAAGAATAAATCATGAATGTAACTGAGTCAAAAAAGATAAAATGCGGTTCCTCTGTGCTCATGGATGAACAAATAACTCCAAATTCCTTGGGTAGAAATATTGTTCACTATTCTACACGTTTCAAAGCAACCCAAGCTCTTCCTCAAGAAAAAATCATTGTATCACAATGATTTAGTCCTGAGGAATAGGCTGTATTGCTTTGAAACGCGTAGGCTAGTAAACCATGTTTCCGTCCAAGCAATTTGGAGTTAGGAACTGCTCTGTCATAGGTTACCTTGACGCATTGGTAGAGCAGCTTACGTCAATTTTTTTAGCAAAAAATGTAGCAACCAAATACCTTTTTTTTACATTTTTTATCAGCACTTGCTTCTTAATTTATTTAATACAGCAGAGTATGTATTACGTTTGTTTCACTATTTTTCTGTGTTTCACTATTCTACACATTTCAAAGCAACCCAACCTCTTCCTCAAGAAAACATCATCGTATCATGATGATTTAGTCCTGAGGAAAAGGCTGTATTGCCTTGAAATGCGTAGACTAATAAACCATATTTCCACCCAAGCAATTTGGAGTCTTTTTCATCCATTTAGGCAATGCGGAAGAACCATATTTTATGCTTATCCTCTCCTGTTTTTGTGTGTATTAACCACATATATGCAGCCGCCTGTTACATACGCCTCAGTGGTTGTGTCTCACACAACCAACCCTGGTGAGGAGATAATACTCTTGCTCTTGCCCGAATTTTAACCAGTTAAGACCCTATTACAATGGTTTTCTGCTTTAGTTTCTCCTCATGAATTGAATTAAAACAAAAAGTACTTCCATCACATGGTATATGACATAGAAAAATGTTTTTTTTAAATTGTGAACACCCTGATGCTCTGCCTATGCAGAGTTTGAAACACAGCTAACAAATCATATTATAAGGTTATATAGCTGCCATCTTAGGGCCCTTTCACATCAGCGTTTTTTGAAATTCGGTTTTTTCCGCGGCCGCACCTGCCGCAAGTGCAAAACCGCACTTGCTGCACCTGCCGCAAGTACGCCTATACTTTGCATGGCGTTTACCGCAACCGAGCCGCAAGTGCAGCCGGTATGCGGTAATCGCGGCAGATGCGGTTTTTTCACCGCATCTGCCGCGAATTTCAAAAAACGCTGATGTGAAAGGGCCCTTAGAAAGCTATGCATCTTTAGCAGTTCCGCCATGGTCCACCATGTATATATTATATAGAGTCATTACAAACAGAGTGATCTGTTTCAAGTCTTTATTTCTGCATGTTGATGATTATGGATTACAGCCAATGAAAGGTCGTTATATCAGAAAATTAAAGTAGGGAGAATGAAGGGTTAAAAACCACGCTGCCGTATTTCACATGACATCAAAGAGGGAATATAATATTGATTTATTAGTCAACGCGTTTCAGGGCTCCCAGAAATGTCCTAAAACATGGCAATATGATATTGATTTTTGATGATATTCTAATTCATTGAGAAGTACTAGTAGCTCCTCATCTCCCAGCAACTAGAAAAAGAAATAAAGGTGAGCACATGAAAATGGTAAAGGAATAGCTGGAGATGAAGACAACAAGGAGATTTTGTTTAGATGGCAAGAACTTTGATAATAATAGGTAGATCTGTGAACACAAAAGCAAAGATCAAACAATAAATAAAATTCCATAGCTGTAGTTGTAATTATTTTTTATGGATAAAATGTATCTTAAAGGCATTCAGACTTTAGAAATTGCTGTATTATTTTCTTAAATGTACCTAAGTTTATTACTTCTGTGAGTTTTGTTTTTTTTTACCAACTAGTTATCCATATAAAAATAAATCTTGAAGTATTGCAGTGTTTCACACCAGCCCCTTAGCAATCACAATAGGCAGATATGCCTTGTTTTGTAGAGGTTACTTTTCTACTTGTGCTTTGTGTATTGGAGGCATCAGTCATCCTATTATTGTCAGAGAAAAGCATTACAATGATAAGAATTATTAAAGTGTAGAAAGGTAATGCAGGGTCACATCATTAACATAAGTTTATATGGATATCTTGTCTCTTCCTTGCTCCCCTCTCTGCACAGTGACAGCTGCTCATCATATCACAAAACATGCTCAAGCAAAATGACTGATATAGAAGCTCAAACAAATGGCTTCCCTCATAGGCAGGTACATGTCAATTTACACTTGGAACAAAACAACTGAATAAGGGCCCTTTCACATCAGCGTTTTTTGAAAATCGCGGCAGATGCGGTGAAAAAAACGCATCTGCCGCAATTGCCGCATAACCGATGCACTTGCGGCGCGGTTGCGGTAATCCCCATAGAAAGTGTAGGGGGACCTGCGGCAGGTGCGGCAGCGAAAAAAACCGCGGCTGACCGCGTTTTTTTTCGCTGCCGCACCTGCGGCAAGTGCAAAACCGCACTTGCCGCACCTGCCGCAAGTCCCCCTATACTTTCTATGGGGATTACCGCAACCGCGCCACAAGTGCATCGGTTATGCGGCAATCGCGGCAGATGCGGTTTTTTCACCGCATCTGCCGCGATTTCAAATAAACGCAGATGTGAAAGGGCCTTAAAAGAGTACGTTTTTACTAATTAGTAATGTGGTAATATAGGTGTTTTTTCACATCTGTATGAGATTAGTGCTATTTTTTCAAAACCATAGACATGATCATGGAAACAGGATGACCTTCAAATGCCAAATTTGGATGAAATTCCAGGAACATGGGTTTGTCACATACAAGCTGCTGCCACCACCCCAAAGTTCATATAAACATATATTCAAGAATGATGTAAGTCTCCAGGCAAATCTGTATATCACAAAAAATAGCTTTTATTATACTCACCTATGAAGTAGTCCGGTTGAAAGGGCCTTAACCTGACACCTCTTCTCTTCTTGTGATTGCCATCCTCCTTCTCTGCTTTGTATGGATGACATGTCATATGTCATATCATTGAGCTTTTGTGCATCTGCACTTCTCTCTGCCCTGCAGAGGGCAAAACACAGTATTGTCGTACACATGTGCAGGCGTTATTTGACTTATCCTTGCACATTACAGTACTTTGCTCTGCCCACAGTAAAGCAGAGAGAAGTATGCATGCATCGGGGCACAACAGAAGTTAGTGTGTGGATGATAAATTACATGCCATCAACATGAAGCAGGGAAGGAGGGTGGCGATCCCAAGAAGGGAGGAGGTATCAGATTAAGACCAGTGGGGAATAAACTAAAAAATAAGGAAACAAAAGCACAAAATATGGTCTTATTCTTTTTTTTTTTTATAAAAAAAAGTGGGTAGCAAAGGTAACTGCTCACATAGTTTGGTTGTGACACCCAGAGCCAGTATATGCACACAATACAGCTGCCACTGGATCCACACTCCACGGGATCTGTGGCGGTAAAAATAAATCCAGAAAGAACATAGCTCTTCAATCATATACATGGTTGCATTCCTGATGAAGGAGCTGGGACACGCTCTTAAACGTGTTAAATAAAGGCACCGTTACCCTCTGATCCATTGGGGTCCTTTTCCAATTATGGCTTACACGGATTGAAGAGCACCGTCTTTTCTGAATTCAGATCAAGACCAGTGACACCTATCAGACTGGACTGCCCTGCAGGTAAGTATAATAAAAGCTATTTTTTATGTTTTACAGATCTGTCTGGGTCTTAAATACAGTATTCGAGAATGCTGTATACAAGGCCTTAATGGTTGCGGCTGCAACTTACATGAAGAAAACCTGGTGACATGTTCACTTTAAATCAACTGGTAAATAACATACCTAGAATTAAAATCAAAATGCCAGAATTATGTTTCTACAATCACGAAAACTCAGCAAAAAATGGTATAAGTAATTAAAATGACATTGGTAACTCCCAAATTGTAGTAATAAAACATCGGATCACAAACTAAAAAACAATAGTGTCATTGACTGAAATGTGAAAATTTTACAGGTGTCAAAATATGGCAACACAAGCTACATTTTATTTCCTACAAAATCCCTATTTTATTTTACCACTTCAATAAAAATAAAACCTAAGGAAGTTTGGTTATAAACTATAATTGTACTGACATGGAAAATAACAGAAAAGTCGTTTATAGTGTACTAGAGGGTTCCCCAACCACCGGGCCATGGACCAGGACCGGGCCGCGGGGGTCTGCATACCGGTCCACACCACCGCAGACCAGCACTACACATTCTGTGCTGAGCCTGCTGCGGCTCAGAGCGGTGGCTCCCGCAATGATGTCACCGCCCCCCGCACCTGCTGTATTACGTCCCCTCTCTTGTCTTTTCCTCAGCTGTGTGCTTTGAATAGAAGTACATGAGAAGCCATCTGCCAATCACAGTGCCACAACCGGGCCCTGATTGGCTAGTGGCTTTTGCACTGTGATTGGCCAATGGCTTCTCATGTACTTCTATTCACAGCACACAGCTGAGGAAAGACAAGAGATGGGACCATCCAGTAACAAAAAGAGATGTGTGTCATAGAGATGATAAGGGCTGGAAGAGTAGGCTGGGGTCTGCAAGAGGAGGCTGGGGTCTACAAGAGGAGGCTGGGGTCTGCAAGATGAGACTATGGTCTGCAAGAAGAGGCTGGGGTCTGCAACAGGAGGCTGGGGGCTGCAAGAGGAGGCTGTGGGCTGCAAGAGGGGGAGGATGGAGCTGCAAGGGTTTTATGATTGGGGTTGCAAGGGGATTATGATTGGGGATACGGTATTGGGGGCTGCAAGGGGATGATGTGGATATTGTGCACTTCAAGGGGATGATGTGGATATTGTGCACTGCAAGGGAATGATGTGGATATTGTGCACTGATAGGGGATGATGGGGACTGCAAGGGAATGATGGAGATACCATATTGGGGACTGCAAGAGGATGGAAAAATAAGCATCCCCTGAAAATTGGATGTAACGCATCTGTCGGGGAAATGGGGTACTAAACTCCACCCCTTCTCCATAGCCCCACCCCATATTACCAAAGCTCCATCCCCCACGGGCCACGGAAAAATGGTTTTGCATGAAACCGGTCCCTGTGCAAAAAAGGTTGGGGACCACTGGTATACTAGATGTGGGCCCGATGCTATTGCATTGGGAGGGCAAAGACATCACAATGGGGGCAGCTCTGTGGCGCTGGGGTTGGCGGCTGTTTTCTCTCTCCTCCCCCACCGTGCTCTCTCCCAATGTATGTAAGTAAATGTATTTTTAGTTAAAACCTGTTTCTGCAGGGGGGGTTAATAATAAAGTGTCAATCTGGCAATCTATTTAATATCCTGGCAAAACATGTGTAGGGCTTTGCTGTATTTTGTCTTGCCAGCGAAGGTAAACCAAGAAGCTACTGGCTGCCAACCCCCACTGTCTGGTGTTACCTTCGCTGGCAATGAAAAATCCAGGGAAGCCTTATTTTTTTTTTTATAAATAACTAAAAAAAATTGACGTTGGTTCCACCATATTTTCTATTGCAAGCCAAGGTAACCCAGACAGCTGGGGACTAGAATTTTCAGCATGGTGGGGCACAAGTGTTCTGGGCCCCCCACTCTGAAAATTGCAGCCAGCAGCCGCCCCATAATTGACACCTCTATGAGAAATGCCAAAACTGATGGTTACCCCACTCTTCCAGCTGCCATGTAGTGGTGGAAGACTGGGTAATAAAGGATTTGATGTCAGCTTTTTTTTGGCAGCTGATATCAAGCCGTATTGCTTATGTCTGCTGTCAGTATGACAGCTGGCTATTAGAAATACTTTCAGTAAGGCTACGTTCAAACAGCGTGTAATTTTCACTCTTTTGTACTCATGCTTTTCCACCAAAAGGATATCTGTGTCTGTGTTTGCCGGCAAAGTGAATGGAAATTCACTTTTGCTGTGCGATGCTGTGTAGATTTGCATCACGCTTTTATGGGAAAAAGCGCTTCCTCCCATAGGCCCCATTATAACCGCTAGAATTATGCATCGCCTTTGAAACAATACGCAATTTCAGCGCATATATTGATGGGCGCTGAGGATGTGATGTCAGATGGGGGAGGAAGAATCCTGTGTTCTTCTCCCATGTGACATGTGTGACATGCCTTTTGGCTTTCACAGTGTATTAATATACACTGTGAAAGCTAAATAAAAGTAATAAAAAGGTATTAAAGGGATCCTGTCACCTCCAAAACACCTCCTAAGCTTTCAAAACATGTCCCTGCAGCATCCTATCACTAATCTCACACTTCTTTTGTCTCCTAAAAGCATCCTGTGAAAGTGGAGAAAAACGTTTTAATACTCACTCATTAGTGATTATAATTAGCAGGGGCTATATTCTTTAGTCAACAGGGGGTGTTGTTTTGCAGCTCCAGGATCCAGCCCTCTCTCTGTCTGTGCTGCTGTGAAACTGAAACTGAAGGCAGGACTAATGATTTGCATTCTGTGAGTGATAGAGAGGGGGGAGGGCAATGCCTGAACATCACAGCAGAACACACAGAGACAGGGTGGATCCCTGGAGCTGCAAAACAGCCCCCTTGGTGACTAAAGAATAGTCACTCTGCTAATTATAATCACTAATGAGTAAGTATTAAAACGTTTTTCTGCACTTTCACAGGATGCTTTTAGGAGACAAAAGGAGTATGAGATTAGTGATCGGATGGTGCAGGGACATGTTTTGCTAGCTTATGAGGCGTTTTGGAGGTGACAGGATCCCTTTAAAAATAAAAAAATAAAATACTTACCTGTCCGCCGGCTGCTCCCGGTTACCGGGACCCAAGACATCCACATCTGATCTGCTTCTAGGACCTTCCAGATCTGTGATTGGCCAGTAGAAATCATGTGATATGTGACATACATATCACATGATCCCTACCGAACAATTACAGATCCAAAAGGTACTGGCAGCACATCTGACGTAGATGTCTTGGGTCCTGGTAATCGGTAACAGCCGGCGGATGGGTACGTATTCTATTTTTTTATTTTTCATACCTTTTGATTACTTTTATTTAGCTTTTGCACAGTTTATTAATACTCCGAAAGCCAAAAGACCTGTCACACATGTTGCACGGGGGAGGAACACAGGATTCTTATTCCCCCATTTGACATCACTTCCCTCCTGCGCTTTTGGGGGAGAAATGCGGCCGTAAAAAAAGTGGTGTGTGAATGCACCACATTTTTTTAACCAGTGATAAATAGCACGGCTGCACAACGTGACAATAAACATGTGCCCCCAAAAGCGCAGGAAATATGCAGCGTGTGAACGTAGCCTAAAGTGGAAAAAAAGACAAAGAAATGTTTTATTACACATGAAATAGACAGAGACACCTCGTTATCCGCTAAATTAGCTCCCACCAAGTTCCCCTCTGATGTAATCCTGTAATCTTGCAGTGGGGCAGTGTGATGTGTCACGCGGCCACCATCTTTGTGTACCTGAGTGTCCAAAGATGGCGTCCCCATGTGTATGCGTATGTGTGCATGTAGCCTATATTTATACTGCATATGTGTGTATGCGCATGTGTGTGTGTGTATGTGTCTGTATGTTTGTGCATGTGCGTATGAACATGTATTCATGTTTGAATGTATGCCCATGTGCATGTATATGTGCATGAGTATGTGTGTCTGTGTGTATGTGTGAATATATGCGCATGTATGTGGGTATGTATGTGAGTGTGTGTTTGTGTGTATGCATATTTGTGTATACATGCATGCATGCTTCAGCGTGTGTTTGAACATGCATGTATTTGTGTGTATGTGCATGTTTGTGTATGTGAATGTGTGGGGACATTATACTGTGTGTGTATGCATGTTTGTGTCCAGAGCTTTGCTAGGTCCAATACTTTCTGGCTATATTCAACATGTGTTGCAGGCTAACAATCACAAACACCAACTACACCTTGTTGTCTACAAGACTTATTAGTTGAGAACAATCAAATCTACATCTAGTACTAAGACCAGTCATGGCGGGTTTACACGCCGCGATATCGGCGTCCAACTCCGATCCAACTCCGACAAAAAGTCACGTGGTTCGCGAGTTGGAGCCGATATCGTTCGCGCGTTGTACGGTTTGAACGTACAACGCGATGCTGGAACAATGCCAAAACGATATCGGGTGAATGACGTGCTATTCATGCCGTATCGCATGCCGTTGTGCGCATCGTAGTTGTAACAGCCCAACTACGATGTGTACTCGCACCTCACCCATTAACTCCCATGTTAAATGGTCGTTACTGGGTTGGTGGGCGTACACATGTAGGGACGTTGTTTCCCGATATCGCAGCGTGTAAACTGCCGATGCGATATCGGGAAAAGCGCTCAAAAAATGCGCGCTCCTGCGCCGTTGCCTACGATATCGCCCCGATATCGGGACGTGTAAACCCACCATCAGGCATAAGCCAGCATAAAAAGCCAAATCTCTTCCCTATATTGGGTGTTAAAATTGGATTATCAAAGCTCACACATATGTTTGCGGTTCATACCTGAAGTTACTCAGCCGAACAGTGCTGGTAGGGACAGCGAGCACTGTTCGGCCGAGTGACTTCAGGTATGAAACCGCAAACATATGTGTGAGCTTTGATAATCCAATTTTTGACACTCAATACAGGGAAGAGGTTTGTGTTTTTATGCTGGCTTATTCCTGACTGGTCTTAAGGCCCAGTTACACACACAGATAATTGTGCAGAGATTGTTCTCAGATCTCTTGTTGCAGTGAAATCATGGACATATTGTTCCATTTTGTGGCTGTGTACAAATGGAACAATGTGTCCATGATTTCACTGCAACAGAGATCTGAGAACAATCTCTGCACAATTATCTGTGTGTGTAATGGTGGGTTTACACACACCAATTTATCTGTTCAATATCTGAACAGATCTCTGGTTGCAGTGAAATCATGGATACATTGCTCCATGTTGTACACAGCCACAAAATGGAGCAATGTATCCATGATTTCACTGCAACCAGAGATTGGTTCAGATATTGAACAGATAAATTGGTGTGTGTAAACCCACCATAACTGGGCCTTTAGTACTGGAAGTAGATTGTTCTCAACTGATAAGTATTATAGACAACAAGGTTAGTTGGTGTTTGTGATTGTTAGCCTGCAACACATGTTGAATATAGCCAGAAAGTATTGGACCTAGCAAAACTCTGATTGTGTTTTTTCATGCATATAGATCAGATAGAAACAATTGATAATGATTTATTATGTCATTGAAGGAGCAAATGATATAAATGGTTAATGGATTGAATACTATGATAAAAAGTGTACGGCTCGATCAGTTCTTACGTGTCCCTTCAGAGGGAATGTTCTAAATTTTAATTGTTATAAAATGAAATTGTTCTAATAAAGATTATTTGAGATAATTAAGTTCTCCTTATTGTGAATCTTTCCTGAGAGAGAGGATTATAAAACAACCCTGTCTTGAGTGATTATCTTAAAAAGGAAAGCTAAAGAAACAAGGGACCTTGTTTTAAGTTTATGTATATATGCATATTTGTGTGTATGTGCGTATTTGTGTGTATTTGCGTGCTTGTGTATGTGTGTTTATGTGCATGCTTGCATGTGTATATGCGGGTTTGTCTGTATGCGTGTTTGTGGGTGCAGGTGCATGTGTATGTATGTGTGCATGTGTGTGTGTATCTGCATATTTGTGTGTATGTGCATATTTATGTGTAAGTGCATGTTTGTGTGCATGTGCATATGTGTGTGTGGACATTATACTGTGTTTCTGTACTTGTCTGTGTATGCGCGTGCGTATGTGAGTATGTGTATGCTTGCATGTTTATGTGCATCTGGGTATCTGTGTGTGTATGGGGACTTTATACTGTGTATATGTGTTTGTATGTTCGTGCTTGCAAGTGTGTATGTACATGCATGTGTATGTACGGATATTATACTGTGTGTATACACGTGCGTATGTGTATTTGTGAGTGCGTGTGTGTATGCACTAGTGTAGTGTTATCTCATATGTGTTTATTTTTATATGAAGTTTTAAAATGATAAACTCCCCATATAGGTTTAAATCCCCACTAAGTTTCCTTTCCCTCATCATTTGCCATGGATGTAAACGTACTAGTTAGTGCTGGGCCAGTCACACACAATATATATATATATATATATATATATATATATATATATATATATAATTATATTATTTGTCATATCTGAAATCACTGCCTGATAGTTCCAGCATGTAGCAGGAGACATAAACAGATCTTTAGAAAAACTGTTTGTGTATATCTTTTATGATTATGCTAATGTGGTAGCAACTATTCGAGGGGATGTATGTTCCCCAGAGTAGCCACCCCACATAGCATGATATTCCACACCCTGTGGATGTGATAGCATGCTATGCATTGCATCGCAAGGCTGTGTAGTACTCACCATCAGCATCTCTATTTCTGGATGTATGCACCCCGGCTTCAGGGAGGCTTACCGCGCATTACCAGAAAGTGATGCATTTCCAGTCATGTGCACTACGAAGCCAGGATACATACATCCAGCTGTACTGTATAGTGCACATGACTGGAAACCCGGCACATTCCGATCATGCGTGGTGAACCTCTCTGAAATTGGGGGTGCATAAACCCAGAAACAGAGATGATCAATGGTGAGTAATACACATCGGCGTAATGCTATGCATAGCATGTTATCATTGCCACAGGGGCAGAATAACATGGTTTACTGTATGTGTTTGCTAGCCTGGGGAACTAACACTCGTCGACTAGTTTCTGCCCCATTAGCATAACATAAACGATCTTAGAAATAATGTTTCTAAAGATCGATTTATGCATGCTGCTAAATGCTGGAACTATCAGAAAGAGATTTCAAATATTTATCCATAACTGCTCATGGTTCTGGGTGCACAGGAGACCTGACAGGTTCCCTTGAAGCAGAACATAAACTGATAAAGTTACATTAGAAGCCATATGCAATTACAGCATGCTATAAAATCATAAAACCGATAAAAATATAGGAAGAAAACAATATAATTGAGGTCAAACTATCTAATATACATGACTGATCACATGGCATTTTTTAGAAAACCCACAGGTAATTGTATATTTAGTAGACCATGGAAAATTTGTGGAGTACAAACAATAATAATAATACTAATAATAATAAATCACAAACAGGATCTGTTGTCAAAAATGTAATAGAACAAGAATTGCAATGTAGTATTCTTGGAGGGAAATAAACACACAGTGCCATGTCATTAGAACACGCGGTTTCCAAAGATTATCTCAGGGTGACCAATTTACATATTCCTTCCTTTTTCTTTGATTGTCAAAGTTCCCTGGGGATTTTTTTACAAGCAGTATCTTTCCTAATAACAGGCCTCTTCTGGAAATAACATACTAGTACATAATGTCATTTTGTGAAATAGATTGGCAAATCGGAAAATGAAAGAAAAAATAAATAAACAAAAGACTGTATAACTCTTGCATTGTTCTATAAAGAAACAGGAGTTTATCATTAATCTAAAACCATAAATAAAACCTAATTCATACTATGTGGATCAGTCAGTGTAAATATGCCCTTGATTTATGGATGTGTCTGACCATACAGTAATAGGTCAGATATAACACAGCTCCTGGGCAGGGGAAGTAAAAGAGTATACAGACACTACAGCCAGGGATTGCAGCTGATTATTCCTGTAATGATAAATATTTCATTGCATGTTTAAAAGCTTGATTTACATCACTGAAAGAATCAGCTGTCATCCCCGGCTGTAATGTCTGTATACTCTTTTACTTCTTTCCCTGCCCCGGAGGAGTGGTATATCCAACATGTTCTTACTTGGTTGGACACATACATTACACAGGGACACATTTATAAGAATATCTCAGGACAGGAACATTTCTTAACACATCCAATTGTGGACGTTATTTTTGTTGCAAGATTTATTAATTAACGTACAATTGTTCATGGCACAACCCCTTTTTGTAGTTACTAGAGATAAGCACAATTTTTCAAATGGAATTAAATTCTCAAATTTGAAAAAAATTGTTATTCTTCTTAGTATAGAAATTTTCCATTTTTTTAATTCGTTTCAGTTGCGGACCTCATTTTGCTGACGAATAGAGAGCTAACTAAAGGGGTAAAACAAAGAAAGTAATACCGATCTCTCTACTCACCTGTACCAATGCCTCTGAAGTCTGACATTTAGTTTCCTGTGCCTCCTCTGATCAAGGAGAACATTAAAATCAGTGTTTTTTCTGTTGTGATGCACATTGGGCTGTTGGGCTACACAATGTTATTTCCCAACCTGCACCCTCCATGGTGCTAACTGGGTGATGGCATGTTACACAATGAGGTCATAGGCCTCCTCAGTTATGAAACAGAATCTAATATAAACTAGAAAAGAAAATGGCTCACTACTACTACTACTAATACTGCTCACCTTGTGTCGTGAGAGTTACAACCACTAAAAATGCTCTTAGTGCCAACTTTATGTCCTGGCTGTAACGGTCTGCTGCAGTCTCCCACGAGGTAAATCCATGATAAAATCCAGGTGAAAGAAATGGGACTGTGACCGCACTCCCATTCGAGAAATAAAATTCTTGTGATAGCAGTACATTTTTGTGATTATATTTTCTATGCATTTTAGGGCAACTAAGGCCCCTTCATCAGGAAAAATCACAGATGTACCTCTGTGGTCTCCTGATGAAGGGACCCTAGTTGTCCTGAAATACACAGAAAATATAATCACAAAAATGTACTGCTATCACAAGAATTTTATTTCTCGAATGGGAGCGCGGTCACAGTCCCATTTCTTTCTCTTGGATTTTATTGCAGTTATGAAAGAGGTGAGGTGAGTATTATTAACAATATTATTTTATATCATATGTATATTATGCTAAGGGATCTTAAGAGACCTAGTGTAAAATAAGGATCAGTATCGATTGCAGCACTTTTGGTATTAGGAGAGGGATCGCGCACCCTCTCCCTTGCCGATCAGATCACTGCAATGTAATTTCAAGGGCCTGATTATTGCCATGGTGATCCGATATTGCCATGGCAACATAGCTCCAAGCCTCGGACATCATGTGATCTCTGAGACATGTGTCTGCAACACTGACAGCTGAACTATACTGTGATGATCTAGCAATACAGTATAGTACAGGTGCAATTAAATTACCGAAGGTGATGACCTATAAAGGGAACAAGTAAAAATGTAAACAAAAATGTAAAAACATGTAAAAAAAAAAGCAAAAGATAAACAACAGAAAAAATATTCTAACAAATAGTTATACTTATGTAAAAAACAAACAAAAAAACCCTTCACATATTTTGCATTCCTGTGTCTGTAAAACCCGGCTCTATAAAACTGTCACACTAGTTATCCCTTCAATAAAAAGTGTAAAAATAAAAAAATAGAAATATTTTTTCATCATACAGGTGACAAAATAGTTGAATAAAACACTGTCAAAAAGTCATATATAAATAAAAATTGTACTACTGAAAGCATCATCTTGTCCTGCAAAAATCAAGCCACCTTACAACTCAATCTAAGAATAAATATAAAAGCTATAGTTCTGAGAATACAGCAATGCAACATTTTTTTTTCTATAAAATAGTATTTATGGTGTAAAAGCGGAAAAACATAAAAAAACTCTGTATATGTGGTATTGCAGTAATCGTACTGAACTGGAGAATAAAGTTGTATTATCACTTTTACAACACAGTGAATGGTGTAAAAAAGCAAACAAAAGAAAATGATTCCCTGAATTGCTGTTTCTTATTGATTGTGCCTCACAAAAAGCATAATAAAAATTGATAAAAAAAAATATTATGTGGCCCAAGATGATACCAACTCACCCTGCAAACTCCTGCAACTCATCCTGCAAAAAAAAGCCCTCACATAACTGTCTTGAGAAAAATAAAAAATATATAACTAACAAATTTCAATGATGCAAAAATCCTTTATTTTGTAAAACACGTTTTTAGCGTGATTGTAGTCAAATACAAATAAACTATATAACTCTGGTATCGCTGTGATCATACTGACCTGACAAATAAAGCCATGAACGGTGTAAAAATATTAATAACACCAAAAATCAGAGAGCATACACCAGGCACTATGTGTCACAACAGAGGAATGGTGGATTTCACCTGCGGTGTACCTTAGGGGCTCCTATTATTAGGTGTTGCTCGCCACTGTCAGTCAAAACTTCTTAGCAGACACGTATTATAGAAAAGAATGGCGGCACTCATCCGTATGCAGATCTTTCCTTTTTATTCAAGTAATCCAACGTGCATGATTACAATTTCGTGCAGCGGTGAGAGGGAGTGGTGAATACTACTGCTTCCATGGGTCTCGCCATTCTTTTCTATAATACGTGTCTGCTAAAAAATATTAATAAGGTCAATTCTTCAACCGCTGCTGATTAGTTTATTCTGTCTCCCAAAGATTGCAGTAAGGCTCGGCTCACATTTATCTTGCACTCTGTGCTGAGTACTCACTGAGCAATTTTTTGTAAATCTCTGAAAAATGTGATTCAGACAAAATTTGCAATTCACTATAATAAGGCAAAGGGAGTCATGTTGACCTCCCATCCATCCTGTGTTCTGGCAGTGTCCATCTTTTTATGCGTCTTTAAAGGCGATCACAAAAGTGCGGTCATCAACAGTTTTGGCACCTTTTAATAGATGGACACCCCTGAACAGGGCCAAACCAAGTTCATAGTAACTCTGCTGCCTCATTAGTGAATGAATCCATTAGGAGCTTCAACTGAATCATGTATTTCAGAGATGTAGCTGGAAATTCAACTGTAAGTGCTCAGCATAGGGCACAGGATAAATGTGAACTGATCCAAAAATGTTCTTTACCTTAACAATAGCATTAAACTCAACCCACAAAAAAAGTCCCAACTCAGGTCCATCATCTGTTAACAAAAATATAAGGGGCTTCCACATTGCTGTTAGTACAAAGGCTCTGGAAAGGTACTGTGTCTCTTTGCACCCAAGAGAAAACCAGCAAAACCTGCGCTCCCAATTCCTAATGCTCCACTCTATTCTGAACCTGTCAAAACCTAAACCACAGTTTATGTCCACATATTTGGCATTGTAGTGCAGAGGCCTGCTTAATTTACAGGGGGTGTGTGGAGACATGGGGGTCAGTGGGTGCTCTTGTCTGCTGGCCCAGCCAACTTTAGAAAGACAACATGGACCAGGGCTCATCCCAACTGAACGCCCAAGCTCCTTACCTGTGGACAGAACACTACTCAGACAACACAGGGTGAGGGAACCACAATATTAAGGCTTTATTAGATCCCCAAACAGTTAACACATAACCAGCAAAACATAAAATGTAACAGGCAACAGTGTCTCAACCTCCACTGGCTCACCAAGAAATTTCAAGGTTCTGCTGTGGCCAGGGTTTCCTCATTAAGTAGACTTTGATATACCAGCCAAATCCTAACATTCAATGCTGAAGTCCATGTGGTAACATAATCCAGGTTCTGATCCCCCTGGTCAGCACCGAAGTGCCTAGGCCTGCCAATTAGAGCCGTATATTCTAGATTAGCAGCATGTATCATGTCTGCTGGTCAAATGAACAGTCTTCCTTATATAACTGAACACTTATTGCAGGACATTGGGAACTTCACAATTGGTGGAACAAGACTGTGCTCTCATTGGCTAAATTTCAAGCTGCTTGGACAATGTTCATTTAAATGATGTGAGCAGCCTGCCATCCATAACAAAAAACAATTGTGGCTGAAGTAATTTACATAGAATCAGCAATACACATCTTTGGAGAATAAAAGGTTCACAACCTTATCTGTCTTTGAGTCTCTGACACAGGGGTGAGATAATTACATTAGTAAACGTTAGAGGTAATTCACACACTACAACATCACTAGCGATGTCACTGAAATGTCACAGGTTTTGTGATGTAACAGCGACCTCGCCAGCGATGTCACAGTGTGTGACATGTAGCAGCGATCAGGCCACTGCTGTGAGGTCGCTGATCATTGCACGTCGTTCAGGACCATTTTTTGGTCCTTAGTCTCCCGCTGGTCAGCACACATCGCTGCGTGTGACAGCAAGAGACAAACGATCAGCGACCTCCCAGGCTGGTAACCATGGTAAACAACGGGTATCTAGGCAGCATGCAGCACCTAGTTACCCGATATATACCTTGGTTACCAGCCTTCTCTGCTTCCAGGCTGGTCTCCAAGGTACTCAGCGGTTAACTAGGGACAGCAATGTGCTTAGATACTTGCTGTGTACCTTGGATACCAGCCTGAAAGCGGAGAAGGCTTGTAACCAATGTATACATCGGGTAACTAGGCGCTGCGCACTGCCTACATACTCATTGTTTATCATGATTACCAGCCTGCTCCAGCTTACCGCAGCCTGTCAGAAGACAGGAGCAGGAGCGCGACATCGTGGAAAGAAAAGTTTATATTCTTTCCACAATGTCACTGGTCCACTTGTAGCTGGTGAGTCTGCCTGTTTGACAGCTCACCAGCGACTGCATAGAGACTTTCCAGCGATCCCGACTAGGTCGGATCGCAGGTGGGATCACTGGAGAGTCTCAGCGTATAAAGGGGCCCTTATACACAAGCAGATTGCTACAAGTCTTGTAGAAACAATGAATGGTTTATCACAAGTAACTAAACAAAATAACATCATATATGGCTAAATTTTAACAAATGTAACCCATGCTATGCATTAAAAAAGTCCATGTAGTCACAGTGTGTTTTCCCAGAAGCACTAGCTGGGCATGGAGTACGAGCACTACAATTTTTCTATAGATGAAATCATCACAACAACCATGGATGAACACCCAGAGAGAGGGGTTATATTTCCAGAATGTTGTCACTTGAGGGGGTTTCAGCTGTTCTAGCACTTGGGGGCACTACAGTTGGAGTCTACTAACTGTTATAGGAAAATTTTGTGCTCAAAAATCAAATGATGCTCCTTCCCTCCCGAACCCTGCCTGGCACCCAAACAATAGTTTTCTACCACATATGAGGTATGAGCATACTCAGAAGATATTGCACAACACATTTTAAAGTTCAAGTTCTCTTGTTATCCTTGTGAAATGAAAATGAAGCTGTGATTATCAAATCGATTGTGAAAAACTGATCAGTGTATTAGCACTACTCTATAAAGCAGAAAATACTTTGATTGCTGGCACTCAGCCAGTGTTCACAAGAGGATCATAATGACAGAGACAGTGGTCATCAACTGAGATCACATCATGGAACCTACAATGAGAGAAGGAAATTATACACCTCACTATCAGCGCGTTGTTAAATCCTGCTGTTAGAGAATAACAGCAGGTTTTAACTGGTTAACATCTTTGGGCAAAACTCTGATACACCTGTGGCTGTTAGTGGCAGATCTCGGCTGATCAGATCAGCTGGCTTGTGCAGAAAAAGATGCAGGCTCAGCGTGTGAGCCCGCATCAAAGGCAGAGAGATGATTCATGACATATATAGCACATCATGGCTCCTTAAAGTGAACCTGTCACCCCCCCCAGGAATCAAAAGCTAAAATAGCCACCTTCTGCAGCACTAAGGCTGCATTCAGAGAAGGTGGCTATAGCCTTTTGATGCCCTTTATACTATGAAATATGCAGTTAGGTAAATGCTCACACTTCTGAAGACCAAAGACCGGGAGGCGGGGTTTCACGCTCCTCCGACCCACCCCTCTTGTCAGTCATGGTGCTCCCCTGCTGCTGCCTCCCCTGACTGTGTAAAATGAACGCGCGCCTCCATTCTCCTGCACGGCGCCGCACATGCGCTGTGCGCCCGGTGTCCAGGAAGTCGTCGGGCAGCGCGCACAGCGCATGCGTGGCTCCATACAGGAGAACGAAGACGCGCGTTCATTTTACACAGTCAGGGGAGGCAGCAGCAGGCGAGCACCATGACTGACAAGAGGGGCGGGTCGGAGGAGCGTGAAACCCCGCCTCCCGGTCTTTGGTCTTCAGAAGTGTGAGCATTTACCTAACTGCATATTTCATAGTATAAAGGGCATCAAAAGCCTATAGCCACCTTCTCTGAATGCAGCCTTAGTGCTGCAGAAGGTGGCTATTTTAGCTTTTGATGTCCGGGGGGAAAGACAGGTTCGCTTTAAGGGGTTAAGCTCCTTTTACAGTAAATGGGGCATTTCACAGCCCCTTTCTAAGGATTGATAGCTGTCCTTGCTGTCAGACCAGAGGTGAATAGGAAAGAGCCATGCTGCTATCTATTGAAGGATGACATATTCCTTAGTCTCGAAATTGTGATTTATTCTACGCATTTCGGAGATAAACGTCTTCATCAAGAACTTCATCATATTCCTGATGAAGGAGTTTTTCTCTGAAACATGCAGACTAAATCACAATTTGGAGTCTAAGGAATAAGTCCTCCTTCGATAGATAGCAGTGCAGCTCTTTCCTATTAGTCTCTGGCATATATGTATCCTCTGATATGTGAACTGCAGCAGCTATCTTATGATCTTAATACGGTAGATCAAAGGTGTTCTATGGTGGCTCTGTCCTACACAACCACACCAGGCAAGCAACATCTTGTCACTCAAGTGTCAACTAAGTGTGTTTAATACAGTAAACCCAATAGCGCTTTTTTGTCCATATATTTCTTTTAGTGACAGCTGTCAGACCCAGAGAGATCACCAGGAATAGGTGATAACTTACAATTATGGATCAACCCCTTTAACTATCTTATAGGGTACATATCTTTAGGATGTTCTAAACAATGTGCATAGTCTATATGCTTGTTATTATGGATTTCTCAAAACATTTTAATTTATGTGTTTGCAAATTGAGCTGGTTGTTAAAAATCAAAGACAGGTAAATTAACATTGTTTTTAACTGACAAGCTGACATCAGTCTAACAAATCTAATCTAAACTGTTAAATCAGTAGCAGATGCAACCTGGATTAAAACCAGATGCCTGACAGGTGTTTGCATTTACAGTAAATACTATTGCAATGAATAAAGATCCCCTTCTCTTTTCAATGTATTTTTAAAAGATAATTTTAATCACTTACCATTTACCAAATGTGGATTTTGTTCTAAAAAAACAAAAATTATGTTTGTCATAGCAATTGTTTACATATCTCCTTTGATGTAGGAAAAAGCAAATGCAAACAAAGGCAGCAGTCATGACATATTTGCTAGGAACAAATAAAACAAGCAATGCAGAGGCAATAGATCAATTTGCTTTCATACTTATAGCAGAACAGTATAAACATGAAATCTGGCTTTCTTTTGTCTGGAAGTGAAAATGTTTTTGTCCTTGAAAACTCACAAAGGATATAATTAAAATTTTGACAGCTAATGTAGGAACACAGCTCGATGGCATGAGAATATGAGCATTAGCTCAAATACAGGCCAATATCTGCATGTTCCTGCGGCATCATGATCCCTTACTGGGGCTATAACTGTAGAAAGAGCCATTCAGTATAATTTGTGATGTAAAGTTATAATAACTTGTATTTCCACCCTGTCCAAAGGTAGTGCCTGGATTTTCTTTTCATTGTTCTGCTTTAGCTTTTGCAGCCGACATTTGTGTTTAACACATTTTCTCTCTCACTACCATCATTTCATTTAAAGCACAGCCAATCTCACACTTCAAGAATGTGCATTTGCAGTTTGAGTTTTAAAAAATATATCTTTTTTATGTTTGATATACATATTTGTGGTTTTGAGCACTGGCATAGCTTTATGGGCCCCAACGCAAAAGCTCCAACAAGGCCCCCAGTTATTGCAAGTCTTTGATAGCATTGGTCTTTTATATATAGGCAAAATTGACATTTGGGCCCCCTAAGCTCCGTCACCCTGGTGAGATTGTAACCCCTAAACCTATTGTAGCTTTGTTCCTGGTTGTGAGTGACTTTTTTCCCTTTGAAAAGGCAAATTTTCCCATCTAGTATTTATTATAAGAGAGGCTTAAAGGGAACCAACAGCAGGAATTAGGGCCTTAAAGTGAAGGCCAGTGCTGCATGCAATCATACCTTTACTTAAATAATTCCATGCTTGATTGCAAAGATTGCAAGAAAAGTATCACAAGGGTATATGCACACAGTGCATTTTTGCTGCGGTTTCTGCCTGCAGTTTACCATTGGTTTTATGATAATGTATGCTAACTTGTTCCTGCGTTTTAATTCCCAGCAAAACAATGTGATTCACAGAAAAGCTGTGCACACACATTAGTTTTGCAAGTGTCAAAAACTGTCAAATCCCTGCGTTATTGGTGCGGATGGGAAAGAATTGACATGCTTTATTTTTCCTGCGTTTTTGCTGCAGTCATTGGAAGAAACGCAGGAAAAACACAGCATCAAAAATGCAGCAAAAACGCAGGAAAAACATGCAAAAAACGCAGGACCTGAAATCAGCAAATCTCCTGGCAAAGACTCTAGGATCCATGAAACCAGTTCAGGTTTTGCTACGTTCAGGACTGCTCAAAAAACGTCCTGTGGGCACATACCCTAAAACTCCTCGAAAATAGAGCATCAAGTGATTGATGTGTGCAGCACTGTGTCACTTTTGTTTTTTTTTTTTCTCCTATGTAGGCATGTTGTTCGACTGTAAGCCAAACTCTCCTCATCTCTACTTTCCATTTCAGTACTTTTAGATGAAAGGGGGGAGGGATTGGTTTAAAGCCAAAAGGCTTGCCCACACAGGATGGAAAAAAACCAAACCTAAATAGTGACTGTGATCATATAGTCATTGTCTAATACATGTTGCCTAAAGTTTGAGCAACATGTAACAGCTGACAGATTCCCTTTAGGGGATGATTTGCCAAATAATCCACTTTTAATTGCTATCCAAAAGAGTCAGTTGATAAGCATGCTCAAAGTTGTAATCAGTCGTGTATGTCGATAGGAGTCTCACTTCAAGCTTTCTTGAACATTCCTATCCATCCATACACACGTTTTATGGCAAAACACTTTTTTCTATTGTGCACAATTATTTTGGTAAATAGGGCACCAGACAAGCTCAAAACAACCCCAGACCACAAAAATAATCACTGCACATGCTCTTTATACAGATCACAAGTGGAGCAGGCATTGTTCTCTCACAACAGTCACAAATTGACTTAGGTAACAAGTTTAAACTTTCAAGCAGTGACTGAGGATACAGCACATTGCAGGGAAAGCATTCTAAGACAGTGCAACAAACGTTTTACTGCTGTCGAAATACAGAATATTTTGGACTCCCTTTAGATATACAGTTATGCAACAAAATAAACAACAACACATTGTTATTTATTTAAAGAAAACCATTCCTCAGTTTTATCTAATTATACTGGCTCTATCATGAAATTGTGGCTGCAGGACTAACCTTCTGCAGCTCTCCACTCACAGCACTGTCAGCTATAGTCCTACCATTCACCCAATGACAGCGCTGTTAGAAGAAAGCTGCAGAGGTGTTTGTAATGACAAACAGCTCTGCTCCCCATCCCTCTTTGTAACCACAGTGCATGCCTATAGTGATTTCAAATGTCACTTCAATGAAGAAGTGGATGAGCTCTAGGTAGGAATCCTCAAAGTCATAGTCGACTCTTTAACAAGCCTTTTAATATGACCAAGGATTTGTGCCAGATCAGAACCCCAAACTACAGATGATGCATTTCGGGGTAACTGCCCCTCATCAGTGTAGTGTGTGGGATATTCTGATCTGGCTGTGCGAGAGGCTGAAATGAGGTCTGGGGAACTAAGAACAGTGTTCCGTGTTATTGTATGTCTCACAGAGGGAAAACCAGCTCTTACCTTTTTTGCCGACATATTCATTTTGCCCTGCATATGCCTCCTATTTAAGATTATTCAACATCCTACCGACTAAAAAGTAACCACCTACTGAGATATATCTCGGCTACCCCCTTTATTCAAGGGGAAACTAGGTTTCAAAGTTAAATAGCTAATATATCCATAATGGAGAGGACAATTTAAAAAGTGAAAATAGACTTTATTCAGCTGTGCAGCCACTACTTAATGATATGTTCAATTTAACATGCTAAAACTCGTTACAGGTTCTCTTTAAGAACCAAGAACCTCAAACAGTGAACAATAATTTTGTTAAAAACTGTTTTGCATGTTATATCAATTGTTCAAACAACACTGATGTATTCACTGTATTATAAGCTTTTTCCTAAATGTTAGCAACTGTGCAGAGATACTTCTGATCTACAGTACTTTAGACTTTGAATTAAACGATTCTGACATACAGACCGATCAAACACTGCAGGAGTTGTCTCTTTAACTGCACATTTGTCATGAATATATAAAAGAAGCCACATCTATAAAGTCTCCCAATGTGAAATAATGCAGCTTTTCAAAATGTAAACAAGACAGCTGAGATGTAAAATGTGACTTTTAAAATCACAAATGGGTGCAATATGCATGACTATCACATTTTACTTAACTCCTTACTACACTGCAGTGAACATATACTGTGCTTGCTTGGTTCCATACATTGATGATGCAGTTGCTCCTATTTGCAAAGAATCTACTGAGGAAAGATGAGGAAAGGGCAATGTGAATGAAAGCCACCACTTATGGTTGTCATGTTAAGTCAATCCCTTTGGATAGACCCTAGAGAATAATAAGGGACAGTAAATTTGCAGAGAATAGCTTGGCCACTTATCAAATTTCCCTGGGAAAAAAATATGTTAAAAAAATATGTTAACAGTTAAACTTGAATTTTGCCTAATCCCAAATGATGAGAAAACTTTCAGAGATAAAGTAAACCAAGTGATAGACATTGTAAAGTTAGACTGGACAGTCTAAAGATGATGCAAATGTATTTAAAAAAAAAAAACACTATCATAAATATGGTGCATTTTATGACTTTCTGGTTTATATTTACACAAAGGGGTGTACAATAGTGAGATCCTCCGCTATGATTTCCATATACCTCTATAGGGCATACGGAATGAATTATTGACTGATGACAGCCACTTTAAACCTAGTTAGTCGAGAAACAATTCCCAAATATGGTACCTAACAGAAAAAAATACATCAGCAATTATATTTTGTTCAAAGTTTTGTATTTTACATAAAATATGCGAGCCTTGGAGCTTGATTAACTTTGTTAAAGGGTTAAACAATTATCACATTGTATAAAAATTTCCATGTATAAATCAGAGATGCCACTAAATTTAGGGGGACCTTTTTGAGCCTACTCACACATAAATATATTACCAAAGAAAGAAGAGTAGAGGCTTCAATACATGCAGTTTAGGTGTTGTTTATTAAATTACACCAGAATAGAGGCTTTGGTGAGGAACGTAGTGCAGGCAAAACCTGTAACCACATGTTAACCAGCAAGAAATCGTACATTAATTGGTCAGGGTCATAACCTTGGTTGCCTGGTGACGCGTCTTGGGTGGTCTCAGTGCATAGCAGTGGTTGCAGTCGGTGAGCAGTGTAGCGCTGGCTGTTGCTGGGGTGACATGATGCTGGTGGTCACATGACTGGGCTTGGGCGCCTCTGGCCTGCACCATGGCATGTCACTTCCTGTCATGTGACCAGTCCTGGATGTCACTCCTTGTTCGCGGTGATGCCGTCACTGCCGACGCTATTTAATGAGAGAGGGGAAGCACCTTCTCACATCCCCCTGATGAAGTGGCTATAGGCTTCCTACCTAGTCATGAAATGGCATCAGGGTCCACATCCCCCCAGGTTCCCCCTGCATCAAGGAGATCCCTTATCCATATGGCTACCAGCAGCACTATATCATTGGTCACTGATTGTAACTCTAAGAGTCTTTTCTATTACTCCTTTTTGCACTATGTCATGCTATTCAGGGGAGCAATATTGATTATATGTTTGTTGGGGATGTTTTCAGAATCTTATTACTGACCAATGTACCATAATGAATAATGGTTACCATGTTGTATGTACCTTACTGCACTTTTACTGTGAACTTGTACTTTGGTCTATTATATTGTAACCCCCCCAGTACTAACTGTACCTCTTTTACTACTCTTATGTGCATGTGCAATTTTGTAAGGCTGTAATGTATGCTTAACTGTCCTCCTGCCCCATTGTAATCTAACTTGCCCTATCTTGTTTTCACAATGTAGGCTGCATTAGATATAGCTTACTTAGCACTATTTTAATCACTCCCTCTAATGTGCGATTTCTTGCTGGCTAACATGTGGTGACAGGTTTTGCCTGCACCGCCTCCCTTGCCAAAGCCTCCATTCTGGTGTAATTTAATAAACAACACCAAAACTGCATGTATTGAATCCTTTCCTCTTCTTTCTTTGGTAATAAAATTATCCTGTTGTGTAAAACTCATTTTCTGGATTTTAATTGTGTAACTTTTATCTATCACAGGAACAAATGTTTATATAAAGCAGAAAACACTTAATTTTCTATTATTTTAGTGTTTATTGGTGGAATGTAATATATACTGAAAATGGTATTATTTGAATAAAGTTGTTCAAATTCAGTTACATCTCTTTATAATTTCAAAAACAATTAAAAATGAATCAAAAGTATATGCAATGCAATTCTATAAAACACAATGGACCTACAAACATTTCAGTAGGGATAAAGTAACATCTCTGTGATAAAATGTATATTTGACCATTTCTCCAGTCTCCAAGCTTTCAAATTGGATATTGAATGCCCTCTTTCCACTTAATATCTCATGAATGGGGCCATGAACTAATCTGTTTCTTTTCTGATGGCACAAGAAACTGGGGCAAAGGGTAACAGAGTCCTGGATGTGCCATGCTCAACCCTAATGGGAAAAGGTATGCTGAGAATTAAATGGCTCTGCGGCAGTGCAGTCTTGCTCAGAAGAACAGCTGTTGATACTTGGGTAGTGACAGTGATTGATTGTCAAATGAAAATCAGACCAGTCTCAAGGGGATACTTAAATTAAAAAACTTAGTGGGAGTGATTTTTTTTTTCTTCACAGGCCAACTGTATCCATAGCTAGGATAAAACTTTTATAGAATGATAAATGTTAATATGTAAATTCTTGAGAACGATGATATATGAGATACTCAGCTATCCGAAAAGCCTCTATTCCGCTGATTCTGTATCAACTGGAATGACTGTATTTTTCGATAATATATTATTAATTTCTAAGTGAAATAGCAGATTAGGATTTTTTTTACAAATATGCTCAAATTAGTGATATTCTATTTTGCCATTCATATGCACATCAATGAGTATTAATAGAGTAATCCTAGTTATTAGGCATAATATAATAAGTACTCTTTAAAAAATAGCAAAGGTGAGGATTTAGTAGATATAAAGAATAAAGTGGTTTGGAATTATATTTTAATTTTACAATTTCAAGATAAAGGATTGTGTTACTAAAGCTAGATTTGTTTTACTGTAGGCATACTTTTAGTGTCTACTTGACATATACCAAATGTTGTACTTTTGAGGTATGTGTTTGGTTTTGAATCATTGTAATCTTGCCCTTTTAGGTTATTGCTAAAAGAGTTTTCTAGTAATATTAATGATATATAATTTAGCAACTCCTATTTCCAAACTACCTTCTCATACTGCCATCTCTCTGTTGGTGTCCAGCAAGTTTCTGTCTTAGGACTCCTACTTATCTCCATCTATACCTTTGGACTGAGACAACCCATAAACTCCCATGGCTTCCAGTATGATCTATATGCTGATGACACTCAGATCTACCCCTCTGGCTTCAACATCAGCTCTTTGCTGTCCAGAATTCTAGAGTGTCTAACCTTTTTCTCCTCTTACTTTCTAAAGCTTAATGTGAACAAAACTGAACTCATCTTTCCTTCATCTCATTTAACTTTCTTAGATAATTTACCTATCACAAACAATAAATGGCATCAAGCTTTCCATTGAAGGCCTCTGTCTCAGAGAAAACCTTAATGCTTCTTTGTCCTGAAATCCACACATCCAAGCTCCTAGCACCTCCTGCAACTCCAACTCAAAAATATTTTATTATTTATCTTTTAAAATGATAATAATGAGTCTTTTAAAATGCTAGTAAATGCCCTCATCATCTCCTACCTCAAATAGTGCATTGTCCTCCTGTATGGCCTCTTTGCTAACAGTCTCCCACCTCTCCAGTCCATCTTAACTATGCTGATTTTACCTCTCTCCTAACTACTCCTTTACTTCTCCCCTCTGCAACTACCTTAATGGCCTCCCTATTTCCCAACATATTTAGCTAAAACTACTGATAGTGCCAATCAAAGCCATCTATAATCTGTCTTCTCCATATATCTCCAAATTAATATATCGATATCTTGACAAAAATAATTTTTGGGCCTCCCATGACCTTTTTCTCTCTTCCACAGTTGTAAATTCCTCACCTAAATGCCTCGAAGACTTCACCAGTGTTTTACCCATCCTATGGAGGACTGTGCCCCAACATATCCATATGTCCACCCCATTTGAAATTTTCAGATGGAACTTGAAAAGCCTTTTCTTCAAGTAAATTTAAAGCCTACAATGATCCCAAGATTATTCATATTTTTCTAATGACTCCACTGCCACCTCATCACAGCCAGAGCTGTCACAACACCCCAATGCACTGTCTCCTTCGCTATTATCCTGTACACTGCAGTCCTGCAAGGGTAGGGTCCTATCTTCTCATTTCAAGTCTATAATTGTCAGCTTGTTCATTGTCATTTTGTATTTGTATTTTGAATATAAGCCCTTTAATAATGTACAGTACCATGGAATTAATGGTGCTCAAAAAATAAATATTAATCTTTACTGATACTGATGACCTTTCAGATTGGTGGAATTACGGAACACATCATCCTGACTGATCAGCTGTTATTTGCTTCAGAGACAGGATGTTAACATTCAATGTCGATCTGCCTTTCTAAGTATTAGTAACTTTTCTCTGGAATAGAAGCTCAGCTTCAGCACCTGTAACATAATAAACGGAGCTTCACAGTTTGACTCCATGCAATGTTTACTTATTGCCTCCAGAGAGAATAACATAAAGGGGAGTCACACGCGTCAATGTCGTCAGTGAGATGATCGCTGAAGACATTGACGGCTGATTGCTGGTGAGCTGTCACACAGACAGACTCACCAGCGATCAATTGACCAGAGACATCATGGAAACGATTTAAATATCGTTTCCACGATGTCTTGCTCCCACTGCCAGCCTGCTGGAAGCGGGAGCAGGCTGGTCTCCAAGGTAAACTGCGGGTATCTAGGCAGCGCACGCTGCCTAGATACCCGACGTGTACCTTAGTTACCAGCCTCCTCCGCTCACCGGCTGGTATCTAAGGTACACAGCGGGTAACTAGGGACCCTAGTTACCCGCTGTGTACCTTAGATACCAGCCGGTGAGCGGAGGAGGCTGGTAACTAAGGTACACGTCGGGTATCTAGGCAGCGCGCGCTGCCTAGATACCCCGCAGTTTACCTTGGAGACCAGCTCCCAGCGCTTGTGAGAGGCGCTGGGAGCTGGAATATCGCTACTCCCGGTGTCACACGCAGCGATGCTGCGTGTCCACCGGGCGACAATCGCCAGGTTTTAGAGCAGGTTCTAAAACCTGGCGATCATCAACCAGCGATTTATCGTGTGACTCCCCCTTAAGATTGGTGCAGTTTATAGCTCCCTAACAATCTGATAGTTTATCAATATCATATGGGATATTTCAGCACCTGTAGATCCAGCCATACATCTACCCATTACATTTTTTTGCAGTTGCTATTGGTACTACTTAACTGTCCTCCTGCCCCATGGTAATCTCACTTTCCCTATCTTGTTTTCACAAAATAGGTTGCATTAGATATAGCTTACTTAGCACTATTTTAATCACTCCCTCTAATGAAAGAACATAAAGATTGGAAGAGTAGAAAAATAAATGTTTATTCATGAAAACAATGTAAGGTAACACTTCCATGATAAATCTAGGGACAGACATCAAACAATTCACAAGCCTCCTTCTCCATACAAAATGTTCTTTGAACATGTAGAAAAGCATGCCCACAACACACTCCCATGGAAATCAATTAATCAGTTTTCTATGTTTTTTTATGGCCACATTCTTGATTTAAATGAAATCCCTGTAGCTAAAGCCTCTGAGTCATATTGGCTGACTTCATACTCTTGCAGAGAACATGAGAAAAAAGGAAAACAGATTCGGAAAAGGTCTATGTTTCAGAATGAATTTTAGAAAGTAAAAATGTGATACAGTCCCTCTAAGAAGCAGTGTTATAATTGATATAAATGTGCTAAAGAGTGAGTTAATTTAGTGATAATACTGAAATCAAGAAGACAGTAAGGTTAGTGTCAGGGACAAGTGTGGAAAGAAATAACAAGCAAGACACATAAAAAATGCCCTTAGCCTCTTAAGACTGTTCATCCAAGAACAATTGTCTTGTTGGTTCATGCAAGAGGATGCGCAATTGAAACAAGTGAACCGTGGGCTGACGGTCCTACAAGTCTGAAACTCCTCATCCTTGCAACTGAAAGAACAGCATCATGATACAATCAGATAATATCATTCATCCATAGCAGAGGTTTTGTTTTCTAGTTTTATGTGAACTGATTTCCTGAAAGTGGTGTCCTTGTGTTAAAGTGGATTATTTGTTCCTTACTTGACTGTTCTTTTGATAAGCAATTCGAGTTTTAAACAACAGGATACACTTTTGAGCACAGATGATAAGTAAATATAGTAAAAAATAGAATATGATTAAAGGGCTATAGATATCACATTGCAACATTCCTACATGAAGAATCATTAGTAGAGATGAGCGATGTTCGATTCGAATAGTTCGCCAATCTCAAATTCGGGTTGATTTTGGCCCTATTCGAGTCATTCGCACAATTCGAACAATTTGGTTCCAATTCGGCGAATTTCGAACATGTTCGATTTTGGTTCGAAAATGCGGCAGATGCGGTCAGAAAACCGCATCTGCCGCATTTTGAGCCAAAATAAACATTCCCTAGAAGAAAGAAAGTGTTTAAAATAAAAAAATAATGTATGCTCACCTGTCCGCGGTCCACCGAAGCCTCCGGTATGGTCCTGTGTCTTCCAGGACCTGTGGTGACGTCAGTTCTCGCGGGAACTCCGGTCACATGACCGGAGTTCCGCGAGAACTGACGTCACCACAGGTCCTGGAAGCACCGGACCTTGCCGGAAAGCTTAAAATAGATATGTTTATGATTCGGACCCTTTCTTTAAGTAAAAGTTACTTAAAGAAAGGGTCGAAACATAAAAATATCTATTTTAAGCTTTCCGGCAAGGTCCGGTGCTTCCAGGACCTGTGGTGACGTCACGTTCTCGCGGAACTCTGGTCATGTGACCGGAGTTCCCGCGAGAACTGACGTCACCACAGGTCCTGGAAGACACAGGACCATACCGGAGGCTTCGGTGGACCGCGGACAGGTGAGCATACATTATTTTTTTATTTTTTACACTTTATTTGACTTTATTTCACTTCCACAATGTCGAATCGGCGAATCGAATCGAACACGAACATCAGGGTGGTGGCTCATCTCTAATCATTAGTTGTAGAGTTTTTGGATATATGAAAAGATATTCACTCATAGCAACTCAGACTAATGTTCCTAATAATCCTAATATGCCACTATGTTTTAGGCACTATGTTAAAGAGCACTGGCTCCCTCTCCTCTCGGGGTCCATTTTTTACAATAATGCCAGAATATTGTATTATTCCAGGTGCCCATTGCCCTCGTTATGATGTTGTCATGCGATGCTGATGGGTTTCTATGACACCTGAAGGCCTCCATGGCTACCATGTCAGTGCTCCTGTGAAGCCCTCTTCTTGGATTGGTTTCATCTGAGACTTTGTGGCTTTTATTTCCACTGTATCCTGTAATACAATGGTGTCACAGTATATAAAATAAGTGATCAGGCAACTTTAGGTTGAAAGTTCACTAACCGAAATAATAAGGAAAACAGAAAAAAGGTTTGGATAGGCCCAGCGTTGATCAGTAACCCCTTATCAATGGCTAATGAATAAATAATATATCAACAGTGTCATTTAACCATTCTTTCGGATGTTTATTTCTTATAAAAATATATAAAAGGTAATAAAACGTGTAAGGGTGCTTTCACATCTGCGTTTTTCGTAATTCGCGGCAGATGCGGTGAAAAAAACGCATCTGCCGCGTTTGCCGCATAACGGTTCCACTTGCGGCACGGTTGCGGTTTTTTCCATAGGAAGTATAGGGGGACTTGCGGCAGATGCGGCAAGTGCGGTATTGCACTTGCGGCAGGTGCGGCAGAGAAAAAAACCGCGGCTTACTGCGGTTTTTTTCGCTGCCGCACCTGCCGCAAGTGCAATACCGCACTTGCCGCATCTGCCGCAAGTCCCCCTATACTTCCTATGGAAAAAACCGCAACCGTGCCGCAAGTGGAACCGTTATGCGGCAAACGCGGCAGATGCGGTTTTTTCACCGCATCTGCCGCGAATTACGAAAAACGCAGATGTGAAAGGGCCCTAACACGTTATTTCTAATAACAATCTGAATAATAATACATCTTATTGATTTATTAGGTGGGATTTTACATGGTAATCCCCCAAGGCCTCCTTGCAGCTACAATCATAAGTACAAATTTGACTAGTCCTATGACTAGACAAAGTCCCCCCAGTTGACTACCTCAGTGTTTAACAAATAATTATCTGAGAAAACAGAAAAAAGTTTTAAAAAATATTTTTAAAAAAATGAAAAAATAGAGCTCAAATTTTGAATCATGACCTTCTTCCTCATTAGATACAAAAAAACTAAAATATTTAGTGTATCGTGGCAAAGTCTAAAATAATTTAACCTGTATTGTAAATGACATAAAGCAAAAAAATAAATGCCAGCATTGCTGTTTTTCAAATGCTGCACCTTCCTCAAAAGAATGCAATAATAAAATAATAAATTATCAAAATATATGTATATACAGTATATCAAAATGGAATTCATGAAATGATCAGCTCACTATGCAAAAAAGAAGTCTTGATGCATATTAATGGACAGCAAAATAAAAAAATATATGGGTTTCAGAGAATAGACACATTTTTGTGCAATTTATGAATTTTTATGTTTTTTACGCAAACATATACCGTATATACTCGAGTATAAGCCGACCCGAGTATAAGCCGAGGCCCCCAATTTTGCTACAAAAAACAGGGAAAACCTATTGACTCGAGTATAAGCCTAGGGGCAAAATACCGCAGCTACTGAAAATTCATGTGTTCGGCACTGCGTTCCAGTCTACAAACCAGATGCAGCAGAGCCGAACACAAATGTGAAAGTAGCCTAAGCTATACAATTTTGCCATGATTTTCATATTTCCCTCTGCATACAGCTAACCCCTGCTCAATTATTACTGTACTTTCCCTAAGAATCCATCTTTCCCTGGTCTATTCATCTTTCCCTCTGCATACAGCTTATCCTATACCCTGCACTACTTCTCCTTTCCCTCACTAATCTTCTGTCCCCTTCTCTATTATACTATTATACTCTATTGTGCTAGTAATAATGCCTCACCTTCCTTTTTCACAATGTACAGCAGTGTTGCAGCTGCAGGTGTTTTTTTTTTTACTGTGCCCTGGACAGTGCACACTGTGGTGGAGGGATCTATGTAAAGTGATTTGGCCGCAAGTACAGTACATTATAACTGAGTCAAGCGGCGGAGGGATCTGATTGCAGCGATTTGGCTGCAAATACATTACTTGGGCAGAGGCAAGCAGTGGAGGGATTTCATTGCACTGATCTGGCTCCAAGCACATTTGGAGCACGGAGGCATACAGAGGAGGGATATGGAAGCAGCAATCTGGCTCCAAGCACATTTGGAGCACGGAGGCAAGCGTCGGAGGGATCTGGGAGCAGCAATCTGGCTCCAAGCACATTTGGAGCACGGAGGCATACAGAGGAGGGATATGGAAGCAGCAATCTGGCTCCAAGCACATTTGGAGCACGGAGGCAAGCGTCGGAGGGATCTGGGAGCAGCAATCTGGCTCCAAGCACATTTGGAGCACGGAGGCATACAGAGGAGGGATCTGGAAGCAGCAATCTGGCTCCAAGCACATTTGGAGCACGGAGGCAAGCGGTGGAGGGATCTGGGAGCAGCAATCTGGCTACAAGCACATTTGGAGCATGGAGGCAAGCGGCGGAGGGATCTGGGATCAGCAGTCTGTGCCAGAAGGAAGAAGATACCGGTAACCGGCGGGGAAAACAATAGGGGGACCTGGGAGAAAGCACAAACTGACAGGAGGATGGAGGGAAGTGGCAGGAGGGGAAACACGATCTGTGTGTAGGCACCCACCGGCAGGCCAGACTTACTGACTCGAGTATAAGCCGAGGGGGACTTTTTCAGCCCAAAAAAAGGGCTGAAAAAGTCGGCTTATACTCGAGTATATATGGTAGATCATATTTGTAACAGAATGAAAAAAGCAAGCCTTCAAAATGGTTGTTTAAAGAAAATAAATGAAAAAATTATCACTCTTGGAAGGAGAGAAAGAAAAAATAAAAGTGTAAAAATGAAAGTTGGTCATGTTTGGAAGGGATGAAGGAAAGTTGAGCGACACAACTATTTACAGTTGCAAATCCTCAAATTTGGCACTCTTGCCTTGACATCATTATAGGACAAAAGGAACTGAAAATGCAAATAGGGGCTTGTCCAACAAATGATAACTTAAAGATCACTTAAGTTCTTAACGTTCGGCACACCTTATATAGTTGTTTGCATGAATGTGCATAGACATACAATAAAAAATGAGCTGGACATGCCTGTAGGAATACACTTATCTAGACATTGACACAGTATGGCAGATCTAAAAGTTCTAATATTATAATAGGTATATATTATATCTTTTAAAATGAAACAGAACGAAAAATCTAGGCGTTCTTTAATAAGGATGTTTCAATCTCTAAGGCTGGCTTCACACCACGGTTTTTACAATCCTGTTCTGTTCATTTTTAAAAGAACAGAACAGGATCATTTTAGCCTCCCATGTATTCCTATGGTACCAGATTGGTCATAAATAGCCATCTGGTTTTGTAAAATTCAGTCCCGAATTTGTTCCTGTCCTGTTTTTTCCCGGCCAAAGATTACTCTGATTTTGGGCTCTGGTGAAAAATCCGACCAAACCAGACAGAAACGAATCCAGGGTGATTCGGCACACATAGCATGGGAGTCTATGAGCGCCGGATCTGGGAAAAAATTGGATTGATTCCCGGATCTGGTTTTAGTGTACTGAGCATGTTGAGTACACTAAAACTGCTCTGTTCCCGTAATTTCACTTTAGCAGTGTAAAGTGAAATTAAGTAAAGAAATGGTTAAAAATAAAAAAATAAATTCTCATCTGTCTGCCGTGTGTCCCGTGATGCATTCATCTCTGATAACTAAAGGACCTTAATCAGCTGACCGGGAAGGAACGGGGCACCCCATTAGCTGATGGGTCATGTTTTAAGTCTTTAAACTGCACTGATGTGGTCATGTGATCTATCAGCTGATCGGGTTGACCCGCCCCCTTCCCGGTCAGCTGATTAAGGTCCTTTAGCCATCGGAGATTAATGCATCACCGGACACAAGGTGGACAGGTGAGAATTTTTTTTTTATTTTTACCATTCCTTCACGTAATTTCACTTTAGCAGTGTATGCAAATACCCTGCTAAAGTGAAAGTGAACAGCGCCGGCACCACTAGCCTGCACTTTGCAGGCTTGGGCTCCCTCAGCTCTTTCTGTGTCTGGATCCATCAAAGTCTCGGATCCGGACACAGAAATAGCATCCGGAGTTTACAATCCAGGCCTGTCGGTTCCTGTCCGTGAGGTTCTGCAAAAAACAGGATCCTACAGACAGGAACAAAACCGTAGTGTGAAGCCAGCCTAACTAAAGGACTCAATTTGACATCTGGATTCATGACTCATTACATGGACACAGTTCACACCTCCACAAGAAGGTCTTCAGATCACTAATAGAACACTTCCACCTCATATGCATGTATAACAAAAACCTTAATTTGATTTCTTTGCCCTATCATTAGCAAGCATCACCTCAAGTCCTTGTGCAATTTTTATTTAAATGTTGCCATCTTGTATCAGTAATTCATTTGTAATATTGCCTGATGAAGGGGCCTTTTGAGCTTTGAAAGCTTGCAAATATCATGTCTCTGGTTAGCCAATAAAGGTATCACTCCTTGAATACTTTTCTCAATTTTTTGGGACATAAGTATTTACGTCGAGTTTTCTGGATAACATGGCACCACAATATTATTTTGTATTGTTCTTTTTATGTAGTTGTGAAATTCACAGTCACTGTAAACACATATGTAATGGGCTGCTGCAGATCCATAAGTAGATACAAACTTGAATGAGAGAAAGAAAAAGGGTACTTCTTGTACTGCCGATAAGAACATCCAAAATAGTCCAAATTAAATGGATTTGTTTGTTGACACATTTCGTAGTGAAGTCGCTACTTCTTCAGGACGAATCACAAACGTGATAAATCCATTTAATTTACCATTAGGACCATTTTGGATGTTCTTATTGGTAGTGCAAGAAGTACCCTTTTTCTTCCTCTCATTCAAGTTTGTCTTCAAATCCTAACATTCTTAATGACCTTATTATCAATATTCTCTTCACTTAAAAAGTATTTATTTACTAAATTGATAAGGTAGATGCTAAACTGCATTTTTAATGCTGTATTCAAAAAATTATAATGTAAAAAAAAATTATAAAAAGAAAAGAGGTCCATAATTCAAGAATGTTCTGAAGCAGAACGTCTTTTGACAGATACAACATTCCACTGATACGCATCACAACCTGCAAGGTATTGTGCTCTTTGGGACAAAGCTGATTAGAAATTGCCTATAAATTGGAGAGAGGACTCTGGAGAAAGCAAAGGTTTCACTAATTAATCTTGTGACCTTCTGCCTCACACTGATTGAGCTTTAACCGAAAAATCAACAATCATTTCTTCCTACTTTCTACCAGCTCCTTGTTCTTTATTCATAGAAACTAGAAAATGCATTAAACATCAAGTAGACATGCTGCTTCTGTAGCTGAGTGATTTTGTGTTTTCCTTGGACATTAATGAGCATTGCCTTTGCCGGTTATGTTGATGAGACTGATGATTTGCAAATATTTTGCCCATAACCTTATTCGGTATCATCATGATTGATTATTGGATATAAGATTCCAGGACTTTAATTGGAACAGATGTACTGACATCTTATCTGTCAATTCTTGTTTGTGCTCAGCATTCCTTGAATAATAGATGTTATACAGAGATTTTACAGTTAGATTCTACATTTTTTATGTTTTATCTGCTTCTTTTTTGTTTGGATTTGAAAGCAATTTTGAAATGTTTTACCAGATAATCTTATTTACTGGCAACTGTGCAAGGATATTTAAGATGATAATGTACATAGAGCAGACAAGACAAACAAAGATATACAAAATGTAAGTTGAAAACATCCTTTTTAATCTAAAGTATAACACTGTGCATGTACTAGCTAATTGGTTTGCATACCACGTAATACAGATGGGCAGTGGTATGCCGGAGTCCAATTATGTGGAATGCCCCCGCCTTCACCTTATGCATAACAGTATAGAAAAGACTTAAAGGGACTCTGTCAGCACAAAATGACTGTTCAAATCAGGTACTGGCCCTTAGTGCATCATGGCGCAGCAAGACATTTCTCTACACCTCCCAACCTACCGTATTTTTCGCTTTATAAGACGCACCTGATTATAAGACGCACCCCCAAATTTGGTGAAGGAAAAGAGAAAAAAATTTTTTTAATGTTAAATGGGGTCTGTCTTATAATGCCAGTGTCTGTCTTACAAATCATATACCGTATATGAGGACTAGAGTTGGGGACCTCTGTACTATGTCACCTCACTGTAGTACAATGGCACCTCAGTGCGGTGTGGCACCTCTGTCTAGTAGTATTATTGCATCTCATTGTAGTACAACACCTCAGTGTACTATTATAGCATCTCACTGTACTATGTCTTCTCAGTGTGGTATATATGGCACCTCCGTGTAGCACAACACCTCAGTGTGGTATATATTGCACCTCTGTGCAGCACAACACCTCAGTGTGGTATATATTGCACCTCTGTGCAGCACAACACCTCAGTGTGGTATATATGGCACCTCCGTGTAGAATGTCATCTCAGTGTTCTATGGCACGGTGCCACCTTAGCTGTGTCTGGAGAGAGTGAGACTGAGATGGTGTAAATCAGGGGTCTCAAACTCGGCTGGGTTGGTGGGCCGCACATAGAAAAATATTGATATCAGGGGGCCGCATTGCTTGTAGGACTAAGGGTGCTTTCACATCAGCGGTAAATGCTGATCGCGGCAGTTGCGGTGAAATAAACGCAACTACCGTGATTACAGCATAACGGCCGCGATCGTGGCACACTTGCGGCAAGCCCCATACAGTGTCTATGGGGCTTGCGGTAAGTGTGCAGTAAGTGCGGTTTCAGCACTTGCGGCTGCAAAAAAAAATGCTGCATACTGCGGTTTTTTTCGCGCCCGTACCTGCCGCAAGTGCCGAAACCGCACCTGCCGCACACTTACCGCAAGCCCCATAGACATTGTATGGGGCTTGCCGCAAGTGTGCCACGATCGCGGCCGTTATGCGGTAATCGCGGCAGTTGCGTTTTTTTTCACCGCAACTGCAGCGAACAGCGCAAAACGTGATGTGAAAGCAGCCTAAGTAACATTTTTAGTAATACCAGATTTTTTTGCTCAATGTAGTAATGTCAAAATCCTGACCCCTTTCTTGTAGTAATGTCCCCATCTTGGTCCCTTTCTTGTTGTAATGTCCCCATACTGGTCCCCGTCCTGGTCCCCCTCTTGTACTAATATCCCCAACCTGGTCCCCTTTTGCAGTATTGTTCCCCATGCTGGTCCCATTTTGTAATAATATCCTCCATGCTGGTCCCCTTTTGTAGTAATGTCCCCCATCCTGGCCCCCATAGTGTAGTAATGTCCACATTCTGGCGCCTTTTGTAGTGATGTCACCATCCTCACCCCCATAGTGCAGTAATGTCCCCTATGCTGGACCCCTTTTTTACTGATGTCCCCAACCTGGTCTGAATTCTTATCACACACTAACTCACACACACACTAACACACTCACTTACTGTCACTCATGTGGAACAAAAGGGGGGGGGACCACAACCGATGAGCGGTACCTGGTGGTCTAGTGGGGGCGACAATAACAGATGTGGGGGGTTCGCATCTCACCTTTGCAGGTTGTGCAACCCTGCACAACCTCGGCGTATCACAGTGGATGGCTCCGGACTCCAGCATTCGGGGTTTCCTCCACGAGCAGCTCCTTCTTCCAGTCAGGTGACTCGAGCAGCCGATCACCTGCCCCTGTGCCGTTCTCAGCTACGTCACCGCAGGTCCTTTGGATTCTGTTAGCGGTGACTCTGGTTCACAGCTGCTCCTGCTGCAACCCTAGGAAGGGGATATGATATTTGTACAGAAGTGTGAGATTACAACAGAAGCGCAAGAGCACAGGAGGCACACGTTTAATTACCTTTGATATACCACAATGCATTTCCACGGCGGTCCGCCGTCTTCATCACGTAAATCCACCTGATGAAGACGGCGGACTGCTGTGGAAACGTGTTGTGGTATATCAAAGATATTTAAACGTGTGCCTCCTGTGCTCTAGCGCTTCTGTTATAATCACACACTTCTGTACAAACTCGCAGGCACGCTCACAGGCAGGCACACAGGCAGGCAGGCTCACAGGCAGGCACACAGGCACTCTCACAGGCAGGCTCACAGGCAGGCACACAGGCAGGCAGGCTCACAGGCAGGCACACAGGCACTCTCACAGGCAGGCAGGCTAACAGGCAGGCACACAGGCAGGCACACAGGCAGGCTCACAGGCAGGCTCACAGGCAGGCACACAGGCAGGCAGGCTCACAGGCACTCTCACAGGCAGGCACACAGGCAGGCTTACAGGCAGGCACACAGGCAGGCACACAGGCAGGCTCACAAGCACTCACATTAACACACACATTAACACACATTAACACTCACATTAACACACACATTAACACTCACATTAACACACACATTGACACTCACATTAACACACACATTAACACACACATTGACACACACATTGACACTCACATTAACACACACATTAACACTCACATTGACACACACATTAACACTCACATTGACACTCACATTAACACTCACATTAACACTCACATTAACACTCACATTAACACTCACATTAACACACACATTAACACACATTAACACTCACATTAACACACACATTATAAATCATGCATTCCCACTATTTCTATGTACAAAAGATGATCTGTGACTTACAGTATTCAGTCACATAGTGCAGTGCAAGGAGAGGGCACCTCCACCATCCTCCTCCTTTGTGTGGCAGCAGCACCAGCTCGGCACAAGGTGCACATCAACTTAATGGCAGTGTGACATTTAATTTCCTCTCACCTCCTCATTCACCAGCTTGTTATGGGCAGCAGCAACAACACTCTCGGCTCACCAAAGGTCCTAGGTGCTGCTGTGGGATTCACTAGTATTCCCACTCTGAATAGCCTGAGAAGTTTGAGGACCTTTGATGATGTCAGACCCGGATCACATGACCACGAGCCCATGTGACCGGGCTGAATGTGTAATTCGGCAGGAGCTGTGTCCAGCAGGGTACAAGGACCAGGAGGCCCCGGCGACGTATTTTTTACTGAGGAGGGGACACAACCTTAACCAGGTTAGAGTCGGTCCCCTCACCCACTCCCTCACCTGTCCTCTTACAAACGGCCCCGGAGACACACGGGCGGCTGCGGCGGGGACAAAGCTAAAGCAGGCTTGCTGTGGTGGCTATGGAGGCAGATAACGTGCTGGGGCTGCTGATGGGGAGTTCAATGTGGCTGCAGACGCTGAGCTGCGGGTCCGCTCCATACACTCCTGTGATATGGGCTGCTCCCGCTGGTGATTGACAGCGGGAAGCAGTGCATATTGCAGGAGTTAATGAGCGGCCCCACGTGACCACGGGGCCGCTGCTGCAGCCTCCTCCAGCTTCCTGACAGCCCCCAGACACCACAGCTCCCCCCCACCTTCCACCCCCAATTCAGCACAGCTACTAGTTTCGCTTTATAAGACGCACCCCCCACTTTCCCCCAAAATTTGGGGGAACAAAAGTGCGTCTTATAAAGCGAAAAATACGGTACTTGTTTTTCATCTATTTCCACCACTCTCTAGCTGTATGAAGCCAGAGCTGTTAATCAAAGAAGAGAGGAGTTGGAGTGTGAGGGAATAAGCAGCTGAGATGGCAATCCTAAATGTTTGGCCACACCATGATGCACCTAGTTGATGTACTTTATTTGACCAGTCATTCTGTACTTTTTCAGCTTTCTGTCCCTTTGGTGAATAAGATATTTGTAGATACAAGTATTGTAATTATTCTAGAGAGACAATGCTGTACTTACAGAAATACAGGAACAGCTTAAGAAGAGAATTAATTAAAGAGAATCTGTCAAAAGGCTATTGCTGTGTAATCCATAGACAGCTAGCTGTAGGGTTTAACAAAGAGATTTCAGCCATACATCTATTACCACTCTGTGTGCTGTTTTTTTACCTGAAATTTGTATTTTAGTTTTAAGACGTTATCATTGCTAGATGTCAGCTAGTTAGGCACATCCATGTTGTGATTAGTAGTTCACTATGTATAGACATTGTATATAGAGAGCCTGATGTGGGTGGGTGCAGCTCTCTCAGTTCTGCTCTATGGCTAAATCTATAAATCTAAAAACTCTGTGTCAGAACTGCTGAACTCAGTTAACTAAGTAATACATTGTGGGATTTAGGGTCTCTTTGCCAACATCATGCTACTTTTAGATGAGATAGAAAAAAAATCTGCTGACAGATTCCTTTTAAGAAATGTAGTCACAATGCATGGATAACAGTTAACAAGGTGCTTGGAGATAATCCAGTAATGATTGATGAAGGACAAATGGATGAATTTCATCAGCAGGAAAAGACAGAATTTAGAGAGTAGGGTAAGGCTACCAATTAGAAATAAGTAGATTGATCCATGGAGGATCAAGTTTGAGTCGAATCTCCTGAAAATGTGCATTTCCTTACGAAATTTCACACTTTAAGATTTGACCTATGATTAGCAAAAAAAAATGATTTGCTTATATTTCCCACACTGATGAATCATCAGCAAGCAAGCTAATTTGATTTTACGTGACCTAAAGGGATTCGGCATAATGCCCAGCAGCAGTTGGGTAATAACCAAGGTTATTAGAGGACTGAGGGGTCTGCAATACCAAGGCAGGTTATTAAACTTGGGGTTATTTAGCTTGGAAAAATGAAGGCTTAGGGCCCTTTCACATCAGTGTTTTTCGTAATTCGCGGCAGAAGCGGTGAAAAAAACGCATCTGCCGCGTTTGCCGCATAACCGTTCCACTTGCGGCGCGGTTGCGGTTTTTTCTATGCAAAGTATAGGCGTACTTGCGGCAGATGCGGCAAGTGCGGTTTTGCACTTGCGGCAGGTGCGGCAGCGAAAAAAACCGCAGTAAGCCGCGGTTTTTTTCGCTGCCGCACCTGCCGCAAGTGCAAAACCGCACTTGCCGCACCTGCCGCAAGTACGCCTATACTTTGCATAGAAAAAACCGCAACCGTGCCGCAAGTGGAACGGTTATGCGGCAAACGCGGCAGATGCGGTTTTTTCACCGCATCTGCCGCGAATTATGAAAAACGCTGATGTGAAAGCACCCTTAGGGGTGATCTTATAATAATGTATAAATATATGAGGGGACAGTACAGAGAACTTTCTAATGATCTCTTTACTCTCAGACCTGAGACAGGGACAAAGGGGCATCCTCTACGTCTGGAGGAAAGAAGGTTTAATCAGAATCACAGACGTGGATTCTTTACCGTAAGAGCAGTGAGACTATGGAACTCTCTGCCACATGATGTTGTAATGAGTGACTCACTACTAACATTTAAGAAGGGCCTGGATGCCTTTCTTGAAAACTATAATATTACCAGTTATATATACTAGATTCTTGATAGGGCGTTGATCCAGGGGATTAGTCTGTATGCCATATCTGGAGTAAGGAAGGAATTTTTTCCGCCAATGTGGAGCTAGTGTTGCCACATGGTTTTTTTATTGCCTTCCTCTGGATCAACATGTTAGGCTATGGGTTGAACTAGATGGACTTAAAGTCTTCCTTCAATCTTAAAAACTATGTTAGTTTGGACATCACATCCCAGTTTATCAAGCTGATAGTCATACCTTGTACAGTGCTCATCAGTACACCACTGGGTTATAAGAGATCAGCGGTTCCTAATGAAGCTAAGCTGGTCACAGGTTTGTTATGAACAAAATTGGATTCTATCTCCAGAGTCACCAGGAAAGCAGATTAAACAGATCATAGTGAAGCGACATGTATTAGTTGTGTGATCTCTCAATCAGACCAAAATCTATCAAAAAGAGCCTTAATGTCTCCAAAAGAAGACAACTTTCTATCAAAGTCAGGGAGAGATTCTGCTTTGTGTGATCCGCTGGTTCCTTATCGAGGATTTGGTATTAGATCACAACTAGAAAAATCACTATTCTTTGCCTGCCCACTGTCTTATTAAATAAATAGGGTAGCCCTAGATTGGTAATAGGTACTCTTTAAGCAAGTTTTAATAAATTATTTTTTTAGAGGTAGTTATAAAATATTCTTTATTATCAAACACTTAAAACTAATTACAAAGGATCAGGGAAATGCAGTAGATACAGAAAATATTGACTTCAGCAAAGCATTTGACAAAGTATCTCCAACCATCCGTACTGAAAAAATACAAGAGGGGTGGGGGACAAGAGGCGCAATAGTGCCCTATCACTAGAGACACTACAGGATGTTGAGGTGGTGCTATGGAACCACTCACCTGATACAGTTGTGATCCCCACAACTGGTTTAAAGAGCATCAGCACTCCAGCTGCCGCAGGACCTCCACCGATTACTCACACGTGGTGAAATCCAGAAGATGATGGGAAAAAAAGGTGTGTCACGGTCCGCGCTGCTCAAGTCCAAGAAAACTCACATGAGAGTCAGAGTTTCATAAAGCAGATTCTCATTCTTTATTCTTCTACTCCAACGCGTTTCGGTGCCCCACCTGGCATCTTCCTCACGGAAGAATATCCCTGAGGAAGATGCCAGGTGGGGCACCGAAACGCGTTGGAGTAGAAGAATAAAGAATGAGAATCTGCTTTATGAAACTCTGACTCTCATGTGAGTTTTCTTGGACTTGAGCAGCGCGGACCGTGACACACCAATTTTTTCCCATCATCTTCTTACTGAAAAAAACACCAAGTATTGAATAGACAAGGCAACTGTTCAGTGGATTCATAACTGGCTTAGTGATTAAACTCAAAAATTGGTCATAAGTGGCTGCACACCCAGTTGGAAGAATGTCTGAAGTGGTATATTACAGGGCTCTGTCCTAGGTCCTGTGTTGTTCCACATCTTTATCAATGATTTGGGTAAAGGAATTGAGGGTAAACTGATTCAATTTGTGGATGACACAAAGCTACGAGGTATTTCTCTAATACTCTAATACTAGAGAAAAGAGAGAGGGTTTAAAAAGTTCTAAGCAAAGTGGAACAGTGGGCAGCAACTAACAGAATGGTTTTTAACAGGGAAAAATCCTACATCTGAGCAAGGAGAATGAAAAAGGGAGGAATAGAGCTAAACAACAGTATGTGTGAAAAAGACTTGGGTATACTATTAGATCACAGGCTGGGCATGGGTCAACAGTGTGCTGCAGCAGCAAAAAAAGCAAACATAATTCTGGGATGTATTAACAGAAGCATACAGTCTAGATCACATGAAGTCATTATCGCCCTCTAATCCTCTTTTTGTCAGACTTCATCTGGAATACTGTGTCCAGTTCTTGGCACCACATTTTACAAAAGACAGCAACTAACTTAAACAAGGTCATAGAAGAGTGACCGGTCTGCAAACCATATCCTATGAGGAACGGTTACAGGATTTGGGAATGTTTAGCTTGCAAAAAAGAAGACTGAGAGGAGACTTAATAGCTGTCTATGAATATATCAGGGCTGTCACACTGTTGAGGGATCAGCTTTATTCTCTTTGGCACATGTAAAGACTAGAAACAATGGCATGAAACTGAATGGGAGGAGACAGATTAGATATTAGAAAAACTTTTTGGCAGTGAGGGTGATCAATGAGTGGAACAGGCTGTCATCAGAGGTGGTGAGTTCCTCTTCAGTGGAAGTCTTCAAACAGAGGCTGGACAGACATCTGTCTGGGAAGATTTATTGAATCCTGCATTAAGCATTTGACCCAGGAGGCCCCTTCAAACTTTACCATTCTATGATTCTATGATTTGTTTTATTAAATGATAAAGCAACTTCAGAATATATGACTTTTAGACATTGCATTAAAATAATTTATTAACACATGAATAAATGTTACACATTTCCCATCGATTTAAAGAATACAAAGGAGACCTCCCAACAACTTCTATTTTTTGAATAATTACATATTCCATTAACAGTTTCACAATTATCACCATACTAAAGGTTAAAATACAGATGACACTTCTATCTAGACAAATGCATGCATTATGACGGTTGCATTGTTTTCAGGTGTAATGTGCCCATGATAAAATCATAGCTGTAGAAATAATGACTGCCTCTAATGGACACAAATTACCCTTTATTCATCAGTAATATCAGACTATTAGATGCATTAGCTGATATGCTAATTTACCTCTCGATACAACCATCAGCCTTAAACACATCATTTTACTATAGACTTAGGGTCAAAGTGATCATTTACAATGGAGCACCCTAAATATGGTAGCTTGGATAATTGTCTGAAAAATATTATTAGTAAATTGGATAAAGTGGTAAACAAGGCAATATTAATGTCATAGGCAGTTACAGTAAAAGTCTCATTTGTCCATTATATAATATGTCACAATCTAGCACTGCAGCTCTTTACAAGTAAGATAAAAGCAAACGTAAAATATTGCAATTATTCCACTGTATAATGCACAGTGTAATGTAAGAAATACAAGAGAACCGCATGCATTATGGTTTGATTTACTAATGGAAATATGTATACTTCAAGATACGAAATTCATCACTACACAACACTGATTTCATTTGAAGTAAAAGGTGAACGTCTGAGTCACAAATGTCTGAATTGTCTCTTAATAATGCTGTATAATTGTAAAAGCCACGTAGGTAAATTGTGGTGTATTGTATTAGATCTAGTCTCATTAGCAATGCAATTAGATAAGCTGAAGAACTGTGATGTTGGGTCTGCTATTTATTTATAAAGGTGAGATTTTATTAATGTAGCGTAACATAGGTAATTATTAATGCCAGATGCAATTAAGGATCCTGTATAGCCTTAAAAATTAATGAAAATAAGTACAAATGTTGGTGTCTTGTAATATGTTGCTTGGAATCACTTTTTAAACTGAATGCACTTTTCTGAGGTTGTACTTAAGGAAGTGTGAGATGACACAAAGTGAATATTGCCTCTTTGTCAGTTTTTCGACAACTGTTTATGCTTCTTTATATTGAATTAAATGTGCTAAAGTGAAGCTGAAAGCATTTACCAATCTGAGGGTGGGTCTGAGAAAGTATAAGACCATAATGCAATTGACTCCGTACATTGTTTTGAGTTGTCAGATATGGGTTAAATAAGTAACTTGTGACTCCCACATTCTCCTGCTTGAATACATTTGAACTATTTCCTAGTTTAAGACATTAATGCAAATTCTAAACAGCACGAGGTTAAAGTATTTTTACCAATGAAAACAAAGAATAATATTCTATTCAGTGACCAAATTTGGTTCCTAAAGAAGCAATCCTATCAAAATTTGTATCCACTTAATATACTGCATTTATTGTATTATACAGTACTATTTACAATACATATGCTCATTTCGCCCTTCCACCCAGTTAATTTGTCTCTTTTCCATTAGATGTATGACATCATGTGATTAAAAACAGGTTGGCTGAATCCTTCTAAGATCTACATAGCAATAGAAAGTCTCTTTTCCTTGCATCAGTAATCACTGCAAAGTCCCTGACTGGCGGGTGGAGCGGAGCAGCTGAGTCATGAGCTGAAGAGGGGAATGACTCATGCAGAGAAAACAGACTTCCTGCTTCTACATAAAACTTAGAAGGGTTCAGGTAGTTTGTTTTTAATCATGTGATATCATAGACCTAATGGAAATGGGAAGAGTTAACTGGGTAGAAGGGCAAAATGGGCAATAGTAAGTACACAGTGCTATCACAATAAGATGATTGCAATATATTAAGAGGACAAAATCTTTGATGGGAGTATTTCTTTAAATATACTAAAAAAGTAAACAGCACTCAAATGTCAATACAATCATTTTGATTGGAATGATCATATATCTTCCTTCCAGGACAACTAATTTAGATATGGTATGAATAGACTAGAACTAATATAAATGGATACATTCATTTACCAAAAGCAAACTCCTTATAACTGCAAGGCATTAAACTGCAATGTAGACTATATTATGCTGTAATAATTAAAATACTGAAACTCTGATTCTTTAAATAATTATGTCAGAATTTTGTTGCAAATTGATTCAAAATGTTGCTTCATTTTTAAGGAGCTCGGAGTTGCCAAAACGTTTGTGATATTTCATTTCCAGGCCAGGTTTTCCCAGCTCCACCAAACTGTGCAGAGCTGGGGTGGGATAGGGACATGTTGGGGCTGTGATATCACAACACATCTAAATCATGATCAGCTGTGGTGTTCCTTACACAGAAATATTACTCCAGCCAGGAACTGGACTAAGATTCCTGGCATAGCACATGGTCAGTCATGCAACTCTTCATATCCTCCTGATTAACTTAAAGAATCAGGAGTGTTGACTTCTATATGCCCCAAATCAATGAAGGCAAGTAAATCATCCATCAAGTAACAAATTGAAAAGCTAAATGAATGTGGAGAATGTTTGGAAATTTTAATGTCAGACAGTCCTATGAGACCTCAGAGTATAATAAACATCTTTTCAAGGCAATTGGAGGCTTTGCACTAGGGTATAGTCATAATAGAGTATGGCATCCGATGTGAGAGAGCCGATTGTGATATGCTAGTGATACTTAGCTTAGGTTCTGTTGCAAGTGTGATCCAAGTGACATATACTGTGATCCGATCCTGCGATCAGATTGGATCACAGGTGCTGAAAGTAAGGAGAAATGAATCTCTTCATATCCACCATTTCTAGCCTCTGTGCTTATTCTGGACTCAGATGTCATCCAAGTGCAGTGCAATGTTACAGTAGCATCCATAGACTTTGATGTGTGCAAGTGAGCCGACTCTCACTAAAAATTGCAGAATGCTGCAATTTTTCATCACTTTGATTAGGGCTGAGGAAAAACTGATCGAAGCTGCATTATTGTCTAAGGCCACTTTCACATCAGCGTTTTTTTCAAATCGCGGCAGATGCGGTGAAAAAAACGCATCTGCCGCGATTACCGCATACCGGCTGCATTTGCGGCACGGTTGCGGCAAGCCCCATACAATGTATAGGGTGGCTTGCGGCAGGTGCGGCAAGTGCAGTTTTGCCGCAACCGTGCCGCAACCGTGCCGCAAGTGCAGCCGGTATGCAGTAATCGCGGCAGATGCGGTTTTTTCACCGCATCTGCCGCGATTTGAAAAAAACGCTGACGTGAAAGGGGCCTAACATAGGGCCGAGTGCAAAGCAGTATTTTTGAATTTGCGAATCATATGCTAGTGTGACTCTACACATACTTTTAGTTCACTTCTAATAAAACTTTTGAAAAAATTATTATGAAGCTTGAAAGTTTGAATTCCAACATGACATCAACTTGTCAATGGGATTTTGTAAAAACCATCTCTATTGAGATTTTCTTTGTTTTGTTTTAGATTTCATTATGAAATATGCACAAAAATGTGCAAACAATTCAGTGACATTTGAGCATAGCCCAATACTTGTCAGGTTATGCAGAAAAGATGGCTCTTAGAATATTCATATATCAAGAACATTTACTGGATTGATTAGAGATAAAGTTATATTGGTTGACATTATCGGCTTTTCTCCTTTCTCAAAGAAAACCTAAACTAAATATTTCCTTGAAATAGAATCACCATGACAACATTGCAAGCAATTTCTGGTAATATGATGCCGTTTCTTATTTTCAATATGTAATTAAAAAAGTAATTAAATGCTTAGAATAGGTTAGCCTTCCAGTGCGAAAGGAAAGGCTGACACATAAAAGGCTAATAAAACAATGGACTTTATTATACATGAACCAGCCGCCATACATCAAACTCAAAGACAGCTCACTTTCCTCCATTTTGTTATCAAAACTTACAGAAGCCGAATGTTGATCCAAGCGCTTTTTTAAGTCAAGCGTCTTTTAGTTATTTCCACACAAGTAAATCCTGTTTACCCTGCTGGAGGAAGGTCTTTTCTTATGATATGCTGTTTGCTAATCTGCTTTACTTAGATTTCTGTACCCAGGAAAATGAAAAAATAAAGAAACAGGGGGATCAGTCAAAACTGTAAGTGCCATAGTTATCACCGCCTTCCAGCCTTATGTCTTTAGTCAAAAGTCCCTTTAGAATGAAGACTTTTCTGATTCAATTAATTAACTATATTGGAATGAAATAAAACTAGCTTGTCTAGTAGGATGAGAAATATGTATTATTAATGAAGTTAAAGTTATGATGAACTAGCTGAAAAAGTGTCATATGAAGCTCTTTAGAGAACATTTTACAGTAATACTTATTAATGGTGTCAGAACAACGTAAATTCCAAATACAACGCAATGTTTGGTAATTGTTATTGCTCTGAATTCTAACGTTTTAAGGTAAAATACAGCAGAATCATTTTCAAGATGGTTATAGACACCAGTGCCTTGAAACTAAGGTCAACTAAGTCCAAGCTTACTGAAGGTGGTTTGAACTCTCAAACACTTTGTACAGATATTTGCGGCACATATATAGATTAATCCTATAAATTTGATCAAAGCGAAAGGTGAAGTTGGCAACCTTACTAGGCAGACCACACATGTCAAAGAATTGTGAGTACCCCCTGAGAATGTGCCATACATGTCTTTAAGGGTATGTTCACAAATCATTATTTTGATCAGTATTTGACAACAGTATATGTAAGCTGAAACCAGGAGTGTGTGAAAAATGCTGAAGGGGTGCACATGTTTCTATTACTTTTTCTCTGATTTTTCTACTCCTGATTTTGTCTTACAAATTCAAAGATGAAATACTGATCGGAATACTGCCATGTGAATGTGGTCTAATAGCAATACATCACTGACCTTTTATTAACCAATAAAACAACCATTTGATTGAGAATAAAAAAAATTGAAAACTCACATAATGATTGACATGACTTATCAAGAGACTGTAAGCATTGTCTTGGCTTGTGTTTTTACATGTTAGAATAATAAAAAATGACCCTTCTACCTCAGTTCAAGACGTTTTTTCAGTGTGTGTATTGCATTGCGAAGAGCAGTAGCCAAATATGGGGTTAATCAGTTTGCAAAAATGATCATTTTGGGATAGAACGGAGCAAAGAAAATTTGCAAGACCCTAGTACAGCATCCATGTTATTGAACCAGGACAGAACAATTGCTGGCAATCAAAGGTTGGCACATCTTGTGCTTACTAGACCTTTGTCATGGTATTCTGTGAGCCAGCAATCACAAGACCATGACTCAGAACTGTTCCATGTCCGAAACGCATTCGTTTTTACCTTGATGCAATATTTGTAAGGTACTTGGAACTTTTTATGGCTGGATACATTCATTTTCTTGATCATCAAATATCAACATAAACATCAACAACATAGCATTGCATTGCCCTGATCTGGTTTCCATAGACAATGGGCTTGGGTCCTATTTATCTTTTTGCTGGAATTTACGTAAGAGGTGATTTAATTGCAATTATCATATACATAAATTGATACAACAGGTATCTAATGACCTATTTACACCTAGGCCTGTAATGATAACAAGAGCCATCTGCTTTTCACAAAGGAAAGAAGATTTCATCATTATTACTGGTGATTATTCTTTATTATGTTGCACATGCAACTTTGACACATGATGTAAATGAATTGTGTATAGTTAAAAGTTCATTAACTTCTGTATGTTAATCTACACAATCATTTCTGCTTATTATCAGTGAATGAAAACAATTTTTGAAAAGACCTTTCCTAATGATACAAAAAAAAACAGAGTTCTTCTGTAGACACTTTGACTCAATGTTATGATAAACTTATCACATCCCATTTTGTCATCTTGCTTATTCATGTATATACATCTATGGGGTTATTTATATCCAATTTAGATACTAGTGTTTTGAAAATATTCGATAAATAAAGTAAAATACATATATTTTAGATAGTATAGATTTTCCTCTTTGTTGACATTTGGATGTGGGAAGTTTAGGAGTTAGTATGGCATCAGTAGGACTTTTCTTTAAATGGTGCTTTTAGTATTTCTAACTTTTATCAGTTGTCAATTTACATGGAATCTGTGAGGGATCTAATTTTTCTGATGGCTCCTGATGACAAATTCTAAATATATTAGTGTGAGTTCACAGGGTTAAAATGAGACTTTAGATCAATAAAAGGGCTTGTTCACTGGATAGTTACTTATTACTACAGCTCAATAAAAATAATCAGAAAGTGCCCTATTGCTGAGACCCCATAGGTCAGCTGTAATCTGTGGGTGGAACCTGGCAGCTGCTGATCAATCAGCAGATTTTACTATTACTATGTCATATACAACACTTGCAAGGATCTGGATGGGGCAAAGGTATACAGATAGGACAGTAGTGCAAGGAGAAAAATAGGAGTGAGAGTGATGGTAGAGCTCACCTGTAAGGTGTATGGTCTGATGTGTCATAGCTGTATTCCCTTGGCTGGAGAAGAATATCTTCCAGATAGCAGTATAGTAAATTGGAGTATATCATGATGTGTGGGAACCGCTCATGGAAAAGAGATCTCGGAGAGTCAAAGCAAAGTTGTTTATTCATAACAATACGTTTTGGAGCTGGATTAGTATCTTGCAAACCATAATGAAGACAAATGTAATGAGGTTTTTTTTACCTTGAGAAAGGCGCAAGTCCAGAGCCCAAAGGTTTTGTAGTGAATGAAAAAACATAGCTTTGACTCGCTGGATATCCTCTTTTTCGTGAGCGCAGCCTGCATATAAAACATTTGGCCTATAGTGAGTGTGGTACATTTTAATACTGTTAAGTATTGAATAAGTACTAAAATAACTGTCTACAGGGCGGGCCATATATAGGGCCAATTATTTAGATACACCTAAATAAAATTGGAACGGTTGGTGATATCAACTTCCTGTTTGTGGCACATTAGTGTATGGGAGGGGGAAAACTAATGTGCCACAAACAGGAAGTTGATATCAACAACCGTTCCCATTTTATTTAGGAGTATCCATATAAATTTGCCACCTTATATACAGCCCACCCTGTATTAAAAGAGTTATCTCAGGACAAATCATCTTTTAAAAATTTGTCAAAATAAGGGCCCTTTCACATCAGCGTTTTTTGAAATTCGCGGCAGATGCGGTGAAAAAACCGCATCTGCCGCGATTACTGCATACTGGCTGCACTTGCGGCGCGGTTGCGGTAAACGCCATGCAAAGTATAGGCGTACTTTCGGCAGGTGCGGCAAGTGCGGTTTTGCACTTGCGGCAGGTGCGGCCGCGAAAAAAACCGCGGTCAGCCGCTGTTTTTTTCGCGGCCGCACCTGCCGCAAGTGCAAAACCGCACTTGCCGCACCTGCCGCAAGTACGCCTATACTTTGCATTGCGTTTACCGCAACCGCGCTGCAAGTGCAGCCGGTATGCGGTAATCGCGGCAGATGCGGTTTTTTCACCGCATCTGCCGCGAATTTCAAAAAACGCTGATGTGAAAGGGCCCTAAGGCAGCTACATATGTTTTTCATGTAGGATCATAAAAATTTGGTCATGGTTTGTAGCATGTAGCAGATTTGTTGAAGATATTTCAGCAAATGAAAACAAATTGAACTCCTCTCATCCAGCTGTTCTACAAAGAACAAAAAGTATAAAAATCAGGATGTTGCATTTGATTAAATCAAGAAAAGAAAAAGTAACATGATGAAAGATTTCTCTATGTACTGCCCCTTGTTTCCTCATGTGATGATTCCCTTTTATATTCTATCTCATCATTTGATCCTTTGAACGTATAAAACATCTTCTCAAATATAACAATTTACATGGAATTACAGAGCAAAGTGATTCATAAAGACCTGCAGGCACAGTTTTATTTCTATGAATATGTAAAAGACACTATTTCTTTCTTGCTGCAATCCCTATCAATCAGCTATTGAAATATTAATGCTCAGACTATGAAATAAGCAGCAAAGACAAGCCATATATATATGTTGTATGGATCCAAAAAAGCAAAAATAGAGTATACCATATAATATAATAGTATAATTCTTATATAATTTATTACTCCTTGGTCATATATCACTGTACAGGGAATGTGCATATTCATCAGTCCCATCCTCAGAAAGTCAGTCCCTCCATTCAATAAAATCATGAGAATAGTTAGTCAGATTTGGTGCTCCAGTTTTGTAGAATATTGTGTTAGGCTGGGGTCACATTTGGGCAGGCAATTGCGTTCAACGCATCCAGATCTGGATGCGGTGAACGCAATTGCCTTCACGCACATTTTTTCCCATATTGTGTGCTGTGAACCGCAATGCAGTTTTCAGAGCGCTTCTGGCAACCGCAAGGCGGTAACCGGATTGCTCAGGATGTGCAATCCAGAGCAATGTGGTTACCATATACTTTGCTCTAAGCAAAGAAGCAAAGTGTTAAATGTGTATAAAAACACTAATTATTAATATTAGCTGTGGGCAACATGTCTCGAGGGGGTGCCCCCCCAGAGACATGCTGTCCACTCCTCTCAGCATGTTGGGGGTTAATAAGCCTTGGTCCTGTAGGCATTTACATTAGGTCTATGGTGGTGCGCTGCCCATAGACCTAATGTAAATGCCTACAGGACCTTGGACAATGGCAGATTCTATACGTACATTAAGTACAGTATCTGCTCTACTGTCAGGAGAGCCGCGCCTTGATTCATAACTTAGTACAAAGCTGACAATAACTGGCTTTCTGTAAATGGCTTATTAACCCCTAACATGCTGAGAGGAGTGGACTGCATGTCTCTAGGGGGGTGGCCACCCCCTAGAGACATGTTGCCCACAGCTAATATTAATAATTAATGTTGTTATACACATTTAACACTTTGCTTATCCTGATGAGTAAAGTATACGGTAACTGCATTGCTCAGGATTACACATCCTAAGCAATCCGGTTACCGCCTTGCAGTTGCCAGAAGCGCTCAAAAAACTGCAGCCTGCATGATTTTTAGCGCAGGCTGCAGATCCAGAGCTGGTAACCGGATTGCATGTAAAGCAATCTGGTTACCATAATGAGCTCCTATGGGGAGCGTTTCCTGATCCGGTTTTGAGCTTTTTGAAAGCTCAAAACCGGATCAGGAATTAAAAATTCTGCCGCATGTGTGACCCTAGCCTATGTCTTTTCCTTCGTTCGTATAAACCCACCACTTACGATAAAATCTCTTTTTATTGTTTATCACTGTCATTTTAAAATATAAATGCCATGTAATATTACAAATTAGCTATCAAAATTTGGATGAAATAAAATCTCATTTTTTTCAATAATTATTATTTATGATTTTAAAAACAAAAGCAATACTTCATTAAATTCCTTTAGTTTCCAAGATGGCATTTCAATACCTTCTAAATACATTTGCCTGCGTGTTATACAGTAGATGTCCTCATTCCCACATCAGTTGAGTGACACTATTTCTGAACTTTCAAAGACTGGTCATCTCAACATTTTTGCAGACAATTCCTTAATTAGGAAGACTCCCATGATTGCTAACATTTGTCAAATAAACCCAATTATTAACATATGTAAATTAGGGCCGCTTTACACACACCAACTTCTGTGACCAACTTCTAAACAGATCTCTGGTTGCAGTGAAATTATGGACACATTGTTCCATTGTGTACACAGCCACAAAATGGAACAATGTGTCCATGATTTCACTGCAACCAGAGATCTGTTCAGAAGTTGGTCACAGAAGTTGGTGTGTGTAAAGCGGCCCCTATACAGATTCACAATTACAATATACCAGGTAAGAAACAAAGGCTTGACAAAGGGCGTATGTACCCGATACGTGGCCATTCCTGTCCATCAGATGCCTGAATATAGACTACTGAGAACACAACAGAGAGGAGTGCTGCAGTGAAATTCTTTGGATTGTATCTATCTATCTATCTATCTATCTATCTATCTATCTATCTATTTGCCTGAGAAAGACCTGCGGGTCCCTGGGAATAAAGCCCACATAACTGAAATTTAAGGAAGTGCTGCCTCTATTTTTGAATCTATGATGCCAGAATTGTGGTAGGGGGGCCTTGCACCCGACAAATAATAGTTGTGCTGTTTTGTTTTTTTGATTATCGATCTATCTATCTATCTATCTATCTATCTATCTATCTATCTATCTATCTATCTGTCTATCTGTCTATCCATCCAATTAAAATTAACTACAGCACTCATAAGGCTGGCTTCACACCACGGTGAAACCTGATCCGGGTCTGTCAGGGGTGAACCTGACAGCCCCGGACTGGATTTCAGCCCCATAATATGCAATGGGGCCGGATGGAGCCAGATGGCAGCTATCTGCCATCCGTTTCCCATCTGTCCAGAAGAATCCGTTAGGATTCGGATTTTCTCTCCTGGACACAAAAATGCTGCATGCAGCATTTTTGTGTCTGAGGGTAAAAAGCTGACCCTCCTGGATGCTCCCGGATCCTCCTTGTCTGGTGCGATCCAGCGCCCCCTAACATGGGGGTCTATGGCGCCGGATAACACCAGAGCCACACCCGGGAGCCGAACTCCCACCACCACCAGCACCACCTTCTGTCCCCTGCTGACAGTTCAGGACCGCGGCTAGCTCCCTGCTAGCCGTGATCTTGAATTATCAGCAGTTGCGGCTGCAAATGAGCCATCCGGCTGCACACCGGACTGGAGGGCATAATTGGTCCTCCGATTCTGTGTCCAGATCCGGTCCGGGGCTGTCAGGTTCACCCCTGACAGACCCGGATCAGATTTCACTGTGGTGTGAAGCCAGCCTTAGTAGAGCTTATAGATTTTTTTTTATGTAGTAATGCAACATTTCAACCCTAGTGAGCTTTCTTTCCAGCCCAAAGTATCTATCTATCTATCTATCTATCTATCTAAGGCTTGACAAAGGGCGTGTGTGCCCGATACGTGGCCATCTCCTGTCTGATCTTTGACCAAAGTCAGGAATAAAGGACAATCGTTTTCAAAGGAGTGCTGCAGTGGAACTTTCATTGAATTGTATGTATAAAGGCTGTGAAGTAAGCCGAGCTGCAATTGCACCCAGAACAGGCTTGCTGCTTAAAAGGATTATTGTATTTATATCTATCTATCTAAATACAAATACAGGAGCATCACTTCTTCCTTAAAGGTGGGTGAAAATTCAGTCTACAGTGGGATTCAGTCCCTCTTGTATATAGTCCATAAATTGGAATAAAGGGACTGCAGCACTTCTTCCAGATGTATATAGCCTTTATTGGCCTTCAGGCAATGTTGCAACGTTTCAGTCACATGGACTTTCTTCCTTTTTAGGAGCGCACAGGAAATGCTGCATGTAGAGTTTTCCTGTGCGCTGAGGAAAAGCGGTCGCCCAGCAGCTCTGTGTGTGGCCGCTGGCAAGGTAAATAAACGGTTGCCACGGGGCAGTGTTCTGCTGAAGTGCATACATTAAAGCTATGTGCCTTAGCAGAAAATTTCTAAGTTTGGAGCACAGGGGGAGATTAACGGTGGTGTGACTCTAGCCAAAGATGTATTCTATTACATCTAAGGACACATGATAAGCACAAAACACCATTCCTTTAATGTGTAAGTGTGAATCAATACTTTCTCCATTGAGCACCTCCTATCCACCACAAACACAAGTGCAAGGTAGTGAAGCATGTGATGAAGCACTGTACGGCATCTCTAGCTGAACAAAACTTAGAAATCAAGCACCCACTGCAGGTGTCCACTATGCAGATGAGCAAATATTACACATCATAGCTTTTTAGTACAATCAGACTTTTTAATATGTCCATCTGCTGGAACATTTAATGTTTATTCATTGCTTATTATCTTACATTTAATGAACTGCTCCAAAATATTAAGGGAACTCTTAAATGACATATTGGATATTAGCAAACAGTTGAATTCAATGTGTGTAACGTTCATCAAGGGCAACTCATGTGAGTCAGTATTTTGTTTGGTCTCCATCTTCTTGTACTATATGTTCTCCAGATAATAAATAGGCATGCTTCTAATGAGAAGGCAGATGCTGTCCTGGCAGCTCTCCTTTGTGAATTTGAAATCGGTGAACTCCTGGAGAGTCTGTGGCATTAGTTGTCAACATTGAATGCACTGATACATAATATCCCATAGTTTTAATAATAAATTAGGTCTAGAGAACATGAGGACAAGTTGATGGCATTAATACCTTTGTTATACTGAAAATGTATAAACCATCTAGCCACCTAAGCAAGGGCATTTTCCCGAATCAAGAAGAACTCATGGTCCACTGCATTAAGGTAAGGTCTAAAGATGGTGTTGAGGTACCAATAACTATCAACAGGATTTCCTTCTCCAGATCATCACTGACCACAACCAAATTGATCATGCTGGATGATGTTGCAAGTAGAAAAATGTTCACCATTGCACCTCCAGATTCTTTAACACTTGTCACGCGTCACTCGGAATCATTAGTGAAGACAATGGGGTGCTAGTAATGGACATGTCGCACCTGGAGTTATCTGTCATATGCTAATCAAGCTGCAAAGTGCTTGGCTATGATTACTTTAGGACCTAAAGCCTTAATTGAGTTGGTTTCTGGCAATGTTGTGAAGTAAAATACACGTATAGTGAACTAGTGGTAATTTTGTAGAGCACATGCAGTTTTTCACCTGTTCCTCTTCGCGCAAAGGATAAGAAAACATTCTCACTGCTAAGTTGGTGCCTTTAATGGCCCTGTTCTGCTTTTGTCAAATAATAATAGAAAAAAGTGTAGAATCCGGTGCCACAAAATTCCTTTTTATTTTCAAAAATTTTAAAAATCACACATGCTCCAAAGGAGCTCCTGGACGCGTTTCGTGGGTCTAGCCCACTTAATCGTCAGTACAATGGCAATACAGACAAAAAGAATATATACAATTTAAAAGCAAAAAACAGCCCCCTCTCGCATGTGTGACAAATATACATCAATTATTTCTAACCAATCACATACCTGCAGGTTTTAAAAGAGTTAAAAGGAAAAATATGGGGAAGAAGAGGGGGAGGGGAGGAAAAAGAAGAAAAGAGCTGATAACAGAAAGTAAAAGAGGGGAAAAAAAAAAAAAAAATGGGGAAGAAAAGGAGGGGAGGGAAAGAGAGAAAAAGAGCTGATAACAGAAAGTAAAAGAGGGTGAAAAAAAAAAAAAAAAAAAATGGGGAAGAAAAGAAGGGGAGGGAAAGAGAGGAAAAGAACTGATAACAGAAAGTAAAAGAGGGTGAAAAAAAAAAAAAAAAAAAAAAAAATGGGGAAGAAAAGGAGGGGAGGGAAAAGGAGGAAAAGAGCTGATAACAGAAAGTAAAACAGGGAAAAAAAAAAAAAAAAAAAATGGGGAAGAAAAGGAGGGGAGGGAAAGAGAGGAAAAGAACTGATAACAGAAAGTAAAAGAGAAAAAAAAAAAAAAAGAAAAGGGGGGGAGGAAAGAGAGAAAAACAGAGCAAAGAACTGATATATTAGTAATGCAATTACATGGTAAACTTACAGGTGTAGAAATCTAAGGATAACTACAACAAAGATCTTTATTTCTTATTGTAAGTTACCAACTGCAAGGCTATTACATTTTAGAAATAGTATATTCCAAGAGATAAGGTATAATCCTCCAACCACATAACAGTAGGGGGATCCCACTAAGATTACATTCACAGAATACATAAACATATACCTCCTTACCCAATGAATTATTCATACATTATGTATAGCCATCGTATTGCAAGTGCACTCAATATGTATTATACAAAGGAGCAAATACCATAAAAGAGACATAGGATGCAGGATCAATAAAAGTATAACAAATCAGATCTATAGTTCAGACCCTGTGGAATCCGTGCATCAAGCTGCAGGATCCATAATTTTTCCTGGTTGTGTAGTGTTTTCTCCCAATTACCCCCCCTATATGGACGGGGTATCCTCTCTATGCCCCTGATCTTTAAAGTTTTAAGGTCCCCTGCATGGAAATCCCTAAAATGGCGCGATAAACCTGACAGGCCCGTTCTATTGGCCTTTGAATTGGCATTTGCCCCTGTAATGTGCTCCGACATCCTTACCTTAAGGGATCTGATAGTGCAACCTATGTAATATTTATTACAGCTACTACACGTAGCCATATATACTACGTGGGACGTGTTACAATTGATATAGGTAGATATTCTATATTGCTTCCCAGTTCGATTATTGCAAAAGGTTTCACCCATATCCACGTATTTACACATAGTGCACCTATTTTCACCACATTTAAACATCCCCCTATAATTCAACCATGTCTTCCTTTGGGTTCTTTTTTCCAGATAAATACTAGGAGACAAGTAATTCCCCAAATCTTTCCCTTTCCTAGGGACCACCCTACATCCTGAATCTAAAATAGCTGATAATTTACTATCTTGATATAATATGGGGAAATTCTTCAAAAAGATGCGTTTGATGTCATAGTACTGGTTGCTAAAGGGTGTTGAGAAGGTCGGTATTATTGGTCCCGGAGGGGCTTCTCGTTCTTTCTGTGCCAGGAGGGATTCCCTACTCCTAGATTCTGCAATATTCACTGCTCTATCTAACATCCATTTTTTTTATCCTCTTGATCGTAACCTTTTAGTCATGACATCAGCTTCATTCTTGAAATCCACATATGTGGTGCAGTTGCGTCTTGCTCTTATTAATTCCCCTACCGGCAGATTCTTAATCACATGCTTAGGGTGGTTACTTTCTGCTCTAAGGACCGAGTTCCCACTAATGGGTTTGCGATACAATCTAGATGTAATTTTTCCTGTTCTTACATTACCCACTAAATACACATCCAGAAACGGAGTTTCAGTTCCGTGCACCTCCATTGTAAATCGTAGATTGAAATCATTTGTATGGAAATATTCCAACATTTGGACAGGCGATGGTGAGGGAGATATCCAGGATGGTATCCCCCAAATAAAGATCAGGTCATCCAGGTACCTCCCACACCACCGTATGCAATCCTTAAAGGGACAGTCCTCAGAATAGATAAAGCTCTCTTCCCATTTCCGCATATATAATATTGCTAGTGAAGGGGAAAATTTTGAGCCCATAGGGCAACCACACAGCTGTAGATAAAAGCTTTCATTAAACGTAAAGTAGTTACTTCTCAAGAGAAATTCTACGGACATGAGAAGGAACTTCTTTTGGTTGTCAGTAAATACATCCGTCTCTTTCAGGGTTTCTTGTAATACCCATATAGCTTTTCCATGGGGGATAGTAGAATACAGCTGCACTACATCACAAGTTAACCAGTTGAAATCCTCCTGCCATGTCATTCCATCTACAGCCTGCATCAAGTGTTTGGTATCCTTTATTAAGCCTGGAGTTACTTTCTGTTATCAGCTCTTTTCTTCTTTTTCCTCCCCTCCCCCTCTTCTTCCCCATATTTTTCCTTTTAACTCTTTTAAAACCTGCAGGTATGTGATTGGTTAGAAATAATTGATGTATATTTGTCACACATGCGAGAGGGGGCTGTTTTTTGCTTTTAAATTGTATATATTCTTTTTGTCTGTATTGCCATTGTACTGACGATTAAGTGGGCTAGACCCACGAAACGCGTCCAGGAGCTCCTTTGGAGCATGTGTGATTTTTAAAATTTTTGAAAATAAAAAGGAATTTTGTGGCACCGGATTCTACACTTTTTTCTATTGCTACTGGTGGTTGCCAAGCCACTTTCGGGTTTGCCTGGGAGTCCTGGGAATATTAGGTGGTTGGAGCTAATCCTTCTTTTTGTTTGTCAAATAATAGCCTGTCTTTTGGTATCTTCTTCATGCTCTATAGATGGTCTAGGGAGACACAGAAAACCTTCATGCATTGGTCTTATAGACGTGACATCCTGAAGGAACTTGAGTACCTGAGAAACTTGAAAGGGCTTAATGTATATCCTCATGCTACAACTCGGGTAATGAATACTAGCCAGTAAAAATCTAAACTAAAGAATCAGTTGGGGAAAATAACAAGTAATTGTCTGTGACTACCACCTGCAAAACCGTTCCATTTTTGAGTGTTTTTAACTTTTCCCTCTCCTTTGCACCTGATGTCACATTCATTTGCACCTCAGCAATTGAACCTTAATTCTTTTATGCCTTCTAAATTGACAGATTGAAATCTCTGAAGGGTATTTGACTTGACAATGTAATAAGGCTGTGTGCGCACGCTGTGTTTTTAATGCTTTTGTTGATGCATATTTTCACAAATCTGCATCAAAATCTCTGAAGCCATCAAAGTCTATGAGAGTCCATAAGCGCTATACCAACATTGCTTTTTTTCTTGTGAATTTGGTGCAGCAATAAGAAGCAGCATGCCAATTATTGCAGTGTTTTTTCTCCATACACCCCATTGTTAATTGAAAATTTCTACACCAAAAAAATCAGCATTGGCACATACCTTAAAAGCGTCATCTATTGCTTAGACCACACATTATTAAGTGCTGTAGTCCCTTGTGTAAAATAAAATACTTATATTCACCTCTTGCCATTCCAGTGATGTTGGTATTGAGTACTCCAGTGATCGCTTGATATTGTGATGCCATGTGAGTACTGCCGCCAGTCTGTGACCGCTAATTTACACTTTCACAGGGCATCCGAGTTTGATCCAAGGGAAGTGTGAGTGAAGTTATGCATTATTATTATTATTATTATTTATTTATATAGCGCCATTGGTTCCATGGCGCTTTACATAAGGAGTGGGGGTAACAAGGACAGGTACAGTACATATGAGGAGTCAATGCTTGCTGATACACGACGGGAGAGGATCCTGTCCACGAGGGCTCACAGTCTATAGGGGTGGGGGAGGACACAATAGGGGGGGGAAGCGCCAAGCGGTTGGTGGAGCGGCGCTGGGTCTCATTATAGGTTGTAGGCTTGTTGGAATAGATGAGTTTTCAGGTTCTTTTTGAAGCTCTTGAGGGTAGGCGAGTGTCTGACGTGCTGGGGGAGGGAGTTCCAGAATCTAGGGGAGGCGCGGGAGAAGTCTTGTATGCGGTTGTGAGAGGATGAGATGAGGGGGGAGGAGAGGAGGAGTTCTTGTGAGAAGCGTAGGTTGCATGCAGGTTGGTATTGGGAGACCATGTCGGAGATGTAAGGGGGGGACAAGTTGTGGATGGCTTTGTAAGTCAGGGTTAGGATTTTAAATTTAGATCTTTGGGGGGTGGAGAGCCAGTGAAGTGCCATGTGGAGAGGGGAGATAGGGGAGTAGCGAGGAGACAGGTGGATTAGATGGGCAGCTGAGTTCAGGATAGAGCGGAGAGGTGCAAGGGAGGAGGCAGGGAGACCGGTGAGCAGTAGGTTGCAGTAGTCAAGGCGGGAGATGATGAGGGCGTGGACGAGAGTCTTGGCGGTGTCGTGATTAAGAAACGGGCGGATGCGTGAGATGTTCTTGATGCATCAGTCATTCCTGATGTAGTGCATGCAAAATTTGCCATTGGGGCATAAATAAACAATTTTCCTAACTGCTGCTTTAGAAGAAATGACATTTCAATTGCTTTTGTATGGAATAAGTATGTAAATAATGGGCATTAAGACCTTGGTATGTTCATGTAATATTTGCACACTGTAGATGCTTCCTGTCTGTATGTTTCCCAGATTGCATGTTGACAGTTATTCTGTCATGTGTATTTCTTCATATATTACTGATGAGATATTGATGGTCTAATTAACTCCATGTTGTATTGATTCACACTGTGTGAATACCACCTCAAACAAATATAGCAGGTGCCAATTAACACATTATGTAAGTCAGTGAATCATTTACATTACTTTATCTATCCCCACTGTGCTTTATTAAGGGAGTATTAAAGGGATATAAATCATATCATCCCAATATTAAAGTCAAGAGATGAAAGGTAACTTGATTATACATATATATAACTTTAATTTTACACAGCATCCAAGATCTCAGCTCGGTGACAGTGAAATGTTTTTCTGATAATGTCCAGCTCACTGATAGGGTATATTCATACATATGCCATCCATGTGCAATTTATTTTCAGATTTCTACATAAATAAATTTACATTATTAAATAGTTTCCTAGCATAATAATGGAAATGTATCTATAAAAATTGGATGCCACAGAGATATTCTTCATGTATAGTAGGCTCTCCTGTGTACCCATCTTCTCTATGGAGGATCCACCTCCAGGCCTGTACTCCTTTGTCCACAGCTTTAAGTTTTGGTAGGCTAAAGGCACTGTAGAGACCAGGGCAATACATCTGTCTAATGATGTGTGAGTCCGAAGAGATCCTACATATAGCTTCGTGTCAGTCCATTCCTATAACACCCACAGGAGCGGGCTTAGAGTTCCCCTACATGTTTTCTGATGATGCATACTGGCCAAACTCCAACTGTACTCTGACTAATTGTCATCCAAGTTACTGTGCCACAAGCTCCACCCAGGCTGTTGTTAAGTCACTACCTAGATTGGGAGCTTGAACTAACTATGTGCCTGTGTATTGTGTAAATCTGCTAAATCATCCTGGCTATACATAAAATAACAAATAACAAATTAGGGAACACTCCAGTAGTGCCCTCTCTTGTTCACTATACTGAGATGATCTTATATATGTTTCTCTGATGTGTACTGTGTATTGGCCATGTCTGACCGTACAGGGACATGGTCTGACCATACCACATCTCCTGTGCTGAGATAATCTTATATATGTGTCCCTGCTACGTACTGTGTAATGGATGTGTCTGACTGTACAGGGACATGCTCTGATCATACCACATCTCCTGTGCTGAGATAATCTTATATACAGTATGTGTCCCAGCTATGTACTGTGTAATGGATGTGTCTGACCGTACAAGGACATGGTCTAATCATACCATATCTCCTGTGCTGAGATAATCTTATATATGTGTCCCTGCTACGTACTGTGTAATGGATGTGTCTGACTGTACAGGGACATGTTCTGATCATACCACAGCTCCTGGGCAGGAAAGGATGCAAAAGAGTATACAGACATTACAGCACAGGATCATAGCTCATTCTGTTTTCAAGGTAAAACATTTCCCTGACTGTTTTAAAAACTGTTTTATCTTAAAGAAAGAATCAGCTGCAATCTATCCTGTGCTGTAATTTCTGTATACTCTCTTTCCTCCCCAGCCCAGGAGCTGTGGTATGATCAGATCATGTCCCTGTACAGTCAGACACATCCATTGCACAGTACAGCAGGGACACATATATATGAGTTATCTCAGCACAGGAACATTTATTTTAAAACACATCCAATTGTGAAAATTATTATAATTCCAAGATCTATTGACTAAAATTAACTTTAAAATTAACTTGTTTGGTGGGAAAACCCCTTTATTGAAGAAACAATCTTGTTTACAACCCATTAATAAAATTAATTGAGGACTAATATAATAGCATCAGCATTTAATTGCTGTACATAGGCCATGGTCACAAATACCATCCGTTTTTGGCTTAAATCCGTTTTTGGAACATTTTGGACATTTTTTTTTCAAAGTCCAAAAACGCATATGCGTCAATACATGTGTCTGTCCGTTTTTCAAAAAATGCATGCATTTTTGAGAAACATCCCAAAAATGCTGCTAGCAGCGTTTTTGGGGCGCTTTACAAAAGCATGCTTTTTTTTAACATGGGGTCCTATGGGAGACGCATGCATTAACGCATGGTACATATAAGCACCATGCATTAAAGGATATTTGTTTTTTGTTAAAAAATGACTAAGGGCCCTTTCACATCAGCGTTTTTTTAAATTTGCGGCAGATGCGGTGAAAAAACCGCATCTGCCGCAACTGCCGCATAACGGTTCCACTTGCGGCACGGTTGCGGTTTTTTCCATAGGAAGTATAGGGGGACTTGCGGCAGATGCGGCAAGTGCGGTATTGCACTTGCGGCAGGTGCGGCAGAGAAAAAAACCGCGGCTTACTGCGGTTTTTTTCTCTGCCGCACCTGCCGCAAGTGCAATACCGCACTTGCCGCATCTGCCGCAAGTCCCCCTATACTTCCTATGGAAAAAACCGCAACCGTGCCGCAAGTGGAACCGTTATGCGGCAGTTGCGGCAGATGCGGTTTTTTCACCGCATCTGCCGCAAATTTAAAAAAACGCTGATGTGAAAGGGCCCTAAGACCAAAAATTTTCAAAAAACACTATTGGTACCCTTAGAAAAATGGATTCAGTTTTCTAAGAGCTTAAAAAAGCGAATGGGCATGTGTGACCCTGGTCATAGGCAAGGGTCACACATGCCATCCGTTTTTGGCTTAAATCCATTTTTGGAAACATTTTGGACATTTTCCTTTCAAAGTCCAAAACTGCATATGCGTTAACGCATGTGTATGTGCGTTTTTCAAAAAACACATGCGTTTTTATGTAGCATCCTAAAAACGCTGCTAGCAGCGTTTTTAGGGTCTTTAAAAAAAAGCATGAGTTTTTTTAACATGGGGCCCCATGGGAGACGCATGCATTAACGCATGATACATATAAGCATCACGCGTTAATGCATATGCGTTTTTGGTGAAAAAATGACTAAGTCCAAAAATTTCCCAAAAACATCCTGGACCTCAGGGATACTATAGGCACCCTTAGAAAACAAATGGATCCGGTTTTCTAAGGGCACAAAAAAGCGGATGGGCATGTGTGACCCTGGCCATACCATGTTAATTCGACCTTACTATATCTATTTGCTGTTAAGTTTACACCAGATAAATCAATACTTCATGGGATTGAATAGCCTTTAGAGAGCATTTGGTTATACATAGGGATGCGCGAGTATAATCGTTACTATTCGGTACGCGCCAAATACTAACGATATTAGGGCTACTCGCTACTACGCGAGTTTCTTGCGATTACTCGTTAGGAGTAGCGAGTAGTCCATTCACTTTCACAGTGTATTTATATACACTGCGAAAGTGGAATAAAAGTGAATAAAAGTTGTTAAAAATAAAAAAAATATCATACTCACCCAACCGACGGCTGCACCCGGGACCTGAAAAGAAGACATCCCATGTATGGCTAAAACCTGTCAGTTTGATAGCCAATCAGATGGCTGGTAGCAATCTGGCCAATCAGATGGCCTGACGTCACAAACCACATGATTGCTACCAGCCACCTGATTGGCCAGATTGCCAGGTCTTGAACGTGCATCAAAGACCTGGAAATCTGGCCAATCAGTTGGCTGGTGGTGATCATGTGGTTTGTGACATCAGGCCATCTGATAGCCAATCAGATGGCTGGTAGCGATCAGGCCAATCAGACTGACAGGTCCTAGCCATACATGGGATGTCTTCTTTTAGGGTCCCCGGGTGTAGCCGTTGGATGGGTGAGTATGATATTTTTTTATTTTTAACAACTTTTATTCACTTTTATTCTATTTTTGCAGTGTATAAATAGGTACACTGCTGAAAGTACTCGGTTCTACATTCACTTTCAATTGGACTCGCTATACTTGCAATGAGTATCGAGACCTGCTCGTTATGAGTATAGCGAGTCGGAATATTGCAGTACTCGATCATCCTAGTACACAAAAATATCCATGTGACAGAGTTGATGTCAAGGTGGAATTAGGATAAACCAGTTCAGGCATAAGACGTCTGCTACATGTAGATAATATGCACAAAAAAGGCCTTTTTTAACTCAGACCATAAGAATTAGAGCAGCTACTGGGCATATTAGAGTGTGGACTCAGTGTTAGGAATTGCAGCATTTTAGGATGCAGTGCACTACCGCTGCGTCCAAAATGGTCCATAGTACAGTAGAAGCATAGTGGATGGAATTTCAAAAATCCCATGCCCACTGTGTTTCTCCTGAACTGCAGTGTGTTTTCAGTTGCGGTGCCAGTTGCTGGACTTCTGCATCTCTGCAGCATGTTAATTTCATGCTGTGGAGTTGGAAGAGATCACCACCGGGTGCACGCAAGAAGAAGCTGCCCTGCACCCAATACAGATCATGAGTACAGGGCGGATGCAGTCTCTCTGCATGCACCCGCGGGTTCCCACAAGTCTGCAGGCACTGTGACCAATACGCAGCACCTCTGATCATGAGCACACAGCCTTGGACTTCATGCTACAATAGCAGTTTATCTTTGTGGAGTAGCAAAATTACATTTTTTTGTTAGCAGCTTTGAAAGCAATCCAGAAAGCCATAGAGCAGCCCTATCACTTTTTTTCTCCTGGATGACTTCCTATTGAATATTTGTATTCATATACATCTATGTGTATTTGATTATACACTGGAGTTCTCCATTTTTTGGGGAACTAACTAACATGTACATCCATTCAGATTTTAATCTGAATTTGCTTGTACTTTTTATCTTCTATGTAATAAGCAATCTCCATTCACCAAAACCCCCTATGTCTCTGTTAATGAGGCCCCATCTGATAGCGGCATATTGGAAAGCTATGAGTTTCCTTCTGAAACAAATATTTTTTGGTAAGCATGAATTGTGATGCTTCACATAAAAGCATCACAACAGGGTCACTAAATAGATGACTGCAGGTGCCAAATGTAAACTTAGTTCTTGCTGCACAAAGAGCAATAAGTACATAAATATTGATAGGAAGAAAGTTTTCTACACCAACATACCTAAAATAATATTTTCACTGTCAGTGGATGTTAACATCAGCAGTACCGTAAGAATTCCAATATTTCATTTTTACACCTTTATAGATACATGTTCCGCTAAACACCATTTATCCTCAAGAGCTTGGAAGGAGAATCTTATAAATTATACAATTTCCTGTAAAGGAATGTACTGAATTTACCTATCTGCCAAATAGACTCATGTAATCATGAAAGCAGTTGTATGAGATTAGTTGGGGTCATTGGATGCATCGGTGGAAGGAAGTTTATGCATGTTTCACCTTTTTCCTTTCTTTTTATAGTCTCTTTGAGTCAGCTTTGTTGGGTTAGCAAAGCAGTCACTATACCCAATTGTGTCTGAATGCAGGTTAATGGATTCAACAGGTGCTAAAAGGGAAGCACAATTGATTTATTGATGGGACCTACTGTAATCTATTATAACATTTATAATAAAATGTATTAAACCCATATTTAATGGAGAAGAGTCAGAAGATATTAGGTGAAAAAAACAGAAGTGATCATGATCAGTGATCAGAAGTGATCAAAATTATTACTAAAATTGTTAACTGTTGCAAAATTACTTTAATCAAAGTAGACATTAAAGGAACCTGTCAGGTATTTATGCCCCAAACCTATCACTACCTGTCCCTGCAGCTTCACTACATCCCTAACCATCCCTGTTTGACCTATATGTGTCCTGTAATCACCAAAAAATTTTTTATTACTTACAAGTCTCCATGGTAATTAGGATGGTGTCTTGTTAGTGCAGACACTCTGGGTGTTCTCTCAGCCTCGATTTTCCCCTCTTGCTCCATGCATCACACCTCCATGTGTGTGATATCCTAATTTTCCAGCGCACTCCTGGATTTTCAAATCTGTATGATGCTCTTCCTGGCTATGATGCTGCACTCACGTCATTTCCAGTCCTGTGCATTGTGGGTGTACTCGACGGCTTCAGAATGTGCAGTGCACGTACTCTGAAGTCGGCCTGTACACCCAATACACCCACACACTGTGCAGAACCGTAAATGATGCGCCTGTTGTGACATACTGTATCCAGGAAGGAATTGCCCAAAGATTTGAAATCTGAGTCCACTGGAAATTAGGATATCACACCCACCAGGGCGTCATGCATGGAGTAAGGGGAAAAAATGATAGTGTCTGCACTAAACAAAACACCATCCTAATTACCATAGGGACTTGTAAGTATAAAGTAATTTTTCTCAGTGATTACAGGACACATATAGGTCAGACAAGGATGCTTAGGAAAGTAGTAGAAAGCTGCAGGAACAGGTAGTGATAGGTTTGGGAGCATAAATAACCTGACAGGCTCCTTCAAAAGGGTTTTCCCATGACAAAGTTCAATTTAGGTTGATTTTAATCAATAGATTTTGAATTAATAATATGTTTCCACAAATGGATGTGTTTCTAAAAATTTTTCCTGTACTGAGATAATCTTATATATGTGTCCCTGCTATGTACTGTGTAATGGATGTGTCTGACCGTACAGGAACATGGTCAGACACATGGACAAGGCTGCCAAATTCTAAATTTTTAATGCAAGCCCTGAATACTGTTAATGTGACTCTAGCCTTATGGTGGTGTGTACTGGGACTAGAAGCAGTAATGGCCCATTCTTCTTCTGACGTCTCAGTGGTGTCTTCTTCTTCTTGCTACTGAGACCATAGACTAGCTGCACCAATAGCCAAAATAAGACATTTCTGCAACAAATCTACCAATTGTGACAATCCTTACAGTACTACTTAGGACGAGGTTTTATGTGAAGTATTTATAATATAATTTTATTCATATATTCAGATTTTTATCTAGTAACATTTTTACTTTAGTTAGAAAGCCATTGTTTGGAGACAATTATTCTTCAATTCAGTTAGGCAATGAATAAAACAATATCTGTTCTTTCCCTGTTTAATATATTATTTGTTTTATGGTCATTGTAGACCTCCTCGCTGTGCACATAAATCTTGCTGTTCATTTAATAAGCTTCACACAGTTTTCTACACTGTTATCCAAATTTATTGTTCTTTTTTTAACTGAGTGATGTGAATTTCTAACATATAACATAACCTTTTAATGAGCTATTTGCACCCTGAGAGTAAAATTTATCAGCAAATGTAGCTGTGGTGTTAATTGGCGTGTATGACATTTTTAAAAAGATGAAGTGGTACATTTATTTGCTGAATTTATCAGTGGGGTGTATGCATGGTGTGGTGCATAACTGCATATGTTAAATAATAGGATACATTCAAGAACACAGCTTATAAATTTAGTGTTTTAAAAATTACATACAATTTACCAATATGTTTTGAGCCACTTCCACACTTGATAGTGTTTGCATTAAGCGGTCTATTGATATATCAGAGGTACCCTATATTTACTCATGAGTGTGACAAGTCTGTGTGCTGTAATTTATATTCTTATAAAGTACACTGACCCAAACAGTTTAATTGACCTTTATACCCATCGGTTTAAGGCCAGGGTCAGACAAACTTATGAACAATTGTAAGAACTTTTTTCAGAAAACTCGTCCAAATTTTTATCCATATTACCATCCATGCCCCATCTATTTGTCCATTTTTCACATCATGGGGCATCCACGTATATATCAGCAGTTTATAATGTGCATGATTAAATAATATCCTAGGGAAAAGATGGCAATGTACTCGTAAAAACTGGACACTACATGAATGATCCATATTGGGTCCATGTTTCATTAACTTGATTGGTGAAAGACACTTGGACCCTCTGAAAAAGACTTTCATCCGCACAGCCCTCTTAAATAACATGGTCAGTGTGCGGTCCAATTTATACTCGGACAGCATATGTTCGTACCTGTTCATCTGAACAAGCCATTAACACTAGAAGTCCCAGAAATTTCGAGCTTCCCCCTGAAGTCCCGAAAGAGGGTCAAATGACCCTTAGTCCAAACTGACAACTCTGATGGCTCCAATTAGCATCCTTTCATTTGTAAATGTGGCCTAAAATCCTTCAGGTCATTTGACCCGTCTCTGGGTTCCAAAGGTAGAAATATTAAATGACCCCTCTCTGGGACTTCTAGTGTTAAAAACCAGTCTGCTTCCCAGATCTTTGAAACTCAGAGTATGGCTGGAGTAACACTAATGTAAGCCATCTGATCTGAGAGATGTGAAATGCTAATGACACTCGACTTAGACTCTATTGTGAGCAGGAGCCGAGTGTCATTCACTGTGATCTGATCCTAAGATTGGATCACAGGTGTGGAGAGGGTGGAGAGATTAATTTCTCCATCTCCTCCACTGAACGTATTTATCACACTGCACTCTGCTGTCATCCCAGTACAGTCCAATGTTTCACTCACGCCCATAGATTTTTATAGATTCGAGTGAGCCGAGGCTCGTTGACAATTGCAGCATGCTGCCATTTTTGCCTCAGTTGGATTAGGGCTGAGGAAAAAAATCAGACATCTGAGCTGCATCACTGTCTAACATGGGGCTGCGTACAATGCAATATTTTCTCACATTGCACTCTTGTGAGTCATACGCCAGTGTGACTCTATCCCATGTCCTATTCTCATCAGTTTTGTGAATCAGATTTGACCCTTAAAATCCAAGGGGATCGATAAGTTCATACAAGCATGAAAAAAATCCAGGTTTCATACAGAAAACTCAAACTATGTTTTCTCTTGGCTGTTAATATCTGTATGCAACTTGTTTGCAATTAATTTGTATACAACGCCAGTTATTAATAATGTACTAGTAAAAAGTGCAAATGATCACCATACTGTCCCTTACAAAGTTGGTGGAGCACTTGGAAAAAGCCACATGATAATAAGGAAAGATCCCAGCAATCAGAGATGGATTTTAGAAATTATTATAATTACTTTCGACACTGGACGTTTCAGCCCCTCACAAGCTTCCTTCAGTTGTCTGTTTGGAAAGATCGCGATGAGCTAAAATGTCCGGTGTGGAAAGTAATTAAACTAATTGCCTGATTCTATGGGTGAGTGCTGGGATCTTTTCTTATTAATAACGTACTAGACTAAATAATGTTTCCTATGTAAAAGAACTGCAATGTATCCATAAAATCAGATATTATACAGTGCCTTTATTTGGAATCTGATATTTTTAGCATTCATATAGGTTTTAAAGGTTGAATGTCATCTGGCACATGAAAGAAACTAAGATATGGCTGGGGTCAGACTATTGTTAATAGCTACTTTTACTGGGCTGCACTTAATACCGTATATACTCGTGTATAAGCCGAGTTTTTCAGCCCAAAATTTGGGCTGAAAAGTCCCCCCCTCGGCTTATACACGGGTCATATACGGTACATGGAGTGGGGGGGCTGTGTCCCGGGGCTGTGGAGGCTGGAGGAGGCGGGGGGAGGCTGCTGTATGAGCGGCCCCGTCACGTGGGGCCGCTCATTATATATGCACTGCTTCCCCCTGTCAATCAGCGGCAGGGGGAAGCAGTGCATATGGCCCCCCAAAAGCTGGCACTGTCCCCCCTTGTAAGGGTTCCCCCCCGCTGCTTATACATTACCATCCCGGTGTTCTGATCGGCGCCGCTCCTCGGTGCGTCTTCATCCTCCCGTCCGCGCTGGCTGCATCCGGCATCTCCGGCTGTCGCAGCGATATGACGTCATCGCGCGACCGCCGGAGAACCCGGATGCAGCCAGCGCGGACGGGAGGATGAAGACGCAGCACAGAGGAGCGGCGCCGATCAGAACACCTGGATGGTAATGTATAAGCAGCGGGGGGGGGGGCCCTTACAAGGGGGGACAGTGCCAGCTTTTGGGGGCTGTTGGTACCCCCAGGGGGCTGCTGGGTACCCCCTGGGGGCAGCTGGGTACCCCTGGGGGCTGTTGGTACCCCCAGGGGGCTGCTGGGTATCCCCAGGGGGCTGCTGGGTACCCCCTGGGGGCTGCTATATGTACCCCTGGGGGCCTGCTGTATACCACTGGGGCTGCTGTATACTACCACTGGGGCTGCTGGGGCTCCTGTATACTACCACTGGGGCTGCTGGGGCTCCTGTATACTACCACTGGGGCTGCTGGGGCTCCTGTATACTACCACTGGGGCTGCTGGGGAATCTGTATACTACCACTGGGGCTGCTGGGGAATCTGTATACTACCACTGGGGCTGCTGGGGAATCTGTATACTACCACTGGGGCTGCTGGGGAATCTGTATACTACCACTGGGGCTGCTGGGAATCTGTATACTACCACTCGGGCTGCTGGGGAATCTGTATACTACCACTGGGGCTGCTGTATACTACCACTGGGGAGGCCTGTATACCACACTGCTGGGGGCTGTATACCTGTGCTGGGGTCCACCCTCGGCTTATACACGAGTCAATAGGTTTTTCCAGATTTTTGGGGCAAAAGTAGGGGGGTCGGCTTATACACGGGTCGGCTTATACACGAGTATATACAGTACTTAGAAATTTTCTCCAGAAACGCACACTGTTAATACTATGTGCTTCTGGAGAACGCTGCCCCATATCAACCCGCAGTGTACCTTGACAGTGGCCGCACACAGAGCTGCTGGACGTTCACTTTTCAGGAGCTCACAGGAAAACACTGTCAGCAGTGTTTCCATGCGCTCCTGAAAAGCGGCCATCATGCAACTCTGTGTGCGGCCGATGTCAAGGTACACTGCGGGTTGATATGAGGCAGCGTTCTCCAGATGCACATAGTGTTAACAGTGTGCGTTTCTGGAGAAAATTTCTAAGTATTAAGAGCAGCCCAGTAAAAGCAGCCATTAACGGTAGTCTGACCCCAGCCTTTTTCACTGCCCCATTGAATATCATTGGTCTGAATTTTGTGCTATTCATGTGATGACCACTTTTTTAATGACTGCACTCGTGTTCCCTTGACCTCTGACCAAAATCTGCATTCTGACGGTTACATACTAGCATGGTTCAATCAAAAAGAATATGTTTTTGGCATGCCTGCATTAATGCTAGGCTTTTTTTTATTTAGCCATTTCGATGCAAATTTAACGCTAGTGTTAACGCATGTGTTAATACATGGCACATATATGTACCATGCGTTAATGCATGCATTTCCCAAAGGAGCCCATGTTAAAAAAAAAGCATGTGTTTTCTGCTAGCAGTGTTTTGTTGTGGCTTTTGCATAAACACATAGCGTTAAACACATTGCACTTTTACAATGCTTTTTTAACATGGGAGCCTATGGAGGCGTTAAAGCTAGCGTTTTTCACAATTTGCACTTGTGAAAAACATTAGCTTTTAGCGCTAATGTGACCCAAGCCTAAGAGGTCTTTTTCATCGATGAAATAAAGGTGTTAAATTATTCTTTAAAATATTTGAAGACTTGTAGTTAGCTTACTCACAGAGATTAGATACGGTTTGCACAATAGCAAGAATCCACAGTCATCTTTAAGATGCTTTTATAAGTAGTGTAAAAACTGTGCTCCTCCCTGAAAAAGACAGTATGTTTTCACTGGAAGACTCCTCTGCATTAGATACTGACTGGTCTGGTCAATTCTATAAATGAAACCCAGTATATGTATGCAGTAATGTGTCCAGACTTACATTTTGTTGAACTTGTTCAACTGCTTTCAATACAAATCCCATGCATTAAGGGTGTATGCTAACTCAACTCTCCATTGGCTGCAATTCACATCACAACTAGAAATGAGCGGACGTTCAGGTTCTGCTGGTTCAGGCAACCTTTAGACAAAGAACTGTTCTAGACTCAAATTTGATCCAAACCTTATTGGAAGGCACAGATTGGACAGTTTGGTTCTCTACCCACATACAGCCAGCCATAAATAAAGCACTTTTAGAGGAGGGAGAGTGGGGGTTTGTAATTTTTTTCTGATACACAGTAAATCTGATAACACTGGTTTTACCCCTAGTGCGAGCCATTCAAACACTGCAAGGGGCTCAAACTGAGCCGAGCTTACCCCTAGTGCGGGCCATTCAAACACTACAAGGGGCTCAAACTGAGCCGAGCGCGGAGTGTACCTGAACACAGCGATGCTCGCTCTAGTGGATTGCATATGTAAAGCACCCCAACACCGAACTCGAACACTGATTTTATTTATAAAGTCTGTGTTCAGTATGGACATCACACTTTAAAGTTTGGGTTCGCTCATCTCTAATCCCCACTGCTGTCTTGCCGCACTCAGATACATAGAGGCCCATACAATACAGCTCTTATCTTGGCACCATAATGTAAAGGAAAGCTATCAACAAAAAATGATTTACTTTATTCAGTTTTTTGTGTCACATGTATTTAAGAAAAACAAAAAAAGTCAACGTTTGTTTTTCTTCATATCATTCTCTTTTTGTTTTAAAAAATAGTATTATTGAATTCTCCATAATGGCCACTGAAGCTTTTAAGACTGGTAGTTTCTGTCCATTTAGGAAATGTTTTTAGCAAAACTTATCATTACAAGTATAACAAAAATGATTCACAAGTCAATCAGGTGTTCGATTGAGACAACCAGCATTGGCAGAACCCAGTTTTAATTAAAATATTTCTTAAAAAATATGTTTCTCAGCTGTACCCAGCCTTCATCAGTTATGTAAAAATAATGGAATTAGATGAGGTAAAAAATACATATCCTAGATTAGATGGGTGCTACATCCACCATAAGCACCCAAAAATTGCATTTCAGATACAGTACAGACCAAACGTTTGGACACACCTTCTCATTCAAAGAGTTTTCTTTATTTTCATGGCTATGAAAATTGTAGATTCACACTGAAGGCATCAAAACTATGAATTAACACATGTGGAATTATATATTTAACAAAAATGTGTGAAACAAATGAAAATATGTCTTATATTCTAGGTTCTTCAAAGTAGCCACCTTTTGCTGTGATTATTGCTTTGCACACTCTTAGCATTCTATGGATGAGCTTCAAGAGGTAGTCACCGGAAATGGTGTTCACTTCACAGGTGTGCCCTGTCAGGCTTAATAAGTGGGATTTCTTGCATTATAAATGGACTTGGGACCATCAGTTGTGTTATGCAGAAGTCTAGTGGATACACAACTGATAGTCCTACTGAATAGAATTTGTATTATGGCAAGAAAAATTCAGCTAAATTAAGAAAACGAGTGACCATCATTACTTTAAGAAATGAAGGTCAGCCAGTCCAAAAAATTGGGAAAACTTTGAAAGTGTCCCTAAGTGCAGTTACAAGAACCATCAAGCGCTACAAAGAAACTGGCTCACATGAGGACCGCCCCAGGAAAGGAAGACTAAGAGTCACCTCTGCTGCGGAGGATAAGTTCATCCGAGTCACTAGCCTCAGAAATCGCAGGTTAACAGCAGCTCAGAGACCAGGTCAATGCCACACAGAGTTCTAGCAGCAGACACATCTCTACAACAACTGTTAAGAGGAGACTTTGTGCAGCAGGCCTTCATGGTAAATTAGCTGCTATTAAACCACTGCTAATAACAGGCAACAAGCACAAGAGACTTGTTTGGGCTAAAGAACACAAGGAATGGACATTTCACCAGTGGAATTCTGCGCTTTGGTCTGATGAGTCTAAATTTGAGATCTTTGGTTCCAACCACGGTGTCTTTGTGCAAAGCAGAAAAGGTGAACGGATGGACTCTACATGCCTGGTTCGCACTGTAATATATATATTTTTTTTTTAATAGAAACCCAGGAAGAAATGGCACTCACCAGTACATGATGCAATCATGTCACCTTTTTAATCCAGGAATAATCCAGGAACATTTTACATTGTGCATATTATAGATACATTTTAATGTGTTGATATATATATGATAAAAAGTATAAAGAATAAAAAAAATACATTAATTTGTGTTGTTGATTACTTACTTATCTGATTACATAGTGAATCCTCTACAGGGATGGCTGCACCTTGTCTGAATACCTCATTCTTATAGCTTTCTTTGGAGGAGATGTGTCCTGTGCTGCACAACCCTATGAGAATGAATTTCTTTCACTTACTACTTTTTTAAATTAATGTACTGTTTCTATGGATTTCTATGACAGATAACACATCTAACAGCACAACTAGCTCCTCCTACCTTCCCAATGACATTTGCCTAGGCCCATTAAATACTTCAATGCAAAATAGGATTCCAGTTTGACCATTGTGGCTATGTACTGTACATGTGATGCTTCCTAAAACAACAGGAAATTGGAGTCTAAAAAGCCACAGTGTCCAGTGTGAAAACTGCAATATTTCCATTATTTTTATTAATAATTCACAAGCAAATCTGTAGAATTAAATGATGTGATTTTTGTGAACCATCATACCAGAATAATGTACTGAAAGATGATATCAAAGTAAACATGTCTATATATTGTATGATTCCTGCAAGGCTCTCAGAATAGTTTCCACTAGTCCTATATTGGTGATGGGTGTTTTAGTTTTCTGCTCTTCCACCACTTGCTCCCTACTTATAACACACCATCATTCGTCATCTAGACTAAGTTTTTAACTCATGTCTTTTACTCTTTTTTAATCATACTAATTGATTAGTACATTGGATTGGTCAATCTAGGATTCAAACACATTGGTAATACATTTTGCTTTCTTCCCCTAATTATACTGATTTTTATACTACTTGGACTCTTGGGATGCGTGCACATGATCAGTAATAGTAGCCTTTTGACACAGCGTATTAACACTGCATCCAAAATGCCCACTCTGCTTCTTCTGTATTCAGCATTTTCTCACCTGCAGTGAGGGTTGCCACACTTCTGTAGCATGTTAATTTACTGTTGCAAAGTCGGAAGCAATCTCAGCAGGTGAATTCAGGTAAAAAGCTGAGCTGCCTCAAAAGTATAGCATGGGCACGGGGGGGCTGCGTTCACTTGTGGCTTCCCTCAGCTCTGGAGAAAATATCTCTGGATTGGCTGCACATACCGTTTTACTCATGAGACTGAGCACATGTGGTTTGCAATGCTCTTTATGTATGCTCTTTGCATGTTTACATATGTTTGAATGGTTTGCATATCCTTTTTTTTTATCTAATCATGTATTATCTATATACCATCTTATATATATATATATATATATATATATATATATACTAGATGGCGGCCCGATTCTAAAGAATCGGGGAGTCTAGAGTCCATATATAGTTTATTTACTAATAGTTAGGGAGTGCGGTGAAATTAATTGTGTGTATACAGGTGGCTCAGTGGGTAGCAGAGTATACGGTGGCTCAGTGGTTAGCACAGCGTGGTGGCTCAGTGGTTAGCACTGCGCGGTGGCTCAGTGGTTAGCACTGCGCGGTGGCTCAGTGGTTAGCACTGTGCGCGGTGGCTCAGTGGTCAGCACTGTGCGCGGTGGCTCAGTGGTCAGCAGTGAGTGCGGTGGCTCAGTGGTCAGCAGTGAGTGCGGTGGCTCAGTGGTCAGCAGTGAGTGCGGTGGCTCAGTGGTCAGCAGTGAGTGCGGTGGCTCAGTGGTCAGCAGTGAGTGCGGTGGCTCAGTGGTCAGCAGTGAGTGCGGTGGCTCAGTGGTCAGCAGTGAGTGCGGTGGCTCAGTGGTCAGCAGTGAGTGCGGTGGCTCAGTGGTCAGCAGTGAGTGCGGTGGCTCAGTGGTCAGAAGTGAGTGCGGTGGCTCAGTGGTCAACAGTGAGTGCGGTGGCTCAGTGGTCAGCAGTGAGTGCGGTGGCTCAGTGGTCAGCAGTGAGTGCGGTGGCTCAGTGGTCAGCAGTGAGTGCGCTGGCTCAGTGGTCAGCAGTGAGTGCGGTGGCTCAGTGGTCAGCAGTGAGTGCGTTGAGATTGGTGAGCGCAGTGGTGTGGGCAGAGTGGTCAGCGCAGCGGCGTGGGCAGAGTGGTCAGCGCAGTGGCGTGGGCAGAGTGGTCAGCGCAGTGGCGTGGGCAGAGTGGTCAGCGCAACGGCGTGGGCAGAGTGGGCAGCACACAGATACACACACACACTCACTCCGCTATACTTACCAACGACCCTGCGTCTTCCCCGCCGCCTGGATCCTGAGTCGACATGTCGCCGCTCCCGGACAACTGGATCCAAGATGTTGTCCGGGTAGTTTGGGCAAGACATCTTGGACGCTATATTGGATCCAGTAGTTCGGGGGTGGCGACATGTCGACTGAGGATCCAGGCAGCGGACGCAGGGCTGGTGTTAAGTATAGCGTAGTGGTGTGGTGTACAAAGTTGAGGGAAGTGCGGACAAAGTGACGGAAGTGCCTACATACACACATATATACACATATTGTACATTGCATATGGAGGGCAGAGGACAGGGGAGGCAGGAGGGCAGAGGACAGGGGAGGCTGGAGGGCAGAGGACAGGGGAGGCTGGAGGGCAGAGGACAGGGAGGCTGCAGGAGCGGGCAGAGGAGGCTGCAGGAGCGGGCAGAGGAAGCTGCAGGAGCAGGCAGAGGACAGGGGAGGCTGCAGGAGCGGGCAGGGGAGGCTGCAGGAGCAGGCAGGGGAGGCTGCAGGAGCGGGCAGGGGAGGCAGCATAAGTGGGCAGGGGAGGCTGCAGGAGCGGGCAGAGGACAGGGGTGGCTGCAGGAGCGGGCAGAGGACAGGGGTGGCTGCAGGAGCGGGCAGAGGACAGGGGAGGCTGCAGGAGCGGGCAGAGGACAGGGGAGGCTGCAGGAGCGGGCAGAGGACAGGGGAGGCTGCAGGAGCGGGCAGAGGACAGGGGAGGCTGCAGGAGCGGGCAGAGGACAGGGGAGCGGCAGGGCGGGCAGGGGATGGCTGCAGGAGTGGGCAGGGGAGGCTGCAGGAGCGGGAGGCAGGGGTGGCTGCAGGAGCGGGCAGAGGACAGGGGAGGCTGCAGGAGCGGGCAGAGGAGGCGGGAGCGGGCAGAGGACAGGGGAGCTGCAGGAGCTGGGCAGAGGACAGGGAGGCATGCAGGAGCGGGCAGAGACAGGGGAGGCTGCAGGAGCGGGCAGAGGGACAGGGGAGGCTGCAGGAGCGGGCAGGGAAGGGGAGGCAAGCGGAGCGCAGGAGGGCAGGGGAGGCTGCAGGAGCGGGCAGGGGAGGCTGCAGGAGCGGGCGAGGGGCAGGGGAGGCTGCAGGAGCGGGCAGGGGAGGCTGCAGAGACGGCAGGGCAGGGGAGGCTGCAGGAGCGGGCAGGGGAGGCTGCAGGAGCGGGCAGAGGACAGAGGAGCTGCAGGAGGGCAGGGGAGTGCAGGAGCGGGCAGAGGGGGGAGGCGCAGAGCGGGCAGGAGGACAGGGGAGCTGCAGGAGCGGGCAGAGGACAGGGGAGGCTGCAGGAGCGGGCAAAGGACAGGGGAGGCGGCAGGAGCGAGGCAAGGACAGGGAGGCGCAGGAGCGGGCAGAGGACAGGGGAGGCTGCAGGAGCGGGCAGAGGACAGGGGAGGCGCAGGAGGGCGGGCAGGGGAGGCTGCAGGAGCGGGCAGGGGAGGCTGCAGGAGCGGGCAGAGGACAGGGGTGGCTGCAGGAGCGGGCAGAGGACAGGGGTGGCTGCAGGAGCGGGCAGAGGACAGGGGGCAAGGCTGCAGGAGGGGCGAGGGCGAGGACAGGGGAGAGGCTGCAGGAGCGGGCAGAGGACAGGGGAGGCTGCAGGAGCGGCAGAGGAGTCAGGATGGGAAGGGTGCAGGAGCGGGCAGAGGAGGCTGCAGGAGCGGCAGGGGAGCTGCAGGAGTGGGCAGAGGGAGGGGCTGCAGGAGCGGGCAGGGAGGCTGCAGGAGCGGGCAGGACAGGGGAGGCTGCAGGAGCGGGCAGAGGCAGGGCAGCGGCAGAGGGAGCTGCGGATGGCAGGGAGCTGCAAGGGGCAGGGGAGGGCTGCAGGAGGCGGGCAGGGACAGGGGAGGCTGCAGGAGCGGGCAGAGGACAGGGGAGGCTGCAGGAGCGCAAGGACAGGGAGGCAGGAGGCAGGGCAGGAAGCTGCAGGACGGGCAGAGGACGAGGGGAGGCTGCAGGAGCGAGGCAGGGTCAGGGAGGCTGCAGGAGCGGGCAGAGAGGAGCGCAGGAGGGGCTGCAGGAGCGGGCAGAGGACAGGGAGGCTGCAGAGCGAGCAGAGGACAGGGGAGGCTGCAGGAGCGGGCAGAGGACAGGGAGGCTGCAGGAGAGGACAGGGAGGCTGCAGCTGGGCAAAGACAGGGGGCGCAGGGCGGGCAGAGGACAGGGGAGGCTGCAGGATCGGGCAGAGGACAGGGGAGGCTGGCAGAGGAAGGCAGGGGAGGCTGCAGGAGCGGGCAGAGGACAGGGGAGCTGCAGGAGCCGGCAGAGGACAGGGGAGCGGTGCAGAGGGCAGGGAGGGCAGGGCAGGGGGGCTGCAGGAGTGGGCAGAGGACAGGGGAGGCTGCAGGAGCGGGCAAGGACAGGGAGGTGCAGGAGCGGCAGAGGACAGGGGAGGCGCAGGAGCGGGCAGAGGCAGGGGAGGCTGCAGGTGCGGGCAGGGGAGGCTGCAGGAGTGGGCAAGGAGGAGGCTGCAGGAGCAGCAGAGGGCAGGGATGGCTGCAGGAGCGGGCAGAGGGCAGGGGAGGCTGCAGGAGCGGGCAGGGGAGGCTGCAGGAGCGAGCAGGGGAGGCTGCAGGAGCGGGCAGGAGAGGCTGCAGGAGCGGGCAGAGGACAGGGGTGGCTGCAGGAGCGGCAGAGGACAGGGTGGCTGCAGGAGCGGGCAGAGGACAGGGGTGGCTGCAGGAGAGGGCAGAGGACAGGGGTGGCTGCAGGAGTGGGCAGAGGACAGGGGAGGCTGCAGGAGCGGACAGAGGATTCTGCAGGAGCGGGCAGAGGGCAGGGGAGGCTGCAGGAGCGGGCAGAGGGCAGGGGAGGCTGCAGGTGCGTGCAGGGATGCTGCAGGAGTGGGCAGGGGAGGCAGGGGAGCGGCAGGAGCGGGCAGAGGACAGGTGAGGCGGCAGGAGCGGGCAGCTGCAGGAGCGGGCAGGGGAGGCTGCAGGACGGGCAGAGGACAGGGGAGGCTGCAGGAGCGAGGACAGGGTGGCTGCAGGAGCGGGCAGAGGACAGGGGAGGCTGCAGGAGCGAGCAAGGACAGGGCGCAGGAGCAGGGCAGAGGACAGGGGAGCTGCAGGAGTGCAGAGGACAGGGGAGGCGCAGGCGCGGGCAGAAGACAGGGGAGGCTGCAGGAGCGGGCAGAGGACAGGGGAGCCGGCAGAGGACAGGGGAGCCGGCAGTAGCGGGCAGAGGACAGGGGAGCCGGCAGGAGCGGGCAGAGGACAGGGGAGGCTGCAGGAGCGGGCAAAGGTCAGGGGAGGCTGCAGGAGCGGGCAGAGGACAGGGGAGGCTGCAGGAGAGGACAGGGGAGGCTGCAGGCACGGGCAGAAGACAGTGGAGGCTGCAGGAGCGGGCAGAGGACAGGGGAGGCTGCAGGAGCGGGCAGAGGACAGGGGAGGCTGCAGGAGCGGGCAGAGGACAGGGAGCCGGCAGAGGGCACTAAAGCGGGCAGAGGACAGGGGAGCCGGCAGGAGCGGGCAGAGGACAGGTGAGGCGGCAGGAGCGGGCAGAGGACAGGTGAGGCGGCAGGAGCGGGCAGAGGACAGGTGAGGCGGCAGGAGCGGGCAGAGGACAGGGGAGCCGACAGGAGCAGGCAGAGGACAGGGGAGCCGGCAGGAGCGGGCAGAGGACAGGGGAGCCGGCAGAGGACAGGGGAGCCGGCAGGAGCGGGCAGAGGACAGGAGAGGCGGCAGGAGCGGGCAGAGGACAGGGGAGCCGGCAGGAGCAGGCAGAGGACAGGGGAGCCGGCAGAGGACAGGAGAGCCGGAAGGAGCGGGCAGAGGACAGGAGAGCCGGCAGGAGCGGGCAGAGTACAGGGGAGCCGGCAGGAGCGGGCAGAGGACAGGGAAGCCGGCAGGAGCGGGCAGAGGACAGGGGAGCCGGCAGAGGACAGGGGAGGCGGCAGGAGCGGGCATAGGACAGGGGAGGCGGCAGGAGAGGCCAGAGGATAGGGGAGGCGGCAGGAGCGGCCAGAGGAGGCGGCAGGAGCGGGCAGAGGCTGCAGGAGCGGCCAGAGGAGAGGAGAGGCGGCAGGAGCGGGCAGAGGCGGGAGCGGAGGAGAGAGGAGGCGCCGGGATAGAGAGGAACGTTCCTGGCCGGAACGTTTCTCCACCGGTCCCTGTAGCCGGGCGTTGCCTGGCTATCCCACAGTGGTGACGTCACCACCATGGTCGGAGGCCGTCACGGAAGTAACCTTCGGGTTTACAGGAAGTGGCCTTCGGCTTTTATATAATAGATATAATATACATTACTTATACCTTCACCCACTTCTCCCACTTTCCTCACTCCATCACCACCCCCTTCCTCATCACTCCTTCCCTCGCTTCACTTCCTCTGAACAACATTATGTGAGTCCACATTGATACTTGTAATAATTTTCAATATATTCTAATTGTTGTGTATCTGTCCTTTTATTGTAATATACAAATGTATGTGCGTCATGAAATTTTGTGCCATAATTTATATGTACATTGTTTTAATGGGCAACTTTTAAATCTATTATTTAGCATTATATCATATTTACCAATTATGGCGGCTGTTCTTTTACTTTTTTGTTATTTATTTTCATAAATATATTGCATTCATATTCCCCATTGTTAGGTATTTACTTCTGTACAGGTACAATGCTGCCTCCTTATGGGTGTTTCTGATATTGCAACCCCTCTGTTTTTATGGATGTGTCCAGCACATTGAATCCCATCATTGCGCATGTGCACACTACGACCTACCAGATCGTCGCTTTCACCTCCTACCATGATGTGTCGCCTCACTGATCCCTGTGGTGTTGTGTGTCATGTCACAGGCTGTGTAATGTGACTTTTGGCCTTATTTGGTGTGGTGTGTGATGTGACGCAGAATTGGTCAGTCTTCTGGGTGTGGTGTTCACAAACGCACAGTATACACTGATAGACAATGACCCTGATTGACCAGCAACAATATTTAAAAAGGATCCCTTTATAATGATGCCTCCTCCTGACAATGCTGAAACGGGTGTCAGGGTGGGCGCCACGCTACACATTGGTAATTGAGTGGTAACCATTACTTTGGATTGTTTATATATTTTATGTATCACTTTTGCAGTAGTTCCATGTGACTCAATTTTTGATTTTCAGACTTGCTCATTTTTCATTTTATTGTCTCCTTCTCCATCATGTTTGTTCATAGCATTACAAACTTACATGTACTTTTGCTATTACCACTTAGCATACCTGAGACTTTGCATCTTATGAGCAATTACTTGTATGACTATTATGTCTAAACTTTCATTGAGTGCGGCATGATATTAGAATAATTTTGCATATTCAACTTTATTCAACTCTATGCACCTTATTACACTTTGCACTTTAGGGGACACCCATATAATTTTGCACTGAACTTTTAATATTTTGGTGTATCTCTGATATTCCTGGTGCAAACATATAAGCCCATTTGTTATTATGGAACCATTTAACCCCTTCCCGACCCATGATGTTACACAAACGTCATGAGTTTCGGTGCCTTCTCGACCTATCACATTGTGCAACGTCATGGTGGCATCCCGTTCCTGCACCACAGATGACTGGGACCAGTGTAATGTCATCAGTGCTGCAGGTACATGGGACCTGTAGTTTATCCCAGGGTGGGTGGTTTTGTCCCCCCCCCTGTGGCTACAGTCGTGGTGATTGGCAGTTGAAAGTGAAACCACCAATTACAGCAATTGTAATATTTCACCAATGAAAGTTGGTGAAATATTAGAATCCAGCCATGGCTGCAGTAGCCCCGTCCATTGGGTGGATCAGCGGGTGACCACTGTGTCACCACCCCCCCCAGATCTGATTGGAGCTAGCATTCATGTGATGCTATCCCTCCAATCAGATGTGGAGGGGCGATGTGACGCGCTGCTGCCCTGAGCCCTCCCTCCTCAGCCTCATCCCATCTATGGACTGAAGGCTTAAGAGGGATGTGCCAGAAGTACAGCAGCCCTGCTGCTGCCCCTCTGAAATTGCTCCCTGCCAGCCCCCTGCCATCTCCCTCTGCCAGCCACCTGCCTCCATCCCCCTGTGATCACTCTCTGCCATTGCCCCTTGCCCGCTCCCTGCTGCTGCCCCCTGTGATCACCCCTGCCCCCTGCCCGCCCCCCTGTGATCACCCCCTGCCTTCCCCCTGCCCCTTGATAGCTCCCTGCCTTCTGTGATCACGGTGTCACTGCCACCGACTACTGCATGTATTCCCCCATGTTATCCAATCACCCCCTGTCCCCCGCTGCAGTGGCGACAGGCATCGGAGGACAGGGGATGATTGGATAGCATGGAGGACGCTGCAAAAGACAACGCCAGCGCAATTGCAGGGTATGGGAAGCGATCACGGTCATTTCTGTCGGCGCCATACTGAGGTGTCTAAGCTGCAGTACATGTACGCCAAGCAGCAGGCAATCAGTTGGTGTCTGATTGGCCGCTGCTTGGCGTACATGAACTGCAGCTTAGACACCTCAGTATGGTACCGGCAGAAATGACTGTGATTGCTTCCCCATACCTTGCAATTGCACTGGCACTGACTTCTGCAGCATCCCCCGTGACATCCAATCATCCCCTGTCCAATTCTGCACAGGCGGCAGGCATCGGGTAACAGGGGGTGATTGGGTGACAGGGGCATGCTGCAGGACTCCCAGGGCTTTTATGTCGGTGCTGTACTGAGGTGTTTCAGCAGAAGTACATGTACACCAAGTAGCGGCCAATTAGACGCGAGCGGTCACCTGCATCTGATCAGTCGCCGCTTGTTGCATGTGTGTATGTGAGTGAGTGTGTGTGAGTGAGTATGTGTGTGTATGTGAGTGAGTGTGTGTGTGAGTGAGTGTGTATGTGAGTGAGTGTGCTTGAGTGTGTGTCAGTGAGTGTGTATGTGAGTGTGAGTGAGTGTATATGTGAGTGAGTGTATATGTGAGTGACTGTGATTGAGTGTGTATGTGAGTGAATGAGTGACTGTGTGTGAGTGTGTATGTGAGTATGTATGTATTTGTGAGTAGGTGTGTGAGTGAGTGTGTATGTATAAGAGTGTGTATGTGAGTGAGTGAGTGTGTGTATGAGCGAGTGTGTATGTGAGTGAGTGTGTGAGTGAGTGTGTGACTGAGTGATTGTGTATGTGAGTGAGTGTGTATTTGAGTGTGTGAGTGTGTGTGAGTGTGCATGTGAGTGAGTGAGTGAGTGAGTGTGTGAAGGTGTGTGATGGAGCTGGATAATAGGGGCTGCATGTGGGGATGATGGGGCTGCATGTTGTCTGCTAACAATTGCAGCTAATTTTCCATTAAAAAAGTCAAATGACACGCCTTTCCTTCCAGGCCCTGCCGTGTGCCCAAACAGTGGTTTATGACCACATATCAGGTATCGGTGTACTCAGGAGAAATTGCCCAACACATTTAGCTTCCCTTTTATCCTGTTGCCCATGTGAAAATGAAAAAAATTGAGGCTAAAAGAAAATGTTTGTGAAAAAAAAGTAGTTTTTCATTTTTACGGATTAAAGTGTAAAGTACCTGGTGGTTCAAAGTGCTCACTGTGCATCTAGATAAGTTCCTTGGTGGGTAATCTTTCCAAAATGGGGTCACTTGTGGGGAAACTCCAATGTTTAGGCACACAGGAGCTCTCCATATGCGACATGGTGTCTGCTAACAATTGGAGCTAATTTTCCATTCAAAAATTCAAATGGCGCTCCTTCTCATCAGAGCCCTACCGTGCGCCCAAACAGTGGTTTATGACCATATATGAGGTATCAGTGTACTCAGGAAAAATTGCCCAACAGATTTTAGGATCCATTTTATCCTGGTGCCCATGTAAAAATGAAACAATTGAGGCTAAAAGAACATTTTTGTTGGAAAAATTAAAATGTCCATCTTTTCCTTCCACGTTGCTTTAGCTCCTGTGAAGCACCTGAAGGGTTAATAATCTTCTTGAATGCAGTTTTGAGTAGCTTCTGGGGTGCAGTTTTTGGAATGGTGTCAATTTTGGGTGTTTTCTGTCATGTAGGCCCTTAAAAGGGACTTCAAATGTTATGTGGTCTCAAAAAAAATAGTTTTGTAAATTTTGCTGGAAAAATGAGAAATTGCTGATGAACTTTGAACCCATATAACGTCCTACCAAAAAAAAAGTTTTTTTCCAAAATTGGGCTGATGTAAAGTAGACATGTGAGAAATGTTATTTATTAACTATTTTGTGTCACATAACTCTCTGGTTTAACATAATAGAAATTCAAAATTTGAAAATTGTGAAATATTTAACATTTTTGTCAAATTTCCGATTTTTTCACAAATAAACACAAAAAACTATTGATCTAAATTTACTACAAACATGAAGCCCAATATGTCACGAAAAAACAATCTCAGAATTGCTAGGATCCGTTAAAGGGAACCAACCACCCCCAATGACCCCCCCGGACTATTAATATCAGTGCCTACACACAGCACATACATGTGCTGCACTGATTTTGGCTAAAAAAACTGTTTTTTAAAACTAAAGATAATGATTTTTAAAGTTTAAACCGGAGCGACGGATGGGCGGTACTTATCTGTGGCAAACGACGATATCTGATGCCAATCATCCCCCCGTCTCCCCTCGCAGCAGTTATGGCCACCCCTTTGTTCAGCGTCACAGCCCTGTGCACGGGCTCGCATGCCCGTGCACACGTCATCATCTACAGCCGGGAAGCGAGCGCGCGCTCTGTCTTCCTGCGCTCGGCTATGGAAGACAGAGCGCGCGCTCGCTTCCCGGCTGTAGATGATGACGTGTGCACGGGCATGCGAGCCCGTGCACAGGGCTGTGACGCTGCACAAAGGGGTGGCCATAACTGCTGCGAGGGGAGACAGGGAAGATGATTGGCATCAGATATCGTCGTTTGCCACAGATAAGTACCGCCCATCCGTCGCTCCGGTTTAAACTTTAAAAATCATTATCTTTAGTTTTAAAAAACAGTTTTTTTAGCCAAAATCAGTGCAGCACATGTATGTGCTGTGTGTAGGCACTGATATTAATAGTCCGGGGGGGTCATTGGGGGTGGTTGGTTCCCTTTAAACGTTCCAGAGTTATTACCTCATAAAGGGACACTGGTCAGAATTGCAAAAAATAGCAATTTTAGTAAAGTCAAAATAGGCTGGGTCATGAAGGGGTTAAGCAAATTAGGACTCTTACTTAATTTCTATACCTCCTGGGTCAACACACAGTTGCCATAATATCTACAATGCCATATGCGTGAGATTGTGATATTTCAATTACCTCTTTTTTGGAGATTGGGCTTTTGGATGGGGACTGCTGAACAAGGGTGCCTACACTTGCTCTTCTTAAGGCCCTTTCACACCACCGTTTTTTGAAATTCGCGGCAGATGCGGTGAAAAAACCGCATCTGCCGCGATTACCGCATACCGGCTGCACTTGCGGCGTGGTTGCGGTAAACGCCATGCAAAGTATAGGCGTACTTGCGGCAGGTGCGGCAAGTGCGGTTTTGCAGTTGCGGCAGGTGCGGCCGCGAAAAAAAACGCGGCTGACCGCGGTTTTTTTCGCGGCCGCACCTGCCGCAAGTGCAAAACCGCACTTGCCGCACCTGCCGCAAGTACGCCTATACTTTGCATGGCGTTTACCGCAACCGCGCCGCAAGTGCAGCCGGTATGCGTAATCGCGGCAGATGCATTTTTTTCACCGCATCTGCCGCGAATTTCAAAAAACGCTGATGTGAAAGGGCCCTTAGAAAGGTTTGGCAAAAGGCTAAAAACATTTTAGAAATATCAGGTCATACGTCGTTTACTCCACTTTGGGATAATCCCACATTGTCAGAAATATATAAATTGAACGGCTATGGTTTATGGAAGGGAAAAGGTATTTAATTTGTAGCACAAATACTGACTGGGGAAACACTTAAGTCCTTTCAGCAACTATGTGAAGAGTTTTCCATTCCACGAAACACATTCTTTTTATACCTGCAATTCCGTCATGCATGGATGAGTCAGTCACATCACTTACAGGGTAAAATACAGCATCACCTTCTGTTCAACACTTTATTGAGTCATGGTGGGGGTAACGGACTTATATCCAGGATTTACGGTATCCTAATGCAACAATTCTACTGGGATAAGCTGTTATTAATTAAGGAAAAATGGGAGAGAGATGTGGGGGAGATAGACAGTGAATCTTGGGAAGATATAATGGATAGTGTTCCCCTACTATCTATGTGTGAGGCACAAAGATTGTCTCAATTATGCCTACTGCATAGAGTTTATAGAACACCAAAATTCCTGAATCGGATATGAATTAGAGTAGATACTTGTTGTCCAAAATGTGGGGAGGATGATGCTGATTTGTTACATATGTTCTGGAATTTTAGGCATATTGTAAGATTTTGGAGTGAGTTTATTGGGTATGGAAACAATGTATTTGATTTGCTCTACCGCTTCATCCATTGGTATGTTTGTTGGGTTGTGTGGGTTCTGATAGATATGAGGTCAACGAAGAACTGACATTGAAACGCACCTTGTTTCAAATCAGGAAAACGATTGCTGCGCATTGGCTCGACCCGCAACCTCTTAGATTGAGGGAATTTGTGGATAGAATGAGGATCCTTATTAAAATGGAGGAGGGGGTATATAAAAAGCGTAAAACAATTCACAAATTTAACAAAATATGAAATAGATGGTGCTCATTTCATGGGTATTACTTATCTGCTATTCTAGGTACATTGTAGGAGTGATTCTTTTGGGTGCTCCTTGATGGAAATATATAATTATAATATTTGGATGATTGACATTCCCTTTAATATTTATGTTAATACTGAATTTGCTTTGGTATATTGATTGGTTATTGCCATATATAACATTATGTGCTGATGTCCTTTTTTTCTTATTTCATGTGTGTCCAAGGTCCTGTGTTGGGGGTTGGTTTATACGGGGAGGGGGGAGTATGGTGGGCAATGTTGTGCTCATTGGAGCTTTATGTTAATGCTGTATTTGCTTGTTGTAAAAAAATTTTTATTTAATTTTAAATAAAAATAATCTGATTTAAAAAAAAGACATGGACACATTATGGTAGGATCACAGAATAGTTTCCAATAGTCCAATTTTGGTGACGGGTATTTTAGTTTACTGCTTTTTCTCTGGTGTATGTGCTGCTTGTAACAACAATAATATTCCGCACTCTTCAATTTTAGCCATGCGTAAGGAAAAAAGAGGTAATACCCATCTAAATCTATCATAATAAGGAAAGGACGATTTAGTCCAGGGATCTCAATCTCCAGGCCTCGAGGGCCACCAACAAGTCATGTTTTCAGGACTTCCTTAGTATTGAACAGGTGATAAGATAATCACCTGCACCTGATTTTAACCCCAGTATGATACCAAGGAAATCCTGAAAACATGCACTGTTGGCGGCCCTCAAGCCCTTGAGATTGAGATCCCTGGACTAATCAGTCATACACATCCATGTTGGCACAGCTCTAATTACAGAATAAGTATATCTCACTGTGCAATTAATTTCTTTGGAAGTTACATAGACAGCATTGTTTTCATAACCCATCATCTGGTGGCTGGGACCCAGAATCAGTTATTCCTGTATTGGCTATAAAAGAGTAGGAAAGGGAATAACAGTAAAAAGTACAAAAAACTCAATTACACAACTTCTTACAAGTTCAAGTATAGTATTAGACTAATGAACATAGAATTGATTACAGCAATTCAAACAAAATACAAATCACACAACATACAATTACTATTACAACACAAATCACAGCACTGTTCTGTAAGTGGAACGCAACCTGCCAATATTATGGATAGATTGCAAAATCCCATTGTAACTGGAGACACATTTAGACAATAAGCAGAATTCTGTGCGAGTGTTATTCAATTGATTTTACGAGATAAAGGAAGGATAAATGTGTCTGAAGAAAAGAATCATTGTGACAAAACAGCACTGAACATGACAAACCTCGCCGCTCTGTGGCAACAACATCCACACAGCAAGGTGTTTAAAAACTTTCTGATACTTTCACAAAGCCCCGAGGTAAATAGGTACAAAAGGCAGACAAGACATAGCAGCATAAAAGCAAAGACGATAAGGGGAAAAAGCGCGATAATAAATGTTGTCACATTAGACACTGACATTGAGGAAAGCTGGGTTTTATGGTAGTAAAAACATCAAGTATGAATTTTCTTGGTACACAAAATTTTTAATTAATCCTAAGTCAATTTAGAATTGTCATGATATTTTATTCAATGTACTCATTTTCATGACATTGTTTAAAGTGTAAATGTCATTTTATTGAAAAAAAAACAATACTGCACTGGTTGTTAATGATGGGTCACATAGCAGCTAAGATAATACTTCTTTGTGCCATACGACTTATTTTCTCAACTTTGTGCGCTTTTAAAAACAGGATTTTAGGCCTGTGTGGGTGTGGCCAGCAGCTGATAGGGAGCAGTGCAATATGACTGCAGAGAAGGGACAAGAGAGATCCTGAAATATGTGGGCAGACAGAAAAGAAGGAGCCCAATGACAGATCAGAAGCTTGTGCCAAGGAAAGGGCAGAGGAGTTTGCAGTGACCCTGACATTCTGACATAGCTCAGCAATGTGCTGTAGGCTGAGTGATCTGATACATTGTCACCTCATCAGCTGCAGTCAGGAGCTGACACACAGTGTAGGCCACACCCCACCCTTATATGGTTACGTGGCCATATTCAATGTGGAGATGGATCTGACTGAAAATGAACATATATTTGCTTCAGACAAACTCTGGTAGGGACACTTTGTGGATGGTTTATGAATGGTTTTCCACCAGTTTTAACTTATAAAATATAATTGAAAGTTGATTATAATCACGTGCTCTACATTATTATTCAATAAAAATTTAAACGTAGTTACACTTTAAATAAGATTTCTGCATTATGTGTAGTTTTAGAAAATGAGGCAATGTTTTTTTTTATATCTTGATCTTGTTTGAAAAAAACAGTAATCATAGTAATGTTAAGCTTTTTGTTATCAAAAGCAGAATTTCAATGACATGTTAGGCCCCTTTCACATCAGCGTTTTTTCAAATCGCGGCAGATGCGGTGAAAAAACTGCATCTGCCGCGATTACCGCATACCGGCTGCACTTGCGGCATGGTTGCGGCGCGATTGCGGTAAACGCCATACAATGTATAGGCGGACTTGCGGCAGGGGCGGCAAGTGCGGTTTTGGCACTTGCGGCAGGTGTGGCCGCGAAAAAAAATGCTGTCAGCCGCGGTTTTTTTCGTGGCCGCACCTGCCGCAAGTCCGCCTATACCTTGTATGGCGTTTACCGCAACCGTGCCGCAAGTGCAGCCGTTATGCGGTAATCGCGGCAGATGCGTTTTTTTCACCGCATCTGCCGCGATTTGAAAAAAACGCTGATGTGAAAGGGCCCTAACACCGTTATGCAAAATTGATAACACAGGATCCATAAATCTGAAAAGGTGATATAACAGCTTACCTTACTCCCCTCCCTTTACAGTGACCCTTAAACAGTATTACTAAAAAATTCAAATTAAGTGATAGGATAGGAATTTGGTTATATGTGACTTTGCACATGTATTGTTTCCTGAAATATAACAAGGATAAAGATGAGTCTAAAATAGCCCCAGTGGCAAGTGTGAAAACTGCTACATATCCACTTTTTATTTTCAATACAGATTACGATATGTAAAAAAACACTACTAAAAAATCCTGTTTTATCAGCCGTGCATAAAGGTGTAAGATATCTATGTAATCTGATATTATGTCTAAAATTAATATGACTAGTAAGGTTTTTTTTAATAACACTCATGATATAAAGAACACATTGCCAATTTTTTTGTAACGAACATGCAATGCAAAAACTTTATTTAAACAGTAGATAATTTTCCAATTATAACTTTCTCTAAGGCTGGGTTCACACCATGGTTTTATTGCTGTCCTTGGGGATCCTGTTTTTTCAGCACCACATGGACAGGAATGGACAGGACTAGATTGGTAACTGGATGCCATTTCTGTGTCTGGATCTGGGTTTTGAGAGCTCCTGACTGACAAAAATAGCTGGGAGGAGTTGAGCCTGCAAAGCACAGGCAAGTGGTGTCGAGGCTGTTACTTTCGCTTTCGCAGTGTATCTACATACATTGCAAAAGCGAAATAAAATAAAATAATGGTTAAAAAAAAACACTCACCTCTTCGCCGAGTGTCCCACGATGCAAGGCATCCACGTCCGATGGCTGCAGGACCTTAATCAGCTGACCGGGTGGGCGATTTAAACCACTCAGCTGGTGCTGTCACGTGATGCATCAACTGATCAGTTGCCACCGGTCAGCTGATTAACGTCCTGCAGCCATTGGACATGGATGCCTTGCTTCGTGGGACACTGGCGGAGAGGTGAGCATTTTTTAAATATTTTTAACCATTGCTTTCTTTAATTTCACTTTAGCAGTGTATGCAGATACACTGATAAAATGATATTAGGGCCCTTTTACATCAGCGTTTTTTCAAATCGCGGCAGATGCGGTGAAAAAAACGCTTCTGCCGTGATTACTGCATACCGGCTGCACTTGCGGAACGGTTGCGGCGCGGTTGCGGTAAACACCATACAAGATATAGGCGGACTTGCGGCAGGTGCGGCAAGTGCGGTTTTGGCACTTGCGGCAGGTGCGGCCGGAAAAAACCGCGGCTGACAGCATTTTTTTTCGCGGCCGCACTGCCGCAAGTGCCAGAACCGCACTTGCGCACTGCCGCAAGTCCGCCTATACCTTGTATGGCATTACCGCAACGCGCCGCAACCGTGCCGCAAGTGCAGCCGGTATGCGGTAATCGCGGCAGATGCGGTTTTTTCACCGCTTCTGCGCGATTTGAAAAAAACTCTGATGTGAAAGGGCCCTAACACACACTGAAACAGAGCAGTAAATGTGTACTGAGCATGCTCAGCATGCTCAGTACACTAAAACCGGATCCGGACAGCTATCCTGTTTTTTCCGGATCCAGGGCCCATAGGCTCTCATGTTATGTGCGCCAGATCGCCCCGGATTTGTTTATGTCTGGTTTGCTACATTTTTTTTCACTAGAGCCCAAAAATGGTGCATTTTGGGGCCAAATTTATCCTGTTTTGTCCTTTTCAAAAGGACAGAAAGTTTTACACAACTCCAGAGTGTCCTCACCTTTTTTTTCTTCCATGAGTAATGTGATGCCAAACAGCAAGAGACCACATCAGCCAAACACTAATTTCATTGGTATCGTACAATGGTCTTCACCACTGAAGCTTTTAATTGGCTGCACTGGCCACATGACCAAACAAACACTTGTGTTAGATTTATTTCTAATTTGGACAATTCCTTTGCTTGACATAAGGAAGTTAGATTAATAATATCCATTGGTGACAGTGAGTGATTACAATGTCTGTAAATGTTAAAGAATATGGTGACAGTTGGCTCCATACAAGCAAACATTATAAATATATTAAAAATGTCTAAATCCACAGCAGATCTGTGTATAGTTTTTCAAGATGTTTGGAACAACTCCGCTGATGAGGTAGTTCACAAACTGTAAGCAAGTGAGCCTAGAATTGATGATTTGATGCTTCTGGTTTTCACACCAAATATTGATTTTAGATTTCTCTTTTCTCCATTCACTTTGGATTTTAATTAAGGCCCTTTTCACATCAATGCTGGGTATTGCGTTTGGCTGCATTGCATTTTCATTGCGTTTTCACCGCAAAACACAATGAAATGCATGTGTTAATTCACACATTGATTTCAATGGGATACGCATTGCAAACGCAAGTAAAAACACACGTCATTTTCTGCAAACGCATGTGTTTTTGCAAACACAGCTCAAAATGTGTCCAGTCACGTTTTGGTCTGCGTTTGCAAAAACACATGTGTTCTGTGTTTGCAGAAAATGACATGCGTTTTTACTTGTGTTTGCAATGCGTTTCCCATTGAAATCAATGGGTGTGTTAACACATGCGTTTCATTGCATTTCTATGCGTTTATGCAGTGCAAAAACATATAGAAACACAAATGCAACCCCTCTTAGATGTGAACTTAGCCTAATAAATCTAAACTATTAACATTTTTATTTTTAAATCATTCTTACTTTGCAGCATTTCTTCCACGCTTCTCTAAATATTTTGATCATACTAAGGATATGTACCGTGTTTCCCCGAAAGTAAGGCCCTGTCTTACATTCTTTTGGGGGCCAAAAGTGGCCCCCGGCCTTACTTTCGGGGGGGGCCTTACATTGGGTGCCCCAGCAGTGTGGCCTACAGGCCCCCTCCTGCTGGGGCACTGCGGGAGCGGGTCGCACGTCACGTGCGCCCGCTCATTACATATGCACTGCATCCCCCTGTCAATCAGCGACAGGGGGAGCAGTGCATTATACTGTATATATGGGCCCCCTATTGCTGGCACACTCCCCCCTGTTATGAGGCCCCCACCGCTGCTGCTGCTGAAGACATCTTACCCTCCAGGGTCTTCTTGCAGCAGCCAGCTCGTCCGTCCGTCCTCTGTACTCGGCGGTCTCCCGGATCATGTGACCGGCCCGTCGCAGTCGCGATGACGTCATGCGCTGCGACGGGTCACATGACCGCAATTACCGCATACCGGCTCCACTTGCGGCGCGGTTGCGGTAAACGCAATGCAAAGTATAGGCGTACTTGCGTCAGGTGCGGCAAGTGCGGTTTTGCACTTGCGGCAGGTGCGGCCGCGAAAAAAACCGCGACTGACCGCGGTTTTTTTCGCGGCCGCACCTGACGCAAGTGCAAAACCGCACTTGCCGCACCTGCCGCAAGTCCCCCTATACTTTCTATTGGGATTACAGCAACCGCGCCGCAAGTGCAGCGGTTATGCGGCAATCGCGGCAGATGCGGTTTTTTCACCGCATCTGCCGCGATTTCAAATAAACGCTGATGTGAAAGGGCCCTTAGTTGCTGTAGTAAATATGACAAGTGACGTAAAGCAGAGTCAGGTTCGGGAGGGGTAGAGGACCTGGGAAAGTGAAACCAAAATTCTAAGATAAGTGAAACAAATTGTATTTTTGTGATATGGTTAGCAGTCTGTGGAGACCTGAAAATACTTGTGAGTTGTGGAAAGCAATAAATCGAAGAGTTCTCAGAAGAAGTGTCAAAAGTTATTTGTCCTCAAAATGGAGTCTCTTAGAGATATGATATCATCAAGTGTCCTTTCATTTTATATAAAGACAACAGACAAGATAAAGATTCCTGGGACAGATCAGGACTACAAGATCCCAGGTAACTTCAGTTGCACCACAAGCAATGTGGTGTATTTAACTATATGTACCAAATGTCCAACAGGTGGCATGTACGTAGGGGAGACTGGGCAAAAATTCAGAACAAGAATGAATTCTCATTGCCACTCAATAAAAGAAAAGCGTATGGACCTACCTGTAGCAAAACATTTTTCCAGCCCTGACCACAGTGAAACTGATATGGGGCTGTTCATCAAAACAAGAAACTTCAAATCTCAGAGAGAGAGAGAATTTATGAATACAAATTGATAACGACCTTTGACACATTCAAAACAGGATTAAATGTTTTACATGGATTCATGCATTTTATATAATATGAATGGGCACTTGGGGACATCACAGATTCATGTGTCTTTATATAAAAGGAAAGGACACTTGATGATATCACACTTGATGATAGGACAATGAACTTTTGACACTTCTTCTGTGAACTCTCTCGTTTTGATTTATTGCTTTCCATAACTCACTTAAGTATTGTCAGGTCTCCACATGCCACTAACCATATCACAATAATACAATTTGTTCTGCTTATCTTAGAATTTTGGTTTCACTTTTCCAGGTTCTCTACCCCACCCGAACCTGACTTTGCTTTATATCACCTGTCGTATTTACTACATCATCTAAGGGTACTTTCACACTAGCTTTATTTTTAAATTGCGGCAGATGCGGTGAAAAAAACGCATCTGCCGCGATTAACGCATAACCGCGACACCTGCGGCAGAGTTGCGGCAAGCCCCATGCAATGTCTATGGGGCTTGTGGTAAGGGTGCGGCAGGTGCGGCAAGTGCGGTTTCGGCACTTGTGGCAGGTGCGGCCGCGAAAAAAAACGTGGTCAGCCGCGTTTTTTTTGCGGCCGCACCTGCCGCAAGTACCGATGCCACACCTGCCGCACCATTACCGCAAGCCCCATAGACATTGCATGGGGCTTGCCGCAACTGTGTTGCAGGTGTCACGGTTATGCGTTAATCGCGGCAGATGCGGTTTTTTCACCGCATCTGCCGCGATTTAAAAATAACGCTGATGTGAAAGGGCCTTTCACATCAGCGTTTTTTGAAAATCGCGGCAGATGCGGTGAAAAAACCGCATCTGCCGCAATTACCGCATACTGGCTGCACTTGCGGCACGGTTGCGGCGCGGTTGCGGTAAACGCCATACAAGGTATAGGCGGACTTGCGGCAGGTGCGGCAAGTGCGGTTTTGGCACGTGCGGCAGGTGCGGCCGCGAAAAAAAAACGCGGCTGACAGCATTTTTTTTCGTTGCATCTGCCGCGAATTTCAAAAAACAAAAATTTCACAGCATTTTCAAAATCAATGGATTACAGGGCCCGTGAATCCACGTGGCTCACTCAAATTAATGAAGTATTTGGGGGAAACCCCGGAGCAGTTCCTGACACTGGCAAAGGGACGCACACAGTACGGGTCGATAAGTTGAAACAGCTGATGCACAGGAGAACCAGACTCTGGTGGAATAAGGCCTTTCTGGAGAACTATATCCAGAGAGGCCTTATTCCACGGGGTCTGAGAATACAGGTTTTTCCTTCATTTGAAATCCAGGATGAATGGTTTAAGAAGAGTTGGGAGGAGCTTTCCAATAATTGCTCATGGGGATTTATGGAGTTATTGTGTAAATTGAATGGCCAAACGATTTCTGAGATTGAAAAAGAAATTGAGACTTTACAAACAGGTCTAAGGGTGGACTCCACTCCCGAACTTATGGATAAATTAAATAAGGATTTAGATCAGGAGATGACTAAGTGGGAAAAAGAAATACGATCAACAAAAACAAAGAAATTCAAGAGAGATCAGACTGACCTCCAAAATAATGCAGTCTATAAGTGGAGAAAAGGGAAACCTCAAAAGGAAAAACCGAGAGCAGATTCTGTAGTCTCAGTGACATCCACAGACGGTTCGGAGATTGGGGCCAGTAAGGAAACAGAACAACCTGCACCAAAATTTCCTAATAATAACAAAAATTCTATCAAGAGAAAAAATAATTCCCCAGTGAACCCTCTGGATAGAAAGAGAAAACCCAATCAACTGGAGGTAATTAATCTGTCTTCTTGTCCTCTCACTGCTGCCCAAAATGAGGTCCTGAGCTTGGGTCTTAATTTTGTTCCTAAAAATTGTTTTGATTTTTTCACAGCCGTGAAGGACCTTAATTTGTTTGCACGGAAAATGATATTAAAAAAATTACATACAAAAAGGGCGGACAATGAGATTGATCTGATGAGACTTGAATCGGATGCTCAAACTGTCCTTGAAGACCTGGAAAATGATGTACCTACACCACCAGGTATGTTCCCTCCTAACTTGATATCTAAATCTTCCACGTTCCCTTCCCTGTCACTGTGCCCACAGGTTGAAATCTTTACTAAACTAGTGACAGAGGATTTCAAAAGATTGGCCAAATTTGGAGGTAAAGACAATCTTACTCCTGTGCAGAGATTGGCACTTAAAGAGTTAAGAGACCGTGATGATATAATCATCAGGAACTCTGATAAGGGAGGGAACGTGGTAGTGTGGCCAAAAACAGCTTATGAAAAAGAGCCTATAAACAATTAAATAATAAGGATACTTATCTAAAAATAGCACATAACCCTACATCTGGTTTTATTGCTGAGTTGTTTGTGATCCTACAACGTGCCCGAGACGATGGGGTGATTTCAAAAAAAGTATTTGAAGGATTGTTGGTTGAAAATCCAAGAACTCCTACCTTTTATTTAATTCCTAAGGTGCATAAAGACCTCAACAATCCTCCTGGACGTCCCATCGTCTCGGGTAACGGGGGTTTATGCGAACCTTCCTGCAAATTTGTGGAATATTATTTTAAAAAGCTGGTAGTCACACTCCCGTCCTACGTGCGCGATACTACAGATTTATTAACCAAATTGGAAGGCTTGGTATTGACCGACGACATGTGGCTGGTAACAGCCGATGTCGAGTCTTTATATACTTGTATCGCGCACGTGGATGGGATGCAGGCTGTGCATCTTTTCCTGAGTATGACCGGCTGGGAACCCAGTCTGTGTGCTTTGATTGAGGAGCTGTTGGAGTATATTCTAACCCACAATGTCTTCGTTTTCAATGACCGCTTCTATGTACAACAGCGAGGAACAGCGATGGGGGCGGCGTGTGCCCCATCGTATGCTAATTTATTTTTGGGCAGTTGGGAGCGGTCATTGTTGCAAACTGAAGACATTGTGGGTGTTGGGAGCGTCCTGCACTGGTTTAGGTATATTGATGATCTGCTATTCATTTGGCAAGGATCTAGACCAAGTCTGGATCAATTTATGGACGCTCTCAACAAGAATGATCTTAACATCAGGCTGACCTATCAAGCACATAGACGTGTTATGACTTTCCTGGATGTGCTTCTAGAGGTGGATGAGGGTGGCACAATACAAACTGATGTGTACCGAAAAAGTACTGCTGTTAATTCCCTCCTCCACGCTTCATCAGCACATGATAGGAGCACCATCAAATCTATCCCAGCCGGCCAATTCTTACGAATGAGGCGCATATGTTCAAGTGATGCTGTTTTTGAAAGACAAGCAGTGGATTTGCGGGAAAGATTCGCATCAAGAGGATTCAGCAACCGGAGTATAAAGCAGGGTTATGTGAAGGCCAAAAAAATGAGGAGGGAACAATTGTTATTTAACACCAAGGTCAAGTCAGCTGAATATGGTCCTATCAGATACATCTCGACCTTTAATTCTCAGTGGTCAAATATAAGATCTATCTTAAGTAAGCATTGGTCGGTGTTATTTACTGATGCAGTTTTAGCTAGACAATTATCAACACGACCTTTGTTAACATCACGGAGGGGTAGAAATTTACGTGATATCCTGAGTGCAAGCCATTATGTTCCCAAAAAGAACAATTTCTTTGGAGAAAGAACGGTTGGACCACTTATTGGATGTTATCCATGTGGCGATTGTTTGGGTTGTTCTCAGGGTAACATTAAACGAGCTAAAGAATTTCACTCCTCCGATAATCAATTACATAAGATTAATAAATATATCAATTGTAGCACTACTCACGTGGTCTACCACGCAACTTGTCCTTGTGGTAAGATTTACATTGGTCTTACCACGAGACAATTGCGCATTAGAGTACGTGAGCATGTCAGAGATATAGAGGGAGCCGCCAAAATCATAGATATTAACACGTTAAAAACCCTGCCGAGGCATTTTAGGTTTTTTCATGACTGCAATCCTAAAGGACTGGTTATAAAAGGAATTGACCGAATTCAGGGGGGCATCAGAGGAGGAGATCTTGCCAAAACATTAGCACAAGAAGAATGCAGGTGGATAGTCAAGTTAGAAACACTCGCCCCAAAGGGACTTAACGAAGCTATAAGTTATGCCCCTTTTTTATAGAGAGCTGACCTCCTGTGCATCATAAATTGCGCTGTGACAACTAGACAGGTGTAACTGTGTGTGTCCTGTAGCCTTCTGTGATTTTAACTCATGTTTTGTATATTTTAGTTTTTCCAAAAACTGGTAACGGAGATATTATGGAGCAGTGTCAATACACAGCCCTAAGATCATATCTGATGGTTATATTGAAAGGACATCGTTTGACAGGATGCAACGTCTTGAAAGATTTTTCAATCTGACATGGGAAGAATCAAGAGTGGTGGCCATAATCATGAATAGTGATGAGGGATCGTGAATATTATATGGAACAATTAATCACGTATAGGTTGTTGTATATTTATGTACTGTAACATTAATGTATGAGGAAATTCGTGTTTTTTATGTTTAACACTTGAATCACAGCTGGTACTGTGTCGTATTTATTATCTCACATTATTCACTCAATTTTTCCTTTTTGATATCTTACTTGGCAATACTGTTGTATATTTACATATATACATGCACTTTTAACACTTATTCATAAGTATGTAGGTGTGTATGATTGTGCTGAATGAATGTCACTTCCCCATTACTGTGACTGGCCCCTCTCTATGTATATTGATTCCTTGCCATGTCTGCTGACATGTTGACATTGTCCCTTAGTCCTGAAAAGCCTATAGTAACTGAGTGGTCTTCAACAAAATGGCCGCCGCGGGGATTTTTTCATGATGTGCACATCGCTCTTGTGTTAAAGGCACCGACGGGTGCATTGCGCATGCGCGCCTGTGACGTCATAGACGTCCGGCGCCTGCCCAATCACAAGCTCGCGTTTTTGACAGGCGGATATGACACACAAGCGGGCGGGACCGTTCAGGCAGTGTATTTAACAGCCGGTAATCACAATGAGAACTAGCCCCTGCAACCAAGCAGTGGCGAAACAGCTGTTAGGGGCGCGCTGCAGGTCAGGGCTCCTTGTGCAGCTGCCTAGGTCCTTATCACGAGTGTGCACTATGGGTGAGTGACGGGTATTATCCTTCATGTTTATTTATGTGCCCTTATACATTGTGCATTCTATTATGATGTGAATTTGTACCTTATGTGCTTGCTGCTCATTGAGTGACTACCTGGCTGTAGCCATCTGTGGGTTTCCCATATACTTCGTGTTAACGTTTACATGTCTGCTTTTATATAATCAATAAAAGTTATATTTTATTAACAAAAACTCCAGAGTGGTTACCACTTAATTAAATGTGTGAGAGGAGTGTTATTCACTTCCATAAATATACACCTTAAGGGATGATGTGTAATTAACCATGAGATCATTAATCAACATAAGGTGTGTGATGATTTTGAATATTTATATTGAATTTCAAAAAACGCTGATGTGAAAGGACCCTTAGACTGTTTTGTTTTTTTTTGGCTATGTATATATGTATGTGTCTTCAGAATTTGTGTTATTATCAGCCTGATGAAGGGGCCATAGTGTCCTGAAAGCTTGCTATGCTTACCATCTTTTCAGTTAGACATTGAAAGGTATCAACCACTGAGGACTCTCAGATTCCAATATTTTTCTATCTACTGGCTAACACGATACAAACATTTTTTACCTATCCTTTACAGGAATCCACTTTACATTTGTATTACTGTTTACTTTATATTTCATTAAAATAAATTGTCAAATCTGTCAATGTCTCATGAGCTTTCTGAAAGTGAGAAAAAGAACAGAATGAAAATAAGACAAACTGTTGACTCTTATGTAAGATGTGAGCAGCCAGAACAGACGTGCATTAGATCACTTAAAGCATTATTCTCTAAGACCATTTAGGAAAACTGCAAACATATCAGAATGGAGTCATTACTCTGATTTTGCTTACATCCCTATACACTCATAAGAGCTTAAATATTGTCTTGTAGATATTTCAACTGGTTTACTCCTTTCTGTAAATCACCCTGATTACTTTCTATATGATTTTCCCAGCATTAGAAACACCAGGGGATGTATAAATATTCATGAATCCAAAGCACTTTAATTACTTGTAATGACAGTTAACTTTAAGTACATTGGAATGACCTGGAAATGGCATTCAAAGAGATGTCCACTCAATCTTTTATGATTTTTGATAATAGCTGCTATTACGCAGTATTTAAAACATTACCCAACCATTGCTGTGGACAGTAACGGCCCATTCGCATGATGCGTATTGCGTATCACATGATTGTATCACGTATTTGGTGTGAATGTGCAGTAGATCCGCACTAAGTTTTCAGCAGTGTGTTATCCAAACCAGGTCTATGGCATTTGTGCAGTTTTGTCAGCATGGTGTGTTTTTTTTTCCAGAGTGGTTCCTTTGCATATTTGGCCTGCAGCATGTCAATTCTTGCTGTGCATTGTACCGCGTTTTTCACCCACAGACCCTCATGGGCTAGGGTCACATTAATGTTAATCAGGGCTTGCATTAAAAACAAAGATTTTGGCAGCATAAATGCAGTGCTACCGCTATGGTAGTGTTGCATTAAGGCTGCCAATGTTACCCTATGAAGATGCGGCCCTTAGCGTGGCTCCAACGTGGCCATCTGAGTGAAATCTTGCGTTGTTTCGTGAAAAAACATTGTTGAAAGCATCTTTTCTCACGTTAGGAAAAAGTGTGAGATATCACTCAGATTTTGAGTCGCACTAGGGGCCGCGTCACCATAGGTAAGCAATGGCAGCGTTAACGCGGCGCTACCATGACGGCAGCACCATGTTAAGGCTGGCAAAACCTATGTTTTTAACGCAAACCCCCTGAGCTCAGCTTTATCAGCAGTGTGACCCTAGTCTTAGGGTATCTTCACACAGGGTGTTTTTGCGGCATTTTTTTGCAGCAAAATGTGATGTCTGATATTAAACATAGATTTCTTCCCAGTACAAAACCTGCATGTTTACTGTACTTTTACTGCAATTTTCTAATTTTGACTTACAGTTGAAATTATAGTGATTTTCAAGCTGTGGCATTCCAAAACCAAGGAAAAACACAACAATGAATTTAACATGCTCGTTTTTAGAAAAAGGCAGCAAAAGACAAGCAGGTTTCAACTTCTGTCAAGAAATAATGTGGTGCACAACTTTGCCTGTATCACACAGGTTTTGCTAGTAATGAAAAAACAACAGGTTTAGATTAGCATATATTTGCACAAAACCAAGGTAACAATGCACCAAAGCTGCAGGAAAAATGCTCTATGTGAAAGAAAAAATGCAGCTGTGAATTTCTTTACTCTTCCTTGCTTTGAATGGTGATAAAAGCAGCAAAAACACCAAAAGAATTGACATGCTGCTTCATATAGCCCCTTCCCCTTTGGGCGATTTTCCATTTTCTGTTGTCTTTTCCTTTCCTGCTTCAAGAGCCATAACTTTTTTTTTTCTGTCAATGTAGACATATGAGGACTTGTATTTTGCGGGACGAGTTGTCTTTTTGAATGTCATCATTCATTTCACCATATAGTGTACTGGAAAACGGGAAAAAAAATCCAAGTGCGGTGAAATTGCAAAAAAAAAGTGAAATCACACAATTGTTTTATGTGATTATTATTCATCATGTTCACTATATGGTAAAACTGATGTGTCAGTATGATGCCTGGGTTCGGTACGAGTACGCATAAAAAACCATGCTGTTTTCCATTCCAGTCAGTAAAAAAAAGCAAGTGTGTGTCAGTGTGTGCAGGAGATCTCTGGAATCTCATAGGTTTTGCTGGTACTGTAAAAATCGGCTTTTTTAGCATGTATTTGTAAAAACCAATTAAAAAAACATGCAAAGAAAAGCTGCAAAAATGCAGTAAAAACACCCTTTGTGAACACAGACTTGTACCGATGTAATTCAAAAGGGGTTAATGGTACTTTTTCATTTGTATCCATGTTGGTACTACTTATATAAACAACATATGCACATCATAATGTTACCATAATACAGATATCATTTGTGTTAAATAGACAATCTGGAGAAAAATTATACATTTTTTACTAAATTTAGGCAGTATAAAAATAGGTGGGAAGAAATTGTGCCAAAATGGTGCTGTTTCCTAGGCATGCTATGAACTTTTTTGCCATCTCCTTGCTGGCTTACTGCATAATAATATTATCATCAAAATATGGATAAAAAGCTAAATATAAATAAAAGGTATAATGCAAAATAAAACTGATTAAAACACGAGGTGTTTGTTATGCACATCATGTATATCAGTATTTCTGCACAATATAAGTGTGCAACTAGTAGTTGCTAATAGCTAGGATGTGACAAAGTCATTAATAACAGGAGTATAAACAGCAGGGAAGTCAGGTAATTCAGGGTAAGGATCCAGGTGAGCTTGTAGCAATCAGGCAGTAGACAGAGACATAGTCATGCAACGATCCAGTATTACATTTCCAGAAGAGCACAGAGAGGATTCAGGGAGTCAAAAGAGACATATTCAGGACAGAGTGAGTTAAGGGGTCAGAATACCAGGTGGTAACAACAAATACAGGGAGCAGACAAAAAGGAAATCAAGCAAGGGTCATAAAACAGAGTTCAGAACAAGACAGACACAGGATTACTAGCCAAGGAAAAGCTGGCAGTTGTGGTCTGCAGGCTGCAGCTGTCTGCTTTACCCTGGCAGGAGATCAAAAAAAGGGGGGCCTATGTTATTTTTTTAAAATTAATTATTTATTTTTGCTGTAAATACAAGGATAAACACCCTTTAGTGCCACATGACACTCAGACCCCTTTCACATCTATGCACCCAGCGTTTGCCTGCCCTGCGCTAGCACAAGTGCAAGTGCAGGTGCATTCACAGTCACGCACATTGGCGCATATATGCAGAGCCCTTACGCTTGTTTCTGCATTCACCGCCATAAACTTCTATGGCGAGCGCACGGGTGCGAAACCCAGAAGGACAGGTGTGCAGAGGGGCACAGTCAGAGGGCATGCATCACTTTGGACACACCGTGAACATCACATTACGCTTTTCCAGTGCGCCCGGGATGACGAATACGCTCTGACTGTGCCCCTCTGCAGACCTGTGCTTCCGGGTTTCGCTCCCGTGCGCTCACCATAGAAGGTAATGGCAGCGAACGCAGAAACAAGTGCAAGGGCTCTGCATCTATACACCAATGAACTTGCCTGTGAATGCACCTGCGCTTGCACTTGAGCTAGTGAAGGGCAGGCAAACGCTGGGTGCATAGATGAGAAACGGCCCTCAATAAAGGATGCAAGCTTACAATATATAGGGAGGGAATTAGATAGCTGTTTGACAGCTATCTGTCTATCAATTCTAGTATCTTTATATGCTTGTTTTCTTCTTGTTGGAAAAAATATACATAGAGTTAGGTAGCATGTAAAAGAAAACAATTTCTTATGTTATTAATTGATGTAGCTGTAACAATCGGATGCTATATGGTTGATTAAATTGGATTTTCTGGTGCATCCATAGATTTGAGTAGGCGAGTCTCATCCAAAATATAGACAACGTTAGTGCAAACCGTAATATTTTTCATTTGGACATTTAGTCCATTTTAAAAATATGGTCATCTCAGCACTAAAATAGGTTCAAGGGCTATAAACTTTACCATAAACAGCATTTTGACCACAATATGGTCGTGAGAATGTAGCTTTGGAGAGTAAGAAGGGGAAGATGATACAATCCACGCTGAGGAAGAGGTTGATTTACCAATGCTCTGTATAATTTTATAGAGAAAGGAGAAATCACACGATAAACTCGTTATGATTGAAAAAAAATCTTAGCAATAGCTGACAGTAAGAAAAGAAGATATTTCTCCTGTGTTATGGAATCAGAAAGCAGTACAGGAATGAAGATATCTTTATATCTGCCATCCATTACTGATACATACTAAACATATAATAAAACATCAATATCTCATTCAATATCCAACCTGGATACAACATGTAATCAAAAAGTCCTGAAAGACACAAAGGCGGATGTAAATGCTTAACAATTTTTATTATCGGAATACCTGTAAACAAGTTTCATTCCATACATAATTCCATAAATAAATGCAAAAAAAGGGGGAAGACATATAATTATCAGCAACAAGTGAGCCTCTGAAAAATATCACAATAGCAAAATTGCATATATCCAGAAGCGGTCTCTGGCGGTACAGACAAGGGGTAGACCACGTGACTGTGCAGTGGTTATGCAAATATCTGAAAGTGTCAGGAAAGTGTATCAGCATGGGCCAATTCAATCTAATGTCCTAAAGGCTATCGGATTTTGTGGGTCAGTGGTAGAGCCCTATCAGGATTGCTGCAATATGCATGATACTAGGCCTCTGGGACCAGATCCATTGCAAGCATCCAAATTCAAACAGATTAGATATCTCACCAATGACCAATATTTATTATCCAAGATAAACCACTATTCGGCATACATACACACAAAAATGGAACAGCACTCATCTATCACAAAATCTGCACATCTATGCCTCTGTTTTTTTATATGATGTTTCTTTCTCTGGTGTCATGCATCAAGTTAAGTTACTCAGTGGGGCTAATAGTGGCATATAGCAGTAAGTGTCAGGTTCAAAGCCTTTTTACCACCACTAATTTATGCCAAAATAGCACCCAGTCCCATACTCAACAATACAGCACCAAAATTACAATATCAGAAGCAGGTGTGCAATTGGGATAAGAAAGCTGAACCACCATACACAATATCAATAATCTTCCTTTACTACATACCACTGTAGGTGTTGTCACAGTCACGCTCAGGCCACCCCTGGACCCCTGACACTTACTGCTATATGCCACTATTAGCCCCACTGAGTAACTTAACTTGATGCATGACACCAGAGAAAGAAACATCATATAAAAAAACAGAGGCATAGATGTGCAGATTTTGTGATAGATGAGTGCTGTTCCATTTTTGTGTGTATGTATGCCGAATAGTGGTTTATCTTGGATAATAAATATTGGTCATTGGTGAGATATCTAATCTGTTTGAATTTGGATGCTTGCAATGGATCTGGTCCCAGAGGCCTAGTATCATGCATATTGCAGCAATCCTGATAGGGCTCTACCACTGACCCACAAAATCCGATAGCCTTTAGGACATTAGATTGAATTGGCCCATGCTGATACACTTTCCTGACACTTTCAGATATTTGCATAACCACTGCACAGTCACGTGGTCTACCCCTTGTCTGTACCGCCAGAGACCGCTTCTGGATATATGCAATTTTGCTATTGTGATATTTTTCAGAGGCTCACTTGTTGCTGATAATTATATGTCTTCCCCCTTTTTTTGCATTTATTTATGGAATTATGTATGGAATGAAACTTGTTTACAGGTATTCCGATAATAAAAATTGTTAAGCATTTACATCCGCCTTTGTGTCTTTCGGGACTTTTTGATTACACATATAATAAAAGCCTGAAACTAGCAGCAGAAAACAGGACGAAGTGCCGGTGATCCGCACTGCTGGAAGGAAAAACCAGGACCCAAGAAGTCTGGTGTAATGGTGTAGGTTTATTTCGACGCGTTCCGGAGCAGCCTCTGCTCCTTCCTCAGGAATTAGTTTTTTGAAACTAGAAGCAGACATTAAACATTGTTTAAGGAGGTTTGCAAATTCATTAAGAACTGAAGATGGCAACAGAAACTTATTGTATCTTTAATTCTAATTTAAGGTAACAACCAGCATATGTAAATTATATAGTCATAATTAACAGTATGTATAGTTTTAGCAAAATTGAACCTCAAAGCATGAAAAAAGTTGATATTTCATAACTTCAAGGACTCAGGTAACAAGTAATTCACAGAACAATAGATCTGCTAACTTGAGTCATTGACATTTTTCTGCAGTGCTAAAAGCTGGCATAATAACAATTGATAAGGTTAAATAATATGTTTTGTTCACTTTACTCAAACAATGAAATGTTCATGCAGTGTGGAAAAGGATTAAACAATAAAAAAATATTGCAAAGATATGTTATTATATATAAATGGCTTGCTGTATTGCCGATATGTATGCTGGGACTTGTTGTTCAGCAATATTCAGCAATGTATTATCTGGGACTTGATGTTCCACTGCTTCAGGTAATGCATTACAAGTGCTAGACTGCAGGTGAGCCAGAATACAGGGGAGTGTCTGGCTAAAACTGATTCCTCACACACCTGTGGTCTGAGGGAATATAATCTCTGTGTTAATGGGATTAGCTGGTCTCTGTGTGAGCAGCAGGAGCTGTCCTGGAAAGCATCCATGTGACATCCAAGAGTTGTCTGCGTGCAATGCGATTTTTTCTCAGCAGCTATACTGTACAATCATTTACATGAACATTTCACAGTGTTCTGAGTTACAGAATGATATATCAGTAAAAAACAGATGCCACTAGGGTGGTCAGTGTGCTGTCCATTTTTTTCTCGCACCCATTGACTTACATTGGCAAGTCTCGCATGATTATCTAATCCACTCGCTGCATGTTGCTATGTTTTTCTCATCCAAAATCTGGATGAGAAAATAGCTGAAGACACACGTTCATCTATTCTGACTCATTTATTAACACTAGTCAGAGTCCAATGAGAGATTTCGTCACATTGCACTCATCCAATTTCAATGCTCATGTGTCTGAGCCTTTAGAAGCAGGGCCCGAGGGATCATGGGACCCTTCTCTTACTTGGAACTAGCTGGGGCCCTGGAAGGATCCTGAAAGGGCTCACTCTTGATGCTTAAATGACCATTGTCCTGGAATGCACCTGGTATAGAAGCGTGAAAACGACAGGCATCCTGGTAGGTACGCAACGAGGAGACCACAGGGATTTTCAGGAATCAACAGATCTGCTGAGGAACTGGAACTGACAGTTTGTTGGTGATCCCAGAGAGGCAGTTTCCTTATTGATGGGCTGGCAGGAGCCAGTGATTGAAGCTGGGAATAGCACCTTAAGGTAACTTTGAAGTTAAAAGGGACTATATAAATATTGTCAGGCAGGTGGAACAGACTAGTATATGTAACTAATGTTCCATTGATCAATGTAAATGAGGTTTTAAATAAACTGCTCAACTTTATTTTACATAAAAATACGCCTGTTTGACTCAATCTCGCTACCACTTAAGTGTTCAAAGAGAGGTAAAGAGAGACATCTATGTTGAAGGAAGCGATCACCGAATACAATGCAAAATGTATGTACAAAAATCTTTATTATGATACACAACGTACAAGACATCAAACATTTATAAAGGCTGACTGCCTGATTCAAAAAGAGTCCTCGCTGGATGTTGAAACTACTTAAATTAGAATGACCCGTTTATCTGGGCTGTGACTCTATTTACATAAATGCAATGATTTAAAAGAGTATATAGCCACAATGGGTCAATTGCACCCAAAAACCTGTTGTACATGCATGCAATGATTCAAAAGAGTATATTACAAAAAAGGGTCAATTACACCCAAAAACCTGTATTATACTGAGTCAGGGGAAATCAGAGGTGCATAAAACAACAATGTATACAGTCGTGCATGGCTAGGAAGGATTGCTTAATCATACAAAGTAGTTGAATAAGGCCAGGGTCAGATTACCGTTTTTAGCAGATGTCACGGACATCCGCTAAAAAACTTAGTAATTTTTTCAGCAGCACATATGAGCTAGTTATCACGGCTGCATCTCAACGCTATCCTTGGTTACCCGATGTTGATATTAGTAACCTCCCAACTTCCAGCTGAATAGCGTCCGCTTAAGCAGAGCGGACAGGGAAACGAGCCCATAGAGGCAAGGAGAATACTGACCAAGAAAAAGAAACAATACTGACCACATGCAATCTAAAAAGCAGTCTGAAAGGACAAGTAGTATGCTTATCGGACAATTAATATAGGTGTCAGTGCAGATTTAGCCTCAGAAGTTATAAGGAGATGTTACCAGGTTATGGTGGGATTTATAGATTTGCAGCAAGGGGGACACCTACAGACCCCACGCGTTCCATCACAGAGGTGACTTCTTCAGGGGAGTGCCAAGGACGGTGGGGTTCAGCAGGTATTTTTGAAATAGTACACTGTCATAATCAGCATTACCTGTGTGTAACCCTTGTGGCCGGTGATGCGGGGACTGCAACCGGAAGTGATGATACAGGAAGTGCGTCATCATAGCGCTAAAATGCGCAAGCGCACGGGTGTACTGCATTTTAGTGCGGGACCAAGATGGTCGCCACACAGGCGCGGTGGGGAGGCCATGGTGTGGGTGGCACATAATAGAGAAGGAGTAGAGATGGGGCAGCATAGGGGGCGCGTGTGTAGTCATTTACACAGAAGGGAAAGCGGACCCTTGGGAGCACAGATGGTGAGGAGAAATATTAACAATGGGATTTTCATATGTTAAAAAACTTGCGATTAAAGATATGTAAACAAGTAGCAGCTGCTCTTGTAAGGAGGAACAAGATTTCGGTGTACTAGTTAGGGGAAATTGGAAATGGGGTTTGTGCATCAAATAGGAACATATATGATACAAACTGCTGCCAAGAAATGTAGTCGATACAGCACAATAAGTGGTGACACAAAGAGGATGGTATAATGATAGATACCAGTGTAAAATGTAAAAAGGTTATCAATCTTGAATTAAGTCACATCGAACAGAACAAAACAGAGTAATGTGTTTGAGGCATGTTATGAATATGTAGCGGCAAACCAGTCGCTGAATGTTCTCCGGGTACCCGGTGATTTGTAACAACACAATGGTCATAAGGTTAAATTGTATATATATATATATATATATATATATATATAAATAATAAAAGTAAATATAAAAATAAATTAAGAACTAGTTGAGGTGGTGTTGGTGCGTTGGTATACACCAAAGGAGGAGTATTGGCTGATAATAGAGGGGTGAATATAGTCGAGGGAAGAGAGTACATGGGAAGACAGTAGAGAAGGAAAATTAAAGGATAGTAAGAACATAAAGATGGGCAATGAGATACGAAAGCACTTGGTGCCAACATTGCTGTTAAGTAGTTTATTTTATTGAGTATAGAGGCAGTGTGGAAATGCACAGCAATGAATCTTCTGCACCCAGTAGTTAATCGACACTGTCCAAATTGTTGTAAGCATTGGACATCCAAGTTTGTTGATGGTGTGGACCATGCATTGCCATGATCACATATATGTCCTATGGACCATGGTTCCAGTGACCAGCTTGGACTGCAAATGATTGTTCATGCTGCTCCATTCAGTTGACACAGGTAAAGGGCCTTGGGGGGGAGAGATCACCCAACAAGGACCTGGAGTGTCCTTCCGTAACGGAGATGAGTATGTCTGTTAATGTACAGGTGAAGGATTAAGGTGAAAAACCATCTTCTCAAAAAAAAACCAAAAATTAGGGGACTGGGGATTAGAGGGGCAAAACTGCTCATGGGGCATGTCCAAGGAACCCAAGAGGAGGATTCGTGATTCGTACCAGTTGGTCGCATTCGGTCGTAGACCTAAGTTGTCAACTTATGTACAACACTTGAAGCTGGGAGAGGAACGAATGTCTCTGGATGAGGTGATGAAGGTATGTTAGCAAAATCCTGCAGTGAGGGCTTTAAACTTCATATAAATTGGACATATTCTGTAACAGACTTCACTTATCTCATAAATAGAGCGCTTGAGACTGAGAAAGATCGTCCTTGTCTTGAAATAATGAAGATCCAGTCCTAAAATTGTATGCAGTAGTCCTAGATACGTTTCTGAACCATCCAAAGGTTTTCACCTTAACTGGGAGTGATCACTTCATAGATTCGAGTCAGTAGAATATGTGAAAGAAACAAAATTACATCAGCCGCATTGACGCCGCGTCGCTTCCGGGTCGGAGGAGAGGGCGGAAGTGACGTAGCGCTGCTTACGAGCGCACATGTTCCGGCTCTGATTCCAATGCCGGTGTATATATAAAGGGCTACAATGGCTGTGAGGGCGACACCCAATACTCCCCCTTGATGAAGTGACGATTACAATACGAAACGTACGTTGGGGACAGTAAGCGGGGGATTTCTCCACTGTGGGGCATAATGGTGATTTGTTGCTACTATACTTTGTGATTCTGGCCTGGCCTTCATTGGCTGGACTATTACTTGCAATGCATATATGTACAGGGAAGTGCTGATATTTGTATATCACTCTGATATTTTGATGTCTGTATAATACTCTGAGGGATTTCTATGTTGACATCTGTGATGATTTATGACCATTGCACTTGCACTTTATTCTTATATGATGTATTTGTTCTTGCACAGATGTTATGATGTTTGTACCCTCTTTTACAGTGTATACTTACCCATCTCTTCCCTGTTCTCTGTAATTTTTGTATAACACCTTACATTGTATACTTATCACCGTATAGCTCCTAGTGAGCCCTTTTTCTGGTCTTTTTTGGCCCTGTGAACATAGTAAAGATTTTGTCCTAAACGCACACTTTCTCTCCGCTTCTCTTTGTTTATAATGTTATTTGGAGTCTGTGGGATGGAGTGACCACCGTCATTTCCATCCTGGTTTACAGATTGTATGGAATTATGTATTTAACATTTTGTTCTGTGGTTTCCACAGTTATTTTCCTGTGCGCTATGGATTTTCGTGCCCGGGATGAGACCTGGACTTCACAGCTGAATTTGGCCTTGGACGAGGATGGTGGCTCACCGGTGGATTTGGTGGGGGATGGCACAGTTCAGGGGCATACTAAGAGATATAAAGAGCTCCTTAAAAAACGGACAAAAATTTGGTGGAACCGTGCATTCCTGAACAAATATGTTGAGAAGGAACTAATTCCTAGGGGACTGAGGATTCAAATATTTCCCTCATTTCCAGTTATTAATGATTCAATTAGGGAGAGATGGGAGGAGGTCGCCAGTGACTGTTCTATGGGATTTCTTACCCTTCTCAGTGAAATTAATACTGAATCACTTGAGAGTATTGAAAGGGAGATGGAAGAGCTATTGGAGAAAATCCAGGAGATGGCATCCAGTGAGGGCCTTAAAAAATTCAAGGAGGAAACTGAGGCTGAAATGTCTAAATTGGAAAAAGAGATTAAATCTTATAAAATCAAAAAGTTTCAACGTGACCTAACCGATTTCCAGCAAAACCGTGTCTATAAATGGAAAAGTGGCGACAAACGTGGTCGTCCAAAACCTAGACCTAATTCAAAACCTAATAAACCATCACCAGCCCCAGCACCTGCTGGTGGAGCTGATACGTTTACTCCAAGTGGGACTGATGAATCTGATTCGGATATGTCTGGTATTGGGATGGTCACTCGCTTTAAATCTAAAACAGTTTTACCTAAAGGATCAGCCAAGAATCTTCCGATTAGCAGCAATAGGGCCCCACAGGTGATTAATCTATCCAGCCATACTCTCTCTAGTATTCAGACTGATTTATTATCAAAAGGTCTGTCTTTTTCTCCTACTAACTCTTTCAACTTTTTTACAGCACTAAAGGATCTGGCGTTGTTTTCCCGCAAGTTGATCTTTAAGAAGCTGCATGCCAAGAAATTCTCATCCCTGGCCTTTTTGAAGCAAGAGAGGTGGAAGCTCTTGAGAACCTAGAGGATCTGGAGAATGAGTTTCAACCAGACCCTAGGGGTAAGTTCCCACCCACGACCAGGACTAGATCACTGAGATTTCCCCCCTTGTCAGTTTGTCCCGCAGTTGATATATTTAACAAATTGGTGGCGGAGGACCTGGAAGGGCTATCCGTGGGGAGGAGATACGATAACCTTACACGTCATCAACGCCAAGCACTCTCAGATCTAGAGAGTCTTACTGACGTAGTTATAAAACCGGCTGACAAGGGGGGAAATGTCGTGATCTGGCCCATGGCCATGTATGAACGCGAGGCGCTTCGCCAGCTGCGTGACCCTGATACTTACCGTAGATTGCCATTCAATCCTCTTGTCTCCTTCAGTGAACAACTCCAGTCCATCCTGGAGGATGCATGTGTACAGGGGACTATTACCAAACAAGTGTTTGAAAATTTACAAATTAAATATCCTAAAGTCGCAACATTCTATCTGCTACCGAAAATCCACAAAGATGCCCTTGTCCCGCCGGGCCGTCCGATTGTGTCCGGAATAGGGGGGCTATGCGAACCCATATGTAAATTTATTGATTTTTATCTGAAACCGTTGGTTGAAACGCTGCCCTCCTATGTCCGTGACACGACGGACGTCCTGGCACGGATTGATGGCATCTTTGTGGAACCCGATGTTCTGATTGTAACTGCAGATGTTGAGTCCTTGTACACATGCATCCGCCATACAGATGGACTGGAGGCCGTTAAGTTCTTTCTGGGTGCTTCTGGCGGGGATGGTGCGATGGTTGACCTGATCGTTGGGCTCCTCCGCTTTGCCCTTACCCACAATTTTTTTGTTTTTAAAGATGTATTTTATTTACAGGAGCGCGGCACTGCCATGGGCGCGGCCTGCGCACCCTCGTACGCCAACCTCTTCCTGGGTTTTTGGGAGAGGTGGTTGTTTGGCGACGAGGGTGTGGCCGGCCGCGACCATGTGCAGTGCTGGCTCCGGTACATCGATGATTTATTATTTTTGTGGCAGGGCACGGCGGAGGAGCTCGACTTTTTCATGAGCAGATTGAATATTAACCCTTATAACATCAAATTAACCTATAAGTTCAGCACAAAGCGTGTCGAATTTTTGGATATTCTGATCGAAGTAGATACTGACGGTCGTATTATGACTGACGTCTATAGGAAACCTACTTCGGTCAACGCTTTGCTGCATGCGAAATCTGCTCATGACAGGCCGACCATTCGCGCTGTCCCCATCGGACAGTTTCTCAGAATGAAGCGCATTTGCTCAACTGATGATAAGTTTGAAGCACAAGCAAGAGATCTGGCAGCCAGGTTCAAGGAGCGAGGATACAGCAATCGAAGTATAAAGCGGGGTTACCTCCGGGCTAAGCACACCTCACGTATTGATTTGCTTAAGACAAAGAGTGCCAGGAGTGAGCTTGGCGATGCATCTGTGGTGAGATTTATCACCACCTACAATCATGAGTGGGAACACATCAGGTCCATTTTAAAACGTCATTGGCCTATCCTCCAATCAGACCCTCACCTACGTGAGTCTTTATCGGAGTTTCCGATGATGACAGCGCGCAGATCCAGGAATCTGCGCGACATGTTGGTTCAGAGTCACTATGTTCCCCACATACCTGCTTTGTTCGGGTCGACACGACCACTGAGGGGCTGTTTTCCATGCGGCCACTGCACGGCCTGCGCCAGTGTCCTCCGCTGTTCCTCATTTACGTCTACTAACAATATGAAAACCTATGACATTAGGGAGTACATTAACTGTGGCACCACCAGTGTGGTGTATTACGCCACCTGTGGGTGCTCACTTGTTTATGTAGGTCTCACTTCCAGGGAATTACGTAAGCGCATTGGGGAACATGTGAGGGGCATTGTTGCGGCCCGGACAGTGGAGGATATTTCCACTTTAAAAACACTACCTCGACATTTTAAGACCCATCATGATTGTAACCCCTCTTCTCTTAAGTTTAGGGGGATTGAGATCATTCATGGTGGGATTCGAGGTGGTAACACACGGAAAATCCTAGCCCAGCATGAAACCAGATGGATCGTGACCTTGGGGACTATGTCTCCTAAGGGACTTAATGAATCTCTTAGTTTTGCCCCATTTCTGTGACCATTTCCCCATCTGGTCTTCTGTATATTGCACCTTATAATTTATTTTTACTTTTGTTCTCTTTTAATTTTTTAGTCTATTGAGTGCCAACCTCTTCCATTGCCCCTGTACGTTTGGTTCTGCTGTGAACATCCTTTGGACTTGTATCCTGGTGGACCCAGACATCGCGCATAAGGGACTACTCACATCCAATCATGGATCATCTTCACATCACTCTGTGGATTTATGACGTGCTGCTGATAATTATATGCTTGTTTATGTGTATAGAGATGTACTCTGATTCTCGGCAAAAGCTGTTTGTATAATACACAGTTTTGTGTTGTGTATTCTATCCCTATATGTGCCATGTTATTTTATGGTAGCTCCAGGATAGTGCGGACCCTTCCCTATTATTGCATGTGTGTGAGCGCTGCTTCACTGTCCGCGCTCCTCCCTCCGGGTGTCGTGGCGTCCTAGGTGCGGCTGCGCATGCTCGGGAGTCATAGTGACGCGTCCTTACTCCCGGGCATGCGCGTTACATCAGCCGCATTGACGCCGCGTCGCTTCCGGGTCGGAGGAGAGGGCGGAAGTGACGTAGCGCTGCTTACGAGCGCACATGTTCCGGCTCTGATTCCAATGCCGGTGTATATATAAAGGGCTACAATGGCTGTGAGGGCGACACCCAATACTCCCCCTTGATGAAGTGACGATTACAATACGAAACGTACGTTGGGGACAGTAAGCGGGGGATTTCTCCACTGTGGGGCATAATGGTGATTTGTTGCTACTATACTTTGTGATTCTGGCCTGGCCTTCATTGGCTGGACTATTACTTGCAATGCATATATGTACAGGGAAGTGCTGATATTTGTATATCACTCTGATATTTTGATGTCTGTATAATACTCTGAGGGATTTCTATGTTGACATCTGTGATGATTTATGACCATTGCACTTGCACTTTATTCTTATATGATGTATTTGTTCTTGCACAGATGTTATGATGTTTGTACCCTCTTTTACAGTGTATACTTACCCATCTCTTCCCTGTTCTCTGTAATTTTTGTATAACACCTTACATTGTATACTTATCACCGTATAGCTCCTAGTGAGCCCTTTTTCTGGTCTTTTTTGGCCCTGTGAACATAGTAAAGATTTTGTCCTAAACGCACACTTTCTCTCCGCTTCTCTTTGTTTATAAAATTAGATGTAGGAATCAGATAAGGACCAGTGGAAGGTAGCTGTGTCTGTTTATAGAAGCCATTGTAAAGTAGTTCCTCGTTTAACCCACAGGGAGATAGGCTTTTCAGATCATATATCCATCTGGCCTCTATCTCCAATAACTCTAGGGTGATATTTCCACCCCTTATATTGGGACGAAGTCCATGTAGTCTCATCACTCTTATACTGTTCGGATTACAACTGTGTTCCAACATGAAATGTTTGGCAATAGATGTTAGGGTATTACCTTTATCATGTTCTTTTCTGGCTGTGTTGATGGTGGATACACGTTGCTGAACTCCTCGCCATAGTTCTTGTGTAGTTTGGCCAAAGTAGACCTTCATGCATCCACAAATGATGGCATAGATGCGTATTTGCCGGATAATTTTACGCGAGTGCTCTTGCAGTTTTTGTAGCCAATACCAGGAGTGGTTGATTAAAACCAGGAGTGGGTGACTTAATACAGGAGTGGGGCACTTGTTTCTATTAGACTTTTCCTCTAATTGTTCCACTCCTGGTTTTGGCTACAAAAACTGCAACAGCACTGGCGTAAAAATACGCAGCAAATACGCAGAGTGTGATCGCACCCTAAAAAACAAATTATCAGAGTGATATTAAACCTTGGTTTTGCAGCTGTCATGAAACAACTCCCAGTCCAGTATGGGCAGAGTGGAGGGACCTGCTACCCAATGACTTACAGTATCTACTTAAATTCTTTCATGACGAATAATGATTTACGCCTGTTAACTAGTTAGATTATGCTGTTAAACTCTGACAGCATGATCTAACATGTTTTGGCGAGGATCATACCTTACCAACAACCATCGTTGACCTTGGGATACGATTATGGGGCACGAATGTGTTGTCATGGCATCGAGGGGGTCAGATGATGGCCCCTATCATTGTCATGATTTACTTCCTGTGAATGCTAGCTGAGCATTGGCATTCACAGGAGATGATCGCTTGTGATGTGCTGATTCACAGCTCTGTACAACACAAGCAAATAGACTGGGCAGGCTTCAGGTGCCCTAAGAGACCAATAAAATGAACTAAAAGTGAAAAAAGTTTTGAAAAATATAAAAACAAATGGTTCATATCAGCCACCTTGTGAAAATATAACTATATAAAAAAACATATATTTGGTATCGCCGTATTCAGAAATGCCCGATCTATCAAAATATAAAGTAAACTATTCTGAACTGTAAGTTGCGTAACAAAAAATGAGAGTCAAAATGCCAAAAATGTTTTTTTGGTCGCTGCAGCATTGCAATAAAAGGTAGTAACAGGCAATGAAAATATTCCATTTATCCAAAAATGGTATAATTAAAAGCATCAGCTCACGGCACAACAAATAAGCTCTCCCACATTCCTAGATCCTGAAAAATTAGAATGCTATGGGTCTCGGAAAATGGCAACAAAAGCACAATTCTTTTTTTTTTGACACATTTCTGATTTTTTTTTCACCACTTAGTTAAAAGAAAAAGTATACATGTTCAGTGTCTATGAACTTGTACCGACTGGGGAAATTCTACTGATAGGTCAGTTTTACCATATAGTGAAGATGATGAATCAACCAGCATCTATACATGTGTAAGGTGTCAGCCATGCCCCCTGGTGATGACATCACTGATAATATGACATCAGACATGAGACCACACCCCTTATACTATAGCACCAGCTCCTCATCTATTACTGCTGACAACCCAACCTGTATACATGTGTGAGACATGTTTCCAACACCAACTACCACTATGTGGTAAAATGAATTATGTAAATTAAAAGGTCAGCTCGCCCTGTAAAAACAAGCCATGTCATGGCTATAATGACAGAAAAATAAAAACGTTATGGCTCTTGAAAGCTTCAGGCACAACTTGCTGAACCCAACTACCTGATCTGTCACTCATCAACAATCTACCATTAGGGAGAGTTGGGAGACCCCCATACACAAGAGATGATCATCAAGTCTTATCAAAATTGACTGGTTTTCCCAATGTTACTCCTTATGGCCATGTCAAGACCTCTGAGGCTTCACATCTATGTCAAATATTTAGGATATTTATCATTATTTGTCATAAAAATGTTATTGGGATACCGCCTTTAATGACTGGATTGCAAATATGAACTTGGATGGCAGTATTACTATACTGTGCCAATACTTTGGTGTATTATTACAGTATTTGTATGTATGTGTATGTGCTTGTAAATGTATCTTGAATATTTTATTTTACAATGAACAGTACCCAATCATTTCATTCACACTAAAAGTGAAAAATAGAAATGGAATAATCAATTTGGCAGATATGTGATGCACAATAAATAAAAAGAATTCACATTTACACATTATAATGCACTTTTCAGTATGTGATCAACAAAATGAAAGTTCATTCCAGTTATGCTCGTAGTAGCTTTTTAATGACGTCTATGTAATAAATGTCAAATATTTCATAAAAATTTGTATGGTGTAAAAATATTAGACACCACGGGATCTGCCCTTGAAGACACACATTAGATTCTCTCTGTACTGCTCAATGAGACAGAAATTCAATTTGCATTATCCAGTCATATGCTCCAAGGATTTGGCAAAGCTGATGATAAATTAGATGAGGGATATCTCATTATATTATGGAGCAGCCCTTAAAAAGCTGCAAAACAGTTCACAATATCGCTTTTCACCTCCATTGGCTTGCATTAAAAGAGATAGAGATAGGAAATAGAAATATAAGATCTTGCATATGGTATATTTTTATCAGGAACAGTTGATCTTCATAACAGAGCAAGTATAATATAAAGTTTTCTAAATAATATGACACAATGCAAATATATGCGATGATAAATAATTTTTGTGCCCAAAAATATCAAAAGTATTCTAGAAGTAATATCTTTATTGCCTAGCCTAAAAATTGTGTATTCAGGCTTTCTGAACTCAGACACTCTTTTGTCAGGCTGGCTGGCAAACAGTAAACAATAATAATCAATAAAACCTATTGGACACATGGCATTAGTTATAATTATTCATTTTGCCTCTAGCTGGAAAAAATATTTATGTCTATTACCCTCTTGTGGAGGAAACTGAACTTGTTCTAAGCCAGTAAATCTAATCATAGCGTGACCAACTCTTGTATGTGGTTTACTAGACTTGTAGCTTTCACAGTTATAGTAAAGGAACAAAGGTGTTTAGAAAATCTCTCAAAGGCTAGAGTCACACTTGCAGATTTTACTTGCTTTTTTGGAGACCTATGTTTTTAAAAATGCATGTAAAAACACAGCCTTAGGCCCCCATGCAAAAAATGCATGCCCTAATAGCAAAAACGCAAGCCCCAATAGCAAAAAACGCATACCTAAAGTGCCATGCATTTTTTGCATGCGTTTTTGCACTTATGTGAGGAGCTGCCATCAAACATGCATGCAAAAATTCATGGTACATTAGTACCATTTAGTACTATCAAAAAACGCATGCGTTTTCCATAGGAGCCCATGTTAAAAAACACATGCGTTTTTAACTCAGCACCAAAAAATGGTACATGGAAAAACGCATGGAAAAACCCATGGGTGCCGAAAGGCACCTAAACAAACACATGCAGAAATGAAAAAAGCATGCAGTAACGCATGCTTATTTTTAAAGCAAAAAAAAAACTCATGCCAAGTGTGACCCTAGCCAAAGTCTGAAATTACACTGTAATGTGACTCCTATGAGTGCAATGCAAGGAAATCTCGCATTACACTCCTGCCTTTGTTTGACAATCAGAGAGCTCAGATCTGTGAGTTTTCCTCAGCCCTATACTGTTGCAATTGACTGTGAGTCTCAAATCACTTGTACCTATACAGTCTATGGGTGCGAGGGAAATATCGGACTGCAATCCGAGTGCAGTATGATATATGCTGAGGTCAGTAAAGGAGTAGATAAATAGATTAATCTCTTAGGCTAGTGTCAGATTAACGTTAATCAGGGCTAGAGTTAAAAACATAAATTTTGACAGCACAAAGGTGGTGCTACCGCCATGCCAAGTTGGTTCTTAGCCACTTCTCTCAATATAATGAAAGAATATTCAGAGATAAGGATGAGAATCTAGTGGACAGGTGACAAGAATACAGATAACATACTTGCTGTCATATAACTGCTCATGCTCTGTAATACAAGAAAACAGTGACAGCGTGAATAGTAGACTGCAGACTTTTTTCTAGCGGTTGCAAATCCCCCTTAAAATTTAAAAATAGAATTTTATATTTGATTTACAGTTCTGAAATGAGAAACAGGTAATGTGACTTTACTGCTCAGCAACAGTAAATGTAATTGGCCAAAGGCCTTAGTGAAGCTTTTGCTTAGATTGGCACTTTGCTTGACCAGATTTTTTCATCATAATGGGACAGAATCACATATGAACTTATTAGAGCCAGTTACTTCTCATTATTGTGTACAGTTATGGGATAGTTCCCAAATGACCTGTTAGGTGCAATACAGTTGGACTTATTATTAGGAATAAGCAAGCACTACTGTTCCCGGGTGCTCAGTATTCATAATGAGCAGTTCATGTTCAGATGGGCATGACTTGAGTACCCGAGTATAATGGAATTCATTCCTCATTTACTTCCATTATACATGGGGGTACTCAAGTCAAGGCCATCCTAGCATGAAGTACTCATAGAAAGTACCGAGCGCCCGAGCATGGTAGTGCTCGCTTATTTTACATTTTTTGGCAATGTTTAACTATTTATTTTACAGTAAATTAGTACATTTTCATATTGCTCATTTAATATGTTTTTCTTTACCTTAAGGCTAACAAAAAGGTTTGCAGTACAACATATATTTAGACCATTTTTTGATTTAGGGAATTGTGTATTTGTGTTAACATCGATTAAATCCATAACTAAATAATTATAATTTTAGCTCTGGTAAATCACTGTAATCATTTTATAAAAACACAATTAATGGCTAAACATTTGCTTAATTAATTTATTGATGTATTTAGTGCACTTAATTTAGACCAGCAGTGACTGGTTGGGAACTGTAACCTGAACGTTCCCTTGTTGTTGGGTAATACATTTAGCAACTGCTGTTCCTTTTATATCCTGTTTCGAAAATAACATCTCCTGCTTACTTATTTTTTAAACTACTGAGTGCCACAGGATAAAATCAATTATACTGTAAAATATGAAAGCTGGCATACTGAATTGTTCATAGAACATAGAAGATTAACTTGTTTTGTCACATGATCAAGGGGATAGCATTATTCTATCCCAGTGAAAGATTTCAGGTCAGGTAAAGCCACACTAAGCAAAACTAAAGCGAAATATATATACATCTTATATGAAGCCTTTACTCTTCATAATATTAACTCAATAGAACATTTGTTTCCCAAAAAATGATTTGCTACAGATGTCAAACAAAGTGACAAATACACATGAGTAGATCAGGCAAAAGTTAAAGTTACTTGTAAGCAAGCAAAAGATATTGACGTGTGCCAAGATAGTGTGTGGGCATGTGCAGTACTGTCCCAGGTCCAAAAAATTAACACTCATGGCAGTGATAATAATATGCCATGGGGAATGGGATGGGTGCCAAGAAGAAGCCAGAGAGGGTGTGTATACAATTTTTTTTAACCTTTTGATATACAATTTTTTTTAACCTTTTGCTAGCAATTTATACACCAGAATAAAGGTGGCCAGCGGATGCCAATTTGATGAATTCACATAGATGCCAATTACAAAAAAATCTGCATTCTCGGAATACAGATTTTTGTAATATTTGAGTAGAATTAATTTCCATATGGGTACAATTGCTCATCTTTGATATAAAAGTGATAAAAAAATGTTCATCTCAGTACATGATTACATAGGAAAATTTACATTTTTCCAGACTGATAAGAAGAAAAATGAATCCAGCTTTCCACACCCGATGATTAAAATGTATGCTTTATTGATGAATATTTTATAAAATATTTATAACAAATAGGACTACTTCAGGCAAGAAAACATAATGGGGGGCAGAGTGTGAGACAACCAAACGCGCTTCAAACAAAAATGCTCTTGAACACCAGTGTTCATCTGGACACTGTCAATTCTTATTTTTGCCTAAGATGATTGCCAAGTGGACTCCTTGGGCTGATGATGTGCGTACTTTTGGGCTTGTTTCTTTATGAATCTTAATGTAGGTGCTGTGAACCAGACCGTCTTTATTTGGAATTCTAGGAGAGAGACATAAACACCCTTGCAAAACATAAAGCCATCAAGAGCCCCTTTTCCTTTCTGCAATTGTAAACATTTAATATTCAGAAATAAATTACAATTGATGATACTGTTTGTTTAAGCTGGTGTTCCCTTAACCGAATATTATGAACATACAAGTTTGGTGTGCAATTGTTTAACTTTATTCATGTACATAGCACATGTACCTCTTATTAGTATTCCTGTCATCTCTTAATTTTTTCTGGTTGTATATATAACCTCCATATACATATACATATATTGTACCCATATAAATCTACAAGGGGGTAGTCTTTATTCATATATTCATCTTATAAATTCATGGAATATAATGTTCACATAGAGTGGGTACGAAAGTATTCAGACCCATTTAAATTTTTCACTCTTTGTTTCATTGCAGCCATTTGGTAAATTCCAAAAAGTTCATTTTTTTCTCATTAATGCACACTCTGTACCCCATCTTGACTGAAAAAAAACAGAAATGTAGAATTTTTGCCAATTTATTAAAATAGAAAAACTGAAATATCACATGGTCATAAGTATTGAAGCACCCTTTTGAGCAAGTCTTCTAGGGAATGATGCAACAAGTTTTTCACACTTGAATATGGGCACCTCTGCTATTCTTCCTTGCAGATCCTCTCCAGTTCCGTCAGGTTGGATGGTGAACCTTGGTGGATAGCCATTTTCAGGTCTCTCCAGAGATGCTCCATTAAGTTTAGGTCAGGGCATTGGCTGGGCCAGTCAAGAATGGTCACAGAGTTTTTCTGAAGCCACTCCCTTATTATTTTAGCTGTGTGCTTAGGGTCATTGTCTTCTTGGAGGATGATTACTTTCCATACCCATTGTATCATTATATGGTAAAGTTCTAGACTAAGAGTTTTGCTTTGATGTAAAATTATGCAATATGGAGGCATCAGGAAGTACATATTATAGTCATGTGCATGAGGTCTTTTCAGGGCTTAATGCAAATATATATATATTTCTACTTGAAATAAGAACAGAAAGATGAGACCAGTTTTAGACCAAATAAAAGCTTGACTTTGGTCTTGGAGTCACAAAAAATATCAAATGCTTTACTTCTCAAAGAAGGGTTAAAAATAAACATGATTAGAAGCTAAGAAACAATGTATGAAAGTCCATAGAGATATTCTGCCTCATTGTTTCATTATCATATTGTTTCTTTCCATCCTAAGGCCCCTTTCACATCAGCATTTTTTTCAAATTGCAGCAGATGCGGTGAAAAAAACGCATCTGCCGCGATTACCGCATACCGGCTGCACTTGCGGCACAGTTGCGGCAAGCCCCATACAATGTATAGGCGGGCTTGCGGCAGGTGCGGAAAGTCCGGTTTTGGCACTTGCGGCAGGTACGGCATCTGCCGCGATTTGAAAAAAAACACTGATGTGAAAGGGGCCTAAGAGTATTAAGTGTTTGAAATAAATTAATAAAATAGCATCGGAAGTGGTAAACAAGTCAAGAATTTGAATAAAACTAAAAAATGAACTGCAGTATAAAAAAAGACTGGTCAAGTATGAGGAAATGCATAAACTTTATTAATTTTACATCTTAGTTTCAGTCCTCTCTCTGCAATTGTTTTCAACATAAAATCTCTTTAAAGATTAATGCTTTAATTAGTCCCGTTCACAATTCTTCCCTTGCAGATTAAGTGCAAAGTTAAATTATTTGTGAGTGATGTCCAGGTTTTCTAGGTTTAAACTTTCCTCCTTTAGTCAATACACCTGACTTTATTTAAATTAGGGATATGGCTAGAAGTCATATATAAATAGTTAAAAGGTAGCAAAAGAATTTATTACAGAAGGTCAGGAGATTTACAGGCTCAAGAACCTGGAGCTATGTTTATAGATGCATCTGCTGCAGAAAAGTGTGAATGGCATGGGCAAGCTTGAGACCATTTCAAAGACGACATTATGCTGTAATACTCAATACTCATAGTAGCAAGGAAAATATCATCTCTCTAAGGCTAGGGTCAGACTGCCGTTAATTGCTGATTTTAACAGCATGCGCTTAATATTTAGAATATTTTCCTGAAGCGCACAGCATTAACGCTATGCACTTCTGGAGAGTGCTGCCCTTGGTAACCTGATGTTTACCAGCCACATACAAAGCTGCTCAGGGTGCGCTTTAGCTGAGCGCACAGAAAATGTTGTGTTGAGGATGGAATTTATAGAGTTAAATATCACACCTTTTCTCTCTCTCTCTCTTTTTATAAATTCTAATTTGAAATGTTATGTTGTCTGTTATACACTAGATGGCGCCCACGCTTTGTGCAGTTTATTAAGAAAGGAATTTAGGATTTAAATAACTAGATAAGGATTGACCAATTAGGAGATGATTATTTTTGTAGAAAGTTCCAGAATTCTAACACGCCTCTTGCTTTCTGTACAAAAATGTGTGTTTCAATAAAAGTCTGCGCAGTGCTTGATCTTGGCGTAGGCATGATGAGTAAGGCTTGAGACGGCTCTGGTGTCCGTATCATTTACTTGCGATAAACGCAGACGTGCGTAATTTGCCTAAATATATCAATTAGGAGTGACTGATGGAGTTGTGATTGAATTCTGCCCTCAACAATTGGCGCCCGAACAGGGACCCCGTGAGGAAACCAGGCACCCCCGTGGCCCCGCACGGCACTCCTGCCGGAGACCCACCGCCCACAAAGGGACCTGATCAACCCCAGATCACGGTAAGTGTCATGTATATTATGTATATATGATTACTTGCCAGTGACTTGGGGGGTGGCGGTTATCCATAAGGGTGCAGCCGGAGCACGAGGGTGTAAGGTGACGGTAACTGACCTGGTTGTCCATAGCGGGGTTTGAACGTGATTAAGCACAAACCGTCGCCCAACTCCATCAGTCATGATGCACTGTACTCTGCCCCGTTGAGAGATCAGACATAGAAAGTATAGATATTTTCCTTGTATTGGACGAGGAGGGAAGGCCATTTTGCATATGTATTACTGTTGCGGCGCATCATTATTCAACACTGGAGTTTAGGGAACTTGGAGACTGGGTTGTCTCCGTGTGTGTGAGAAGTTGTGTGTTGTTCTCCTCGGGAGGAGGAGGCAGGTGGCCAGTGTACCGGAGGACGATTAGCGTTCAGACGGGTCGGTGAGAGCTGCGCCAGGACGGTAGGCAGCTGCACGATAAAAAACACGGCACAGGTGTTATAATGTTGCGTCTTTTCAGTAAAATATAGCCTCTTTCCGAGAGCGGTGAGTCGTTTGGGGACTGCTAGAGGCAAATCCCCCGTGAGAGTATAAGCCGCCAGAGAGAAGGTTGCTTGGGGACTGCTGCCGGCAATTCCCCGTGTGAGCAAATAAACACAAAAAAGTTTAGGAAGGAGTTAATGGAGAAGGAGGGGCAGAGGACACCTGCCGGTGTGACTGAGGTGATGAGTGATCAAGGAGAAATGGTACCAGAGAAACTAAAGATGTGTATGACATGTGACGGCCCACAAGTGTGTACTCTATATTCTCCTGACTTGACTAGCCCACCCGCAGTGGCCAATTCATTCCCAGACCAGCTGTCCCCATCCCCTTTTTCCAGAAATAATGTCTCACTGACTTCCGGCGGCGGCCATCTTATTATACCCAATGGCAGCCGAATAACGCTCTTGCTTCCAGTACTCACTGCTAAAGGGAGGCACTACACCTCGACTCAACACCTAACTACACTGGTGCCACTGTATGTTAGTGAGGCTGGCAGCGATGCAGGACTCCCGGACACCACTTTATCTGCAGCCACTGCCCCTTCAGAATATGTGTATATACACCCACCTGCTGACTCATTATTCCAGGAGGATATAAGGGAGAATGATGATGTTATATGCTCAAAGATGTTTGTCACCAAGGGGGAATACCAGATATTGATAGCTGTGGGCAGGGGGAATATAGCCACACAACAGCAATATGACATGCCTCAGCCATGGCAACCACAATCACAGACACGACAGCAGAATAGATGTCAGTCCAGAGAAGCCTGGGTCTGCTGGTGCTGTGGCAAACAAGGCCACATGAGAAGGGAGTGCCGGTCCCGCCAGCAGGGACACCACGGAACCAATTCCGGAGTATCTCCAATGATGTAATCACTGCCCCACAATAACGACAATATCAACAGAATCTACTATATCCTACCCCAAGTCATCTCCAATCCCACCTCCACTCCTACCCCCGCAGCCAAAGTTTCTGTATACCGACAGATAAATATTGAGTAGATATGTATTTTTGCTTACAGTTATCAAATTTTCTAATTTGGAAAACTCCTGTTATGAAAGTTTTTGAAGTGTTAGAAATTAAGTGAAATGAGGAGTTAGATATTAAGTTATAGATTTCAGGTAATGACTGAAGTTATTAGTTGTACGTAACTACAGGAATGGAAGGGTTAACAGTATTTGTAAAAACTAGCCAGGAATGGCTTTGTCCTGTGTGCCTGTCTCTGCTCCCCCCCTCCCCTCTGTGCTCTTTAGAGATAATGATTTTGCTGTGAGAGAAAAAAAAAAAAAAAAAAAAGGAGGGTGGGTGAATTAGGAGTTTCACAGTGATACATGTATCTTTCCAAGGTTAACAATATACATGAGAAAAAAAAGGGAGTAATGTACGGTACTCCCATAACTCCCTAGTATTCTTATCAAAGTATTTCTTTGTCTGCAGTTTCCCCACACCTGGCAGTGATGTGAGAATGTTTCTATTTGTTCTGAGTTTTCTCATGTGAGGGAGGAGGGATGGAGTGTGAAAACTGAATCCAAAAGATTCTGGATATGACGCCAACATATTCTGTAGCGCTGTATTATTTTTGTCTAGTTATTAATATAGTTAATAGAGAATCAATATAGTTAATAAAGAATTTTAATTAGATTATTGAATAAGAATTTTCTAATCTCTGAAATTAATACAAATTTTTTTAAGTTTTTTATTATAGATATGTTTATAGACCAAAGAGATTTTATGCTGGATAATGGTAGAATTTTTGTATGAGGTAATCAGAATGTTTGGTTCTGACTTGCACTTTCTGAGCGAATGGAGCGATTTCCGGTTGAAGAATTCCTTAACAATACGGTAAGCCTACTAAATGCAGTATTGGTATATTACGGTGAGGTAAACACCATGTTATCAGTCTAGGATGGTATAATTATACTGATAATCACCACAGGTGTCCTGTCCTCTCGGAGGTAGAAGGCAAGCTACAACAAAAGGTAGGAAAGGTAATGGCGGGTGGTTGCCCCATCCCAGCCGGATTGCGCCTGGCGGCCTGAGCCCTCTCTATAGTCGACTGCCTTATAGGGACTGACCGAACCACTAACAGTGTTAAACTAGGAGTCGTGAGAGGGGACAGGGCAGGCCATGATGTCTCTCATCAGCAAAGGTTAGACTGGTCTCTGCTTGGCCTCACTTTACGCCTCAAAATAGGTCACGGGTGAGATCAGGTGAGAACCTCCTAGTTCGCTCCTGGTACAGGTAAGCTGTGTATACTATCCTGCATTATTCTTGCGCACAACACGACTCAGAAAGGTACGGGCTTCGAGCGGCGATCGCTCCATGGGTTTGGAAATTGCAAGTAGTGAGCGGACAAGGAAACTAAGAAAATTGTATAAAAATTGTCCCAATATGTGTAAATCTTTTTTTTCTATATAAGGTATTATAGAATGTCAAACATACCCTAGTTAAAATGTTTTTGGAATAAGTAAGTACAGGAGTATATAACATGGTTCTTGTATGATTTTGTTGTGTATCTTTTTTTCTCTTGTGGATAACTGTGCTTATTTGCAGATATTTAAGAAGTTTATATCCTTTGTATACCCTCTATAATGATAGTGGTATATGATAAAATGTTCAAGGGAGAATGAGTCTTGTACCTTTAAGGTTATATGTTATTAATAGTGTAAAACTGATACACAATTCCCCAGGCCGTTTCTAATATGTTTTGAGGTTTCTTTCTCCTTCAACAGATTAGACTCTGAAAACAGCCAATGAATAGCGAAAATAATTTCTTCTATACTAACTGTAGAATCTAAATGAATTATTTCTTTTTAGAATAAACTGTTGATTATTGCAGTGATATGGAGCTGATTTAGGGATAATGGGAGAACTCCATGTGAGGCTAGTGTAGGGTTCAGGTGCCCGGGGGCCCTTTACAAGGAAGGAGTCTCTAAGGTGTCTGGATGAAGAAATCCACTTCCCCTTCCCCATCACATGGACAGTCTCGAAGGATCTTTAGGGAAAAAACTTTTTTGTTTAGGGAGGACAAACTGTTGGGGACGTTTTTCCACTAATGTTCTAGATGAGAAACAATAAGTTTTTCCTTAACCTAGTATCCAATAGCTATATCTCTCTCTCTTATTCACTTTCCTTTTCTCTCTCTCTATGTTTCTCTCTCTCTCTCTCTTTCTTCTCCCTCTCTCATCCATGAACCAAAGCTATGTGTAAACAAAGTGTTTTTCAGATGTGTGAAGAGAAGATACAGTGTGCGGAGGTGCCCAGGAAACTAAGGAGCTGATTGGTCACTACTGTGCCGATGCCAGGTTGTACTATGGGAAGCTAGAGATATCCTACATGCCAGGAGCCCAGAGAAGATATTATGACCTGATGAAGGATGGACTCAACAGAGAAGACAAAAGACTAATTATTATTAACAGAGATAGATATATTAGCCTAACCCACCTAACCCCCATCTAATCCCACCTTGTCCTGGCTATTTCACGTCTATTCCCTAGAGTATAAAATGCTATGTAAGGTATTATTAGGAATAGGCTATGCTTTGTGAAGTGATATGTTTTTAATATTTAACCCTGCAAATTGGTTTAAGAGAACAGGGGGGTGGGTTATGGGAATATTAATGAGAATTCTAAGTGTCCCTTATCACTCAATCCCTTTTGAAAAAAAAAGTAAAATAAGGTGAAGAAGGACTTTTATGCACCAAACCCATGTGCATGGAGGTATATCATAGATTTTTGGAGAAAAAGGTGTGTATTTAGGAGGGATCTGTTGAGGATGGAATTTATAGAGTTAAATATCACACCTTTTCTCTCTCTCTCTCTTTTTATAAATTCTAATTTGAAATGTTATGTTGTCTGTTATACACTAGATGGCGCCCACGCTTTGTGCAGTTTATTAAGAAAGGAATTTAGGATTTAAATAACTAGATAAGGATTGACCAATTAGGAGATGATTATTTTGTAGAAAGTTCCAGAATTCTAACACGCCTCTTGCTTTCTGTACAAAAATGTGTGTTTCAATAAAAGTCTGCGCAGTGCTTGATCTTGGCGTAGGCATGATGAGTAAGGCTTGAGACGGCTCTGGTGTCCGTATCATTTACTTGCGATAACGCAGACGTGCGTAATTTGCCTAAATATATCAATTAGGAGTGACTGATGGAGTTGTGATTGAATTCTGCCCTCAACAGTTGCAGCAATGTTTTTTCTGTGTGCTCAGCAAAAGCACACTTAGAGGAGCTTTGTGTGTGGCTGGTAACCATGGAACACATCAGGTTACCAAGGGCAGCGTTCTTCAGAAGTGCATAGCATTAATACTATGTGCTTCTGGAAAATATTCTTGGTATTAAGCGTATCCTGTTAAAATCAGCTATTAACGGCAGTCTGACCCTAGGCTAAGGGACCTTTTACATCTGCGATTTTGTACTTGCACCAGATCCGGCAGATTTTTCTGCATCTGCCGTGTAACAGCCAACTTCCGGCAAGCATGCGGCAAGTCCCATTCATTCTCTATGGGACTTGCGGTCAGATGTGGCAAGTGAGTTTTTGCTGGATCTGGAAAATCCAGCACTTGCGGCAGTGCAAAAAAACTGCTGCTCAGGGTACTTTCACATCAGCGGTTTTTGCCGTTCGCGGCAGATGCGGTGAAAAAGCCGCATCTGCCGCGGTTACCACATAACCGCTGCACTTGCGGCACAGGTGCGGCAAGCCCCATACAATGTCTATGCGGGCTTGCGGGAGGTGCGGCAAGTGCGGTATCGGCACTTGTGAAAGGTGCAGCCGCAAAAAAAACGCGTCTCACCGCGGTTTTTTCGCGGCCGTACCTGCCGCAAGTGTCGAAACCGCACTTAACGAACCTGCCGCACACTTACCGCAAGCCCCATAGACATTGCATGGGGCTTGCCGCAACAGTGCCGCAAGTGCAGCGGTCATGCGGTAATCGCGGCAGATGCGTTTTTTTCACCGCATCTGCCGCGATTGGCAAAAAACGCTGATGTGAAAGCAGCCTAAGAGTGGTTTTTGCATGGCTGCAAATGCCGCAAGTGCCAGATCCAGCAAAACCGCTCTTGCCACATCTGACTGCAAGTCCCATAGAGAATGAATGGGACTTGCCGTAGGCTTGCCGTAAGTTGGCCGTTACACGGCAGATGCGGCAAAATCTGCCAGATTTGCTGCAAATTTACAAAATTGCAGATGTGAAAGCAGCCTAACTTATTATGTACTTGCAATTGAGCACTTATAGTTTATCTTAATGAATATAACCAACTTAATCTCTAAAAAAAAGTCCAAGTGTAAAGATAGCCTTTTTATTGTGAGATCTAATTCTACAAGTTAGGGCCCTTTCACATCAGCGTTTTTTTAAATTTGCGGCAGATGCGGTGAAAAAACCGCATCTGCCGCAACTGCCGCATAACGGTTCCACTTGCGGCACGGTTGCGGTTTTTTCCATAGGAAGTATAGGGGGACTTGCGGCAGATGCGGCAAGTGCGGTATTGCACTTGCGGCAGGTGCGGCAGAGAAAAAAACCGCGGCTTACTGCGGTTTTTTTCTCTGCCGCACCTGCCGCAAGTGCAATACCGCACTTGCCGCATCTGCCGCAAGTCCCCCTATACTTCCTATGGAAAAAACCGCAACCGTGCCGCAAGTGGAACCGTTATGCGGCAGTTGCGGCAGATGCGGTTTTTTCACCGCATCTGCCGCAAATTTAAAAAAACGCTGATGTGAAAGGGCCCTTAAAGGAGTAAGGGCCCTTTCACATCAGCGTTTTTTTTAAATCGCGGCAGATGCGGTGAAAAAACCGCATCTGCCGCGATTACCGCATACCGGCTGCACTTGCGGCGCGGTTGCGGTTTTTGCCATGCAAAGTATAGGCGGACTTGCGGCAGGTGCGGCAAGTGCGGTTTTGCACTTGCGGCAGGTGCGGCCGCGAAAAAAACCTCGGCTGACCGCAGTTTTTTTCGCGGCCGCACCTGCGGCAAGTGCAAAACCGCACTTGCCGCACCTGCCGCAAGTCCCCCTATACTTTCTATGGGGATTACCGCAACCGCGCCGCAAGTGCAGCGGTTATGCGGCAATTGCGGCAGATGCGTTTCTTTCACCGCATCTGCCGCAAATTTCAAAAACGCTGATGTGAAAGGGCCCTAACTTGGGTTCTGTGTCACTTCTAGAAAAACACATCATTTTGTGACATTTCTAGTTCTAATAACAAAAAGTAATATTTGTAATGTATGGTATGCACTGTATTTATTAATAAAGCTAAAACAAATAATTCTTTACCTTACCTTACAGACTTTTTTATTGCTAAATTTTACTTGCTAAATCTTCAATCGATAATGGCATACATATGGGTCCATATCTCTTAAATGGGTTGGCTATCGCTTCTACCACTTTATTTAATAATGTTTTTTTTTATTTTTTGAGTTCTCCATCAGAGGGGCCACGAAAGGAAATAGATATCCTGTAAGCCCTGCAGGTAATTAGGGGTTACTATAGTTTCAGGTGAGGTGCTCCATTCCCTTAGAATTGCTGAGCAGTAACTGTGTTGGAGTACAGTGGCAGCACAAGTCTTGACAGGGTTAACTGTCTCTAATGGGGTGTTCTAATCCCCCAGTATTACTGAACGGTAACTATGGTGGGTACACGGACAGCATGGTGAGATTTTGGAAGCTTTTAAGATAATGACCGAGGTGTAAGGAGCACACATGCATTAGATGACTCTCCTATCCTCCTGTGGTCACTGGAATAGACATTACATTTTGTGCGGATGGGAGCTCTGGCTTCCCTGCCTAACTGCCTTCACCAATGGAGGCAATATGGTCGCTTTCATGCTGTGCTCTCAGGAGGAAAGTTGTTCCGACTCCAGATGTTGACGCTGTCAGATACTGAAGCCAGAACAGCAGTCTTATAGCATCCCAAGGCGGGGAAACACACCTGCTGACAGAACGGCACGAACGTGGCCATCTCTGCTGCACTCTCAACAAGACAGTTCCCCCAATTCCGATTGCTGTCAACCTTCTGTGTGTCAGCAGAAATGGCTTGGTGTGTCACCTCTGACATGCGTGTCATAGTTTAGCCATCAAAGCAGTAGAGTAACCCTATACATGTAAGAATTCACTTTATGTAGGGTTACCCTATGGTATTGCAGCATACCATTTTATTCTGTCCTCGTATTATGTACATCCCCCCTAAATTTGTAATTACTTTAAGATATATGTACTATTTTGCACATTAGTATTCATATTTTTCTCATATTGAATTTGATATTTAAGTGGATATAACATTATTATTTCAGCACTCCCACTTGCTGGTTATGCAATTCTCTTGCTTCAATTTTGAGCTCCACTTTAAATATTTCAATTGTTCCTCGCTGTTTCCATTCAAAGGTTCAGCAAAGCAGCAGAAATAACATATTATGTATGATCGATTTCAGTGTTGCCGAATTTGCTGCAGTACAATCTACAACAAATACCAGTACAAAGCTAGTAAATGGGTTTTTCAGAACATCAGTTATACAAAGCAAAAGAAATCCATAGACATTTTAGGCTTCCTATTTGCATTACACAACATGTCCTCTGTGTCATCATTTCCAATTTTTTTATTTTTACAATACGCTCTGTGGGGGAGTGAGGAGTTGGTTCTCTCATGTCAAATACATTATCATGATAAAAGAAACAGTAATGCATCTTTGAAAAAAAAATCTGAACAAAAAGCTTATACACATGGTTGAAAAACTCTGATAGTCTAACACTTGTGCCTAATACAGGACTATAATATGATAACAAATCTTAGAAAACTAAATGAAGAAGATTATGAAAATAGAACCACTTTTTTAACTTATTTTTTTTCCTTTTATTGTTATTGATCTATCTATCCGTCTAGTAAGAAAAAAGTAGTCAGCACTCCAATATGTAGAATGTAATGGATTATTAATTACATACATTTGAGGATAATTTAGACTTTAAACATATAAACCTTTCTCAAGCTTTGGTTGTTAACATGTGAACTAATGTGCTTAGAGATTAAATTTTGCTTTGATTTGGATTTTAAAATACTGTTGGTGAACTCGGATTTAGTAACCTGCATCTGATCTATCTATCAATCTATCTATATAGAAAAAAATTTTTAAAGCAGCGTTTCAAAAAATAGCTTTGCTATGGTGCTATATCAGTTCCAGGTGGGAATCAACCACCAACATACCGACTATATGTGCAAAAAACAAACTCCAGCACTCCTTTTGGGGTTTTCTTATGGCTTTATTGGCCCTCAGGTGAACTTGGCGACGTTTCGGTTAGCCTGTGAAGAAGAGGCTGGAAGAAGGTCACAAGCTGACCGAAACATCGCCATATTCACCTGAGGGCCAATAAAGGCATAAGAAAACCCCAAAAGGAGTGCTGCAGTTTGTTTTTGCACATATCTATCTATCTGTAAATTTTCTATCTAATTGTCACTTTCAATATTCCAGCTATATAAGACTAAGGCTGGCTTCACATTGCGGGATGGTGCCGATCCATAGGCTGTCCGTGTAAACCAGACAGCCCGGGACCGGTTTTTGGCCCCATAGTAGACTAGATAGAAGTCGGATAGAAGCCGGATGGCAGCTCTCTGCCATCCGGTTTCTATCTGTCCGGGACAATCCGGGAGAATTCAGTATTCTCCCACGGACACAAAAATGCTGCTTGCAGCGTTTTTGTGTCCGAGAGGAGAATATCTCCTCTAATTGGCAGTTCCCGGATTGACCCGGATTGCCCTGGATTCGCCAGGATCCTCCCGGATAAACCAGTCCTGGAGGGGCCGGTAACCGGACCCCTGCGGCTGCACGCCGCATTGGTTCAGGACCGCGGCTAGCTCCCTGCCAGCCGCGGTCCTGATTCATCAGTGACGGCAGCTGCGTGCGGGTGCACACCAGACCGGAGGGAATATTAGCCCTCTGGTTCTGCGTGCTGATCCGATCCGGGGCTGTCAGGTTCATCCTGACAGCCTCGGATCGGATTTGACCAGCAGTGTGAAGCCAGCTTAAGACTATTTAGAAATAATGATTACACATTATGAGTCTGCTGAAATTCTAATTCGGCAGCTCTTTCAATTTTGGTCAAATTTAAATGTGAATCTTGTGTACATTATTATGCTCCTGTGTCACTCGAGTTTTCTATGCATATTAAACATATGAAAAAAAGCTATCACAAGATGTATACGCTTCTTTCCCACTACGTAGTAAGAGGAAGGGAGTAGTCTGCACTGCTGGTAATCTAAGAAATCCAAGAATGTATGCGATAAAAGGGTTTGTTGACCACACATTTTGAAGCTTAAGCTTCTTCTTCTTCATTAGAAGTACCACAATATTAGCTGATATAGTAGTTCTGATGATGAAGCTGGTTAAGTTTCAAAACGCGTACCTTCCTGAATTCCTTGGATCACCAGCAATGCAGAGTAGCCCACTCCCTTCCTCCTACTGCTTGGTCATCACGGCAAGATTTCGCAGAGGGTAAGGGTAATGCAGTATGTGTCCTATTTTGAATCCTCCGTTGTGGGTTATCAACCCAAATAATTGAGAAACTATGTACACTACGGTTCAAGTCTCTGTGGTCACCCGGACAATTTTTGTTTTCCATGAAAACGTATACTTTTATTTATCAAATGAGTTGTAAAATGAATAGAAAATATAGTCCAGACATTGACAAGGTTAGAAATAATGATTTTTATTTAAAATAATAATTTTCTCCTTCAAACTTTGCTTTCGTAAAAGAATGCTCCCTTTGCAGCAATTACAGCATGGCATAGCGTTGCAAAATGGAGTGATAGCCCTCCTTATTCAAAATCCCTTTGATCTTGTGCAAATCTCCCACTTTACCAGCACCAAAACAACCCCAGACCATCACATTACCTCCACCATGCTTGACAGATGGTGTCAGGCCTCTTCCAACATCTTTTCAGTTGCTCTGTGTCTCACAAATGTTCTTCTGTGTGATCCAAACAATTCAAACTTTGATTCGTCTGTCCATAAATCTATTTTCCAATCTTCCTCTGTCCAATGTCTGTGTTCTTCTGCCCATATTAATCTTTTCCTTTTATTAGCCAATCTCAGATATGGCTTCTTCTTTGCCACTCTACCCTGAAGACCAGCATCCTGTAGTCACCTCTTCACTGTAGACATTCACACTGGCGTTTTGCGGGTACTATTTAATGAAGCTGCCAGATGAGGAGCTGTGAGTTGTCGATTTCTCAAACTAGAGACACTAATGTACTTGTCTTGTGGCTCAGTTGTGCAGCGGGGCCTCCTACTTCTCTTTCTACTCTGGTTAGAGCTTGTTTGTGCTCTCTTCTGAAGGGAATAGTACACACCATTGTAGGAAATCTTCAGTTTCTTGGCAATTTCTCACATTTCTCTTCATTTCTAAGAGCAAGAATAGACTGTTGAGTTTCACATGAAAGTTCTCTCTTTCTGGCCATTTTGAGAGTTTCATAGAACAAACAAATGCTCCAGATTCTCAACTAGCTCAAAGGAAGGTCAATTTTAGAGGTTCTCTAAGCCATCAAACCGTTTTCAGCTGTGCTAACGTACTTGTGCAAGGGTTTTCTAGGGATTTCTAAACATCCATTAGCCTTCTTACACAGTTAGCAAACACAATGTACCATTAAAACACTGGAGTGGTGGTTGTTGGAAATGGGCCTCCATACACCTATGTAGATATAAACCAGACATTTGCAGCTACAATAGTTATTTACCACATTAACAATGTATAGAGTGTATTTCTGATTAATTTAATGTTTGCTTCATTAAAAAAAACAGTGCTTTTCTTTCAAAAATAAGGAAATTTCTAAATCACCCCAAACTTTTGAACGGTAGTGTATTTTACACCTTACTGATCTCCGCCTGATAAGACCCTATTAAGCTTGGTGTCCCTTTCTTTCTCTCCTTTCCCACTAAGTATTTTCCAGTCATGTTCTTTGGTTTTGTCAACAGGGTGGGCTGGGCTGTCTTTGGCATCTTGTGACACACAGGATCTTTGGCATATATTGGTACTAAGCATCTATGGTGTCTCCTGCACTGCTGCGCTGACGAGGATGTGATACTTTTTGGTCCTCAAAGTGATTTACTCAGCTCTAATAAAAAGTAGTAATCAATCTATCAGTCTCCATAAGAATAAATCCAGGCCAATCTAAAATCATCTCAAATAATCAGACCATTATGTATGTTTTTATTGTTGCAAGTTATATGGAGTTTTATAAATTATTGCAACAAGAAAATCTTTATAGTAAGTGGTGAAGAGCAGCACTTTCCACATTAGACACTGAAGAAATTGGTGGAGGTGCCATAGTCTGATGCACATTAGTTATTTTATTTTATATTATATTATATTAATGGTTATGGTTATGGTATGACATATCCTAGTGATTATCCATTTAAGGGCCCTTTCACATCAGCGGTAATTTGAAATCGCGGCAGATGCGGTGAAAAAAATGCATCTGCCGCGATTGCCGCATAGCCGCCGCATAACCGCTGCACTTGCGGCACGGTTGCGGTAATCACCATAGTAAGTATAGGGGGACTTGCGGCAGGTGCGGCAAGTGCGGTTTTGCACTTGCGGCAGGTGCGGCCGCGAAAAAAAAACGCGGCTGACCGCACTTGCCGCACCTGCCGCAAGTCCCCCTATACTTACTATGGCGATTACTGCAACCGCGCCGCAAGTGCAGCGGTTATGCGGCGGCTATGCGGCAATCGCGGCAGATGCGGTTTTTTCACCGCATCTGCCGCGATTTCAAATTACCGCTGATGTAAAAGGGCCCTTATTTAGCAAAAAGTAATACTGCCACTATGGCATAAGTGGGCAGTTTATTTTCCCAGTGGGTCACATGAAAGACCATGACTAATGTGGTGAGCCGAACCAAATGGCTGAATTTAATTCTGCTAAAAATTAATATTGACATATGAATTATAATTTATATTTAATAGTAATATTATTGTATTAATATTGAGCAGAATAAAGTATGCTGACATTCTCCTATATACCATATGAAACCATACACAGTGCCCTATATACCGTATGAACCCACACACTGCCCCCTACATACAGTATGAACTTCCACATTACACTCTATGTTCAGTATGAGCCCCTCACAATACCTTTTATATACCATAGGAGCCCACACACAGTTCCCCTACATACAGTATGACCCCTAAACAGTACACTACATACAGTATAATCCTCTACATAACCCCCTATCTACAGTATGAGCCCCAACATAGCACCCTACATACAATATCAGCTTCCATATAACCCACTCTATAAAGTATGAGCCCATCAGCCTTTTCCTGTATACATTATGAAACTGATTTAGCCTCCTATATACATACTGAGCCCAAAGAGACCCTTTAAAGATTACAAGGCCCATGTATGTACTGTAGCCTCTTATATATATTATTAGCCCCACAAAACCTCCTATAGGCAGTATGAATCCTTACATAACCTCCTATAAATATTATGAGCCCACTATCACCTCCTATATGCATTATGAGTCCCAAAATAGCTTTGTATTTACATAATGAGCCTCACATAGCCTAATAAATACAGTACGGACCCCACATAGTCTCATATATACTACTACTATATACATTATGAGCACTACCTAGATTCTTGTATAATTTGTGTGCCACACATAGCCTCATTTAAACAGTATGAGCCCCACATAGCCCCCTAAAAACATTATGAGCCACCACATAGCCTCCTATATAGTCCTAAATACATTTTGGGCATCACATAGCCTTGTATGTTTTATGAGTCCATTATAATCTTCTATATGTGTTGTGAGCACCACAAAGTCTCTTACATACATTATTAGCCCACACCAAGCCTCATGTATACTCCTATGTATATTATGAGCCCCACATATCCTCCTATATACAATCATGAGCCGTATATAGCCTCCTAAATAGAGCATGAGCCCTCAAATATCTTCTTATATATATATTATAAGGCCCCACATAGCCTCCTATATAGTATATTGTCCCACATAGCCTCCTACATACAATATATGTCTAACATAGCTCCCTATATACACTTATATATCTTGTGATCACCATACAGCCTCATGTATAGATTATAAGCACCACATAGCCTCCTACATACTTTATGAGCCACATACAGCCTTCTATATACATTATGAGCTGGACATAGCCTCCAATATACTACTATATGCACCTTATGAGCTTCACATAGCCTACTATAAACTCCTTTACACCTTAAAAACCTCACAAGCCTACATACAGTTAGGGCCAGAAATATTTGGACAGTGACACAATTTTCGCGAGTTGGGCTCTGTATGCCACCACATTGGATTTGAAATGAAACCTCTACAACAGAATTCAAGTGCAGATTGTAACGTTTAATTTGAAGGGTTGAACAAAAATATCTGATAGAAAATGTAGGAATTGTACACATTTCTTTACAAACACTCCACATTTTAGGAGGTCAAAAGTAATTGGACAAATAAACATAACCCAAACAAAATATTTTTATTTTCAATATTTTGTTGCGAATCCTTTGGAGGCAATCACTGCCTTAAGTCTGGAACCCATGGACATCACCAAACGCTGGGTTTCCTCCTTCTTAATGCTTTGCCAGGCCTTTACAGCCGCAGCCTTCAGGTCTTGCTTGTTTGTGGGTCTTTCCGTCTTAAGTCTGGATTTCAGCAAGTGAAATGCATACTCAATTGGGTTAAGAACTGGTGATTGACTTGGCCATTGCAGAATGTTCCACTTTTTTGCACTCATGAACTCCTGGGTAGCTTTGGCTGTATGCTTGGGGTCATTGTCCATCTGTACTATGAAGCGCCGTCCAATCAACTTTGCAGCATTTGGCTGAATCTGGGCTGAAAGTATATCCCGGTACACTTCAGAATTCATCCGGCTACTCTTGTCTGCTGTTATGTCATCAATAAACACAAGTGACCCAGTGCCATTGAAAGCCATGCATGCCCATGCCATCACGTTGCCTCCACCATGTTTTACAGAGGATGTGGTGTGCCTTGGATCATGTGCCGTTCCCTTTCTTCTCCAAACTTTTTTCTTCCCATCATTCTGGTACAGGTTGATCTTTGTCTCATCTGTCCATAGAATACTTTTCCAGAACTGAGCTGGCTTCTTGAGGTGTTTTTCAGCAAATTTAACTCTGGCCTGTCTATTTTTGGAATTGAATGGTTTGCATCTAGATGTGAACCCTTTGTATTTACTGTCATGGAGTCTTCTCTTTACTGTTGACTTAGAGACAGATACACCTACTTCACTGAGAGTGTTCTGGACTTCAGTTGATGTTGTGAACGGGTTCTTCTTCACCAAATAAAGTATGAGGCGATCATCCACCACTGTTGTCATCCGTGGACGTCCAGGCCTTTTACAGTTCCCAAGCTCACCAGTCAATTCCTTTTTTCTCAGAATGTACCCAACTGTTAATTTTGCTACTCCAAGCATGTCTGCTATCTCTCTGATGGATTTTTTCTTTTTTTTCAGCCTCAGGATGTTCTGCTTCACCTCAATTGAGAGTTCCTTTGACCGCATGTTGTCTGGTCACAGCAACAGCTTCCAAATGCAAAATCACACACCTGGAATCCACCCCTGACCTTTTAACTACTTCATTGATTACAGGTTAACGAGGGAGACGCCTTCAGAGTTAATTGCAGCCCTTAGAGTCCATTGTCCAATTACTTTTGGTCCCTTGAAAAAGAGGAGGCTATGCATTACAGAGCTATAATTCCTAAACCCTTTCTCCAATTTGGATGTGGAAACTCTCATATTGCAGCTGGGAGTGTGCACTTTCAGCCCATATTATATATATAATTGTATTTCTGAATATGTTTTTGTAAACAGCTAAAATAACAAAACTTGTGTCACTGTCCAAATATTTCTGGCCCTAACTGTATAAATTATGAGCCCCACATAGCCCCTATAGACTTTATGAGCCACAATTAGCCTCCTATATACTTTATAAGCCCACATAGCCTTGTTTATACGTTATAAGCCCCACATAGCCTCATAAATACATGCAGGCATCCCACACATGAAGCAAAAATATAACATACTCCCCTCTCTCATTCTCCTAGTGCTTTACTGCACTGACCCTCCACACAGTAGACACAATAATGTGACATCATCGTGTCAGGTGTCTTCCATGCGACTGGTGGAAGAAGGAGTCCACGGCCTTTTACTCCAAATAATTCACTGCTACTGCATCCCAAGTATGCTGATAACGGTGATATCAGGATGCTGGCAGCAGCACTAGTTGAGCATTGGAGAGCAGTCACATTGTACTCCCCTTTATTCAGCCCTTCTACTGTCTTGGTCCAGACTTGAGTTGTCCTGATTGTGCTATAATATTAATTATTTAATTTAATGAACAATATTTAGATTTACTAATTCAATAAACCTGTTACTTTGAGATCTAAAAGCGCTTGTCCATTTTGGCTAATCTCTTTTTATTAAAATGTCCATTTAAAAACATGGATATAAAATAGAGTCATATTGCTGCTAGCCTCTATGATTATTAAATCACTAAACCAGAAATATCACGATAGGTGTTCAACTGCATGCAATGCTTGGAGAGGATATCATGTTTATAACATGATGTCTGTTGACATTACCACTCTGTCTATGTAATGTATCTATTCGCCAGGCCACCAGACATACTTGTATAGGCCAACTGACAAAACTTTAAGTGAACAACTCTTTGTAACCGCTGGTCGCTAGCAAAAAAATGTTTTATTGTTGTCAACTATTAAGAAAAAATAATTATTAAAAATAAACTGAACAAAACAGAAATATATGCATTTATAAGTAACTACACTATGTGTAAAAGTGAAAATAAAGACATTTGAAAAAAGGTGGAATGTATGCAAATATACATTTAAATTTACATTTCACATAAATGAAAAGTTATCATTAACCTTATAGCGATGGTCAACATTCATTTACAAGCTTTAATTTTATTTCCAAATTATAAAGCACAAGCAATAGGAAATATATAAAAATAATAACCATGTTCGTGATCTAAACTAAGAAGTGTCAATGAAATGTCTTGTGAAATAAACCAGAGGTTTCCATATTTAACCAAAAAATCTTTCTCAGCAGTAAAGTTTTTCAGTGACCTTGGCTAATATGTTGTGACTGCAAACTAATATACTTTATTATACAATATAAGAACCACCAGAGACATGTCTCAGCCTGATTAATGTTTCAGATATTAAAGAACATTAGAGAGGAAATGCATAAACCATCCCACTATTTTACAGCTAGAGAATTGGAAGTGTTATGTTCTCCTCCCTGGATACATCAAAGCTATCATAGCTAAAGAGTGTAAAGGGCAAATACTCCATAGTCAGTAAAACAAGCCAGGAGTACAAGCCAATAAATAGCTGACCATGAGCATTCTATTTCTTCTAAGCTCATCTTGCTGGTAGCCATAGGCATAAAAGTTGATCGCATGAAGTAGAAAGAATATAAAATCCATAAGACTGTCAAGCTTTTTCAGACAATCCGATGTCCCAGTGTGAGGATTGGGTTTCACACATTTGGACTTGCCTTCCAGCATTGTATAAATCAAATTCTTCTTCGGTGTTATTATGTGCTTTGTCATTCAGTGCTAGTTTGTGCTCTCCGAAGCTGACTTCAATGTGCAGTGAATTACAGAATACGTTATTAGAAGATTGGGTAATAAATAGAGGCATAGCTGTTATAACTCTAAGAAATAAGACATGATAGGATTGACTAGATTCTCCAAAACATAATAGTAAAAATTTCCATCCATCCTATACAAAAGAGCTTATCTGAGGCTATGTATTATTTTATGTGGTGCCTAAGTATTAACAGGCAGGTAGTTGCTTTTTGTGCCAGATTACTGTGCCAATTACTGCCAAAACAGAGCAGTCATGGACTGCTTCAGCCAATGAAAATGGTTTACATTGATGTCAGGTCAAAAAGCTGGAAAAGAAAATGGCACTACATATGGTGTTACCCGTGACACTTATCAATTTAAATTAGGTTGGAATTGCTCACTTCTAGAGGCTGTGAGAGTCACAACCACTTTATTATCCTGTGATATCGTCTTGATATCCAATTAAGGGCCCTTTCACATCTGCGTTTATTTGAAATCGTGGCAGATGCGGTGAAAAAAACGCATCTGCCGCGATTGCCGCATAACCGATGCACTTGCGGCGTGGTTGCGGTAATCCCCATAGAAAGTATAGGGGGACTTGCGTCAGGTGCGGCAAGTGCGGTTTTACACTTGCCGCAGGTGCGGCAGCGAAAAAAACCGCGGTCAGCCGCGTTTTTTTTCGCTGCCGCACCTGCCGCAAGTGCAATACCGCACTTGCCGCACCTGCCGCAAGTCCCTCTATACTTTCTATGGGGATTACCGCAACCGCGCCGCAAGTGCATCGGTTATGCGGCAATCGCGGCAGATGCGGTTTTTTCACCGCATCTGCCGCAATTTTCAAAAAACGCTGATGTGAAAGGGTCCTAAGGGTGGTTTGCAGCAGTCATCCATGATAATAAGTGCAACAGTTAAAAAAAATGAAATTAACGACAGTGCTACCAACCATTCAAAAAACACTAGGGATAGTGATTAATGATTGTGATTTTATTTTCAACACATTTCAGGGCACTCAGACCTCTTCCTCAGGTAAAATCACAAATGTATAAATGGTGTACATCTTTGATTTTTCCTGAGGAAGGGACCTGAGTGCCCTGAAACGCATTGAAAATAAAATAACAAACATTAATCACTATCTTTAGTGTGTTTTGGACGGAAGTTAATGCGGTCATTCCATTTTTTTAACTATTGATGTCAGGTCAAGAGTGCAATGGCTTGTCTACTACTCTGATCTGTTAACAGGGTGTGACTATTATTGTCATGCTTATTGACAGCTGGCTCCCTGCTGTCTAACTACAGAAAGCCTTCTGTCAATCGGCATAATGTCAGAAGTCATGCCCCATCAACCTTGCAGCCTGGAATAGGAAGAGCAGATTTGTTAATGTGGAACAACTGAATAACCAGCAGGTGCAATCAGTCACGGCTTTGGGCCAGTGCCAGGTAGAACAGGCAGATAGTTATCTAGTACCTTCCTGTTAGTTTTTAGGCCGATAGCAAAAAAAAAAAAAAACCTGTATGTTCAAGAGCATGAGTCTAGGCATTAAACAATTAATTAATGTCAGCTCTGACCACTTATAACTAATATCAAATATCCATTCTACCTCGCCACTGTCTATTCCTTTGCTAATTAAATATATATGTATATATATACAGTATATATATATATAGGCAACTAAATAAGACAAAATCATATACTAAGAATATCTATTATTCACATACAGAAAGTCTACAGCTATATATGTTCTATCTACTACACGAATATCACACTACCGTACCAATACTACTACGCAATAAAGCCAGCAATTACCTAAATATATTTCCCACCCACATTACCTAAATATAATAATAATAATCTTTATTTATATAGCACCAACATATTCCGCAGCGCTTCACAATTCAGAGGTTCATATTTAAACAATCATACGAAACAGTTATCAGAAAATGTAATACAATACAAAAAACAATACAATACAATACAAAGCATAATACAATACAATAATTAGAGCAAAATAATGACAGCCCTGCTCATAAGAGCTTACAATCTATCAATGAGGTGGTGGTAACACAAAGTACAGTTGCTTATTTACAGTGCTGGTATAGTCAACTTAAGGAGATGGTGATCAGAGAGGAGCAGCATAAGTGGTGGATACATCTAATTTCTTGGGGTGGAGCATTCCAGAGAATTGATGCAGCTCGGGAGAAGTCTTGGAGCCGAGAGTGGGGTGTCCGGATTAATGCAGAAGTGAGTCTAAAGTGATTTCCAGAGTGAAGAGAACGGGTGGGGTGATAGACAGAGATGATGGAGGAGATGTAGGGGGTTGCTGCACTGCAAAGAGTTTTGCGGGTGAGAATATAGATAATAGATGTCATATTTAGGGAGGTTAGTGGAGGCTGGAGCAGAAGAGTTCAGTTTTGGAAAGGTTGAGTTTCAGATAAAGAGCGAACATAATATTGGAAACTGCAGTTAGATAGTCATTGGTGTTCTTTATTAGAGTGGAGTAAGGTCAGGGGATGAAGTGTATAGTTGTGTGTCATCAGCATAAAGATGGTACTGAAAGCCAAATCTGCTTATGGTCTGTCTAAGGCCGTGTTCAGAGAGAGTAGAAGAGATCCAAGACTGAACCCTGAGGAAGTGATGCCAGCAAATGATACACTGAAAGAGCGGTCAGAAAGATAGGAAGACAACCAGGAGAGAGCCGTGTCCTTGATGTCAATGGAGCGCAGCATGGAGAGTAGGAGATGGTGGTCAACAGTGTCAAAGGCTGCAGAAAGATCAAGAAGAATAAGCAGAGAGTGGTCAACATTACGTTTTGCTGTCAGAAGGTCATTAGTCACTTTGGTGAGGGCAGTTTCTGCAGAATGTAGGAGGTGAACACCAGACTGTAATGGGTCTAGAAGATAATGAGTGGAGAGGTATTGTGTGAGTAGACCAGGTGCTCCAGGAGTTTAAATATGAAGGGAAGATTGGAGACTGGTCTGTATTTGTTGTGCAGAATGGGTCGAGAGACTTTTTTTTAGTAATGGAGTAATGATAGAGTGTTTGAAGGAGGAGGGGAAGATGCCAGAAGAGAGGGAGAGATTGAAGATTTTGGTTAGGTGAGTGGTGACCACTGGAGAGAGAGACTGGAGTAGGTGTGAGGGGATGGAGTCAGCAGTGCAAGTGATGGGACTAGAGGAAGAGAGGTAACATACACACAATATTACTATTACAGCTCACCTATCGCTCCCTATCCCTATTGAGCATAAGAGGTTAACACAGCAATGAAGGCGTTAATGCAAGGGGAATAAAATCAAAAGGGGTAGCAAAGAGCTAGGAGCAGGCAATGCAGGGAATAACACAGGGAGCAAGGGGAGGATACTTAGAACAGTTTTGCTGATGTCCTGGGCTGTTTGTTGATAAGAAGCGGCAGAGGACACATAGAAATTGAAGGCTATTGGTAGAGGACTGTTGCTGAGGAGATGACAGAGAGGCTGCTGGGTTTTCTACCGGCAAGAGAGAGACAGAGAGAGAGCTGGCAGAAGAAGGACAGAGAACTGAGGGCATATTGAGGGGTTGCAATGGACGGTGGGGCTGCAAGCAGGGAGAGGAAAGACAGGTCTGATGGGTTACATTGGGAAGGAGCAAGGGCTGGATAAAGGAGATGGGCTTGAGCAAAACTCCAGTTATGTGCTCTCCCATGGGCACACACACGCCCTGTACATGTGCTTGCATGGCATGGATACTTTCATTGATAATCAGATCAGTACAGGCATCCAGATACCTACAAGCAGTGCTCATTTATGGATCTACCGTATTTTTTGCATTATAAGACACACTTTTGTTTCCCCAAATTATTGGGGAAAGTGGCGGTGCATCTTATAATGCAAAACAATTGTTTTGTGCGGTGGGGGTAGGCTGTGGTGTGGTGTCCGGGGACTGTCAGGAGGCTGGAGAGAGGTGCAGCAGCAGCCTCCTGGTCACGTGGCGCCGTCTCATTACCTCCTGTAATATGCACTGCTTCCTGCTGTTAATCACCAGCGGGAGCAGTGCATACTACAGGAGCGGGTCCTCAGCTCAGCGGCTGCAGTCCAGTATGGATATTCAGTGCTTTCCACACAATGAAAGCGTGGAAAGCACTGACTATCCCTGGGAGGACGAGCATACTCACTGACCTCCTCGCTCCCTAACCGTCCGCACCATCCCCGCTGTCTTTACCAGCATCTGGATCCTGTGAGCATCACTGCAAGTGACATCATCACCTGTGCGCTGCTCACAGGACCTGGTTGCCAACACAGCACAGAGAGTGGGGTTAGCGCAGGTCGGCAGGGAGCGAGGAGAGGGGTGAGTATGATCATTTATTATTGTAAGTGTGCAACAGCATTAGGGGACAGTGTGCAACAGCATTATGGACAGTGTGCAAGAGCATTAGGGACAGTGTGCAACAGCATTATGGGACAGTGTGCAACAGCATTAGGGGACAGTGTGCAACAGCATATGGGGAAGACGGTGCCAGCATGTGGGGAAGACAATGCCAGCATATGGGGAAGACAATGCCAGCTTATGGGAAGACAATGCCAGCATATGGGGGAGAGTGTGCCAGCATGGGGGAACAGTGTGCCAACTTGAAGCTATGTGTACCAGCATGGGGGATATATATATATACCAGGTTGGAGGACATATATACTGATTGTAAGACGGTCCTTGGCATTATAAGGCGAACCCCATTTAACATTAAAAATGTTATTTTTCATCTTTTCCTTCATAAAACGTAGGCGTGCGTCTTATAATCCAGTGTCGTCTTATAAAGCAAAAAATAAGATATTTGATTCCTTGTTCTGACAGCATGTGGACCTCCCCTTACATGGTAAGCAACCATGTCATTAGATGGCATCTTATCTGATGGACCCTTGTCCATCTCTTTTGATATTCCTGGATTAGTGATCATTGGATCACGTCATATCAATGTGGGAAGGGAGAAAACAAGGGGAAACATTTTTGGATCTATGTTGATGAGACAACACACACATATATATTTCGATAGATCAGGCATTTCTGATACAATACCGATTATGTGTATCTTTTTCTTATTGTTTATTTTTAATGGGGCAAAAGTGAGGTAGTTTGAACTTTTGTGTTTTTTTCTCTTTTCATATGGTATCAAACTTTTTTTTTACCTTCTACTGGATTTAATAGTCTCTTTAGGGGATTTGGAGCTGCAATCATTTGATTGCCTGTGCAACACAAAGAATGAATCAGCACTGCTATGTATAGCTGAAATGGTGATATCATGTGAATAATCAGAGCCAGTGTTTACAGCTGACCATCAGCTGTCATGACAGCCAATCATGCGCTCAAGATGACTTGATGGGGGCGTTGATGGGCAGGATTAGTCAGCATGGGTTAAATGCCACTGTCATAGATGAGATTTGCAGGAGAAATGAGCATTAAAAATTCTTGTGATCCATGCATAAGTATACCATTAAATTTTAATCAATATAACAAAACAAACTCCAAATCACAGTCTTAAGCTGCAATGAAAACACTTTAAAAAAAAATCCAAATAATCTAATTAACATAATAGATGCAGAAATGATGAATTATTCCTGCAATGTCAACAACTCACCAAATGCTCATCATGGAATGAAACATGAGGCTGTGTGCACACAATCCAGAGGCACTGCATTTTGGATGCAGTGCCTCATGAACTGCAGGAACCCAAGAGTGCACCAATGAGACAGCAGCCGCCCTGTACTCACAATTATGTTGGGTGCAGTACAGTTTCATCCTGCATTAAACCGATGGTGACCGCTTCCGCCTTCGCAGCATAAAATTAGCATGCTGCGGAGATGTGGAAATCTGGCAACCCACACCACAGCTGAAAAAATACTGCAGTCAAGAGATGTATAGTGGGCATGAAATTTCAAGAAATCCCATCCACTATGCTGGTACTGTACAACGCAGCGTTTTGGATGCAGCAGGAATACGCTGCCTTCAAAATGCTGCAATTCCTGATCATGTGCACACAACTTTAAACAAAATTACTTGTTGGGAAATGTCCTTTTTACCATGCATGTGAATGTTATCAACAATAATATATACAGTTGGGAAAAAAATTATTTAGTCAGCCTCCAATTGTGCAAGTTCTCCACTCAAAAAGATGAGGTCGGCTTTTAATTTACATCATAGGTAGACCTAAACTATGAGAGATAAAGTGAGAAAACTAATACTGAAAATCACATTCTCTGATTTGTAAAGAAATTTTTTTTCAAACTTTGGTGGAAAATAAGTATTTGCTCACATACAAACAAGCAAGATTTCTGGCTCTCACAGACCTGTACTTGTTCTTTAAGAGGCTCCTCTGTCCTCCACTCATTAGCCTGTAGTACTGGCACCTGTTTGAATTTGTAATCAGTATAAAAGACACCTATCCAAAACCTCAAACAGTCACATTCAAACTTCACTATGGTTAAGACCAAAGAGCTGTCAAAGGACACCAGAAACAAATTGTAGCCCTGCACCAGGCTGGGAAGACTGAATCTGCAATAGGCAAGCAGCTTGGTGTGAAGAAATCAACTGTGGGAGCAATGATTAAAAAATGGAAGACATACAAGACCACTGATAATCTCCCTAATCTGGGGGCTTCATGCAAGATCTCACCCATGGGGTCAAAATTATCTCAAAAACAGTGAGCGAAAATCCCAGAACCACATAGGGGACCTAGTGAATAATCTGCAGATAACTGGGACCAACGTAACATAGCCTACCATCAGTACACACTACGCCGTCAGGGACTCAGATCCTGCGTGTCAGACGTGACATCGTGCTTAAGCCACTACATCTCCGGGCCCATCTGTAGTTTGGTAGAGAACATCTGGATGATCCAGAAGAGTATTAGGAGAATGCCATATGGTCAGATGAACCCAAAGTAGAACTGTTTGGTAGAAACACGACTCATCATGTTTGGAGGAGAAAGAATGGTGAGTGGCATCCAAAGAACACCATACCTACTGTGAAGCATGGGGGTGGCAACATCATGATTTTGGGCTGTTTCTCTGCCAAGGGACCAGGAGGACTGATCTGTGTAGATAAAATAATGAATGGGGCCATGAATCGTGAGATTTTGAGTGCAAACTTCCTTTAATCAGAAAGGGCATTGAGGATGAAACGTGGTTGGGTCTTTCAGCATGACAACGATTCCAAGCACACCGCCAGGGCAATGAAGGAGTGGCTTCGTAAGAAGCATTTCAAGGTCCCTGAGTGGCCAAGCCAGTCTCCAGATTCCAACCAACCCTATAGAAAACGTTTGGAGGGAGTTGAAAGTCCTTGTTGCCCAGTGACAGCCCAAAAACATCACTGCTTTAGAGAGTTCTGCATGGAGGAATGAGCCAACATACCAGCAACAGTGTATGACAACCTTGTGAAGACGGACCGAAAACATTTGACCTCTGTCATTTGCCAACAAAAGATGTATAACAAAGTATTAAGATGAACATTTGTTATTGACCAAATACTTATTTTCCATCAAAATTTGAAAAAAAAATCAGACAATGTGATTTTCAGGATTGTTTTCTCATTTTGTCTCTCATAGTTGGGTTACCTATGATGTCAATTACAGGCTGAACTCATCTTTTTAAGTGGGAGAACTTGCACAATTGGTGGCTGACTAAATAAGTTTTCTTCCTATTGTACACCTCTATATTCACATGTGAACAGAAAAGAATCGAACAATTCTAAAGTTCTTTAAAGTGCTTCAAAGTTCAGTAGAGAAGGAGATATATGATCCAAACTTGATTCTTAAAATACGCATATAATAGTGCTACAAATTTTACCAATTTTTATTTATTTCCGAAAGATATCTTTTAACAACCTTGGATAAAGTTCACTGCAAGGAAAACTTGTTTTTATTTATGAGATCATTGAAAAAAAATTGAATAACATCTGGAAACATTAGTGGCAATGTCGTTCTATCTCATGGTTTTAAATGTGGGTGTTGTAATGAAGTCTGGCATGTTAATTACCATAATAGTGAAGATTTTATCAATACTTCAAGTAAACTGGGAATGAAACATTTACACATTTTTTACCTATCTCATTTAATTAGATACATTTGCAAAGTCATTGAAATGCAATTTAATTTTGACAAAAAAAGTTCACACATCTCTCTCTCTCTCTCGCTATGGCTGTGAAGGTATTATTAATTTATTACTTTACAGACTGATGCTACTGATGGCAGAGTGTTCTACATGTTATCAATGTCAACTGACTGAGAAAGTGTTGAAATTGGGTTAATAATGAGAAAAATATCAACTGAGGGGCATCTGCATACAGCCTTGAAAGTGGATATTTTAATCAGCTTATGAATATGTATTTTCAGGATTCTAATAAACAGCATGTTTTGCTTGTGGTTTTTATAAAATATTCGGCAGATACTTTTAATATACTACATACTACCGCTCCCTTAAATTACAAATTTAATTGGCTCCAAGACAACAATTGTAAGCTGAAACCAATGTAACTTGAGATGGTAACTCTAAGGAAAACTAGTAATTGGTTTCAAAGCCCAAAAATACTGATCCAAAAACTAGATAAACTGAAGATTAAAGGAAAAGAATATCTGTAATATGATTAGACAAGTAGTTACATATAAATGTAAAAAAGCTGTAAATAATTTTTAATTGAAACCATGGGATTATTGACAATCCTTTGCACTAGACACTGTACAGCAGAAAGATAGAATGGAGCTATCCTCACCTGATGTACAAAGAAAGTAGCTTATCCCGGCACTGATAAAGGGGAGAAATACAGAACTAAGACTGCAGAGAGCCATAACAGAACATGGACTGTACAGAGGTGAGTTACAGAACATGTACTACAACAATATGCTAGGAAAAATCCATCAATGTTTGCAACTCAGTAATACAAGGTTTTTTTTTTATCAATGAAATGTACATACTGACTGGACAACATTTTTCCAAATTCTTAGTGCTTGACTCTCTTTGGTGTTGTACAGTAAGTGAAATATCACTTTACACTGGCCCAGGTGCTGGCGTGGTGCTTTATATGTAAGCTCAAATCCTATAGTCACCTTCTGGCATCTTCACCTGTTACAGATTTCACTCTGGTCACAAATCCCTGCAGACCGTTTAGAGCACCGCTAAAAAAAAGGGTGAAGCTGCCGTAAGGTAAGTGTCAGATCGGGGTCAGGGGACTTAGAATTAAAGCATCAATACAGTGAGGAAATAAAATGCAGGAATGGTGCTATAACCCCTTTAACCTCAGACAATTTTCAATTTTTCTCTTGTCTTCATATGAGCTGCTGCTTATCTGAAGACAGAAGAAATTATCACTTTCTGCTGTTGACTTCACTAGGTCATCACCAGCAGGAAGTAATCCCAGACAGCTTCCAGGGTCATTACCGGTTTCCAGGCTGTCCAGGTATAGCATAAAGGCCCCGTGATCATTGAATATGATATGATAATCAGGAAACTGTGGATTAAAGAGCACAATAGGGTTTTACCCAACAAACACAAAAAAAGAAAAGAAGAGCTATTGGCTTACCTTGCATGGTTGTGTATACACAACCAGTATAAAAGCATAAAAACAGCTGCTGCAGAATCCATATTTATTATGGCAAACCAAAGATGCAGGAACCAGGAGTGATTCATGATTTAATGCAAGAATTGCTGTCAAGAAATGCAAATTAAAAAACAATACTGTTGTTATAAATAAAATGGTGGTTTATTTGATGCGTTTCAAAGCATATCCCTGTTTCTTCCTTAGGAAATTCACCAATTACCAATGATAGTAGTAATTGGTGAATCTCCTAAGGAAGTAGTGGGGAAACGCTTTGAAATGTGTCAAATAAACCACCATTTATATAATTACGAAAATATTGTTTCTAGATTTACATCTTTTGACAGCATTAAACCATGAATCACTCCCAGTTCCTGCATCTTTGGTTTGTGATATGCTAATGACACTCAGCTCAGGCTGTGCTGCGAGCGTGAGCCAGGTGTCATTATACTGTGACTCGATCCTGTAATCGGATCACAACTGCAGATGAGAGGGAGAGATTATTCTCCCAATCTCCTCCATTGCAGCGGTGTATAATGCACTGCATGCGGATTACATCCTCATGCAATCCAATATTTCACACGCAGCCGTAGACTTGTATGAGTTCAAGTGATCCGAGACTCACTGCCAAATGTAGCATGAAGGAATTGATTTCCCCAGTCTGAATAAGGCTGAGGAAACTTTACAAATCTTAGCTGTCCCATTACATAATTTTGGGCCGAGTGCAATGCAAGATATTCTCCCGATAGGCTTGCATGAGTTATACGCTCATGTAACCCCAGCCACAGAATCAGGTTTCCAGGTAATTTTTACAGTGAACATCAAAATACAATTGCAAAAAGGGTGGTGCTCTTTGATCCCCGCAAGCTGCAATTAGAAAGGGACCACAATGGATCAGAGGGTAATGGTGTCTTTTATTCAACGCATTTCAGAGCATGTCCCCGCTCCTTCATCAAGAAAGCAACCATATGAACATGGTTTCTTTCCTGATGAAATAGCGGGGACATGCTCTGAAATGCGTAGAATAACAGGCACCATTACCCTCTGATCCATTGTGGTCCTTTTCTAATTATAGCTTGCGCGGATCAAAGAGCACCATCTTTTTGGAGTTATATTTACCGCCACAGACCTCGTGGAGTGTGGATCCAATGGGAGCTGTATTGTGCGCATATACCAGTTGTGGCTTCCACAACCTAACCATGTGAGCAGTTACCTTTGCTAACCACTTTTTAAAAAAAAGGATAAGTCCCTATTTTGCACTCTTGTTTCTTCATTATTTAGTTACTATCAAAATACAATGGAACTATTGCCCATTTCTTCTCACTTGGAACTTTTTTTTCCCATTTTCCAGTGCATTGCATGGCATCTACAGTAAATGCTGTCATGAAAAACAAAGGTTTGTCTCACAAAAATCCAGACCTCATATGGCTATGTTGATATTGGAACATGATAAAATACTTTTTAAAATTGTGTTGCATTGTTCTGTATTAATTGTACACAATATCTTAAACAGTTTGTGGTTGCAGGCGTCCCTTCAAATATGTATTTATCTACTACCTACTATCTTTTACTAACCATAGTGAATTAATTATGGCATATTGAGTGATGCTTTGCACTTATCCTGGAACTTCTTGATTAATTGGTTGCCTTGAGCTCACTCTCACACAGCTAATCTAACAATCAAAACGTATCAGGATACTAATTAAAAAGAAGTCCTGCAAAAAAACTCATGCTCTGAAGATGTTCTAGCAGGTGTCAGTACCAGCCACTTAAGACGTCTTTACAAATTTATAGCAAGTTTTTTTCTCTTTTAATCCTATAATTATTAGAATTTCAAACTTTTTTGAGTCAGCTCCTGCTACATTTTTAAGAAAACAAGATGCCAAAATGCATTAAACCTACAAGTTTTGTATTGCTTTTCATACATTTCTCCAGAAATAGAGCTCACAATGGCCATGACACTCTTTGTTGTCAAAAGGTAAAAACAGTGGTTTGGCCAAATACCACTAAAAGCTTTCCTTACAGTAAATTTATACAGTTTTTATGAGGATTTATCTTTCTAAAAAAATCTGCATCTAAAAATTGTTAAGGCCGCTTTACACGTCGCAATATCGTTATTGTATTGTATACGATTTCACGGGAGCGCACACGTTTTTGGCACTTGTCCAAGATCGCATAGGAGATGTTATGGCCACTTTACACATCCCAACATCGGTCCGATATTGGATCCAACGGCGCGGGAGCGCGCTTTTTCTGGGCAGAATTCCAAGATTACATAGGAGATGTTACACAGTGCGATATCGGCAGCCAACGCCATTGCGATTAGAGATGAGCCACCATCCTGCCATTCGTGTTCGATTCGATTCGCCGAATCGACGGGGTGTTCGACGAATGTTCGTCGAATGCTCGACGAACACCGTCGAACATCCCGGAACATGAAAAAAACAGGATTGTGGGGCTGTTTCACTTCCACAATGTATATACATACATTGTGGAAGTGAAATAAAGTCAAATAAAGTGTTAAAAAGAAAAAAATAATGTATGCTCACCTGTCCGCGGTCCACTGAAGCCTCCGGTATGGTCCTGTGTCTTACAGGACCTGTGGTGACGTCAGTTCTCGCGGGAACTCCGGTCACATGACCGGAGTTCCGCGAGAACATGACGTTACCACAGGTCCTATAAGCACAGGACCTTGCCGGAAAGCTTAAAATAGACATTTTTATGTTTTAGACACTTTCTTTAAGTAAAAGAAAGTGTCCGAAACATAAAAATGTGTATTTTAAGCTTTCCGGCAAGGTCCTGTGTCTTACAGGACCTGTGGTGACGTCAGTTCTCGCGGGAACTCCGGTCACGTGACGTCACCACAGGTCCTGTAAGACACAGGACCATACCAGAGGCTTCGGTGGACCGCGGACAGGTGAGCATACATTATTTTTTTCTTTTTAACACTTTATTTGAGTTCATTAATGTTTATTTTGGCTGAAAATGCGGCAGATGCGGTTTTTCTGACCGCATCTGCCGCATTTTCGAACCAAAATCGAACATGTTCTAGATTCGCTGAATTTGAACCAAATCGTTCAAATTCGGCGAATGACTCGAATAGCGCCAAAATCAACTCGAATTTGAGATTCGCGACTATTCGAGTCGAACATCGCTCATCTCTAATTGCGATGTGTAGGCCCCCTTGTACGGCCGAGCCAGGAACGACCATTTAACATGGGAGAGAATAGGGGAGGTTGTACTCCACATCGTTGTTGGGCTTTCACACAGCAAGATCCGGCCACAACGTCCATCCAATATCAGGCCATTGGAGAGCAGGCTCATTTGATCTCCGATATTGTTTTGGCATCGTTCGTGCATCGTATTGGACATTTACACCATACAACGCACGAACGATATCGGGGCCAACGCACGTACCACGTGACATTTTATCTGAGTTGGACGCCGATATTGGGATGTGTAAAGTGGCCATTACACAGGGAGATATCGGCACACAATGCAACTACGATGTTGTACGCCCCTTTTTTACACTGTGTCTGAGCAACTCAGGGAACGACCAATTAACATTGGAGTGAATTGGGGAAGTTGCGCTCCACATCGTAGTTGCGCTGTCACACAGCATGATCCTGCCAGATCGCCTAGCCAATATTGCACGGTTGAAGAGCATGCACAATCCAAAAACGATATCGCAGTTGCATCGTTTTTGAGTCGCGTTGCCCATTTACACGACACAATGCACGAACGATATCAACTGCAACACCTGTACCACGTGACTTTTTATCGTAGTTGCGTTGCGATATCGTGACGTGTAAAGCGGCCTTTGGAAATACAAAAACTTTTTTTGTGTGGTTTGCAAGAACAATTTTTATGCTGTTTGGGTGTACTTTTGTATGTTTTTCAGCTGGATTTTTTCTTATGTGTTTTCAATTATAATACGGGATGTAGCAACACTTTCTGTTTTTAGCACATTTGTGCTGCAAAAAAGCAAATCCCTTAAGCAAAATGCAACAAAAATCATGGAACAAGATAAAACAAAGTCTCATGGTTTTACAGAAAGTGTGGAAAATAAACCAAAAAATGGATATGTTGCTCCTTCTAAGGCTGGTGTCAGATGCCTATGTAACACAAATGACAATCGCATTGTATTGCATGGACTGGCCAGCAGATCCCCTCACCTGACCATTACAGCTGAACAGTAATCCATGAAGCTGTCATGCTCGGGTCAGGGGAGCTACCGGTTACTCTATGCATTACAATGTAATTTTCTGACTACTGCCTAATATACAATAAAAAAATATGTGAAGCGAAAATCAATGTGTGTTATGGGCATATATTTTCATACAAATTAATAGAAAGCTTGATTCAAGCAGATTTGATGTATTTTTATATGGAAAAGAAAAGAAAAATCACACAAAAAAATATCTGTTTTAACATTTCCTAAAACTTTGGGTAAGGTAATGTGCTACAAAGCAGAAGGCAAAACTGTAAAGCGCTACAGAATATGTTGGCGCTATATAAATAAAGATTTATTATTATTATTATTATTATTATTAAAACTGTCAGGTCAGAGGAGCCAAGGTCAGTGCACTACAATGTGATCCTCGCACAAGCTTTATGCTGGCTATACATCAGTGAGAGCGCACCCTTAAGGTACTATCACACAGGGTGATCTCTGCGGCGATGTTGCCGGCAACTTAGGGGTGTGGCTAAGTTGCAGCAACATTGCTCATGAGCTGTCGTCGCGTGTGACAGGGCGATGATAAGGTGATAAATTGCCTAAGCAACATCGCCAGGTTTTCCAACATGTTGGGAAACCTGGCGATATTGCTCAGGTGATCTGCCTGCATCACCCTGTGTGATGCCACAACTGCAATGTTGCCGGCTACTTCCCTCATAGACTCCCATGTTATGTATCGCTGGCAGTGATAGTTGCCGGCAAGATCGCAGATGCGTTGCCGGCGATATTGCTGCATGTGACATGTTAACAGCAACCATGGCAGCGCGCCAAAAAAGTGTGCGCTCCCGTGAGTTGCCGGCAACATTGCCACAGAGATCGCCCTGTGTGACGGTACCGTTAGGCTGGAGTCACACTAGAATATGACTTATGTAAGGATCACATCGCCGAGACTAGCCACGGCCCTCCTGACCCAAGCGTGTCAGTTGCATAGAAACGTATGAAACATATAGGTATAATAAGCCTTGCGACATAGGCCAGTACAAAAATGCTTTTTATCAGGAAACTAGAAGTACAACCAATATAGCAATCAACTACAAATAAACTATATAACATTTACAGAGGTATTAAAATGTGACTAGAGTACCATCTCCTTTTAAAAGACTATGATTTACCCCTGATAGCGAGCAAAAGGCACTTATCGCCTCACAGCCACCCGTAGGTATAAGACTTGCACCTAATGAAAAATCTATGCTTGGACTTGCTACTTAGAAAACAGAATACATAATTCCTATTTACTAGTCTGTGAGTTCCAACTTGGGCTGTTATATAAAAGCCTTAGGGTGCCCAATGCTCAGGCACCTGCAGCATAAATACAGATACTTTGTTATTATTTTATACTTTTTTCTGCTTGTTTTCCTTCAGAGTTGTTAAAATTTCCATATTCTTTTTTATAGGGGTATGGATATTGAATAGGATTGAAGGCCCTGCATACTGATATTGCATCACCCTTGTGGTATAAGCAAGCAGTTCTGGCAATTGCTATTCATGTGGTTTTCAAATATAGTTTGTTAGAATGCTGTTTTATATTAACTGTGGCTTCTTTTTTTCCCCAGCAGTATACAATTCTCTAATGTAGTCTGGCACTGAGCCGGTTAAGGGGAAACTGGTCTATGATAAATTAATTGCTTTTACAGAAACATTTAGTTAAAGGTCTCTTTTTTATCTTGAAGAAGGTTAAACACTAAGACTCAATGTGACCTTTGCCTCTTAGATATAAATTCCTCATCTCTGTGCAGGCCAATGACATGTCAATATATAGTTTTTGAAAAGGCTGAATAATAAATAAATTTCATTATTCCATCAAGACAGTAAGAAAGCTGACGAGATTGAGAAAGATGTACTCAGATTTCCATCTCCAATGAGAAATCAAGAGTGTGCCAGGAGAAATAAACAGCAAACCAAAGGCCACAATGGCTGATACTATCGGATGTACAAAAAAATAGAAAAATTGGAGAGATTATATATGCCCTTGCAGTTTCAGGATGTATTTATTATCACTGGTCCAAGAGGCCAATATTAATATTTTCGTTCACATCGGTTTATCTAGCTATTACTCTTTCTGTACTTCGGTAAAAGACTCTAAATGCCAATACAATGGTTGTACATTTAATCACTGTTATGGCATGACATTCAGTCTGGTGGAAATACAATTTTAATATGATTCATTTTATAGGTTGGTATAGTTTAAAATATATTTGAAATAATAGACATTTTGGATTAATGAAAAATGTTCAAATTATGACTTTTGTTCAAATAACGTTCCCCACGTTTGTATATCTCATTACTGCTGTAATGGATTGATAACTTGAAATCAACCATTTATATATGTCCTATTAAGACTAGTGAAATTCCTTAAGGAAATCTCCTGTATGGGCCTTACTAAAGAGTAAAGCCACTATCAAAAAAGAGGAATTAGCAATTCTGCTGAGATTCAATTTCAAATTTGGCAGATAGCTCAAAACCAGCAGAAAAATTCAATTTGCATCAATGCTATTTGATACAATTTTCATATTCCTCTCTCAGACCTTCAGATAAGAGTGAAAAGAGCTGGGATCAGATGCCGTGCTGACCACAAAGATAAACACAGAGTTAATCACACACTCTGTTTATTTTGCCTACACGTGTTTCATGGCTCATAGGCCACTTCGTCAGGGCATCTTGAGCTGGGAGCCTGCAGCGACTTCCTGTGTGCTTTTATTGTAGTTGTGACACTCACAACTACATCAGGTGAGTTTAACCATTTGGGGTCTGAGGGACCTGTATAATAGCGGTACTACTCTATGTGCGCCTCCTTTCTCTTTTAATTTATCTCTCAGACCTTAGAACATAAAAATCATTGGGAAAGAATAATAATAAAAAAACCTTAATACAGAGCTTTCTGACCAACTTCACCACAGTTCACTGTCTGGTCCTTTGCATAGTTCACCCTCCTTGTTCTTTTGCCTTTCGCACAACATCCTTTTCAGCCTTCATTTTCTAAACTCTTGGGACATCTAAATTTTCTTTTCTGGTGTCATGGGCCTACTTGGCACTTGATGTTGAAAGCCAAATAGTATGTTGTACAATGGGTAGGCTGGAAAGAAAAGGTTGACCAGCATGAAGAACTACACATGTGTGGTTCATAAGTGGTGAATTGAGTATTGTAATAATAAGTTGAACACTGGAGCTAGTAAATATAGGGGAATTTAGCCTAATCCGAGGATGAGACCATGTTATTTTTACTAATGGATGCTGCTGCTAGAAAGCCTTGGAGGAGTTACCAGGCAAACTCCTTCCTAGTGTATAGATATATGTTGGGTTAGGTCTAGTGCTGGTGATAACCCCTTATCAATGGCTATAGGTGAATAAAAAACAATTGGTTCACTGTTCCTCTGGATGTTTATTAAAGATTATTAAAGATTAAAGATTTATTATTATACATCTTTAAATAACCTTTTAATAAACATCCTGAGGAACCGTGAACCAACACAATTGTTTTTTATTCACCTATAGCCATTGATAAAGGGTTATTGCTAGTGCTGGGCCTAACCCAACATATAGTGAATTGAGTATTATTATTATTTTTGTAACTCTTTTCTTGGCTTTTTAAAACTTGGCTTGACAACAATTTTGTTTTTGTTGAATTAATAGAAAGTAAATTGCAAAAAAATATTACTCACAAGAATTTGTATGTTTATAGACATATACAGTACAGACCAAAAGTTTGGACACACCTTCTCATTCAAAGATTTTTCTGTATTTTCATGACTATGAAAATTGTATATTCACACTGAAGGCATCAAAACTATGAATTAACACATGTGGAATTATATACTTAACAAAAAAGTGTAAATCAACTGAAAATATGTCTTATATTCTAGGTTCTTCATAGACACCTTTTACTTTGATTACTGCTTTGCACACTCTGGCATTCTCTTGATGAGCTTGAAGAGGTAGTCACTGGAAATGGTTTTCACTTCACAGGTGTGCCATGTCAGGTTTAATAAGGGATTTCTTGCCTTATAAATGGGGTTGGGACCATCAGTTGTGTTGTGCAGTAGTCTGGTGGATACACAGCTGATAGTCTTACTGAATAGACTGTTAGAATTTGTATTATGGCAAGAAAAAAGCAGCTAAGTAAAGAAAAACGAGTGGCCATCATTACTTTAAGAAATGAAAGTCAGTCAGTCCGAAAAATTGGTAAAACTTTGAAAGTGTCCCCAAGTGCCGTTGCAAAAACCATCAAGCGCTACAAAGAAACTGACTTACATGAGGACCGTCCCAGGAAAGGAAGACCAAGAGTCACCTCTACTGCATAGGATAAGTTCATCCGAATCACCAGCCTCAGAAATCGCAGGTTTACAGCAGCTCAGATTAGAGACCAGGTCAATGCCACACAGAGTTCTAGCAACAGACACATCTCTACAACAACTGTTAAGAGGAGACTTTGAGCAGCAGGCCTTCATGGTATAATAGTTGCTAGTAAACCACTGCTAAGGACAGGCAACAAGCAGAAGAGACTTGTTTTGGCTAAAGAACACAAGTAATGGACATTAGACCAGTGGAAATCTGTGCTTTGGTCTGATGAGTCCAAATTTGAGATCTTTGGTTCTAACTACCGTGTCTTTGTGCGACGCAGAAAAGGTGAACGAATGGACCCTACATGCCTGATTCCCACCGTGAAGCATGGAGGAGGAGCTGTGATGGTGTGGGGGTGCTTTGCTGCTTTGAAGCTCATCAAGAGAATACCAAGAGTGTGCAAAGCAGTAATCAAAGCAAAAGGTGGCTACTTTGAAGAACCTAGAATATAAGACATGTTTTCAGTTGTTTCACACCTTTTTGTTAAGTATATAATTCCACGTGTTAATTCATAGTTTTGATGCCTTCAGTGTGAATCTACAATTTTCATAGTCATGAAAATACAGAAAAATCTTTGAATGAGAAGGTGTGTCCAAACTTTTGGTCTGTACTGTACATGTTGTATGTTTAAAGATAATTGAGTTATTTATATGCATATGGACATATACTGTATGTAAAAATTAATTGGTGTTGAGTTGCATAGTGGCAATTATTGGGTAAATCCCTCCATTCTATGGCTATTTAGGCATAGAGTGAAGAGCAGTATGCATGCCAGAGAAAGAGGCATGTCCAATAATGTTGCATCAAGATGATGTGTTGTTCTAGATGTTAAAAATTTCTCTGCACCTCCATTCTAATGTACACGAACGTTATCATGTTACGGAAGGGATAAAGATCTTTTATAGGACTCAGTCATCATTGACTAATTGAGATGAATATTTGCCCAGATGTCTAATTGGGGTGAATACTTTGGTTTCTGTTTGTACACTGCACATTATGCTTTTATTTTAAGATGGTGATTAAAAATGATTTCCATGTTGTGTATTTTTTATTCTGTTTGATGTTAAAATGAAAAATGTACAGATACCCTTGACAAAACATAGCAGGTTCACTAAGATTGCAGTGAGGATCATTGTATGTATTTTTTAAGATTTTTTTTTCAACATTTGCCAGCCCTAAATCAGACCTTTTTTGTGTTTGAATTTGTATAAAATCACACATTTCAAGAAAACTAATTTGAGCTTTATTTTCCATAGATAGATATATTCATTTCTATTTATAGCTACTTAAAAGTATGATAATTGTTCCTTGAATAAAACAAATACCTAATGCATATTAAGGTAACCGTCACAGGCCGCAATCTCGGCTGGCGATACGTGGTGATTTAACATGCGCGCTCACGTTTTTCGTGGTTGCCTCAGATCACCAATAGCGGCATCACACGCCGCAATTTCGCCCTGAAGCTAAGGCGATGTGTCACTCCAGAAATTGACTCACCTACAGCGGAACCAATGTTGCCTAATTCCATCGCCGCTTCACACGCCGCAATCTCAAAAGCAATGTGGGCGTACATGTTCAGCGCGGCGAGGAGACAGGCGTGCCACAATGGTTTATACCACCCCCATACATGCTCATTGGACAACGCAACAGTGTTACGGTTGGTCAGCCTGCTCTGGAAGGCTGGCTAATACATGACACCATTGTCTATCAGAGTTTGCACTGAGTTTGCGGCCGGTTGTGTAGCAGAAGATGTGTGTGGTGCTGAACAGACAGCTCTTAAAATATGGTGGGGTGTCAACTGACAGCCAATGGGAACTCAGTAGCCCACAATAATCATCAGACGGGGTGCAGACTACAGCACGCTGAGGCACGCCTACGAGAAATCATAGACAACACTTTTTCCATCACTATTGCCCTGTCAGACGCCACAACATGGAAATATCGCTTTAACGATTCCGCCTGATTACTGAATCAGGAATCAGGCGACGGCCAAAGGGCGATTTATCACCACAAAAACGCCCAATCACACGCCACAACCGTGAGGCAATTTCACGGCGATTGCTCCGGGGCGACATATCGCCTTTCAGATTCCCAGGCGAGACTGTACCTTTAGACTAATGTCATCTGAGCCTGTATATTGGATGATATGGACGGGTTCAAGCACCAGTTTGTGTATGGGGGGTTCTAGAAATGTCTGTCTGGGGAGATATAAATCCAACATGTTTGATTTCAGACTCTCGATCATATTTTCTCCCCGAGATAAACCACCACCAGACATGGATGCCTGACGAATAATGGGCTAAATTATGATTGGGTCAAGAATCATAAAATGTTTTAAATGGACTTGGGCGAGAGAAGTTATGAGTAAGTGTATTAGGCAGCTTTCACATCAGCGATTTTTGACAATTGTGGTAGATCCGGCAGCTTTGCTGCATCTGTCACATAATGGCTCTCTTGTGGCAAGCCCAATTTATTCCATATGGGACTCTCGGTCAAGTGTGGCACTTGCAGTTTTGCTGGACCCGGCAAATCCGGTACTTGCGGCAAAGAAAAGAAAACGCTGCTAGCAGCGTTATTTTGACTAGTCACAAGTGCCGGATCTGCTAAAACTGCAAGTGCTGCACATGACCGCAAGTCCCATAATGAATGAACTGGGCTAGCCACAAGAGAACTGTCATGCGGCAAATGTGGCAAAACTGCCGGATCTGCCGTGACTGTCAAAATTGCTGATGTGAAAGCAACCTTACACAGATCTTTGTGAGGATAATTCTAAGTCAAAATGTGGGGAACATATATGTACTTATTGCTGGTTTTGTTTTAATTTAGAACAATTACAAACTTTTAAAAATGTTGCTATTTTACTTAAATAGCAGACTGAGCTACCATATCTTTGTTTGTGCCATTTAAATTATGTTTGCAGGAGTCCCACGAAAGAATACAGAAACTTGCCAATTGGATAGCATTGTTGCCTTGTAACAATGGAATCCTGGGTTGTCTTTCTAGTAGTTTAGTCTAGCTGCATGAATTCAAAAACCATTTTTTTTATTTCTGTTAATAAAATTCTATTCTATGGGTTCAATTTGTAATTGTTTTTATGCAAATATTCTAGAATAAAAACTTTTGAGAAGTTGCAGCTTGATGCCACGCTAACATTTTTAAACTTTTGACCTTTTCATGTCTCTTTTACCCAGCTCCAAAAAAGTGTGTGGCCTGGTATGCCTTAAATCTTACTCTAGCATGGACTGAAATAGGATTTGTGGCAAGGCGCACATATAGGTACACTCCACTCTTCTGATGCTCTTGATTCATTAAACTAGGAGCCTTGCATTTCCCCCTACCTTCTCATATGGATCGACATGAAGACCACCAGTTTTCATGACTTCACGTTAAGCTGATTTAGTACTTACAAACTGATTCCAGTGTAAATTATTAACTTCATGCATTTCTGATAAAACAGGTGGATTTTAGATTATCTGAGAACTTCAGACAATTCAAATTTAACTCAAGCTGGAATAGTAAATCTGTGTTTCTTGGTCTGAGTATGGACCACAATCCATACAACTGCACAGGGTCTCTTGACCCGATCTCAACTTATTTATTTGATACAGTTAAGTTCAGATAGGGAGACCTATGGCTGGTCTATTCATTGCAGTCTCCACTTGGACAAAGAAACACGAGTGTGTGAATATGTGCCTAAACTGTGTTATCTTTCTGGTGAGCCAACGCTGTGCCCCAATGAGTTAAAAAGGTGACCTTAAGCAATAATAACGCACCAGTACTAAACACCTACCTTATCTTTTATTAGACATTTTATTATTTAGAAATATTATTATAAGGATTTATAACATTAAAGTTCATGCATTTAACAAAACAAGATATTTCCAAACATTGCATTTCCATTACCAGTTCCATTACTATTTTATACTGTTATTGTGTTTTAGTTATATAATGTACTTCAAAGAAATCAACTACCCCTTGTGAAATATTTCACTCAATATGATTAAAATTGTTACCATGCCTTGAATATTTTAGTTGTTTGAAAGGTTTCTGAAGATCCAATTGTTGTTTGCATCAAATTACACCAAGGAGCAGGGAGAGAGATTGGTGTTTTAGTCTAGTCCCTAGTATAGTATGTTAAAAAATGTATTTAACCATTCACGCCAGACCTTATTTATATCTATTAACCATGCGAAAGGATTTCCAACTATTTAGTTAATAGTATTGTTATTTCCATGACACTTTAAATCTTTAACAAATAGTAGTATGAAGAAATTATGTATGAAAGGTCACTTAGGGCCCTTTCACATCTGCGTTTTTCGTAATTCGCGGCAGATGCGGTGAAAAAAACCGCATCTGCCGCGTTTGCCGCATAACGGTTCCACTTGCGGCACGGTTGCGGTTTTTTCCATAGGAAGTATAGGGGGACTTGCGGCAGATGCGGCAAGTGCGGTATTGCACTTGCGGCAGGTGCGGCAGAGAAAAAAACCGCAGTAAGCCGCGGTTTTTTTCTCTGCCGCACCTGCCGCAAGTGCAATACCGCACTTGCCGCATCTGCCGCAAGTCCCCCTATACTTCCTATGGAAAAAACCGCAACCGTGCCGCAAGTGGAACCGTTATGCGGCAAACGCGGCAGATGCGGTTTTTTCACCGCATCTGCCGCGAATTACGAAAAACGCTGATGTGAAAGGGCCCTTAGATGTCATTATTATTATCAGTTTAAAGTTTGCTTAATATTATGATATGATCCCTATAATACTAACATATTATATATGCGATGTATTAAAAGTTTTTGGCATTTTCTTTCTAGTCAAGTGGAAAAGGCTATGGATTAGCTCTTGATAATACACTGAGGAGTAAAAGGGGTAACAATATTTTGACTTTTTGAATTTCAGGCTCCATATTTCACCATCCACTACAGCTTTGAGCAAGAGACTACCTTCATTTTATAAACAATCATCTCGGCTATCTCATTCATAAATTTGACTTGCAAATATTTAGCAGATGATAAGTTACGCAGATTTTTGTCATGTCACTGCATTGTTTCCACTTTGATCCATGTGGTTAAAAAATATTTTTCTTCCTGTATACTACAAATTACAATCTGTGCTCAAATTTCTTAATTGCTCAGTGTATTATTAGGTTGATTCCCAACCAAAAGGTAACTGGTTGAAATCAAGAAGCAGCCATGAAAGAGCGTTCCCAAGAAAAGAGAAACACCATCATCAAGCTCATCAATTGGTCTCTCATTCAAAAACATGACAAACCAGCTCATGTGAGTGCCAACAAAGTTGGAAAAATACGAAATTAAGTCCATTCATCCATTCAAAAGCATAGAGTTGAACTTCCAGGCAAAATATCAGAGCTAACAAGTTGGCTTATAAAATACACGACAGTGGAGGTAGCTCGTATACTTCATACTAGGGAGATCACAGACATCCATGCAAGCACTGTGTGATGCACGTTACACAAATCTGGAATTTTGGCCCGAAAAAATGCGAAAAAGCCTCAACTTTAATATTGTTAAAAGAAGTGTTGGCTTGTGTTTTCAGATACATATACGAAAATGAGACAGTAGACAATTGTAAACAGGTAATTTGGAGTCGTGAGACAAAAGTCAATAGATTAGGCTCTGAAGGAGCGAAGGGGTCTGAAAAGAAAGGAAAAAGAGGCTAACAAATCAAGGAATTGAAGGAACTAGCAAGTTTGGTGGAGCAAGTCTGATGACATGTGGTTGTTTCAAAGGCAAAGGTGTTGTACACTTGACCAGGATCATTGGTGGTCTCAATACTGAGCTTTTTGTTGGTATGTGAAAAGCATAGAGGTTACATATTTAGCTGGTTATCATCTTTTTTATTTACTTTGAATGAGTACTGCTGGTGTCGAGGAGCTAAATTTCATTATAGGAATCATAAATTCACAGACGTACTGCTCTATATTGAAAGAGAAGATGCTGCCATAATTTTGTGCTGTTGGTAGACTTGCACATTTGCAAGATGACAATGATCCAAAACACACACCTGTTGCATTTCTGAATAAGAATAGAGTGAAAGTGATTCAGTGACTATGGCCAGGTTCACACATACAAATCCATTTTTTAAGCCCTTAGAAAAACAGATCAGTTTTTCTAAGGGTACCAATAGTGTCCCCTGAGGTCCTGGACGTTTTTGGCAAATTTTGGGACTTAGGGCCCTTTCACATCAGCGTTTTTTGAAATTTGCTGCAGATGCGGTGAAAAAAACGCATCTGCCGCAATTACCGCATACCGGCTGCACTTGCGGCGCGGTTGCAGTAAACGCCATGCAAAGTATAGGTGTACTTGCGGCAGGTGCGGCAAGTGCGGTTTTGCACTTGCCGCAGGTGCGGCCGCGAAAAAAAGCCGCGGCTGACCGCGGTTTTTTTCGCAGCCGCACCTGCCGCAAGTGCAAAACCGCACTTGCCGCACCTGCCGCAAGTACGCCTATACTTTGCATGGCGTTTACCGCAACCGCGCCGCAAGTGCAGCCGGTATGCGGTAATTGCGGCAGATGCGGTTTTTTCACCGCATCTGCCGCAAATTTCAAAAAAAGCTGATGTGAAAGGGCCCTTAGTAATTTTTTCATTAAAAATGCATATGCGTTAATGCATGCTTTAATGCAGGTGCCTATATGTGCAATGTGTCAACGCATGTGTTTCTCATAGGGCCCCATGTTAAAAAAAGCATGCGTTTTTTAAATTCCCCCCAAAATGCTGCTAGCATTGTTTTTGGGCTGCTGTGCAAAAACGCATGTGTTTTTTTAAAAAACGCAAACACATGCTTTAACACATACAGTTAGGGCCAGAAATATTTGGACAGTGACACAATTTTGGCGAGTTGGGCTCTGCATGCCACCACATTGGATTTGAAATGAAACCTCTACAACAGAATTCAAGTGCAGATTGTAACGTTTAATTTGAAGGGTTGAACAAAAATATCTGATAGAAAATGTAGGAATTGTACACATTTCTTTACAAACACTCCACATTTTAGGAGGTCAAAAGTAATTGGACAAATAAACATCACCCAAACAAAATATTTTTATTTTCAATATTTTGTTGCGAATCCTTTGGAGGCAATCACTGCCTTAAGTCTGGAACCCATGGACATCACCAAACGCTGGGTTTCCTCCTTCTTAATGCTTTGCCAGGCCTTTACAGCCGCAGCCTTCAGGTCTTGCTTGTTTGTGGGTCTTTCCGTCTTAAGTCTGGATTTCAGCAAGTGAAATGCATGCTCAATTGGGTTAAGATCTGGTGATTGACTTGGCCATTGCAGAATGTTCCACCTTTTTGCACTCATGAACTCCTGGGTAGCTTTGGCTGTATGCTTGGGGTCATTGTCCATCTGTACTATGAAGCGCCGTCCAATCAACTTTGCAGCATTTGGCTGAATCTGGGCTGAAAGTATATCCCGGTACACTTCAGAATTCATCCGGCTACTCTTGTCTGCTGTTATGTCATCAATAAACACAAGTGACCCAGTGCCATTGAAAGCCATGCATGCCCATGCCATCACGTTGCCTCCACCATGTTTTACAGAGGATGTGGTGTGCCTTGGATCATGTGCCGTTCCCTTTCTTCTCCAAACTTTTTTCTTCCCATCATTCTGGTACAGGTTGATCTTTGTCTCATCTGTCCATAGAATACTTTTCCAGAACTGAGCTGGCTTCTTGAGGTGTTTTTCAGCAAATTTAACTCTGGCCTGTCTATTTTTGGAATTGATGAATGGTTTGCATCTAGATGTGAACCCTTTGTATTTACTGTCATGGAGTCTTCTCTTTACTGTTGACTTAGAGACAGATACACCTACTTCACTGAGAGTGTTCTGGACTTCAGTTGATGTTGTGAACGGGTTCTTCTTCACCAAATAAAGTATGCGGCGATCATCCACCACTGTTGTCATCCGTGGACGCCCAGGCCTTTTACAGTTCCCAAGCTCACCAGTCAATTCCTTTTTTCTCAGAATGTACCCAACTGTTGATTTTGCTACTCCAAGCATGTCTGCTATCTCTCTGATGGATTTTTTCTTTTTTTTCAGCCTCAGGATGTTCTGCTTCACCTCAATTGAGAGTTCCTTTGACCGCATGTTGTCTGGTCACAGCAACAGCTTCCAAATGCAAAACCACACACCTGGAATCCACCCCTGACCTTTTAACTACTTCATTGATTACAGGTTAACGAGGGAGAAGCCTTCAGAGCTAATTGCAGCCCTTAGAGTCCATTGTCCAATTACTTTTGGTCCCTTGAAAAAGAGGAGGCTATGCATTACAGAGCTATGATTCCTAAACCCTTTCTCCGATTTGGATGTGGAAACTCTCATATTGCAGCTGGGAGTGTGCACTTTCAGCCCATATTATATATATAATTGTATTTCTGAACATGTTTTTGTAAACAGCTAAAATAACAAAACTTGTGTCACTGTCCAAATATTTCTGGCCCTAACTGTATGCGTTTATGGACTTTGAAAAAAAATGTCCAAAATGTTCACAAAAACGGATTTAAAGCAAAAATGGATGGTATGTGTGAACCTTGCCTAAATCTCCTGATCAGATCCCAACAAATCACCTCTGGGAAGTTCTGATGACATAATTTGAGCGTCACTGTCTGTAGTGCATCCGGGCTCTAAAAGAGGCCATTCTTGAAGAATAGAAAGAGATGTTGCAATATGTTGCCAACTAGTTTATACCATGCCTCAGCTTAAAAATAATGTAGGACATACAAAATGCTAGATGTACATTTCAATGCGGTGTGTATTCACTTTTGCATAAAATAATTTGAGTAAAACTGAATATCTTGTAATTAAATAATATTTTTAACCTTACTGTCAAAAATGTTCTATGAAACTTGGTCTTGTAAAAATTTTGGAAATTGGTCTTGTATTTCAGTGAAATATTCATTAAAATGTTACTTTTCAAATTGAGTATACTCAATTATGCTGATCACTCTACCATAAGATAATAAGATCACTATTTTAAGGGTGCTTTCACATCTGCGTTTTTCGTAATTCGCGGCAGATGCGGTGAAAAAACCGCATCTGCCGCGATTGCCGCATAAGGGCCCTTTCACATCAGCGTTTTTCATAATTCGCGGCAGATGCGGTGAAAAAACCGCATCTGCCGCGTTTGCCGCATAACGGTTCCACTTGCGGCACAGTTGCGGTTTTTTCAATGTAAAGTATAGGCGTACTTGCGGCAGGTGCGGCAAGTGCGGTTTTGCACTTGCGGCAGGTGCGGCCGCGAAAAAAACCGCAGTAAGCCGCGGTTTTTTTTCGCGGCCGCACCTGCCGCAAGTGCAAAACCGCACTTGCCGCACCTGCCGCAAGTACGCCTATACTTTACATTGAAAAAACCGCAACTGTGCCGCAAGTGGAACCGTTATGCGGCAAACGCGGCAGATGCGGTTTTTTCACCGCATCTGCCGCGAATTATGAAAAACGCTGATGTGAAAGGGCCCTAACCGTTCAACTTGCGGCGCGGTTGCGGTTTTTTCTATGCAATGTATAGGCGTACTTGCGGCAGGTGCGGCAAGTGCGGTTTTGCACTTGCGGCAGGTGCGGCCGCGAAAAAAACCGCGGCTTACTGCGTTTTTTTTCGCGGCCGCACCTGCCGCAAGTGCAAAACCGCACTTGCCGCACCTGCCGCAAGTATGCCTATACATTGCATAGAAAAAACCGCAACCGCGCCGCAAGTGGAACGGTTATGCGGTAAACGCGGCAGATGCGGTTTTTTCACCGCATCTGCCGCGAATTACGAAAAACGCAGATGTGAAAGGGCCCTAATACCTACAATTTTTAATATTAGTATAAATTAATAAAGTGTCAATCCATAAAAGTTCAATTTTACTAGTTTTATTTTATTAAATGTAAGCACTGCTACAGCATATCGCTCTAGTACAGGTAAGGATTTACTCTAATAAAATATCTCATTACTGTAATGTCAAATATTTATATAACTTTGAACCTCTGATCCTATTTAACTGAACTCATTATTGTTGAAAATAGAACTCTCTGACTAGGTCATGAAGGTTTAATCAGTCCAAACCTAATTTCATTATTAAGTGCTGACCTTACACACAAGCTCAGTGCTAATTTGCCAGCCCATCCATAACGCTGGCTCCACATGAATTATATTGATAAAAAATACAATTTTGGAGCCACAAATATCATTCCAGTTTCCCTGTACTTTTAGTTAATTGTACACTGTAAAATATAATTGACTTCTTTGTTATGCAATCGTTGTGCCGTCAGACGCTAAACATTCCATCAGTTTTGTTCAGAAATATTTCAACACAACATAAATCCTTTCTTGTTTGTAATGATTTATAATTGTAACAATGTGATGCGGATCATGCTGTGTTTTTGTTTAGTAAAGCAAGAAAGTCAAGGCTACCATTGTATATATATATGCATGTATATGTATATATATATGCATAAACTACGGGGTCCTTATGTATTGTACACAAACGTCTTGGGTACAATGGAAATGTAACTGATAAAGACCTAAAGTGCTTTCTATAGAATTATATAATGTGTCACAGAGCAGAAAAATATTATTGTTTATTTTGCATCCTGCTTTTGTATCTTTTGTAGCTGACTAGCTGTAGAGCCCGGCGTTGCCCGGGCATAGTAAATAGGCCACATGCTGTATAATGGGAGCTGTGTGCTGCCTTCTGCTGTGTACTGGGTGCTTAGTTTGTCCCGGTTGCCTGGGATGGTAAGTAACTGTAGTTATTAGAATGATTATTTTGCCCAATGGAATGTTAACCTATAACATTCTGAGTCATGTCACTGTATTTGTGCGTTATTTGTGTCTCCTAAGATCTACTTGGATGCGTTGTGGATTTGCAAAAGTAAACTAGGCAGAGCTATGTAGGAGGAAGTAATATGTGGAGGGGGAGGGGCTAGGTGGGGAGTGGGCTAAGAGGGGCAGGGCTATGAGGGGGAAGGGCTATACCATACGCACACACATACATACACACATAAATACACTCAGCTTTATGTATTAGATATATAATTTGACCTTTTCAGGTTCCCATTTTTACTCTGATATAAGAGCTTGTAAAGTTGTCAAGAATAATAAATGTATATTTATGTCAGCAAATAAGAAAAATGCGGCATTTCACCAGAGATGATCTATATCCATTTATTCACATATCCAGTTGCTGTACATGCGATGAACAAGTGAGGGGAGGGAGAGAGGAGACGGCGGACGACAACCTGCCGTTTCGAGGGCAATGCCTCTTCGACGGGTCCTGGAAATGCCTCTTCGACTATTGTGTGCACCACCGAAAAGAGGACAATATTGCAGCAGACAACTGGAGTTCTTTAACCCCTAGAAACCCGAAAGTGACCAGTTGTTTCTTCTGATTGGTAAATGTATATTTATCATAATATAAAAAATTTGAAGAAGAGGCGGCACTCACCGAAATATTATATACAAATAGATATATCTGGACCTGTAGAAGCAACAACTGTTGCGAAACGGCGTCATTGTGTCCGCTGGCCCCCCCGTGGCCACCTCCCTGCACCCTGTCCGTCCCTGAAGTCATGGAATAAAAGACCATCTTGAATATTTCGGTGAGTGCCGCCTCTTCTTCAAATTTTTTGCTTACTGACCTGGTGCTTTGGCTGCGCACCACCAAAGGGGAATTTGCCATAACGGGAGGTCATCCCGGACTTGACAGTTGGTACCGCTTAGTGCCCTGATAATTTTTTATTCAATTGATTTATCATAATATGCTCGTTTATATAGCATCATGGTATTCTGCAACACTTCAGATTCTAGAATCCCTAGGCATCACTGACCTAGCCCTCTCCTGGATCTCCTCGTACCTAACAGTCCGGATCTACAGCGTCACCCACTCCCACACCTCCTCCTCACCCTACCCCCTATCTGTTGGAGTTCCCCAAGGCTCAGTCCTGGGACCCTTACTCTTCTCCATCTACACCCTCAGCCTAGGCCAACTCATCGAGTGCCACGGTGCTCAAATACCACCTTTACACCGACGACACCCAGCTCTACCTCTCCGTCCCTGCCATCACCTCCCTGCTATCCAAAATCCCACACTGCCTGTCCGCCATCTCATCCTTCTCCGCTCGTTTCCTCAAACTCAACATGGATAAAACCGACTTCATCGTCTTCCCCCCAAATTGCTCTTCCCCCCACCCAACCTAACCATCACTGTCAACGACTGCACACTCTCACCCGTTCCCTAAGCCAAGTGTCTCAGTGTAATCCTCGACTCTGCCCTCTCCTTCAAGCCACACATCCAGGCCCTCGTGACCTCCTGCCACCTCCAGCTTAAAAACATCTCACAGATCCGCTCCTTCCTTGACCATGACACTGCCAAAATGCTTGTCCACGCCCTCATTATCTCACTCCTCGACTACTGCAACCTCCTGTTCACCGGCCTCCCCACTTCGTCCCTTGCACCCCTCTGAACCATCCTCAATTCCGCTGCCTGACTCATCCACCTGTCGCCCCTTTACTCCCCTGTCTCCCCCCTCTGCCAAGCCCTCCACTGGCTCCCTACTTCCCAGAGATCTCAGTTCAAAACCTAACCCTGACATACGAGGCCATCCACAACCTGTCCCCTCCATACATCTCCGACTTGGTCTCACAATACCACCCCTCAGCAATCTGCGCTCCTCTCAAGAATTCATTCTCTTCTCCCCCCGCATCTCCACCTCCCACAACCGCATACAAGACTTCTCTTGTGCATCCGCCATACTATCACACCACACCAGACACTCCCCTACCCTGGGAACCTTCAAGAAAAACCTGAAGACCCACCTCTTCCTTCAAGCCTATAACCCACACTGAGACCTGATCCGTTGCAACGTCTCACCTCTCCCCCTCCTACTGTCTCCCACCCATCCCCTATAAACTGTGAGCCCTTTTGGACAGGATTTCTGCACTAATGTACCTGTATGATTTATTCGCCGTTATTTATGTTCTCGTCCTTGTTCTGCCCTTACACATGTAAAGCGCCATGGAACCAATGGCGCTATATATATAAATAATAATAATAATAATAATACTTTACAGACATTATTATCATTGTCCCCATTGTGGATAACAATCTTAATGCCTGGTCACTATTATATATCTTTATATACTTTATATATAAACTGATATGAAAAAGATCCTTGCAGCACACAGCTACTACCAATGATGTACATAAGCTACTAGCTATATATATTTGAGGAAAAAGTTTAAAAACTTACGTTTTTTTCAAAAAACTCAAAAATCTCCAATTTTTTATTTAATTCTGAAGTTCTTGGTACATACATTGGCCAATGTCTGTTTGCTCATCAACTGCAACAAAGTGACTTCAGGGTCTGATGAGTCCTACTCTGATATCCCTATCCTCCTTGTCCACCCCCACTTTTCAGTGGGCAGACACCATCTAGATCCTCCATCACCTGTAGGTAATGAGGGTGCACATTGCAGCATGGATCCTGCAACTCCATATAATAAATAACAATTTTTTATTTAATTCTGAAGTTCTTGGTATGTACATCATTGGTAGTAGCTGTGTGCTGCAAGGATCTTTTTCATATTATATAACCCTGTAGCTTTGCTAGCACCAGTTCACATTTGTCTTTGAGTGCTGTGCAGTTTTTTTCTTGTTATTTATTATATGGAGTTGCAGGATCCATGCTGCAATGTGCACCCTCATTACCTACAGGTGATGGAGGGTCTAGATGGCGGCTGACCGCGGTTTTTTTCGCTGCCGCACCTGCCGCAAGTGCAAAACCGCACTTGCCGCATCTGCCGCAAGTCCCCTATACTTCCTATGGAAAAAACCGCAACCGTGCCGCAAGTGGAACGGTTATGCGGCAAACGCGGCAGATGCGGTTTTTTCACCGCATCTGCCGCGAATTACGAAAAACGCTGATGTGAAAGCACCCTAAGTTTATATTCAGGAAAGGTGATATCTAGAATCATTTCAGCATTTCTTGATGGATTTTATTGATGGCCAACATGTGACCTACCACTGCATAGTTAAGGCACAGATAGAAACAGTTGACAACCTTCAATCCATGGACTTCAGCTAAAGAGAAAATTAACTTTCCCATTCTGACACTCATCCAGTCCCCCACTGATCTAGCATTAGATTTGTGATGCATGTTACAAATCGCAATTCGATATGATGACTGTAAACAATTTTCTTTTATATTCTAATCGGGGTAAATCTAAATGTCTTGCTGCATTAAAGGTCATTTGCAGTGGATTGTGTTTCTATTACCAGGTGAGCTGGATAAAAAAACTACAACTTTTCTTTTTTAACCTTTTTACATTAGAAGAGCTGAGTTAATAGTGGTGTATCTGTTAATAAGGTTTTAGACTGTTTCCATTAGCATCCAGAGCAACTGCAACTTAATTTTTGGACTTTAAAACAGGTTATACATCAGGATGAGTGCAATATGAGTCATGTAATGCCAGTGCAAAGTAACTTATTGTTTCATGTAGAAAAGTTGTGGATGTAAACTGAAAAATTAAATTCAAGTAGGTGAACAGAAGCACGCACTTACAGTCAATGTGATTAAAGCACAATGGGGCATAGTAACATAGTTTTTAAGGTTGAAGGAAGACTTTAAGTCCATCTAGTTCAACCCATAGCCTAACATGTTGATCCAGAGGAAGGCAAAAAAAAACCCATGTGGCAACACTAAGCTCCATATTGGGGGAAAAAAATTCCTTCCTGACTCCAGATATGGCAATCAAACTAATTCCCTGGATCAACGCCCTATCAAAGAATCTAGTATGTATAACTGGTAATATTATAGTTTTCAAGAAAGGCATCCAGGCCCTTCTTAAATGTTAGTAGTGACTCACTCATTACAACATCATGTGGCAGAGAGTTCCATAGTCTCACTGCTCTTACAGTAAAGAATCCGCGTCTGTGATTATGATTAAACCTTTTTACCTCCAGACGTAGAGGATGCCCCCTTGTCCCAGTCTCAGGCCTAAGAGTAAAGAGATCATTAGAAAGGTCTCTATACTGTCCCCTCATATATTTATACATTATTATAAGATCACCCCTAAGCCTTCGTTTTTCCAAGCTAAATAACCCTAAGTTTAATAACCTGTCTTGGTATTGCAGACCCCTTAGTCCTCTAATGACTTTTGTCGCTCTTCTCTTGACCCACTCTAGTTCAGCTATGTCTTTCTTATACACCGGAGACCAGAATTATACACAGTATTCTAAGTGTGGTCGCACTAGTGACTTGTATAGAGGTAAAATTATGTTCTCCTCATGAGCATCTATGCCTCTTTTAATGCATCCCATTATTTTATTTGCCTTTGCAGCAGCTGCCTGACACTGGCCACTAAATGTGAGTTTGTCATCTACCCATACACCCAGGTCTTTTTCAGTGACAGTTTTGCCCAGTGTTTTACAATTAAGCACATAATTATACCTTTTGTTTCCTCTGCCCAAGTGCATGACTTTACATTTATCCCCATTAAAGCGCATTTGCCATTTAGCAGCCCAAGCTTCTAGTTTACATAAATCCTCCTGTAATATAAAATTGTCCTCCTCTGTATTGATTACCCTGCAGAGTTTAGTGTCATCTGCAAATATTGAGATTCTACTCCGTATGCCCCCTACAAGGTCATTAATAAATATATTAAATAGAAGCGGGCCCAACACTGACCCCTGTGGTACCCCACTGTTAACTGTGACCCATTCTGAGTGCGTTCCATTAATAACCACCCTTTGTTTCCTATCACTAAGCCAGTTCTTAACCCACTTACACATATTTTCCCCTATCCCCATTGCCCTCATTTTATGTATCAACCTTTTGTGTGGCACCGTATCAAAAGCTTTTGAAAAGTCCATATACACCACATCCACTGCATTTCCTTGGTCCAGTCCAGAACTTACTTCTTCATAGAAGCTTATCAGATTAGTTTGACAGGAACGGTCCCTCGTAAAACCATGTTGATAATGGGTCATGAGGTTATTTTTCTTCAGATACTCCAGTATAGCATCTCTTAGAAAACCCTCTAGGATTTTACACACAGTAGAGGTTAAGCTTACTGGCCTATAATTTCCAAGTTCAGTTTTTGTCCCCTTTTTGAATATTGGCACCACATTTGCTATACGCCAGTCCTGTGGTACAGACCCTGTTATTATGGAATCTTTAAATATTAAAAATAATGGTCTATCTATGACAGTACTTAATTCCTGCAGCACTCTGGGGTGTATCCCATCCGGGCCCGGGGATTTGTCAATTTTAGTGATTTTTAGACGATGCCGTACTTCCTCTTGGGTTAAGCAGGTGACATTTAATTGAGACTTTTTGTTATCACTGATCATATTGTCTGTCATGGGATTTTCTTGTGTAAATACTGTTGAAAAAAAGTCATTTAGCATATTGGCTTTTTCCTCATCCTCATCCACTATTTCACCCAGACTATTTTTAAAGGGGCCAACACCATCATTTTTTAGTTTCTTACTATTTATGTAGTTAAAAAATATTTTGGGATTCTTTTTACTTTCTCTGGCAATGAGTCTCTCTGTCTCAATCTTTGCTGCCTTGATTTGCTTTTTACAAATGTTATTTAATTTTCTGTATTTATTTAATAATGCTTCATCACTACCTACTTGCTTTAATTCCCTAAATGCTTTCTTTTTGTCACATATTGCACTTCTTACCGCTTTATTTAGCCATAGTGGTTTCCTCCTATTTCTAGCATGCTTATTCCCATAGGGTATATATTGTGCACAGGTCCTATTCAGGATGCTAATAAACATCTCCCATTTGTGTTGTGTACTTTTATGTCTCAGGACATCGTCCCAATTTATTGCACTAAGATCATCTCTCAACCGTTGGAAATTTGCCTTCCTGAAGTTTAGTGTCCTTGTAGCCCCTCTACTACACGTCTTAGTAAAGGATACTTGAAAGCTTATTAAGTTATGATCACTATTACCCAAGTGACCTCCAACCCGTATATTTGATATGCGGTCCGGCCTGTTGGTTAATATTAGGTCCAGCAGTGCCCCCCTTCTTGTTGGGTCCTGAACCAGTTGTGAAAGGTAATTGTCTCTCATAGTTTTCAAAAACTTATTACCTTTGCTGGAACTGCAGGTTTCTGATCCCCAATGTATTTCAGGGTAGTTGAAGTCCCCCATAATAATGACTTCTCCCTGAGTCGCTGCTTCATCTATTTGCTTTATGCGGATATTCTCCTCCACTTCCATTATTGTTGGGGACTTATAACAAACCCCTATCAGTAATTTATTATTTTTTCCCCCTCCCCTTATCTCCACCCACAGGGACTCTACATTTCCATTAGATTCACCTATATTATCACGCAGGATGGGTTTTAAGGATGATTTTACGTATAAACATACACCTCCTCCTCGCCTATTTGTACGGTCATTTCTGAACAGACAATAGCCCTATAAATTAACAGCCCAGTCATGGCTCTCGTCCAGCCAAGTCTCCGAAATCCCCACCATGTCATAATTATTTTACAACAAAATCAATTCTAATTCCTCCATTTTGTTGGTCAGGCTTCTGGCATTAGTGTACATGCAATTTATGCATCTCTCTTTACCTCTATTCCTTCCTACTAGATTGACTGTTCTAACCCCACCCCCCATGCCATGGGCATATACAGTCATATGAAAAGGTTTGTGCACCCCTCTTAATCTTACTCTTTTTTTTTTGTTTAAAATTGTTTTTTTGCAACAGCTATTTCAGTGTGATATATGTAATAACTGATGGACACAGTAATATTTCAGGTTTGAAATGAGGTTTATTGTACTAACCAAAAATGTGAAATATGCATTATTTCAAAATTTGACAGGTGCCAAAGTATGGGCACCCCTCTGATTTTCATGATTTGAATTATCCTAACTACTTTTTACTGACTTACTGAAGCACTAAATTGGTTTGGTAACCTCATTGAGTTTTGTACTTCATAGCCCGGTGTATCCAATCATGAGAAAAGCTATTTCAGGTGTCCACTTGCAAGTTGTTCTCCTAGTTGCATCTTCTCTGAGGAGTGGCATCATGGGCTCCTCAAAACAGCTCTCAAATGATCTGAAAAATTGTTCAACATAGTTGTTCAGGGGAAGGATACAAAAAGTTGTCTCAGAGATTGAACCCGTCAGTTTCCACTGTGAGGAACATAGTAAGGAAATGGAAGACCACAGGGACAGTTCTTGTAATGGCCAGAAGTGGCAGGCCAACAAAAATATCAGAAAGGCAGAGAAGAAGAATGGTGAGAACAGTCAAGAACAATCCACAGACCACCTCCAAAGACCTGCAGCATCATCTTGCTGCAGATGGTGTAACTGTGCATTGCTCAACAATACAGCGCACACTGCACAAGGAGAAGCTGTATGGGAGATTGATGCGAAAGAAGCCGTTTCTGCATGCACGCCACAAACAGAGTCGCCTGAGGTATGCAAAAGCACATTTGGAGATCTATAGATACACTGCGAAAGTAGCCTGAAAGTTAATAAAAGTTGTTAAAAAATAATAAACTTACATACTCACCTTCCGACGCCTGCATTGGGACCGCCAGAGAAGCCATCCGATTGCTGGAAAAGGACCTTTCACTACCAGCCAATCAGATGGCCGGTAGCGATCTGGCCAATCAGATGGCGGCACGTCATAACTACGTCATCGCTAGCGGCCACCTGATTGGCCAGTTTTTAAGGTCCTGAGAGTACATCTAGGACCTTACAAATTGGCAATCAGGTGGCCGCTAGCGATCACATGGTTGTGATGTAGCGCCATCTGATTGGCCAGATCGCTACCAGCCATCTGATTGACAGGTCCTTTTCCAGCAATCGGATGACTTCTCTGGCGGTCCCGGTGCAGGCGTTGGAAGGTGAGTATGTAAGTTTATTAATTTTTAACAACTTTTATTAACTTTTAGGCTACTTTCGCAGTGTATCTATAGATACACTGTGAAAATATTAGGACTACTCGCTACTCCTGAGTACTCATAAGTACTCGGAGAGTAGCGAGTAGCCCGAATACTGCTACTATTCGGCAAATACCGAATAGTAGCAAGTATACTCGCTCATCCCTAGTTATAATTAAATACTTGTTTCTGTGGTCTGCAGATATTAATAGCTGGAAGGTATTTAGCCTTATCAGGCAGAAGTCACTTTTGTGCTTTGGGGAATAGCAATAGGTCAGTATATATAGACTGAGTAACAGGATTTTTAAGGTGGCCCACCCTATGTGGTATAATCCAGTAATAACATGGTAATCGGAAATGTTGTTTTAAATATGTATTTTAATCAATAAAGAATTGATTTGTACAAAAAAATATATACCGTATATACTCGTGTATAAGCCGAGTTTTTCAGCCCAAAATTTTGGCTGAAAAGTCCCCCCCTTGGCTTATACACGGGTCATATACGGTACATGGAGTGGGGGGGCTGTGTCCCGGGGCTGTGGAGGCTGGAGGAGGCGGGGGGAGGCTGCTGTATGAGCGGCCCCGTCACATGGGGCCGCTCATTATATATGCACTGCTTCCCCCTGTCAATCAGCGGCAGGGGGAAGCAGTTCATATAAGCCCCCCAAAAGCTGGCACTGTCCCCCCTTGTAAGGGCCCCCCCCCCCGCTGCTTATACATTACCATCCCGGTGTTCTGATCGGCGACGTTCCTCAGTGCGACTTCATCCTCCCGTCCGCGCTGGCTGCATCCGGGATCTCCGGCTGTCGCAGCGATATGATGTCATCGCACGACGGCCGGAGATCCCGGATGCAGCCAGCGCGGACGGGAGGATGAAGTCGCACTGAGGAGCGTCGCCGATCAGAACACCGCCGGGATGGTAATGTATAAGCAGCGGGGGGGGGGCCCTTACAAGGGGGGACAGTGCCAGCTTTTGGGGGCTGTTGGTACCCCCAGGGGGCTGTTGGTACCCCCAGGGGGCTGCTGGTACCCCCAGGGGGCTGCTGGGTACCCCCTGGGGGCTGCTGGGTACCCCCAGGGGGCTGTTGGTACCCCCAGGGGGCTGTTGGTACCCCCAGGGGGCTGCTGGGTACCCCCTGGGGGCTGCTATATGTACCCCTGGGGGCCTGCTGTATACCACTGGGGCTGCTGTATACTACCACTGGGGCTGCTTGGGCTCCTGTATTCTACCACTGGGGCTGCTGGGGCTCCTGTATACTACCACTGGGGCTGCTGGGGCTCCTGTATACTACCACTGGGGCTGCTGGGGCTCCTGTATACTACCACTGGGGCTGCTGGGGCTCCTGTATACTACCACTGGGACTGCTGTGGAATCTGTATACTACCACTGGGGCTGCTGGGGAATCTGTATACTACCACTGGGGCTGCTGGAGCTCCTGTATACTACCACTGGGGCTGCTGGGGAATCTGTATACTACCACTGGGGCTGCTGGGGAATCTGTATACTACCACTGGGGCTGCTGGGGAATCTGTATACTACCACTGGGGCTGCTGGGGAATCTGTATACTACCACTGGGGCTGCTGTATACTACCACTGGGGAGGCCTGTATACCACACTGCTGGTGGCTGTATACCTGTGCTGGGGTCCACCCTCGGCTTATACACGAGTCAATAGGTTTTTCCAGATTTTTGGGGCAAAAGTAGGGGGGTCGGCTTATACACGGGTCGGCTTATACACGAGTATATACGGTAGTTTCACTTGTTATCTGTGCACCTTGTTCAGTTGTAGATACAGGTAATTTGGTTTTATTCGCTAGTAAGTGGAATTCAGAATTAATTGGACTTGGATTTTATTATTTTATACACTTTGCCCTTTACCTGAAGTCGGCTTCCTCAGAGTAACCCTTGACTCTGCCTTGTCCTTTAAACTGCACATCCAAGCTCTCGCCACCTCTTGCCACCTCCAACTCAACAATATTTCTAGAATCCATCCCTTCCTCTACCCTCAATCTACTAAACGCCGAGTGCATGCCCTCATCATCTCGCGTCTCGACTACTGCAATCTTCTCCTCTGTGGCCTCCCTGTTAACACTCTTGCACCTCTGCAATCTGTCCTTAACTCTTCTTTCCAACTAATCCACCTCTCTCCTCACTATTCCTTCACTTTTACCCTCTGCAAATCTCTCCACTGGCTCCCAATTCCCCAGCGTATCCAATTCAAACTCTTAACCTTGACTTACAAAGCCATCTACAATCTGTCCCCCCATATATCTCTGAACTAATCTCCCGATATCATCTAAGGCTAGGGTCACACATAAGCCCTTGGTCCGTTTTTGGCTTCATTTTTGTCTTTTTTTTTTTCGAAGTCCAAAAACTGACAGAAAAATGGATTGGATGTAATAAACACCCTGTCCGTTTTTTTCTGGACCTCAAAACATTGCTCTGTCCATTTATGAGCCAAAAACGTTGCTAGCAACATGGGGCCCTATGGGAAACGCATGTGTTAACGCATGGCACATATAGGCACCTGCGTTAACGCATGCGTTAACGCATGTGTGTTTTTAATGAAAAAAAATGAAAAAATGACTATTCCAAAAACGTTCAGAGGTGCAGGAGGCTCAAAAAGCACCCAAAAAAAACCGGATTGGTCATGGAAATCACTTCCAAAAACGGACTTCTATGTGTGACCCCAGCCTAACTCGTAATCTTCAATCCTCCCAAGACCACCTTCTTTCCTCCACACTTGTATGTTCCTCATCTAACCGCTGGCAAGACTTCACCCGAGCATCCGCCATCCTTTGGAATTCTACACCCAAAACATCCAACTATCCCCTACACTCGGAACCTTCAAGCGGAACCTGTAAACCCATCTCTTCAGAACAGCTTACAACCTGCAATGACAACAGTGCTACCTCACCACCACTGGACCTGGTGCTCCACCACCACTGGACCTGGCGCTCCACCACCATCAGACCTGGCACTCCACCATCACCAGAGCAGACCCAACCTACTGTCTATCTCACCACTGCCCTGTACAATGTAAGCCCGCAAGGGCAGGGTCCTCTCTCTCCCCTCTGTATCAGTCTGTTACTGTTAGTTTGTTCACTGTATTTTTAACTTGTTTGTATGTATGTGTGAGGAGTGGTTTAGTGTACTTTTTCTCTCTGTGTGATTCGTGCCTGTAAAAATGGATGTTACTCCACGGAAGAGGTCTAGAATTATTACTCTTAATGAACATACAAGTCTGACTGTAAGAGAAATCGCTTCCACAGTTGATATTGGAAAATCTATTTTTTCAAGAATAGTTCGCACACACAATGAAACTGGATCGTTTTCTACAAAACGAAAAGGGAAATATGGAAAAAAAAGGAAAACGACACCAAGAACTGATAAAAACACTTATCAGCAATAGTAAAATTAATGCAAGAAAAACTTGCTTTGTCCCAATTAATTTACACAGCACTGTATCTAAGTATCCATTCCGTAAAGTTTTATTTTAATAGAATTGACTTTATAGCCTATAGAATCACAGTTACTTAAACCAAATATTTTGTAGTGTTATGCTTGCCATAAAACCATTTTGGTATCAAACAAATGACCCTTAAAGATTTAATGTTTGTAACATCCTTGCCAGGCTATTTGTAATTACTGCCTCAATCAATGCACTATGCAAAGCATGGCTCCAAATGAGATCACTTTATAAACATCCTCATTAAAAATTGATATTTTCCTGACCTCCAAATTATACTGCCCAATATATGGAGAGAATGAGGTGCGATAGTTCATGCAAAGATGACTAATTGTTAAAGTGGACATGTTTACTTATCCAAATACATTATCCAGAACTCACAGACAATTATAAGTTCATTTTTAAATCGTAGTTGAAGTAGAATGTTTGTGGTGTTTCATTTTCTAATTTATAAGGCTGGCTTAACATTTGTGTTCCCCTCCGCAGCATTCTGTGGAGGGGAACCGCCATGTGAGCGCAGCCTCCACAAGTCCCTATGTTTATAATGGGGATGCACGGTGCTGCGCTTGACTGTGCATGACCGTGCACTTCCATTCATTTGAATGTGTGATTTGTACGCATGCGCATGCTTGCGTACAAATCATACATTGTTGTCAGCACCAGGACAGCAACATGTCGTGTTCCTGGTGCGGATGAGAGAGTGTAATTTGTACACAAGCATGCGCATGCATACAAATCACACATTCAAATAAATGGGAGCGCACGGTCATGTGCAGTCAATCGCAGCACCGTGCGTCCCCATTATAAACATAGGGACTTGCGGTGGCTACGCTCACATGGCGGTTCCCCTCCGCAGAACGCTGTGCAGGGGAACGCAAATGTGAAGCCAGCCTAACTACCAACAATTTGTGTTATTTTGCATTAAGCACAACATACAATGCAAAGTGAAATTAACAATAAACTATATATTACAACACTTAGATATACATGAAACAAAATAGGCAAGCTTCAACAAGAAGAATGCTCATATAAATATTCCATGTTAAACCTTTCACCCCCAAGCAATTATCAGTTTTCCCTCCCCTAATTCCGAGAACCATAACTTTTCTATTTTTCTATAAATATAGACATATGAGGGCTTTTTTTTTTGCAGGACGAGTTGTACTTCTGGATGACATCATTCATTTTACCACATTGTGTACTTAAAAATGGGAAATAAATGTTAACTGTGGTGAAATTTAAAAAAAAGTGCAATTTCACGATGGCTTTGTGGGATTTTCATTTGGCATTTTCACTATATTGTAAAAATACAATTTAGTTGTACTTTAGTTGTACCATTAACTTGAGACAAGGAATTGCTTGAAAAAAGTGTTCATTTATTGGACAAAATCCGACACGTGAAACAATACATAGAATAACTCCAACTTTTCAGCCTGATATTGCAGCTTTTTTCACAGATTACACTGGGGAACACAATTTTTTAGGAGTTAGGTCAGACAACTTTTCTTAATTAATTTTTGGATGCTGAATCCAGAAATGATCTCAGTTTTTCTCTATCACGTCAAGTTTTTGAACTATAGGATTTTTTTCTTCTCAAAAATATGTAAACTACTGTACCTAAAAAGTGTTTTGTTTTTTTTTAAATAGTACAAATATGCACAAAAATGAAATATATAAGAAATAGGCATGACTCAGTTGTGACTACTCTTACAAGTTGCCACGTAGCTCTATATGAGTCGAATTCTAATCAGATAACAAGTCTTATTACAGATATCAGTACAATTGTGCTTCTCTGGCAGGTAAGTTGTGGAGGTAAAACGTGCTAGAAAAAAACTGACTACATTTTTTGGAATCAGCATGCCAATTTTTGTATAAATCAGCTCAAAAACCTAACTCAACAGAAAATGTTTTTCAAATTGTTTCTACATCGAACAGTGCAAAACAGAATACAACCAATGCCATTGTTACAATAACATGAATAAAGAAATATGTGTGTAAGTAACTCAAACGACCATATACCATTATGTAATCCAAATACATATCGTATTAGCATTGACAAATCTTTATACATCATAATGAGTGTGTCAAATATATACAGTATACAGTCACGGCCAAAAGTTTTGAGAATGATACAAATATTAATTTTAACAAAGTGTACTGCTTCAGTTTTTCTAATGGCAATTTGCATATACTCCAGAATGTCATAAAGAGTAATCAGCTTAACAGCAATTACTTACAAAGTCAATATTTGGCTAGAAAATGAACTTTAACCCCCAAAACGCATTTCAACATCATTGCAGTCCTGCCTTAAAAGGAGCAGCTAACATCGTTTTAGTGATTGTTCCATTAACACAGGTGTGGGTGTTGATGAGGACAGGGCTGGCGATCAATCAGTCATGATTAAGTAATAATGACACCACTGGACACTTTAAAAGGAGGTGCTTGGTATCATTGTTTTTCTTCAGTTAACCATGGTTATCTCTAAAGAAACACGTGCAGCCATCATTGCACTGCACAAAAATGGCCTAACAGGGAAGAGTATCGCAGCTAGAAAAAATTGCACCTCAGTCAACAATCTATCGCATCATCAAGAACTTCAAGGAGAGAGCTTCCATTGTTGTCAAAAAGGCTCCAGGGCGCCCAAGAAGGACCAGCAAGCGCCAGGACCGTATCTTAAAACTGTTTCAGCTGCGGGATTGGACTACCAGCAGTGCCGAGCTTGCTCAGGAATGGCAGCAGGCTGGTGTGAGTTCTTCTGCACGCACTGTGAGGCGGAGACTCTTTGAGCAAGGCCTGGTTTCAAGGAGGGCAGCAAAGAAGCCATTTCTCTCCAGAAAAAACATCAGGGACCAACTGATATTCTGCAAAAGGTACAGGGAGTGGACTGCTGAGGACTGGGGTAAAGTCATTTTCTCTGATGAATCCCCTTTTTGGTTGTTTGGGATATCTGGAAAACAGCTTATTTGGAGAAGAAGAGGTGAGCGCTACCACCAGTCTTGTCTCATGCCAACTGTAAAGCATCCTGAAATCATTCATGTGCGGAGTTGCTTCTCAGCCAAGGGAATGGGCTCACTCACAGTCTTGCCTAAAAACACAGCCATGAATAAAGAATGGTACCAGAATGTCCTCCAAGAGCAACTTCTCCCAACCGTCCAAGAGCAGTTTGGCGCCCAACAATGCCTTTTCCAGCATGATGGAGCACCTTGCCATAAAGCAAAGGTGATAACTAAATGGCTCAGGAAACAAAACATAGAGATTTTGGGTCCATGGCCTGGAAACTCCCCAGATCTTAATCCCATTGAGAACTTGTGGTCAATCATCAAGAGACGGGTGGACAAACAAAAACCAACAAATTCTGCAAAAATGCAAGCATTGATTATGCAAGAATGGACTGCTATCAGTCAGGATTTGGTCCAGAAGTTGATTGAGAGCATGCCAGGGAGAATTGCAGAGGTCCTGAAGAAGAAGGGTCAACACTGCAAATATTGACTTGCTGCATTAATTCATTCTAACTGTCAATATAACCTTTTTGTACTCATAATATGATTGCAATTTATGTATGTGATATAAACATCAGACAAACACACATAAAAACCAGAGGGCAGCAGATAATGTGAAAATATAATTTTGGTGTCATTCTCAAAACTTTTGGCCATGACTGTACAAGTATACAAACAGCTGGGTACAAGGTAAACAAGGTTACAGCATAGTATAGTATTAAAATTTACCTTATTACTGTACGCCTGTGTCACAATCGTGATTAGGGTCACAGTGGAACTGTGCACGAACCGTATATGTAATGGAAAAGAAAAGTTGAAAAGCTTGTATATGCTCAATAGTTAGTATAATGATGTCCATAGAGCATTTGTTGATTATTTGTTCGAACCTGTCACAGAATTCTTTGTTCTCTGCAATCATTGTGTGTCTCAACGGTACTTGTAGTCCTCGTGGAATACGTTTAGCTTTGTAGTAGTATTCTACTAAGGTTGCCAGATAAAGTTCTAGAGTGATTTGTCTTTTTAATACAACAAATGGCTCTAGAACTTCATTTGGCAACCTTAGTAGAATACTACAAAGCCAAATGCATTCCAAGAGAACTACAAGTACCATTGAGACGCACAATGATTTCAGAGAACAAAGAATTCTGAGACAGGTTCGAATAATCAATAAATGCTCTACGGACATCATTATACTATTGAGCATATACAAGCTCTTCAACTTTTCTTTTATAATACATATACGGTTCGTGCACAATTCCACTGCGACCCTAATCACGATCGTGACATGGGCGTAAAGCACATAGGTAAATGTTAATACTGTACTATGCTGTAACTTTATTTACTTTGTACCCAGCTGTTTGTATACTTGTATGTATATATATCTAATATATAAAACCACAAGAGATTTGTGATGTCAGTTCTGCCACTTTGCACACACTTCCGTAACTTTGTCCCAGGGTACACCCGCTCAGGGTGGACCAAGAAGGCCGCCCTAAGCGGGAGTACCCTGGTGACCCACACTACTCGGCACTCACCCCCCCAACCCACGTCCACACACAGGTACACCCCTGACACAACACTATCGTACCCCTCCCCCCCCCACACACACTCACACACACACTCATACTCTCATGCAGACTACCAGTCTCCGCAGTGGCGTAACTAGAGTCTGGTGGCCCCGGTGCGAAATTCAGACCTGGGCCCCCCCCCACGGGCACACGTTGGTCGGATGCTTGGGCCCCGTGTAACGTTCAAAGTTCTATAAAGACTCACAAATTGACCCCTCTATTTATTAATGTCCCTCACCCTGCTATATATGGTCCTCCTCCTGGAATATGGCCCTTATCCTGGTATATATGTTCCCCTTTCTGGTATATACGGTCTTCCTCCTCCCACCACGATAGGCGTCCAATTATTATAACGCATCCCATATTCCTCCATATATTACAATATATCCCCATAGTCCTCCATGTTTTATAATGCATCCCATAGTCCCCCATTCATAAGGTAGCCCCAATAGTCATCCAGTTATTATAATGCACCCCCAGTATCCTACATATAGTAGCCTCATTGACCTCTATATAGTATAATACAGCCTCACAGCCCTCTATACAGTATAATGCAGGCTCCGTCCTCCATGTAGTGCAGCCCCTATAGTACAGCCTTATATATGCAGCCTCATAGCTCTCCATTAGTGCAGCCTTATATCCCTCTATATAGTGTGTTATATATGCAGCCCCACCGAGATTTGAAAAATAGGATTAGTGACAACTGCACAAAACAGTAGACTCACTCCAAAACCCAGTGTCACCCCACATGTTAGCCTATTCCAGTAGTGGAGTCTTCTGCTCTCCTCTGTCCCCGCTCTTCACCTCTGTGCCCCACTCTCCACCTCCTCCTGTGTCCTCCTCTGTCCCCCATTCTCCTGTGTCTCACGCTCTCCTCCTCCTCTGTCCCCCGTTCTTCTGTATCTCCCGCTCTCTTCCTCCTGTGTCCCCCGCTCTCCTCCTCCTGTGTCCTCCATTCTCCTGTGTCCCCCACTCTCCTTCTCCTCTGTCCCCAGTTCTCCTGTGATCCCCACTCTCTTCCCCTGTGTCCCCGCTCTCCTGTGACCCTCACCTGTTCTCCTCCTCCTCCTCTATCCCCCGTCCTCCTGTGTTCCCCGCTCTCCTCCTCTGCCCCCGTTCTCCTCTGTCCCCCACTCTCCTCCTCCTCTGTCCCTTGCTCTCCTGTGTCCCCCGCTCTCCTCCTCTGCCCCTGTTCTCTTCCTCCTCCTCTATCCCCCGTCCTCCTGTGTTCCCCGCTCTCCTCCTCTGCCCCCGTTCACCTCTGTCCCCCACTCTCCTCTTCCTCTGTCCCCCATTCTCCTGTGACCCATGCTCTCCTCCTCCTCTGTCCCCCGTTCTTCTGTATCTCCTGCTCTCTTCCTCCTGTGTCTCCCAATCTCCTCCTCCTGTGTCCTCCATTCTCCTGTGTCCCCCACTCTCCTTCTCCTCTATCCCCATCCTCCTGTGTTCCCCGCTCTCCTCCTCTGCCCCCGTTCTCCTCTGTCCCCCACTCTCCTCCTCCTCTGTCCCCTGCTCTCCTCCTCCTCTGTCCCCCATTCTCCTGTGTCCCCCACTCTCCTCCTCCTCTGTCCCCCGCTCTCCTGTGTCCCCCGCTCTCCTCCTCCTCTGTCCCCCACTCTCCTCCTCATGTGTCGCCCGCCTCCTCCTCCAGTGTCCTCCATTCTCCTGTGTTCCCAACTCTCCTCCTCATCTGTCCCCCGCTCTCCTGTGTCCCTCGCTCTCCTCCTCCGTCTCCAATTGTTTTGTGTCCCTGTTTTCCTCCTGCTCTATCCCCTGTTCTCATCTATCCCTGCTATCCTCCTCCTCCTGTGTCCCCTGCTCTCCTCCTCCTCTTTCCCCGTTCTCCTGTGTCTCCCGCTCTCCTCCTCTGTCCCCGTTCTCCTGTGTCCCCTGCTCTCTTCCTCCTCTGTCCCCTGCTCTCCTCCTCCTGTTCCCCGCTCTCCTCTTACTGTGTCCCTCGCTCTCCTCCTCCTGTGTCCTCCATTCTCCTGTGTCCCTCACTCTCCTCCTCCGTCTCTCTGCATCCCTCGTTTTGCTCCTCCTCTATCCCCCGTTCTCCTGTATCCCCCACTCTCCTTCTCCTCTGTCCCTTTTTCTGTCTCCCCCGCTTTCCTCCTCCTGTGCAGGAAGGGCCCACAGCGGCGGCCGGCGTGGCAGAGAGCGAGTACCAGCTGGGCAAGGAGCGGGGGAGGGAGACGGATCCCCCCCACTGACGCAAGCGGCCCGAGCAAAGCAAGAGAGGGACCAGACCACATGCAGGCAGGCAGGGGAGGCGGCATAAACCACACATCTGCCAGCGCCGCGAGTACCTGCTCTGCTCTGCCTCCCGGCTTGTGGAGCAGTGGGGGCGGGCATTGCTGCGCGGCTGCAGGAAGTGTCTTCTGTCACTTCCAGTCCTCCCTCCGCTGCTCTTCCGGCGCTACCGCGCGGTCGCGGCGGGCGGCTGGAGGCACGTGCAGCGGGGCCCCCCGGGGAGCTCGGGGCCCCCCCAGGGGGCGGGCCCGGTCGCAGTCACGACTGCTGCGACCGCAGTAGTTACGCCACTGACTCTCCGGTATACTTACCCCACCGCTATCCCGCTGCGCCGCTCCTGATTGGCCCCGCCCACCTCGCGACAGGCTCCGCCCACATTGCGGGGCTCCCGCCAAGCTCTGCCCACCTCGCGGGGCTCCCTCCAATCTCCGTCCACCTCGTGGGGCTCGCCCCATCCTCCGCCCACCTCGCAGGGCTCCCACCAAGGTCCGCCCACCTTCCGAGGCTCCCACCAAGCTTCGCCCACCTCCCGGGGCTCCCCCAGGCTCCGCCCACCTCGCGGGGCTCCCGCCAGGCTCCGCCCACCTCACGGCGATCCCGCCAAGCTCCGCCCACCTTGCTCCACCCACCTTGCCTTGCTCCCGCCTGGCTCCGCCCACCTCGCCTGCACTGACCACTGAGCCTCCATCCTAGCCTGACCACTGAGCCTCCGTCCTGGGCTGACCACCGAGCCTCCGTCCTGCGCTGACCACCGAGCCTTCGTCGTCTGCTGACTACCGATCCTCCGTCCTCTGCTGACCACAGTGCCGCCGTCCTGGCCTGACTACCAACCCGCTGTCCTGGCCTCACCACCGACCCTCCGTCCTGCACTCACCACCTACCCTCCGTCCTGGGCTGACCACTCACGCTTTGTCCTGCGCTGACCACTCTGCCTCCATCCTGCGCTGACCACTCACCCTCTGTCCTGTGCTGACCACTCTGCCTCCATCCTGTGCTGACCAGTCACCCTCTGTCCTGCGCTGACCACTCTGCCTCCATCCTGCGCTGACCACTCTGCCTCCATCCAGTGCTGACCACTCTGCCTCCTTCCTGCGCTGACCACTCTGCCTCCTTCCTGCGCTGACCACTCTGCCTCTATCCTGCACTGACCACTGAGCCTCCATCCTGCACTGACCACTCAGCCTCCATCCTGCGCTGACCACTCAGCCTCCATCCTGTGCTGACCACTGAGCCTCCATCCTGTGCTGACCACTGAGCCTCCATCCTGTGCTGACCACTCAATCCTGTGCTGACCACTCAGCCTCCATCCTGTGCTGACCACTGAGCCTCCATTTTGCGCTGACCACTGAGCCTCCATCCTGTGCTGACCACTGAGCCTCCATCCTGCGCTGACCACTGAGCCTCCATCCTGCGCTGACCACTCTTCCTCCATCCTGCGCTCACCACTCTGCCTCCATCCTGCGCTGCCCACTCTGCCTCCATCCCGCGCTGACCACTGAGCCTCCATCCCGTGCTGACCACTGAGCCTCCATCCTGTGCTGACCACTGAGCCTCTATCCTGCGCTGACCACTCCATCCTGTGCTGACCACTGAGCCTCCATCCTTTGCTGACCACTGAGCCTCCATCCTGTGCTGACCACTCCATCCTGTGCTGACCACTCAGCCTCCATCCTGCGCTGACCACTCAGCCTCCATCCTGCACTGACCACTCTGCCTCCATCCTGCGCTAACCACTGAGCCTCCATCCTGTGCTGACCACTCAGCCTCCATCCTACACTGACCTCTCAGCCTCCATCCTGTGCTGACCCCTCAACCTCCATCCTGTGCTGACCACTCACTCCAGTGCTGACCACTCACTCCTGTGCTGACCACTGAGCCTCCATCCTGTGATGACCACTGAGCCTCCATCCTGTGCTCACCATTGAGTCTCCATCCTGTGCTGACCACTGAGCCTACATACTGCGCTGACCACTCCATCCTGTCCTGACCACTCAGCCTCCATCCTGCGCTGACCACTCCATCCTGTGCTGACCACTCAGCCTCCATCCTGCGCTGACCACTCAGCCTCATACCTGCGCTGACCACTCAGCCTCCATCCTGCGCTGACCACTCAGCCTCCATCCTGCACTGATCACTCAGCCTCCATCCTGCGCTGACCACTCAGCCTCCATCCTGCGCTGACCACTGAGCCTCCATCCTGCGCTGACCACTCCATCCTGTGCTGACCACTGAGCCTCCATCCTGCACTGACCACTGAGCCTCCATTTTGCGCTGTCCACCCTGCCCCATCCTGCACTCACCACTCTGCCCCATCCTGCGCTCAACAGTCTGCCTTCATCCTGCGCTGACCACTCTGCCTCCATCTTGCGAATACCACTCTGCCTCCATGCTGCACTGACCACTCAGCCACAGCGCAGTGCTAACCACTGAGCCAACGCACTGTGAAAACCACTGAGCCACCGCACTGTGCAAACCACTAAGCCTTGACACCGTGAAAACCACTGAGCCATCAAATACACTGCTAACCACTGAGCCACCATATACATGAAAACCACTGAGCCATCATATACAGTGCTAACCACTGAGCCACGTATACAGTGCTAACCACTGAGCCACCATATACAGTGCTAACCACTGAGCCATCATACAGTGCTAACCACTGACCCACGTATACTGTGCTAACCACTCAGCCATCATACTGTGCTAACCACTAAGCCACCGACAGTGCTAACCACTGACCCACATACAGTGCTAACCACTGAGCCACCATATACAGTGCTAACCACTGAGCCACCGTATACAGTGCTAACCACTGAGCCACGTATACATGCTAACCACTGAGCCCCTATACATGTAACCACTGACCACGTATAACAGGACTACCACTGAAGCCACCGTATACAGTGCTAACCACTGACCACCTTTACAGTGCAACCACTGAGCCACCATATACAGTGCTAACCACTGAGCCAGCGTATACAGTGCTAACCACTGAGCCAGTATACAGTGCTAACCACTGAGCCAGCGTATACAGGCCAACCACTGAGCCACCGTATACAGTGCTAACCACTGAGCCACCATTTACAGTGCCAACCACTGAGCCACCATATACAGTGCTAACCACTGAGCCACCGTATACTCTGCTACCCTCTGAGCCACCTGTATACACACAATTAATTTCACCGCACTCCCCTAACTATTAGTAAATAAACTATATATGGATTCTAGACTACCCGATTCTTTAGAATTGGGCCGCCATCTAGTATATATATATTTGACACACTCATTATGATGTATAAAGATTTGTCAATGATAATACGATTTTGTATTTGGATTACATAATGGTATATGGTCATTTGAGTTACTTACATACACATTTCTTTATTCATGTTATTGCTACAATGGCATTGATTGTATTCTGTTTTGCACTGTTTCATGTAGATAATCTGTGAAAAAAAGACGCTAATATCAGGCTAAAACGTTGGAGTTATTCTATGTATTGAATCTTGTGCCGGATTTTGTCCAATAAATGAACACTTTTTTCAAGCAATTCCTTGTCTCAAGTAATTGATGTGCCAAAGCACAAATAAATAGTGATTAGTCCCTTTTTTACTTCTGAGCACTCCTACGGTTGAGCCCAACATCACTAACAGGATATATTGTTACCGAGCCAGGTCAGTACTCATTTATAGATTTCGAACATGTATACTTTTACCTTTAGCTAAAGGTACCTTTACACGCCGCCACTGTGGCTAGCAACAGATATCTGAGTCCACTTCGGGACACAGGAAGGCATTTACCTATTTACACGCCGCCATTTCGTAGCAATTTCATAGCAACAGGCATAACTATCCCCAATGCCAGGCAGTTGCTACCTTTCAGTGGAGGCGTGTAAAGGTACCATTAAGAGGTAACAAAAAATTCAGAAACTTGTCTAAAGAAAAGGAATTTTTTTAAATTACTTATTTACCACACTATGATAGCAGCTTGGTCGCCATAAACTACAAGAGCATCTGTGATTGGTTATTGCAATTAGACTGCATTTCCTCAATCTGGATGGTGATTGTGCTTGTGTCACCACAGCCTCCAGTCATGGAATGAATGACCAGTGAGCTACGTCCATAAGTGGTGACTTGCTGAGGTTACCTGAGGACAGCTCAGGTAACCATGGAACCCACTATGATTAACAGGCACCATGGTTACCTGAAAGGTGACCTCAGGTAACCTCATCGAGTCACCGCACACCTGGAGCAGAGCTGGTGGTGAGTGACATGCGCAGCAGCTCATCTGGTCACCATAGTAATCAAGTCAGGTGACCAGATCATCTGACACGATCTGGTCATGTGACACGATTGCTATGGTGATCAGATCAGCAGAACGTGCATGTCACTCAATTCCAGCACAGCAATCAAGCAGCGGAGACACAGTAAGATTATCTGTGTGTGTCTGTCTGTGTTTCGCAGCTTTAGGCCACCTATGAAGGTGTTTTCAATGCATTTAAAGTTGCCTGCCATTGATTTGAATGCTGTTCGGAAAATTTGGCAAATGTTTGTCGAGCAATTCGTCGAACACTCCACATTCGGTGAACGAATCGAATTCAAACACACTGGTGTTTGCTAATCTCTATGTAGCAGGTCAATCATGCTACCCATGTTATTAGAACGGGGTCCTGGTTATAACACACACTCAGTACCTGCCCAGTATGGGACAAACTCACCCCGTGAGCCTTTTCCATACACCTGATTTGCAACGTACATATACAGCGCATTTCGTAAAAGTGTTCAAAGGAGAAGGAAGTTAGTGACTAAGGTGAGTGAGCTTCTCAAAATAGCATTGGATGTTGGACATATGATGACCATACTGTACACCATTGTATAATTGTGATGTGAAAACTGGTAACTCACTGCTCCATTCTGTAATGATGTTAATAGTGGAGAGTAGTCATCAGTCGGGGCATTATCTGTGTATATTCATTGAAGTATGCACAGGATTTGCAAACTGTAGATATCCTCATTTACCATGTTACTCTTGTACTTGTAAGCTGGTAGTGTTTATCCCATATTAATAATGATAATAATAATTAATAATATTCATAATTAATTATAATAATAATTTATATTTTTAATATATTTCATGAAGATAATCCTATGAATTTGTGTATCAATTGGAATTTGTACTATATCACTATGCTCGAAGAGAAAGTATATCTATATTTACAAAAAAGTGAACTGAAAAAGCAGAAAAGGCATGCTAGTTAGTCACTTCTACAATAATGCTAATTGAGTAACTAGTAGTGATTATTAAAGATCAGTAAAACTATTTTTTGTGAATCAAATTTGTGCTAGATTTTACAAAATTGGTGAACTCCACAAATTCTAACAGTTTATTATTTACTTTGCAGAAATCTAGTAAAGGGCTGCTGCTTTTGTACACATTGCACAAATTTGTATTAGCCAGAAAATCACAAAACCTTTAGGGGCCTTTTCCAATTATCAAATTATATGGTATATCACAGATGATCAGAAAGAAGTATAATACCCTGTAAAAAAGCAAAGTCAGTGAAAGAAACTATAATTTTGAGAGGACATCAGAGGTCACAAATGTCACGGGGTTGTATCGCAGTAAGGGAGTCGGGAAGCAAGATGGTAAAAATGGGCTAAAGACATTCAAGGGAGATAGTCTGATGCTTAGACTAGGGATCCCTGGCTCACCATGCCCCCAGAGGTACCCCTGAAGGGGAAGAGGTCTCAGCCACCACTCTTGCCCTATGCTCCTGATAAAACCTAGGCTAAGATCAACTACTTCCACCCACGGATCAGGAAAACTCAGCAATTCCTATGGGGATTACAACAGAAGCCAGCACTAGCATGCATGTGTTAACTACACAGGATTCTAGTAGAGACTAACTCTATCAGCAATGTTGGCTGGAGAAAGAGCAGGCTATTTAAAGCCAGGGGTGTGGTCACCAGACGAAACTGCAACTCTTCACCTGCAGAAGCACACACAGCGTAGACTACAGCAGTTTTCTGGCATTAACTCCAGATTTGGCAAAGGAAATGTATCCTTATTTGAATTACAGCAGCAATACACATGGACTGCAAAGCAGTGAACACATGACAACAGATTAGCAACATAGTTAGAGAGAGAAAGCCATTCCACATTGAAGAAATTATATAGCTAGTGTGTGTGACAGCAGTTAGGAAGATTACCATTTCAGAATGAGATAATAGTATTATACATGCTTTTAAGGGCTATTCATAGGTTTGCAATAGATTCAACTATTTGCCTAAAATCAATTTTTTATAAAAAGATCAGCAAATGTATATTTCTAAATATTCACACATCTGTATTCACCATAAACATTACCGTATATACTCGTGTATAAGCCGAGTTTTTCAGCCCAAAATTTGGGCTGAAAAGTCCCCCCTCGGCTTATACACGGGTCTATACGGTAGACCCGTGTGGTGGGGGCTGTGGGGCCGGGGCTGTGGAGGCTGGAGGAGGCGGGGGGAGTCTGCTGTATGAGCGGCCCCATCACGTGGGGCCCGCTCATTATATATGCACTGCTTCCCCCTGTCAATCAGCGCAGGGGGAAGCAGTTCATATATTCCCCCCAAAAGCTGGCACTCACCCCCCCTTGTAAGGCCCCCCCCATCGCTGCTTATACATTACCATTCCGGTGTTCTGATCCGCGCCGCTCCTCGGTGCTTCTTCATGCTCCGTCCGCGCTGGCTGCATCCGGGGATCTCCGGCTGTCGCAGCGATATGACGTCATCGCGCGACGGCCGGAGAATGGAGATCCCGGATGCAGTCAGCGAGGACGGAGCATGAAGAAGCAGCGAGGAGCGGCGCGGATCAGAACACCGGAATGGTAATGTATAAGCAGCGGGGGGGGGGAAGCCTTACAAGGGGGCCGAGTGCCAGCATTTGGGGGCTGTTGGTACCCCCAGGGGGCTGCTGGGTACCCCCTGGGGGCTGCTTGGTACCCCCAGGGGGCTGTTGGTACCCCCAGGGGGCTGCTGGGTACCCCCTGGGGGCTGTTGGTACCCCCTGGGGGCTGCTGGGTACCCCCTGGGGGCTGCTGGGTACCCCAGGGGGCTGTTGGTACCTCCAGGGGGCTGCTGGGTACCCCCTGGGGGCTGTTAGTACCCCCTGGGGGCTGTTGGTACCCCCAGGGGGCTGCTGGGTACCCCCTGGGGCTGTTGGTACCCCAGGGGGCTGTTGGTACCCCCAGGGGGCTGCTGGGTACCCCCTGGGGGCTTGTTGGTACCCAGGGGGCTGTTGGTACCCCCAGGGGGCTGCTGGGTACCCCCTGGGGGCTGTTGATACCCCCAGGGGGCTGTTGGTACCCCCAGGGGGCTGCTGGGTACCACCTGGGGGCCGCTGTATAACCCCTGGGGGGTGCTGTATAACCCCTGGGGGGTGCTGTATAACCCCTGGGGGCTGCTGTATATACTGCTGAGGCCTGTATACCACTGGGGATGCTGTATATACCACTGGGGCTGCTGTATATACCACTGGGGCTGCTGTATATACCACTGGGGCTTCTGTATATACCACTGGGGCTGCTGTATATACTGGTGGGGTCTGTATATACCACTGAGGAGGCTGCTGTATACCACTGGGTTTGCTGTATATACTACTGGGGCTGCCTGTATACTACCACTGGGGCTGCATATACTACTGGGGCTGCCTGTATACTACCACTGGGGCTGTATATACTACTGGGGCTGCTGCTGTATACAGCACTGGGGCTGCTGCTGTATACGACCACTGGGGCTGCTGTATACTACCACTGGGGAGGCCTGTATACCACTGGGGGGGGCCTGTATACCACACTGCTGGGGGCTGTATACCTCTGCTGAGGTCCACCCTCGGCTTATACACGAGTCAATAGGTTTTTCCAGATTTTTGGGGCAAAAGTAGGGGGGTCGGCTTATACACGGGTCGGCTTATACACGAGTATATACGGTATATAAAAGTTGAAGCAAATAAAAGAGAAGCTGCTTCAGATGATGCCACAGAACTAGCGACATAGTGGGTACCTCAAAATGGTCAAATATTAAAATCCTACTAAGGGCCCTTTCACATCAGCGTTTTTTTCAAATCGCGGCAGATGCGGTGAAAAAACCGCATCTGCCGCGATTACCGCATACCGGCTGCACTTGCGGCGCGGTTGCAGTTTTTGCCATGCAAAGTATAGGCGGACTTGTGGCAGGTGCGGCAAGTGCGGTTTTGCACTTGCGGCCGGTGCGGCCGCGAAATAAACCGCGGCTGACCGCGGTTTTTTTCGCGGCCGCACCTGCCGCAAGTGCAAAACCGCACTTGCCGCACCTGCCGCAAGTCCGCCTATACTTTGCATGGCAAAAACCGCAACCGCGCCGCAAGTGCAGCCGGTATGCGGTAATCGCGGCAGATGCGGTTTTTTCACCGCATCTGCCGCGATTTGAAAAAAACGCTGATGTGAAAGGGCCCTAAAACTGTGAAAAACAACTGACTGTATTATCTAAGAGATACCCAACTGTACTTCTTATATGTTAAAGTGAACCTGTCACCTCCTAAAATCAACCTAACCTATCAATACATGTCCCTGTACCTTCCTATTACCATTATAACTATCCCTCTCTCTGCTAAATGCTTGCTTTCAATGTTCTAAAAAAGTTTTATATTTACTCATTAAGACGATAATGAAGCATATATATGCAATAGCCCTCCTTGGCATTTTGTTTTGCAGCCTCCATGATCCTTTATCATGCCCTGATGGGCATGATATTGTAATAAGAATCCTCTTTGCCCCAGCCTATGTCTGACGTCGCTCTCCAGTTCCGGGTATGACGCAAATCGCGTCATTTCCAGGTCTGATGATGTCGGTACACCTACTTTTAGTGGCCGGCTTCAAGCAGCGCATGCCTGAACAGCCGGGGGAACTATTGCATATAGCCCCCGCTTCATTATCATCCTAATGAGTAAGTATATAAACATTTTTTAGAACATTGAAAGCAAGCATTTAGCAGAGAGAGGGATAGTTATAATAGTAATAAGAAGGTGCAGGGACATGTGTTGATAGGTTAGGTGTCTTTTAGAATGTGATAGGTTCACCTTAAGTAAAAAGTTCAATGTTGTTATTTTAATCATTGATCTACCATAGACTATCATTAATACCAAAGAAAATCTGACTGATTTTGGACATTATTCATATGAGGAGGCTAATAGAAATACTAAAAGACCAATAATGTATATTCTGCAAGAACAAATTGTGGACGGGTATGAATTATTTAATCACATAGGATATTGGTATCTGATTTTTGTCCGCTGAGGTTCTTTTGAAGTAAACTTGAAGCACCATGGGACGTTTGGGCCATGTTTAGATTTAATATTAAACAAAAGGTAAAATCGAAAAGTATTTGTGATCATTGTGCTAGAATCCTACATTTTAATTATTATTGAGTTAAATCTCATGACATTTCAGCTTCAAAGTCACCTGATAGAATAATGGTATTCTTGCAAAATTCGATCACACATTTCTTTTTTTTTTAATGCCAAGAAGCAGCAACAAATGACTCGGTTTCATCCAATATTCACTTTGCGTGCTAGGTAGGAACAAAGCACAACATTATTATTACATGAAAGCACATAGATCTCCGTTAAACAATCAGGTCTCATGAAAACTTGAAAAGGTCATTTGTCTTTCTGTTTGTGTGTCAAATATAAAATGCTTGAGTGACATCACAAATGGACCCAAATGTTAGCATTTCCTTAAGATGTGACTGGCCTGTTGATGTGTACAGTCTAATTGCTTCCAGAGGTACAGAGTCATCATGAGACACAAGTGAACTAAACATGTAAGTACAACACATTAAATATCAAGGGGTAAATCGCCATGTTTACCTTATTGCAAAAAATGATTGCAAATTTCTTGCAACTTTTAACCCAGAGGTTCTCTGCCAGTAGTTAGTTTGGTCAATATAAGAGAAAAAGCAAACGACCTAAGAATATGCAAAGGTGGAACGTTGGTTAGAACAAAAATTTTAAAGGGCCCGTCACATGCTACGATATCGTGAACGATATCGTTGAAACGTCACAGGTTTTGAGACGGGTTTTGCGTGTGTCTCGTCTATACGACCAGCAATAAGTCGGCTGATCGTTGATCGCAGGTTTATGAACCGGACCATAAATCAGTCGTTGATCATACGTTTGATCTGCTGCACCATGATAACAATCTCATTTACGACTTCGCCTATTCAGAACTGAAGGACCTAGACGACCAAACGACCGCAAGTATCGTTTGCTTGTCACGGAATTGTTGCTGCGTCGTTCCCGATATCTATACGTGTGACACCTCACCAGTGATCACTGAGTGTCGTTCATGCGATCCAGGTCAAGTCGGAACGTTGGTCGGATCGCTGAGACATTGAAGCGTGTTACGGGCCCTTAACAATGGAAGCATGAAAGAAAAAACTTGTAGAATCAGTTGAGCAGCACCAATTAAATGACATACTATGTCTAAATACAAAATCCAGTGAAAATTCCTTGTTAAGGGAATCCATCAGTAAGATTAACTCCACCCCCCACACCCATCCCATGCCAAACTGCATATATGGGCATACAGGGCTCTGAGGTGTAGATACATCAACACTTTTCTATTTTCCATTTGCTGCTGCATTAGTAAGTAATTAGCATTTAAATCCATATTAAATTAAGCATAAATTGTTCAAGGTATGACATAATCTCCCATTACTGAGATAGAATAAAGTAGGAGAAAAACTAAAAAGCTGGGTTGGTTGAGCGATGCAAGGCTAGGAACCAGAAAGAACAGGATGCGAATAATAACCAGTTTATTAAGACACACATGTTTTAATTTGTGTGTTTTAATAAACCATTCATGTGCACCTCTGGTTTCTTAGTCAAAGGTAATATATTTTATATATGACTCAATAAAGCACCCCTTCAATTTTTTTTTTTTAAATTAGAGCTAAAGTGGTGTCACTAATGTTAGGTCTCATACTTAATAAACCATGTTTCTTAATATATTGGTTATTATACCGCATCCTATCCGTTCTGGTTCCTAGCCTTGCAGCGTTCAACAAACCCAGTTTTTTAGTTTTTCGCTTACCTTATTTAATTTTCTCCCTCGGGAGAGCTGGGGTGTGCTGCAGCATGGCTGTACCAGTTTCTAGCAGGTTCCAGTCCCATTCTATTGCAAGCGGACTATCTCCAGGGCTGGACATCCCTGAACTGGGTAGAACAACTGCCCATAGTGGCTTCAGACTGTTGGAAACCTTCCTCTGACTTGGAGCACAATCTCCTGGCTAGACACCGCTAATATTCAGTATTGTGCCTGCTTGCACAACACTAAAAGGCAAGGGCAACTGTCATTTTGCTTCTCTGTTTATCGATTGACCCTGCACTTTTTCTCTTTTTCTTCTTCGTGTTATTGAAATAGGAGACGGCAATTATTTCTGATACGATTCTATGATAATGACAGGACGGAGCTAGGGATAAATGGAGGAGCTGGAAGCAGAGGGAGCAGCTAGATGCAGTGAGAAGAGCCAAAGGTAGAGGGAGGAGCTAGAGGAAGAGGGAGGGGCTATATTTAGAGGGAGGAGCTAGAGGCAGAATTCATCCCCTCTCCATCTTTCATCTGCATAGAATCTCATCAGTAACAATGACCATCTCCTATCTCTGTAATGGAAAAGTCTTCATTGAATAATATTTTACCTCAGAATTGAGAATTTTGATAATGACTGATCAATTCTGGCAGAGAAAAAAAGCTATTTTTTTTGCCAACCAAATTGCTTATTTTCAATTTATGATAATTACGAGATGGTGGCCCGATCCTAATGCATCGGTATTCTAGAATATGTATGTAGTTTAATTTGAAAACCGTGCGGCATTCAAATTGCGCGCCAAATCTTGCGCCGCATCTGTGATTAGTCACCGCCAGCCATGGTGAACAATCAGAGACTTGGCGCGCGGTTTGAATGCCACGTCTCTGATTGGTCTTTGCGGTTGGCGGCAACCAATTAGAGACGTGGCATTCAAACCACGCGCCAAATCTCTGATTAGTCGCCACAGCTGGCAGCGACCAATCAGAGATGCGGCGCGTGTTTGCCGCAAAATTTGAATGCCGCCATATAGGGATACCCATACCGTGGGTGTTCCAATATGGCAGTCTGGGTACTACCGTGGCGAGCAGCCAGGAGATGACCAGCTGACGCCAGTCATCTACCGGCTGACTCACTGCGGACCTCACAGCGCAGTAGATGAGCCGCGGTCACCGATCTCCTGACAAAAGCCGCAGCTCATCCACTGCGCCCGAGGTCCGTAGTGAGCCAGTCATATCCTGGCTGGCTCACGTGCGCTGCGGCCACTGTCAAAATATCAGCGGCTAACTCTGCTGATCTCCCGATGATGGCCGCGGCCAGACATGTATATCCCGGCGATAGCGGCGCCAATGCGCCGCTGTCACCGGGTTTCAGCTTGGTGCCACCAATGAGCGCCCTGGTGCGCGATTTTAGTGACAGACAGAGAACCTTAAACAATTCTAAAGTAGATGCTTGAAGTCTGATGTTAGTAGCAGTTTTAAAGGAAGGTACAGATCCCAAAATCAGAAAACTGAGAATTAAACTATAATCAGTTTTTTCATAATGCAACAGTTCTCAGATGTAACATGGTTATGTCAGTGTCAGGTGTTATTTGCACCATGCACTCTGAATCATTACTCACTCATTCATCCTGATCTCCTCTAGTAGTTTGGGAGAAAATATTTTGGCTGCCATCTATCTCTCCCTACCTCACAATCAATATTCATACTAAACTGGTTGAGTGCACACTTTTTTTATTTATTAATAGAAAAGGTAGTAAGCCACATCTTCATATCCAGCAGTGGCTTAATTGTATTAAAACAAGGCCTTAGGACACAGAAAGTTCCAATACTGGTCTAGTCATTGGAAATCAGTAGGTTTCAAAAATTTCATGTGTTTCTACTGTATATGCTTGCTCAGGACTATGGCGATTTTCCATAATCTCCTGTACATCCAGTTATACTGGGCAGTCCACCACTGTACAGCACACTACTGCCCCTCATCTTTACTAGGCAAACATAGCCTTGTAGTTTCTATACTTTCATGTGCACATCTGGTTTCTTAGTCAAAGGTAATATATTTTATATATGACTCAATAAATCCCCATTTTAACATTTTTTTTAAATTAGAGCTAAAGTGGTGCAACTAATGTATGCTCTCACACTTAGGGCCCTTTCACATCAGCGTTTTTTTCAAATCGCGGCAGATGCGGTGAAAAAAACGCATCTGCCGCGATTACCGCATACCGGCTGCACTTGCGGCACGGTTGCGGCACGGTTGCGGTAAACGCCATACAAGGTATAGGCGGACTTGTGGCAGGTGCGGCAAGTGCGGTTTTGGCACTTGCGGCAGGTGCGGCCGCGAAAAAAAACGCGGCTGACAGTATTTTTTTTCGCGGCCGCACTTGCCGCACCTGCCGCAAGTCCGCCTATACCTTGTATGGCGTTTACCGCAACCGTGCCGCAAGTGCAGCCAGTATGCGGTAATCGTGGCAGATGCGGTTTTTTCACCGCATCTGCCGCGATTTGAAAAAAACGCTGATGTGAAAGGGCCCTTACAAGCTGCCACCTTCAGGTTTTATCAGCGTTGCGTCAGTTGGTCTCTAGCAGTTTGCGATGCTCTAGTCTTTACTCGGCAATCCAGAAGTCACAAATCAATGTAAGTCTTAGGCCCCTTTCACATCAGCGTTTTTTTTCAAATCGCGGCAGATGTGGTGAAAAAAACGCATCTGCCACAATTACCGCATACCGGCTGCACTTTCGGCACGGTTGCGGCAAGCCCCATACAATGTATAGGCGGGCTTGCGGCAGGTGCGGCAAGTGCGGTTTTGGCACTTGCGGCAGGTGCGGCTGCGAAAAACGCACTTGCCGCAAACCCGCCTTTACATTGTATGGGGCTTGCCGCAACCGTGCCGCAACCGTGCCGAAAGTGCAGCCGGTATGCGGTAATCGCGGCAGATGCGTTTTTTTCGCCGCATCTGCCGCGATTTGAAAAAAACGCTGATGTGAAAGGGGCTTTAGAGAACTAGATCACAGTCACATATTCAGTAAGTATTTGATGAGTATTTGTAGCCACAACCAAGCATAGGTGAAAAATGAAGAAGTGGTAATGTAGTTCTATTATACTTCTCTTAGGCTAGGGTCACACTGGGTTATGGACCCACGTTTCCAGCCAGTGCTGAAACCGGAAAGCGTTAACAGCAAGCGCTGGCTAGAAACGTGGGTCCATAGAAACCCTATGTTTATATTAGTAGCAATCGCACACAGAGCAGCTGGGCGGCTGCTTTTCCTCCGCGCACAGGAAACGCTGCCTGCAGTGTTTTCCTGTGCGCTCCTGAAAAGTGGCCGTCATGCAGCTCTGTGTGCGGCTGCTACTAAGGTAAACAGAGGGTTTCTATGGACCCACATTTCCAGCCAGCGTTTGCCGTTAACGCTGTCCTATATTAGCAATCCCTGTAAATATGGGTCCATATCCAAGTCTGACCCCAGCCATATTGTTGCAATCCTGGTTTTGAATACAAATACTAAGGCAAAATACTGACCAAATACTCAATGTGTGAATGTGGCCTCAGAACAAGACTCCTTCTGAGTTCCGCTGAGAACATTTGACCTTTACCTCTGACTTCCATTCCATCAGAAGTTGTGATCACAAGATGACGGTGCTTTTAGGATCGAAGTGGCACCAACACCAGCAGGTGGTTAGTATAAGACTAGGTGCTGGGATTTACATTAGTACTACCACTCTAGTGCTGAAATTATAAAAAAAAGCACTGTTGTTGTTGCTTTAAGACATATATAATGGAATATACATGCACCCAAAATAAGAGAGTTTCATATACTTTCTTAGGGCCCTTTCACATCAGCGTTTTTTTAAATTTGCGGCAGATGCGGTGAAAAAACCGCATCTGCCGCAACTGCCGCATAACGGTTCCACTTGCGGCACGGTTGCGGTTTTTTCCATAGGAAGTATAGGGGGACTTGCGGCAGATGCGGCAAGTGCGGTATTGCACTTGCGGCAGGTGCGGCAGAGAAAAAAACCGCAGTAAGCCGCGGTTTTTTTCTCTGCCGCACCTGCCGCAAGTGCAATACCGCACTTGCCGCATCTGCCGCAAGTCCCCCTATACTTCCTATGGAAAAAACCGCAACCGTGCCGCAAGTGGAACCGTTATGCGGCAGTTGCGGCAGATGCGGTTTTTTCACCGCATCTGCCGCAAATTTAAAAAAACGCTGATGTGAAAGGGCCCTTAGAACAGCAAAACGGCTTTCATAGTATGAAAATATATCTATTGCATTTATTTGACAGTATGATTATATGTAGCGGAAAATTAGAAAATGAACTTCAATTAGGTTTTAACAAGTAATTCACTAGTTAAAGAAATCTTCATTAAAAATAAATTAGCCTCAGTGGCAGCTAATCAGTTAATTCATTGCATTAATGTGTGGATGGCTGTTTTCCTATTACGTTATTCAGAAGAAAATATCCAGCTGTTAGTTCTTTAATGTAACCATTGGAAATTTCCTTTTAACATTTATAATTTTGCTTCTGTGCAAAAGAAAAAAAATATGGAGTGTAAATAAGTTCCTTAACTTTTTTTAAATTAGATGCCGCAGTTAAAAGAAATATTAACACTTCTCAGATATAAAACAGGTTTACCTAATGATTAAGTGAATATTATTAGCAGATGTATTCCATGCTGTCATTCACTTGACATCTGAACCTATTTTATTTTTTAAAAAAGACTAGATATTTTTTAGAATTAGAATGCTACCAAATTATTGCTTAAAATCTCAAGATCCCTAAGCAAGCCTGAAATAAAGTAAAAGGCTAATGCATGATATATCTCATGTGCACAATATGGCATATTTGTCAATAGAGTGTAATTTTTAGCCTGTATAGCCACAACCCCTTTTACGAGATTGACAATAATAAATATACTGCAAGTGAAGAAAGTTTTTTTGTTGTTGAAAATTTCGACCAAATTATAGTACATTTTGCATGTTAAATATGTTCAACCATTCGGAATGTTTTATAACTATGTGTAAGGGCCCTTTCACATCAGCGTTTTTTGAAATTCGCGGCAGATGCGGTGAAAAAAACGCATCTGCCGCGATTACCGCATACCGGCTGCACTTGCGGCACGGTTGCGGCTCGGTTGTGGTAAACGCCATACAAGGTATAGGCGGACTTGCGGCAGGTGCGGCAAGTGCGGTTTTGGCACTTGCGGCAGGTGCGGCCGCGAAAAAAAACAGCGGCTGACAGCATTTTTTTTCGCGGCCACACCTGCCGCAAGTGCCAAAACCGCACTTGCCGCACCTGCCGCAAGTCCGCCTATACCTTGTATGGCGTTTACCGCAACCGCGCCGCAACCGTGCCGCAAGTGCAGCCGGTATGCGGTAATCGCGGCAGATGCGATTTTTTCACCGCATCTGCCGCGAATTTAAAAAAAAACTGATGTGAAAGGGCCCTAAGGAGGTTGCTGATGCCAGGAAGAGGCTACTACTTCTCCCATGAAGACCCCCTTTGTTTTTATATAATTTATAGGTGACTTTTAATCATTCTTTGTTGTGTATTTAAATGGTTGATTTAATGCAAGTTGCCTCTACGGGTTACTCTGCAGTGTAGGGGAGCCTAAGGTTTAGTAATTGAAGTCAAAAGGGTTTAGGGTATGTGCACATCTGACGTTTGTGCATCTCTGCAGACCGTCCAAAAACCTGGGTTTTTTAGCAGAAAACTGAGTTTTCTGTGCTCAGCAGTGTCCCTAGTTTTTTGCTCGTTTTTTGCTCGTTTTCCGCCCGTGTATACAGCGTTTTGTCGGCTGTTTTCTGGGCGGTTTAGAAAACTGAGTTTTTTGTGCACTTGGTCTGCAGGAACCGCTGGGAAAACGGAGGAAAGAAGTCACTTGCTCTATATTTGGAAAACCGGTGGAAAAACCCAGTTTTCACTGAGAAAACTCAGTTTTGACTGAAAACGACCAGAAGAAAAACGTTCTAATGTAGACAGCATTTGCTAAACTCCATTGAAAAGCATGTTAATCCAACCGGAGGATAGGATTAACATAAATTAACATAAAACTCAGCGGAAAACGCCGACGGAAACCGGGACAAAGCAGCCCACAAAACGACTGATGTGCACATAGCCTTAGGGTTCCACTTCCCACTAGAGGGGGGAATATAATGGTAGGATTCTCTTGGTTAAGGGTCGCGTTATACTCCTGTCTTTGAGTTACAGTTGGTGTAGGACATACGTAGAGTGAAATTGCAGAATGTTTATGATGGCAGAAGAAAGCACTTAAATACTTAAAGAATGGTGTGGAGACAAAAACTCCTCACAAAATGTGTATGTGGCGTGTCAAGTTGAGGGCAGCTAAACCTTCAACCAGGACAACTACTGTTACCACCACCATGTCCGCCAGCCCCATGATCACATCCTGAAACGCTGTAGCCACTGAATGGTGAGCAGTCCTTGTGGCCTGGACTTGGCAGTGGCAGAGTGGTATCACCAGCCTACCCCTGGGTTCCCTACGCAACAGCCATGCTGCATATGCAAGATAAAAACAGTTATTTTATCACATGGTATGATAAAAATACCATGAGGCATGCTAGAAGTTTTGTCTGTCTCTTAGGGTAGATCAGCATGTTTTTCAATATTTTAAAATTGGAAAAGTTTCAGTCTATAGATGTACAAATATGGTGGAGACATGCCCCCAAAGACTACAGTTATTGCAGTGTAAGGTGGTCCTACAAAATATGTAGTCATAGCAGCTTAATACAAATGCACGTCACAATTTTCAGATTTATATTTTTTAAATATTTAGAAAACCATGTATCATTTAATTTATGCTTTAAAAATACTTGCTTCTTTTTGTTGACATTACTCATAAAAATAAAAAAAATTACATGTCAATTTGTGGTTATACTGTGAAAAAAATGTGGAAAAGGTCACTCGATCTGAATACTTTTTCAATGCACTGCCTATAACATACCAAAGAAATTCATAGGATGGACATCATCACGTGTTGCATTATAAAAGCAAGAAGTGACAACACATCAGCCATAACCTTGACATAAAGGCAATGTAACTACAGATTAGTTTCAGCATACTAAAAACACCTCACAATTAAGGATGAGCGAGTGTGATCATTGCTATTTGTTACACGCATGGATAGTACAGTGTTCACGATACTTGTTACTTGGTGAGTATCGCTGGTACTCGTGAGTGATGTGTCGATCATTATCAATCTGACACAAATTGACAGCTCCCTTCAATACACAAAGTGAGCTGGCAACTCAGTGAGAGCCTCTTGATTGTTAAGTTCTCTTTGGTGGGCACAGCATAGTGTTATAGACATTGAAATCAATAAAAACCCCACCATCCGGCCCTGTCCCGGAAAGACTCGTCTTATAGCCGGAAGTCTGCGGGCAGAGCCTGTCACTAATTGACTAACATTAGACTCGCTATTCGGACAAATATGCGAGTATTAAGAACTACTCGTTACGAGTATAGAGATTGCGAATATTTCGTTACTCACTCACCACTACTTGCAATCAATTGTTAGAGATGAGTAGATCTAGTAAAATTCAAATTCACCTAATTAGCCTTTTAGCCTTTTCATGTGCATTTTATCATAAGTCCAGAAATACAATACCACAGAAGTGCAAAAGCCTAGACAACAGGCAAAAAGAAGCAGAAACAGCAGAAGCAGAGAGGTGAGCTGTGAAGTTGGTATGTTTTCTTTTCTTTTAACCTTTTGCTGGCTCTCAATTGCTCAGCTAAATGGTGGCTGCAACCACCAACCATTTTGCTGATTTCAACTAGCTCTTATATTTAGTGTAGTAGACAGAAGTATAGTGTTTTTCCTTCTTCCCTCTGCTGATTTGTATGAATAACAATTTCTTCATTTGCTAAGCAGTCAAAGATATTCTGTCGTAATATAGAACTGGATGTTCTAAATCCTTTGTGCCCATTTCACCCAGACCAGTGTTATTCAAATACAGTAATTGATGAGCAGGAGAACTAGAGTCAGATGCTTTTGATTTATTAACTGATACATGCCTCATCGTGGATCTGGAACATCTAAGGTCGGCTTTACACTACGATTTGTGGCTGTCCGTGGGGATCCGTGTTTAGGTCGGATCCCCCAGACAGCCACGGATCCTCATGGATCCCTGCAATCGGATGGCAAATAGCCATCCGTATCCGTGTTAAGCAGGATCCATGTGGATCCTGTGGTCCCTGTCTCTCCCCGCATCTTCTCTATCTGTCCCTGTCTGTCTCTCTTCTATCCTCAAACCCCCTGCCCCCCCCCCCCACCCCGTCCTCTCTCCTCCGGTATCTAAAAAATAAAAAAATCCTCCCAGAAGACACATTACCTGTCCACCGGCTCCATGCAACAGTCCCCTTCTGGTGGCTGAAGGACCTCTCATGATGACACATCAGCTGATCAGCTCTGTGATAGAGATACATGGGAGCCACAATCGCATCCGAGTGTATCCAATTTGACACGGATACACTCGAATGCCTCAAAATCGTGGTGTGAAGGCAGCCTAAAAAGTAGTGCTCGCCTCCACAAACTACGCCAGACATCTCACACCAATCAGGCACTACCGTGAGATTTCTGGTGTATGGTATTGCACACCTCATCATGAATTAGATGAGCTATGGTGTCTTACACCCAATGCACTGCTTTTCTGCCCAAACTCCTCCAGTTTTGTTAGAACTGTGAGAAACCAGTGAGAAAATGCCCAAAGTCACAAGATTTATGTCTAACTCTAAGGGCCACATCACACACACAGATATTTGTGCAGATATTGTTCGCAGATCTCTGGTTGCAGTGAAATCATGGACACATTGTTCCATTTTGTGGCTGTGTACAAATGTAACAATGTGTCCATGATTTCACTGCAACCAGAGATCTGCGAACAATCTCGGCACAGATATCTGTGTGTGTGACGTGGCCCTTAGTTGTGCCGATATTTTTAGCATTTTCAAAGCTATTAAAACAAAATTACTGGCATGACAGCTTTCATCATTTCGGATTTTTGTTCTTATCTCTTCTTATATATTTTGAAGCACTGCAGCAACATTAAAGGTTCATTCAAATATCAGTGATTATTCTCACACACAAAAAAAGCGGCCTGAGATTCATCAGTGTATTTCATCTGAGTGTAATTAGAGTTTTGTCAGTGTGTCAGTTTTTAAGAAAAGAGTTTAGTCCAAATTTCATAATTTTTTTCTCAGATAAAAAAATAGTCTGATAGAGGAATCTCAAAATTTTCATATCAAACAATGTTTGAAAAATGAACAACATACACAACATACAGATAGCAATAGGTTACAGTCCAATATTTTAACAGACATCAAAACTGACATCTGAATTTGTGTTCCACTCCTGGATTTGTGTACAAACGCAGGTGAAAAATATTGACCAAAAACTGACAAGTGAATGTGGCCTAAGCCCTAAGGCTGTGTGCTCATGATCCGGAGGCACTGTGTATTGGACACAGTGTCTCCGGAGCTGCGGAAATGGGTGCACGCAGGGAGACCGCAGCCACCCTTTACTCACAATCTACAGTTTTTGAAGGGCATCTTCTCCCTGCGTGCATCCAATGGTGATCTGTTCCGACTCCGCAGCATGAAATGAACCTGATGCGAAGATGTGGAAGTCCGGCAACCCGCACCATCGGTGAAATAACGCTGCAGCGGGGAGAAGCACAGTGAGCATGGGATCTCTTGAAATCCCATTCACTATGCTGCTACTGTACAAAACAGCAGTAATATTCTAAAACACTGCAATTCCTGACCGTGAGCACACACCCTAAGGGCCCTTTCACATCAGCGGTATTTTCAAATCGCGGCAGATGCGGTGAAAAAAACGCATCTGCCGCGATTACCGCATAACCGCGACACTTGCGGCACACTTGCGGCAAGCCCCATGCAATGTCTATGGGGCTTGCGGTAAAGGTGCGGCAGGTGCGGCAAGTGCGGTTTCGGCACTTGCGGCAGGTGCGGCCGCGAAAAAAAAACGCTGCTTTCGCGGCCGCACCTGCGGCAAGTGCCAAAACCGCACTTGCCGCACCTGCCACACCCTTACCGCAAGCCCCATAGACATTGCATGGGGCTTGCCGCAAGTGTGCCGCAAGTGTCGCGGTTATGCGGTAATCGCGGCAGATGCGGTTTTTTCACCGCATCTGCCGCGATTTGAAAATACCGCTGATGTGAAAGGGCCCTTAGAAAGAAACGCAATGCTTGCAATCCTCCTTCTGCTTCACTGCAGGTAGACTTTAAGAAAGTAAAAATATCACCATTTCCATATACATATTGTTACACAAACATAACATACTGAAAGTGACAATTTAGAAAATGCTAAACTTTACAGTAATTGCTACAATTGTAAAGTAACATTTTATTTTCTGAAAAGCATGTCAATGAATCCCATTACTAACCCTTCTGTTTATGGAACCTGTTTATATATTTATGCGTCCCTAAAGTTAGGTTTTTATGAAAAACAGAACAAAAGCTTACTGCGGAAAATTCATTTACCTATAGAAACATTGTATGACGACTGAATGTAGAGTTGATAAATATCATGCCATGTTATTGTTATATGCATTAAAACCAGAAATATGATCTCAGTGTTGTGCAAGTAACTCATAAATGAGTTTCTATATTCAGCTGATACGGCATATAGCCTTATTCTGCAGGTATAAAACACTTGGACACAGTGCACAAGACCCTTATTATCATAAATAAGTCTAAAAAAATGTATAAACAATAACCAAGAAATATATTCAGAAAAAAATCTATAGCAGCAGTATAAATAGATACAAAATGTTGATAAAATAGCAAAAAACACAATTTTAGGCGCTGCATATTTTTTATTTTAAAAGCATTTTAATAGCATAAAGAATTTTAGGCCAAGTTGTCAAAATGTGACAATGTGACCTAGAAGCCAAATTTTAACCCATTTTTTGCAGCCCACCTGCTGCTATTGAGTAGAGATGAATGAACCTATTCAGTGCCTGTTGAGGTTGGAGTTTGGGGGAATTCTGCCTTCTAAGTGCTGGAGCTGAGATTGCTGTCCTCCCGTATGCTGGGTGGTCAGGCCATTGCAAGTCGCTGGCATTGTGTGATTGGCTCACATTGGGGTTAAACCCTGCGTTATTGTCTGTAGTGTGGCAGGAAAATATGAAAAGTTAAAAACCTGATCCTCCAGCCCCCGGAAGTCTTTTGTTTAATGTTGGTGGTGTTTGGGCGCAGTGACAAACAGCCAATCAGTGACTTCTGAGGACATACAGGGTAACAAACAGGTCCAGAACAGGCAGCACCCAATTATCCATGTTTGATCATCTCTACTAGTGAGCAGTCCTGGAATAATACATACTATACTGTTAGATAATCTTCCATCGTTGTCTACAGTCTTGGTCTCTGATTGCAATCCAGCCTTGTCGCTACTTGTAACAGGGCCCTAAGAGAAGTTTATAAGTAGATGGTGATATGGCAACTTGAGTAAATCTCACAGTAGTGGAGTTAAGATCCATGCAAGACAATGTAGTGTGTTGTCTAAAGTACGGTAGTTATTTCCACATTTGCATTATGTCTAGGTTGGGCAATCTATTGTAAGATAAACAACGAGGACTCCAGAATGATCTATTATAGATCAAAATAACCTGTCATCTGATACATGCTGCATAAACCGCAAATACAATCAGATATATTTTATCTAAAATGTTCTGGAATTTTAAAGAAAATATAGTTTGAAAAATGATGAGTCCAATGCTGCTTCTCCCTGCCCTACTCCATGTGATTGACAAAGCTCTCTTAGGGTACTTTCACACTAGCGTTTTTTTTAAATAGCGGCAGATGCGGTGGAAAAACCACATCTGCCGCGATTAACGCATAACCGCGACACCTGCGACACAGTTGCGGCAAGCCCCATGCAATGTCTATGGGGTTTGCGGTAAGGGTGCGGCAGGTGTGGTATCGGCACTTGCGGCAGGTGCGGCCGCAAAAAAACGCAGTCAGCTGCGGTTTTTTTCGCGGCCGCACCTGCACTCAAGTGCCGAAACCGCACTTGCCGCACCTGCCGCACCCTGACCGCAAGCCCCATAGACATTGTATGGGGCTTGCCGCAACTGTGCCGCAGGTGTCACGGTTATGCGTTAATCACAGCAGATGCGTTTTTTCACCGCATCTGCCGCGATATCAAAAAAATGCTAGTGTGAAAGTACCCTTACATGTGTACATTTGTGTATGCTCCAGAATTTCATAGAAAATATTCTTAAAAAAATCCTTAAGAGGATTCATCAGGCCAGCCTATTATCCCTGATGAAGCCTATAACTAGATGAAAATTTTTGGGGAGGCTATTCTAGGTTTTAATAGAGTTATATGTTGTTGAAATACAAGCAACAAGCTTTAGACTTATCATATGTAGGAGGAGTTAAATTACAGTGTCTGTAGATGGTGCTGTTCTTCTGCTGATACTTAATAATATGTAAAGTATCCTGTTTCTGTTTCTTTTGAACTACTCTCTCTGGTATAGCAACCATTTTAACTTACGTTGCTTATCTTTCCATTGATGATATGTACAGTTCCTGTATATCTATTAAGTAGAAATCCTTGTTTTGCCCACAAATGTCTGATTTCTGTTACTTCTGCTGAAGTGGAACAAATCTGCAACATACGTTTGAGTACAATACAATGCAATCACAATATATTACATTATGGGGTAGTGTTAGTGTGAGTGGATGCACTGCAGAGGCTCACTCCTTCTTACTATTTTGCCATTGCATAAGTCAATAGTGCAGTCTAGTATATTATCTTCAGTCTATTATATTATATCAATGAATTCTGGTTACTGAGAATGAGCATTGCCAGCTAGGCTAGAAATATAGAGTACAAGCATGGGTTATAAGAGCATATGGACATGGGATATAGGAACAGGATATGGGCACAGGATAAGGGACCTGACAACTAGAAAACTTGCTACTAAGAGCAAGACACATTGCTCAGGCACTTCCCTTAAGGAAAAGGAGCCTTAAGCGCCCAGTGTTTTCATCCGTTGGCTGGGAATACAAACAGAATGCATACACTGAATCTTTAAGAAGTTGGGGGTTGTGCTAGATCATGCCCTAATGCGCTCCTGGCGATCCTGAGCATAATGCACAGGCCCCTGGTGCAAAAAACAGGAAAGATACCATGGGATGGATGGAAGAGTGAGTGCTTCAGCAGCCCTGCTGAAGGATCGTCAGTACTAGCATTAAATGTATGGCATGAGGCTGGACATACTTTAGTCAGAATGTGGCCAGAAATATACAAATCCCATACATGGCGTTACATGATCACCTATGTCCAGAGAATTCTCACAACTCAGTGCATGTGATCTGAGGATTCACAAGCCTACCTGCAGACTTTAAACCCTTTAAGACTAGGGTCAGACTTGTGTCATGCATTTGCTAAATGCTTGCGCTATTTTCATGTGCAAATATTGAAAAATGCATGACTCCAATGCAAAAAACGCTCTGCAAGAGTGCAATGTGTTTGACGCTATGCACTTTTGAAAGTGCACCAAAAAACACGGTGTGCAGCATTTTTTGGTGCTTTTGCAAAAATGCATGCTTTTTTTAACATGGGAGTCTATGGAGAACGCATTCGTTTAACGCATGATACATACATGTACCATGTGTTAATGCATGTATTAATGCATGTGCTAAAAATGAAAAAACATGCCATAAAAGTAGCAAGGGGAAAAACAGGATCCTTTAATGCATCCTTCCAATGGATGCAAGCTCCCCAATGCGACCTTAGCCTTATCGCGATTGCATGTCCACCAACAATTTTTTGTATTTGGCATTCGGCAGTCACGTAGAATAAGGCTGTGGTCACAGTTGCCATGCGTTTTTTTAAGTGATTTAACAAAACTCATGCTTTTTTTCATGTCAGCATGAGTTTTGTAAGGTGTGTGATGGCTCCCTGCGTTTTTGGGTGCGTTTTTGAATCTGCACCTAAAAATAGTGCTTGTAGTATTTTTTTGAGCGTTTTGAAAAACGCATGCGTTTTTGTAGAAAACGCATGCGTTTTTATAACATGGGTTCCTATGGGAAACGCATGCAAAAACGCATGTACAATTAGTACCTTTTAGTGCCATTCAAAAACGCATGCGTTTCCCATAGGAGCCCATGTTAAAAAAAACGCATGCGTTTCCGGAAATGCATGCGTTTTTTTAACATGGGCTCCTATGGGAAACGCATGCGTTTTTGAATGGCACTAATTGTACATGCGTTTTTGCATGCGTTTTCCATAAGGCCCCTTATTAAAAAACGCATGCGTTTTTGGATATGCTTCAAAAACGCATGGGACAGTCACAAATGCTTTTTGGCTATTAGGGCATGCGTTTTTTAACATGGGGGCCTATGGGTGCGTTTTTTACATGCGTTTTTGAAAACGCAGGTCTCCAAAAATGCATGTGAAAAATGGTACTGTGACCACAGCCTAAGGCTGTGGTCACAGTACCATTTTTCACATGCATTTTTGGAGACCTGCTTTTCAAAAACGCATGTAAAAAACGCACCCATAGGCCCCCATGTTAAAAAACGCATGCCCTAATAGCCAAAAAGCATGTGTGACTGTCCCATGCGTTTTTGGAGCATATCCAAAAACGCGTGCGTTTTTTAATAAGGGGCCTTATGGAAAACGCATGCAAAAACGCATGTACAATTAGTGCCATTCAAAAACGCATGCGTTTCCCATAGGAGCACATGTTAAAAAAAACTCATGCGTTTGCGGAAACGCATGCGTTTTTTTTAACATGGGCTCCTATGAGAAACGCATGCATTTTTGAATGGCACTAAAAGGTACTAATTGTATATGCGTTTTTGCATGCGTTTCCTATAGGAACCCATGTTATAAAAACGCATGCGTTTTCTACAAAAACGCATGCGTTTTTCAAAACGCTCAAAAAAATACTACAAGCACTATTTTTATGTGCAGATTCAAAAATGCAGCCAAAAACGCAGGGAGCCATCAGAGACCTTAAAAAACTCATGCTGACATGAAAAACGCATGTAAAAAAGCATGCGTTTTTAAAAGGCACTAAAAAAACTGTGACCACAGCCTAAGGCTGTGGTCACAGTTGCCATGCGTTTTTTTAAGTGATTTAACAAAACTCATGCTTTTTTTCATGTCAGCATGAGTTTTGTAAGGTGTGTGATGGCTCCCTGCGTTTTTGGGTGCGTTTTTGAATCTGCACCTAAAAATAGTGCTTGTAGTATTTTTTTGAGCGTTTTGAAAAACGCATGCGTTTTTGTAGAAAACGCATGCGTTTTTATAACATGGGTTCCTATGGAAAACGCATGCAAAAACGCATGTACAGTTAGTACCTTTTAGTGCCATTCAAAAACGCATGCGTTTCCCATAGGAGCCCATGTTAACAAAAACGCATGCGTTTCCCATAGGAGCCCATGTTAAAAAAAACGCATGCGTTTCCGGAAAAAACGCATGCATTTTTTTTAACATGGGCTCCTATGGGAAACGCATGCGTTTTTGAATGGCACTAAAAGGTACTAACTGTACATGCGTTTTTGCATGCGTTTTCCATAGGAACCCATGTTATAAAAACGCATGCGTTTTCTACAAAAACGCATGCGTTTTTCAAAACGCTCAAAAAAATACTACAAGCACTATTTTTAGGTGCAGATTCAAAAACGCACCCAAAAACGCAGGGAGCCATCACACACCTTACAATACTCATGCTGACATGAAAAAAAGCATGAGTTTTGTTAAATCACTTAAAAAAACGCATGGCAACTGTGACCACAGCCTAAGGGTGCTTTCACATCTGCGTTTTTCGTAATTCTCGGCAGATGCGGTGAAAAAAACGCATCTGCCGCGTTTGCCGCATAACGGTTCCACTTGCGGCACGGTTGCGGTTTTTTCCATAGGAAGTATAGGGGGACTTGCGGCAGATGCGGCAAGTGCGGTATTGCACTTGCGGCAGGTGCGGCAGATAAAAAAACCGCAGTAAGCCGCGGTTTTTTTTCTCTGCCGCACCTGCCGCAAGTGCAATACCGCACTTGTCGCATCTGCCGCAAGTCCCCCTATACTTCCTATGGAAAAAACCGCAACCGCGCCGCAAGTGGAACCGTTATGCGGCAAACGCGGCAGATGCGGTTTTTTCACCGCATCTGCCGCGAATTACGAAAAACGCTGATGTGAAAGGGCCCTAAGTTTGACCAATTTACTTAAAACTCATTCTTCTGGCCTTCTTTTCTGCAAATTCTTCAATAATGTTATTTAAGGCTGTGGTCACAGTACCATTTTTCACATGCATTTTTGGAGACCTGCGTTTTCAAAAACGCATGTAAAAAACGCACCCATAGGCCCCCATGTTAAAAAACGCATGCCCTAATAGCCAAAAAGCATGTGTGACTGTCCCATGCGTTTTTGGAGCATATACAAAAACGCATGCGTTTTCTACAAAAACGCATGCGTTTTTCAAAACGCTCAAAAAAATACTACAAGCACTATTTTTATGTGCAGATTCAAAAACGCAGCCAAAAACGCAGGGAGCCATCAGAGACCTTAAAAAACTCATGCTGACATGAAAAACGCATGTAAAAAAGCATGTGTTTTTAAAAGGCACTAAAAAAACTGTGACCACAGCCATAGGCTAGGGTCACATTTGCGATGTGCCCCTAGCCTGCCGGATTCCGGTATTAGGCTGGGGTCACAGTTGACATGCATTTTTTAGTGCCTTTTAAAAACGCATGCTTTTTTACATGCGTTTTTCATGTCAGCATGAGTTTTTTAAGGTCTCTGATGGCTCCCTGCGTTTTCGGCTGCGTTTTTGAATCTGCACATAAAAATAGTGCTTGTAGTATTTTTTTAAGCGTTTTGAAAAACGCATGCGTTTTTGTAGAAAACGCATGCGTTTTTATAACATGGGTTCCTATGGAAAACGCATGCAAAAACGCATGTACAGTTAGCATCTTTTAGTGCCATTCAAAAACGCATGCGTTTCCCATAGGAGCCCATGTTAAAAAAAACGCATGCGTTTCCGGAAAAATCGTGTCTGCAACGGTTTCCTGTGCGGCGCTGTAAAACGCCCTCCGAGCCGCTGCCTGTGTGACAGGTCGTGCAGGTAAACAGCGGGTAACTAAGGGCAGCGGTTTCCAGCACCGCATAGCGGAAACGCTATGCGGCGCTGGAAAAAGTTCTAAGATAATACCGGAATCCGGCAGGCTAGGGGCACATCGCAAATGTGACCCTGGCCTAAGTCTATCATTCTGGCGCGTTCATTTTCTATGGACAACATAGCCAGTCCACTTAGCCTTTCTTGTCCCATTGTAGACCTGAGGTAGTTTTTAATTAAGGCTGTGGTCACAGTTTTTTTAGTGCCTTTTAAAAACGCATGCTTTTTTACATGCTTTTTTCATGTCAGCATGAGTTTTTTAAGGTCTCTGATGGCTCCCTGCGTTTTTGGCTGCGTTTTTGAATCTGCACATAAAAATAGTGCTTGTAGTATTTTTTTGAGCGTTTTGAAAAACGCATGCGTTTTTGTAGAAAACGCATGCGTTTTTATAACATGGGTTCCTATGGAAAACGCATGCAAAAACGCATGTACAGTTAGTACCTTTTAGTGCCATTCAAAAACGCATGCGTTTCCCATAGGAGCCCATGTTAACAAAAACGCATGCGTTTCCGGAAACGCATGCGTTTTTGTTAACATGGGCTCCTATGGGAAACGCATGCGTTTTTGAATGGCACTAAAAGGTACTAAGGCTGTGGTCACAGTTTTTTTAGTGTCTTTTAAAAACGCATGCTTTTTTACATGCGTTTTTCATGTCAGCATGAGTTTTTTAAGGTCTCTGATGGCTCCCTGCGTTTTTGGCTGCGTTTTTGAATCTGCACATAAAAATAGTGCTTGTAGTATCTTTTTGAGCGTTTTGAAAAACGCATGCGTTTTTGTAGAAAAAGCATGCGTTTTTATAACATGGGTTCCTATGGGAAACGCATGCAAAAACGCATGTACAATTAGTACCTTTTAGTGCCATTCAAAAACGCATGCTTTTCCCATAGGAGCCCATGTTAAAAAAACGCATGCGTTTCCGCAAACGCATGCGTTTTTTTAACATGGGCTCCTATGGAAAACGCATGCGTTTTTGAATGGCACTAATTGTACATGTGTTTTTGCATGCGTTTTCCATAAGGCCCCTTATTAAAAAACGCATGCATTTTTGGATATGCTCCAAAAACGCATGGGACAGTCACACATGCTTTTTGGCTATTAGGGCATGCGTTTTTTTAACATGGGGGCCTATGGGTGCGTTTTTTATATGCGTTTTTGAAAACGCAGGTCTCCAAAAATGCATGTGAAAAATGGTACTGTGACCACAGCCTAACTGTACATGCGTTTTTGCATGCGTTTTCCATAGGAACCCATGTTATAAAAACGCATGCGTTTTCTACAAAAACGCATGCATTTTCTACAGAAACGCATGCGTTTTTGGATATGCTCCAAAAACGCATGGGACAGTCACACATGCTTTTTGGCTATTAGGGCATGCGTTTTTTAACATGGGGGCCTATGGGTGCGTTTTTTACATGCGTTTTTGAAAATGCAGGTCTCCAAAAATGCATGTGAAAAATGGTACTGTGACCCCAGCCTAAGGCTGGGGTCACAGTTGACATGCATTTTTTTAGTGCCTTTTAAAAACGCATGCTTTTTTACATGCGTTTTTCATGTCAGCATGAGTTTTATAAGGTCTCTGATGGCTCCCTGCGTTTTTGGCTGCGTTTTTGAATCTGCACATAAAAATAGTGCTTGTAGTATTTTTTTGAGCGTTTTGAAAAACGCATGCGTTTTTGTAGAAAACGCATGCGTTTTTTATAACATGGGTTCCTATGGAAAACGCATGCAAAAACGCATGTACAGTTAGCACCTTTTAGTGCCATTCAAAAACGCATGCGTTTCCCATAGGAGCCCATGTTAAAAAAACGCATGCGTTTCCGGAAAAACGCATGCGTTTTTTTAACATGGGCTCCTATGGGAAACGCATGCGTTTTTGAATGGCACTAAAAGGTGCTAACTGTACATGCGTTTTTGCATGCGTTTTCCATAGGAACCCATGTTATAAAAACGCATGCGTTTTCTACAAAAACGCATGCGTTTTTGGATATGCTCCAAAAACGCATGGGACAGTCACACATGCTTTTTGGCTATTAGGGCATGCGTTTTTTAACATGGGGGCCTATGGGTGCGTTTTTTACATGCGTTTTTGAAAACGCAGGTCTCCAAAAATGCATGTGAAAAATGGTACTGTGACCCCAGCCTAACTGCAGACTTTTGTTACAAGCTCAAACCTTTAGACTATGTCACACGCAAGGTATTTGATGCACAAATTTTTTTCACCAAATCTGCACCTTCTGGGAGAAATGAACACAAAAAAACGCAATGCATTTTTAAGCATCTACTGTATGTTGCATTTTCCATGCATTTTACCATGCGTAAATGGAGCATTTTTTCCACACATTTTTTGAGTCAAATCAATGCCTAGGTGAGACAAAGAAAAAGAGAGAGGGTGTTTTCACATCTATGAATAGTCTGCGTTTTGCTTAATTTGCATTTTTAGGCGTTTTTACCACTAAAAACCCATAAAAATGCTAGCGTTTTTAGTCCCATTGATTTTAATGAAAACGCATTTAAAACGCATGCAAAAACGCATTAGCGTTTTCAAAAACGCAAAACGCATGCGTTTTTGCAAACGCCGCACTAGAAGCATTTCCCGACGTTTTGGGCAGGTTTGCAAAAATGCATGCGTTTTGCGTTTTTGAAGATGCTAATGCGTTTTTGCATGCGTTTTTACATGCATTTTCATTCAAATCAATGGGACTAAAAACGCTAGCGTTTTTATGCGTTTTTAGAGGTAAAAAAGCCTAAAAACGCAAATTAAGCAAAACGCAAACCTGCCATAGATGTGAAACAGGCCAGAGAGGGAGAGAGATTTCTGGTACCCAGAAATAATTTCAGAGCATGTAATAAAGCAAGTGTTTTTTAGAAAAAAGGACTAAATCTGCACCAAAAAACACACTGTGTGAACACATCAGCATTATTCCAATGTTTTTCAATGATTGCATTGAGGTCAATATGAGAAAAATGCTGCAAAAAACGTCCCAACAATTTACATGCAGCAGATTTTCTCTGCAAGGAGAATATAAGCAACAAGTGCACAACACCAGAATTCTTAGTCTAGGGTCACACTAGCGCTAAGATTGCATTCAGGGTGGTCCATAAAAAAGATAGAATCTGGCAGCATTAACACACCGTAACCGTAAGGTAAGTCCAGGGTCACATTTGCGGTTGTTTTTTCAAATCCGGATTTGACCATTAAAAATAGTCAAAACCAGATCCAGATCCGCAGCCATAGGTTGTAATAGAAAAACCGGATTGCACTTAATGTAATCTGGTTACCGCATCAGGTTTTGCAGCCTGCTGTAAAAATCATGCAGGCTGCATTTTTCTGAGCGTTTTTTTTTTTTATAATGGCCGCCTATGGCAACTGTATCCGGTACCGCAAGGTACCGAATCCGGTTTTTGGTGCCACAATGTTTTCTCATTGCAGATCTGGATCCATTACTGGATTCAGATCTGCAATGTGATGCCAAATGTGATGGTACATGGTAATGGATGTGGTTACCGGATTGTGCCTTCCAAATGTGACTCCAGCCTAACGCTGCCAATGTAATCCTATGGGGGACGGACTCCTGAGTGCAATCAAGCTCCAGCATATATGTGCTGGAGTTTGAAATCTCACACTATTTCCAAACAGACCACGTGGCCCTCTTGAAAATACGCGAGATTTCAAACTCCAGCTCTTACATGACAGCATTTGACTGCCCTCGAGAATCCGTCCTCCACAGGACGCAATCCTACTGCTAGTGTGAGCCTAGCCGTATTATCCATACTAGTCAGTGGTCATATGCCTGCATGTAATAATGCAAGTGTTTCTTAAGGTACCGTCACACAGGGAGATATCGCCGGCAATGTTGCCGGCAACAGAGGGGCGTGGCCAGGTTGCGGTGACATCGCCGGAGAGTTGCCTCGTGTGACAGGGCGATAATCAGGCGAAAAATCGCCTGAGTAGCATCGCCAGGTTTCCCAACAATGTTGGGAAACCTGGCGATGTTGCTGACGCGATCATGCCTGATCGCCCTGTGTAACGCGGCAACCTGCAATGTTGCGGGCGACACCGCCTATCTCCAACATTGCGATTATCGCTCGCTGGGTTGCTGGGCAACCCAGCGAGCGATAGCCGCGGCAACTAGCCGGCGACATCGCCGGTAAGTTGCTCAGTCTGACATCTCCCTGGCGATGTTGTCAGGGATGCGCGCTTCCCGCGATCGCCGGCAACATCGCCGGCGATATCTCCCTGTGTGACGGTACCTTTAGAAGAAAGGACTAAATCTGCACCAAAAAACATACTGTGTGAACACATCAGCATTTTTCCAATGTTTTTCAAGGATTGCATTGAGGTTAATTTGAGAAAATGCTGCAAAAATCACCCCAACAATTGACATGCAGAAAATTTTCTCTGCAGTTAATCTGGAAAGAGAAAATAAGCAACAAGTGCACAAAACCAGAATTCTTATTGATTTAGGGATAGGCATGCAGATTTGTAACAAAATGACACCAAAAAAATGTATGAAGAATGCATAAAAAAACGCATTGATTGAACATGTATATATTATTTTTCATTCTTCTTATTGGGTGTATACCAATTTTCCAGTTGCTGGTGTTGAGAGGACAGTGAGCCTCTGACAAATATATTTCTCACTTCAACAATATTTATGTCCTCTTTTGGGTATGAATATGTGACTTTTCTGATATTGTAGTAAACCGTGCCTGATTAAAACACCAGATTTTCTCACAAGCTTTTCCAGTAAGCCGCGATATTTATTTAATCAGTAATAGCTGTGTACTGATGATTGTGTATCTTTCTATGGATGCATATAAATATTAAACAAGGTAGGAAAACACGCAATAATAAAAACAAAATACCAAATTTGTCAGTAATATTTATTTTTCAAATCTCATTTTCCATACTCTTTAGGCTCACCTGAAGCCCTAACAAGAAAAAAGGTGAAATATTGTAACGTTACCATCCTCATTGTCACATAAGGAATTCATTTCTGATATAATGAAGACAAATGTCTTTGACGAGAAACCATTTTCTTTAAAAAAAAAAAAAACTGCTCTAAATAATAATATTTAAGTAATGGAATAGTGTATTTATTGTACTATAATATGCTATTAATAAGATCCAGCCCAGCCTAGATGTAGAATTTTACGTTATGTCATTTATTTTGTTTTCTAAGGAAAAGTGTCATTGAGTCCTAAATGATGTACTGCAGAGGTGCTATGGTGTCTTCAATATTGGCATACAAATCTATCAGGCTCATGAGTAGCTTCAGTGAGAAGCAATAATGGATCCTTACTAAAGGCACAGCAATCAATTGTAGTGAACAGACAAACTGATAAATATTACATAAGAAGTCACGATAAAGGTGAATGTCAGTGTAATGATTTGCATCCATGTTTGACCATAGTTTCCAAAAACATTGCATAGAAATTCAACTAAATCTTCTTTAAAAAGTCTGTTTACGTTCAATATTCCACAACAGTTGTACTAACTACCAAGTTGGACCCGTTGAAGTGTGATACATGTGAAACAGAGCGCCTGTCGTCCTCCTCTGCACTCCCCTCCCTCCCTGTGCACTTGTAACCCTTATTCCGACCTGGAATAAAAACCTGCACTTGGAAGACATCTTGGGGTGAGTGCTGCCATTTCTTTATATAATTTGTTGTAGTAACCCTGCTGGTTACAATACTAGCAATTATGAAATTCATCACAAAAGAAATAGCTGGGCACCAGTAAGACTTATTCAACCACTGGTCACACTCAATAGTGACTAACCGCCCCTGTGGTCATGTGGGTCCCGCTCAATGTCCAGAGTTGCACGCTTCAGCTGAAGCATAAATACATCAATCCATAAAAAGAAAAAGGGGCACTCATCAAAGAGTAGAATGAGCCTTTTTTCTTGAATAGTGCAGGATACAACATAGTGCAGGTAGGGGGAGTGGGAACAGTGGACAACGGCATGCTGTTTCGCACTGTTGTGGCGCTTCAATAGGTCCTATATACATAATCAGCCAGCCATTGTCCACTGCTCCCACTCCCTCCTTGCACTGTTGTAACATGCACAGTTCAATAAAGAAGACTAGCAATTGTGATCAATTTCAATGGCTAAGTGGGCAATAATATATATAAAATAAGCAAAATAAAATATAAAAAAGAAACTAATATTTACAAAAATAAAGATATCAAGCAATTATTATATATTCTGAATGTAACGGCAGTAGGAATAAAACAATTATTAAAAATGTAATAGAAACAAAAACATTGATTTTCTAAAGAGTGGCTGTCTAACATTGTTCACTATAGCAGCAGATGAGCTAGAAAAAAAATCACCCAAGGGAACTGATCAAAAGCTTGACGCCGAATTAGTGCTGGCTCTCTGAAATATGGATGTGGTTTTGGATGCTTTCACATCCAAAGGGTGACTGCCCAAAATCAAGCAGCATACAGGTAAATAGCTAGTGTTTTTCCTGGCTACATTAGCATCATCTCACGCTGACTTGTTAATCAACCAAATCTATTAAAGAAGGCATTTATATACTGGCACAATGTAATTCCAGCCTGGTCGTATTCTAATTGCAGATCTAGGCATGTGTTCATTTTTATTTTTCAATATTGGTAAGCTTTCTAGTAAATGGATAGCCGCCCTATATTTAATTAGAGCTTTTTATATTTAGATTGTTAATGCATTTTAGTGTCTTTAATTAAATTCCCAATCATTACAATAACAAGTATGAACACAATCTAATACCAAATGTAGCAACACTGAATCAATCATTGAGAGTTTGTTTTGCACATAACGATAACTCAGGAGTTACAAAAAGAGGGCAAGAGAAAATCTAAGCAGTTACCTACTGCAACCAACCAAAAGCTTAGGGTCACACTTGAGCCCTGGATCGTTAAAGCATCATTTTTTCAACTTTAGAATTCTAAGTTGAAAAACTGATGTTTTTAACAGATGCAGGGCTCAAGAGTGACTCTAGGCTATGTGTTTTTGTAATGGATCCAAAAAATGCTGCAAGCAGCATTTTTTGGGTGCAGGGAAAAAAACGCATCTGTTTTTTTAACATGGGACCCTATGGGAAACGGATCATATAGGTACCATCGTTAACGGATCCATTAATGCTAGAATTTTTAGCCATGGCAAAATGGCAAAGTTAAAAAAACGCATAGCAGTACTGGAGGCTCAAAAAACAGCCTTAAAATAACAGATCCGTTATTGGATCCATTGAAAAAATGGACTGCAATGTGTGACCCTAGCCAAAAAAAGCTACTGGGTGCATTTCAGGGGACAAGTAGGCAATTATTAGAAATTGTTACATTGGCTGTACAGCTTTTTTTTATCTACTAGCTTCATATGGGAGAAATCGTTTGTGCTTTAACTCAATATTTTAAATGAAATTCCAAGTAAGTTTTCCAATGAGGGCAGTTCAGGCTATTGCAGGGAAGAGCAACAGTCAAGGAAGCTTTAAAGAGTAAACATCATTTTAATATTAAAATCTAAATAAAATCTGTATTTAGTGAAGACTTTCCCATTACTGAGATAGGAGATGGCCGTTGCTATTAAGGCCACTTTACACACACCAACTTATCTGTCCAACTTCTGACCAACTTGCTGGTTGCAGTGAAATCATGGACACATTGCTCCATTTTGTGACTGTGTACAATGGAGCAATGTGTCCATGATTTCACTGCAACCAGCAAGTTGGTCAGAAGTTGGACAGATAATGGGTTGGCCTTTAGAGATGAGCAAACCTTTTTAAGTTCAGGTTAAAGCGGTGCAGTTGAAATTTTTGGTGCACTGCTTGTGAACCCGTGCTTTATCCGAACCTCAATACAAGTCACTAATTGGAGTTCAGCTCTGTGCCCACATACTGCAAGCCACATGTAAAACACCAGGGTGGTGGGAGTGCAGGGATTTTTTTTTTCAAACTAATTTTGAACACATACTACACTCACAAACTGTGCATTTATGCCCAGTGCATGCATATCAAACACTGCACGCAGCTCACACTGGGCCAATCACCAACTGTACTCAACCACAGTGAAGCTTCCGCCAGTGCTTTGCAAATGTAATACACCTGAAATCTGAATCCGGTTTGCTTAACACCGGGAAGCTCAGCAACCAGTGCCGAAGCTTGAACGGTTGCTCATCTCTAATTACTATTGATAACATTCCATGTAGGTCCTCCTTCAGCTACTCCTTAAACCCCTCTGCAAAGAATCTTATCAGCAGTAATTGCCATGTCCTATCTTAGAAATAGGAAAGTCTATCTTCCTTAATCACACCATATTGCTGTGGGGACATCATAGTTTATAAAGTATTGTGTTAGAAATCATAATTTGTGGGGCCATCATACTGTTTCTGGTATTATACATTTTGGGGGGCGGTCAGGACTCTAACTGTGTACGGGTCAGTCGGCGTCATCATACTATGTTTGTGGCTGTAGAGATCAAATATTCTTTGTTGTGAAATGTGAAGCCATCAAACTGTGTGGAGTGCTGTCAGGGCATCAAATCATTTTGGTGGGAGTTGTTGATCGTAGAACAAGGGCTCAATAACAGGATCATGATGATTGACTACTTTTTACCAACTTTACAATAACCAGTAAATGAAATGGTTCTGATCTGTTCAAATATACTCAATAAGATTAATATTCATCTAAAAAAAATAATAATATGTTAATATTAATATCCAATAGAACACACAACAGTCACACATTTTCAAGGTACCCCTCAGGAAAATTGATTGGTGTTCCATGATAGAGACCTTCAAAGGTGAAATGCATTAACATTGATACAATCCTAGACACCTATGGATAATTTTTTATTCCTCTAAGCCATCTCATATCTCCAAGAAAGCTTACCTTTGGAAAACAAAATGTGTATCCAGTTGGGTAGCACTGTGGTGTAGTGTTTAGCACTTTTGCTTTGCATCTCTGGTGTTCTGGGTTCAAATCCAGTAGTTTTTATCACTGTTGCTTTGTAGCTCTTGGTTCAAATCCCACAAAGGACAACATCTGAGAGGTGTTTGTATGCTCTCCATGTGTTTGCGTGGGTTTGCTTCCACACTCTAAAGGCATAGTCATAGGGTTATAGAAATTGAGCCCCAATGGGGACAGTGATGATGAAGAATGTAAAGTGCTGTGGAATATGATGGTGCTATATAAGCAATGCAATATAAATAATGTATAGAGCAGCCACCACAGCTTTGTCACATTGATTTATGGTCACTCTAAATGCTATACATTTAACTTCTATTAAAATGATGTGGCCACTACACAGTGTGATATGATGTTCTGTTCAGTGTCCAATTTCCACCCAGTCATTGCCTAAGCTTGTAATGGCTGATTGATGGAGGTGCACAATGAACTGATCATAGTAGTAGAAAGACCATTTTTCCCCAAAAGATATTTTGAAATAATTACTTCTTTATTATCTCCCTTAATTTTAGAAGAATTGATCCTTTTGACATAATGAATGACTAAAATGGCACCCAGATTTATAGGCTGCCTCTTTTTCAGCTCTCTCACACTTAGTGAATCTATCCTGCAGGCCCGATTAATGGCCGCTTTACACGTCCCGATATCGTTCCGATATTGTATACAACGCACGGGAGCGCGCACATTTTTGGCAGTAGTCCAAGATCGCATAGGAGCTGTCACACAGGGAGATATCGGCAGGCAACACAACTGCGATGTATACCCCCCTTGTACAAGCGAGCCAGGGAACGACCATTTAACATGGGAGTGAATAGGGGAAGTTGTGCTTCAAATCGTAGTTGCGCTGTCACACAGCACGATCCTGCCAGATCGTCCATCCAATATGGGGTAGTTGGAGAGCCTGCACAATTCTTCCCCGATATCGTTTTGGCATTGTTCTTGCATCGAATTGGTCATTTACACCACACAACGCACGAACAATATCGGCGCCAACGCACTAACCACGTGACTTTTTATCGGAGTTGGACAACGATATCGGGACGTGTAAGGGCCCTTTCACATCAGCGTTTTTCGTAATTCGCGGCAGATGCGGTGAAAAAACCGCATCTGCCGCGTTTGCCGCATAACCGTTCCACTTGCGGCGCGGTTGCGTTTTTTTCTATGCAAAGTATAGGCATACTTGCGGCAGGTGCGGCAAGTGCGGTTTTGCACTTGCGGCAGGTGCGGCCGCGAAAAAAATCGCGGCTTACTGCGGTTTTTTTCGCGGCCGCACCTGCCGCAAGTGCAAAACCGCACTTGCCGCACCTGCCGCAAGTACGCCTATACTTTGCATAGAAAAAACCGCAACCGCGCCGCAAGTGGAACGGTTATGCGGCAAACGCGGCAGATGCGGTTTTTCACCGCATCTGCCGCGAATTACGAAAAACGCAGATGTGAAAGGGCCCTAAAGCGGCAATAAGTCTTTTAGTTAGGCACTATTATAACATTCAACTGTATAAGCTATTTTAGTGCTTATGATTTTATAATTAAATTTTATAATATAGTCATGCTGATTATAGTCATTTCTTAAAGCATTGAGAAGGAAGGTCTTATCTTTATTTAGCTAGCACAAGCCAGGCAGTGAATTTAGCCATTTGTTATCCTACAGAATCTTCTTTCACTCATGCAGTTAGGTTTCTTAACAGCAATAGACAGCTCAGAACATCGGTACGAGAGTTAAAAAAATATTTTTTTCATGATTGAAACAAAAATGAATAGTTTCATATCATTTAGAGATTATGTTAACATTTTTGCAATGCTGACTTTTAAGTATGCGGTAGAGTCCATGGATAGACGCACACAGAGGTTGATAACCTCGGGCGGTAAAGCTTATGCTACATTCAGTTAATACCTAGCCGAAGAAGAAATATATTAAAAAATGATATAGCACACGGCTACTTGGATATTTTGTTTAAAGATTACATTAATATAATGATTTCTGCTTTGCAACTGGCATTATATTCAATGAAAACCAAAATAATATAAATAGATTTGATTACATTGCTTTTATTACATCCATTTGTATATATGATCATGTATGTTACTTACATATTAAGTTATTGTGATTCACTTTTTATTCATTTGAGTACAAAGGAATATATAGAGAAATGTTGACAAAGATGATCTACTGGATTTAGATTATGTCCCTAGGACATATTGAAAATACTATTGTTTTTATGTATACTTTAATTTATTGGTATCTTAATTTGTTTTCTGGTTTAGCAAAGCTGAGGCACCGTATTCAAGTCACTTCATCTTTAAAAGGTGACAGAAGAAGACACATAAGGCCAGGCAAAAGAGGAACAATATGGGATGAATGGACGAAGCATCATTCTTCACAATGTATGGTGATAACAGATCAAAACTCTCAGCTGTTATGCATAGTTCTTCCTGAATCCTGAACTCTATAAAACATAGGCCCCGATTCATCAGAGCAATTACAACAGAATTGAGGAATACAATGGATTGAAAAGCAAAAAAAAGGTATGTGCAATGTGGAGTTGCAAAAACATTTTGTGACTTTTGGTGTTTTCACAACAGTTTTGGTGGGACACGTGCATGATCGGGTATGTAAATTAATGATGATCTAATGCCAGAAACATTACTCCAGTTTTCGACTTAAGTAAAATTTGTGTTGAGATGCATAACAGTGCATGCCATATGTCAGGCATACCTGATTCATTAAGAATCATGTGCCTCTTGGTGAATAAGGTATCTCTGACTCCAGTATGCCCCCTCATTGAGAGCAGTGTGAATGTCCGCAGTCTTGATGAATTGGGACCATTGTGTAATATTAATCCATGTCTGGCCATGGCATAAATTGTACATTCCAAAGACAGAATGGCATTTAGTTGAGTTCCTATGGGTTTTTCCTATACAATAAAAGACAACATTAATATGTTTGGTAGGTGGAAAATTTTTAAAATATGCATTTGTATTGGTCCTGGGAGCTCCCTTCATTATTACTACCATTTTTTGTTGTATAAAAAAAATACAGTCTGACCTTAGTACCAAATCCATTTTATTTGTCTCCTACATTTGTTTTGCCTAGATGGAAAGACTTCGTTCACAGATCCATATTGTACTTTCAAAAAGGTTAAAAAAAATCAATGGGGTCAACCACCTTTTCAGCAAGTTTGCAAAAATCACTTAACACTACTATTAGTAGTACCTCTGGATCAACATGTTAGGCTATGGGTTGAACTAGATGGACTAATAGTCTTCCTTCAACCTTAAAAACTATGTTACTATGTATTACAGTACGTATAGTCTGAAATATAGTGACATAGTATTTTTTAGTCTCCCTAATAGTATGAATAAGAAGTCTTGGATCGCATAAATATACATAACATCCTGCACAGCGGACATGGGTTTCACATTTCATATCTATTTCAATATAAATACAAGCACAGTAAAAAGTATTGTATCACTGTTGGAATCACCCTCTGCTGGATTATATATAAGCTACAAGAGCCGTTCATCTCCTGTGAGTGCCGCTATCCAGTAGTATTGATCATAAGCAGCATGCCTTTTCTTTACCACAGTCTTCCAATCAATAAGTCAGCAGTAAAGAGATTTGTCCTGCTCATTTGTTGTCATGATGTATTTATAAATGATACTACAGATGTAGTCAGTCTTACTGTATTTATTCACAGAACTGAACAATCATTTGTGTCATGTGGCCACATCAACTTTGTCAATGGATGTGTTGTGCCAAATGTCAACCCTGATGCATCAGACTTGAATAGTTCAGACATGGAGACGAATACTGTGCTGTATAAAACAAACACTGGAAAATTTTAGTATTTAATAATATCTTGAATAAAAAAATAATGCATATCTGATGCATAAAATAAATCACAAATCTGCTTCTTTAAAGTTTCAATACACCAGGTAGCAAAATATACTCTCTCTCTCAGTCTCTTTCTCTCACTTACTCTGTATGTATATATAAAGATAAAAGTATCCTTTAGATTAGGGGAAGGGGTGGGCAATTAATATTCCCATGGGGCCGCATGAGAAATTGGGATAGTTTTAGAGGGCCAGACTAATATAATTAACTCAGTTATACCCAATACTGTACTGTATATAGTCTATATACTATCCCTTCAGAAAAAACAGTAAATGAAACAACACAAAGATTAAGTGAAAATATGGAGGACCTAATTACATCATTTAATGATGAAATGATGAACTTTAATAAACTTGTGATTGTTCACGTTAGAAAATTGTCAACGTTTACAGTGTTTAAAGCTAATCACATCTGACTAAAATAGAAAGTTTTCCAAAGACCGGCATCAGTTAAAACTTAATAAAGAATAGTAAATAAAACATTACAATAACATGAAGTGGCAGAGCTGGGCATTCAGTGGCACAACATAAAGTGGCACAGGGCTGGCATAGCTGGGCATGCACTGGCACAATGTAAACTGGCATAGGACTGCAGTTCTGGAAATGCAGTGGCACAATATAAAGTGGCATAAGACTGTCATAGCTGGGCATGAACCGGCACAATATAAAGTGCATAGGATCAGATAGCTGAGCATACAGTGGCACAATATAACAAGGCACACGACTGGGCATGCACTTTCACAATGTGATTTGGCATAGGACTGACAGTGCTGGAAATGCAGTGGCACTATATAAAGTGGCATAGAACTGGCATAGCAGAGTATGAACCAGCATAATATAAAGTGGCATAGCATCAGACAGCTGGGCATACAGCGGCACAATATAACGTGGCACAGGACTGGCAGAGGTGGGCATGCATTGGAACAATATAGAGTGGCATAGGACTGGGAATACGGCAGCAAAATATAAAGTGACATAATACTGGCAGAGCTGGGAATGCAGTGGCACAATATAAAGTGGCACAGGATTGGCAGAGGTGGGCATATGGTGATGCAAAGTTGCAAATATATCTTGATAGAGTAAGCAGATTGAGGAGCTTCATTCATCAGGGGCACTACGCAGATGGTATATAGGCCAAGCAGTGTGCGCCTATCACTGCCGTGCACCGGGGGGCAGTGCCCACCCTCTGTGCTGGCACAGCTCAGTACCTGGCTAAGGAGCCCGTGGGCAGCTGCTGTCTCCAGCGCAGGGCTTTCTGCATCTTCCCGATGCTGCGGGGCTCAGTGTGATGATGATCAACTCTGAACCAGGCAGGCATACAACACTCCACAGCAGCCAATCACCATGCTAAGGGGGTGCGAAGTGAGTGGAAGTGAGCACTCATGGACTTCCTGTTGCTGCCTCCAGGATGGCTCTGTCAGTGTATGTGTATAAGGTGGCGGCGAAAGTGGGGGTGCTGACTCTGGCTATAACTCCAACTCAGGCGGGGCGGGCCGGTCAAAGACAGTAGGCGGGCCTGATGTGGCCCGTGGGCCACCTCTAGCCCAGGTCTGGCCTGGGGTCACACTACCTTAATAGCATATTTTAACGGCCTGCGCTTAAGACTTAGAAACTTTCTCCAGAAGCGCACAGCGCTTCTGAAGAATGCTGCCCCATAGCAACCCGTTATGTACCTTTACAGCGGCCGCCCAGCAGCTCTGTGAGCGGCCGCTGTCAAGGTACATACCGAGTTGCTATGGGCTAGAGTTCTTCAGAAGCGCATAGCGTTAACGCTATGCACTTCTTGAGAAAAGTTCTAAGTATTTAGCGCAGCCCACTAAAATAAGCTCATAAGGCAGTGTGACCCTAGCCTTGGGCTGGTTTCAGATTTGCATTCGATCTGCATGTGTTTGAATGCATAGTGGCAGACGCATGGTCAAACACACCTATCCTGATGCAAACGCAGCGGAAATTGAGTGGATGCTGTGAGGTAGCAACCGGGGAACCCGCTTGCAAACGACATCAAACACGTGTTTATAAGTTTAACCAATGTGTACCCGTTTATTTTTCACATATAATAATATAACCCGGGTAGCATGTTGGACACATATCACATTGCACTTTACATAAACACATCATACATTACATAAAACATTGCACATATACATTCACAGTAACCCGGGACCTGTAACCACTACTCTCTCCCCATTGGAGCTCTAACACCTGCTCCCGGGGTAGCTACGGCCTCCGGCCTACTTACACATCTTACAGTACATTTACAATAAATACATGTATCATATTTCGACGATGACCCCTCCGGGTTCATAACAGGGAATGGCAAACCCTAGTAACCCGTGGGGCTGCGGCCTCCGGCCTAACCACGCGTTACCCAATACGGGAGCCCTATTAACCCCTGCTTCTGCCCCTTGTTACATACGCCTCAACGGGCCCTGTGGGTCCCAATGGCGGTACCTGCCGCCTGGCTTTAGTCCCCCAGCATGATGACTCAACATTCACCCGTAGTCAGGAATCCTGCCCGACCGGGTCCTTCCATACCGTATGTGATCCATCATTCCAGCGTCCATGGATCACACACCTGCTCACAGCCCATCATAACACATCCATGGACTGTGGCCCCTCCATGACCATAACAGGGACCTGGTCAACCGTAGAATCCGGGCCAACCATGCGTCACCATGGCCTACTCACCACGGTACAGGCTACAAGTCGCCACCAAACCTCCATCTCATGGCAGGTCTCCAGGTCCACGACTGTGCCCTGCGTCCGAGTAGCGCCCTAATGGATCGGCCATGGTTCCCTTCTAGGAGCCTTCGTGACCCCTGTCTCTGGCCACAGGCACACCCACACCATTAGAGGTCGTGGTTGAGGAACGGGTACCCTCTGCAAGCAGCAGGGCAAGCCTCCCTCTCGTCCCACAGGGACGGAACGCCTCCAACATCATCCATTCTCGCTGGGTCTCTCTCTCTCCCCACATCGTTATACATGGCTCTTACATCTAGGCCATCATCTCACATTCAGGGCCATTGCCTAAGCCCTCATACATCAACGGGTCCTTTACTAGTCGGACCCAATAGCGGTCTATGCCCGCCTGGCATTGCTCACACCCGGCTCACTCCGTTACACGGGAACCGCTGTCTTACCGGGCACGGATCCGGGTCTCGCTACCTGTATAACGGGTCCACCAAGCGTCCCCCAAGGCTCCTTTCCCGGACGTGGTTCCCTCCACGCCCGGACCAGTCTCCACCGGGTTCAGCCACGGCTTCCCCACCAGGTGCTCACGACCCCGGCCCTCGGCACCGGCATGGAGCTAGCATGCTCCCTTCACCATCTCAATCATGGCGGCATGTACTTGCAGTCACCAGTCCCTCACACAGACTGGCTCTGCCCAGCTCTCAGGCTGGTCTCAGCTTCCAGGATCAGTCTCTCTTCATTCACACAGGTGGCCGGCTCTTATCGTGCCAGCCACTCCCACATGGACACACCCCCTCAGCTGCTAATCATCAGCTTCCACACAGCTCAGGTTAACCCCCTGTGTTCCGGGGTGTCAGCACTCACTCATCACATCCTATTCCTCATGGACTCCTCTCACTCCCACTGCCGCTCATTAGGCTCATGAACCCTGTGTCTCAAAGTTGGCTCACACAGCATTATCGATCAAACCGGCCAGTGTGCACAGGATCATACCTCAATCCTGCATGTGACGCGCCCCGGCCATGTGGACCATGCCGGCGGTGCCTCACAATGCGCACAGATTGAAAAACTCCATAGGAATGCATTATAATCTGCCCGGTCCCATAAGAAACCATTATAGCAGTCGGAAGGAGAGAGAGAGAGCCTAGGGTCACACTTGAGCCCTGATCTGTTAAAATCATCAGTTTTTCAACTCAGAATTCTTGAAAAACTGATGGTTTTAACAGATCCATAGGCTCCCATGCAAAAAACGTAGTGTCAAAATGCAGTGCTAAAAAACGCATAGCATTTTTTTAACATGGGGCCCTATGGGAAACGCATCCGTTAATGCATGTTACATATAGGTACCATCCATTAACGCATGCGTTAACGCATAGTGTTTTTAAGATGCAAAAATGGCAATTTCCAAAAATGGAATCAGTTTTTGAAGATGCAGAAAAACTGCATGCCAAGTGTGACCCTAGTCAGAGAGACGCAGCATTTGTCTGCGTTGGCCTCCGGATGGCTATGCGTCTACATAGAGATCAACGTATCAAAAGTGCACTTCAGGATGCTTGCGTTAAAAGCAAGCATCCTGGAACGCACAAAAAATGCAACATGGAACTGTATGCAAACGCATACGAACACATGCTTCCATAGGCAAACACATCCATAGTGTGTCCCCATGTTAAACATACGGAAGTACACGCATACACTGCTATGCATCTGAACGCTAGTGTGAAACCGGCATAATTCATATATACAGCCTATGTTTCAGCTCTATCTACACAGCCTTGTTTTGGATAAGACTTTAAAAGCCACAAGGAAATCCAATTTTACATGTAGGTCCTTGAGGGCTTCTTCTTGAGTGTTGCTCTTGAGTGATAAATCTGTATTCATGTACATGGAGAGACCTGTTAGGCTAGGGTCACACTTAAAAATAGAATTGCGTTCACCGCATCCAGATCCGGATGCAGTGAACGCAATTGGCTTCAGACAAGCCGCAATCCCTTAATCGGATTGCTGAAGCCGCAATCCAGTAACCGGGTTGCTCTGGATGTGTAATCCGGACCAATCCGGTTACCAGATAGTTTGCTCATCCCTGCTGACGCAAGGATGAGTGAGCTGTTCTCAGTGTTTAAAAGATGAAAGTTTATTAATAAATTTGTCTATAATGTCTCTAGGGGATGTCCACCCCGCCCTAAAGACATACCACCCACTCAGGTGGGCATATAATGATGTAAATGTAGGTGTACAGTAGCCGGCTCCTGTCGGCTGCTGTACATTTTTATGAATGAAGCCGCCGGCTCCTCTGAGAGCAGTGCTCAGGCTATAGCTATTGTAGGTATAGTATGTGCACTGTCCGAGGTCCTGAGAATAATAATACTTATAAAGTAATATCTATGGGCAGCACAGGAGCCAGCTACTGTACATCAGGAATTAAATCATTATATGCCCACCTGAGTGGGTGGTATGTCTCTAGGGGGGTGGACACCCCTAGAGACATTATAGACACATTTATTAATAAAATTTTATCTTTTAAAACATTGAAAACACTTTGCTTTGCAGCCGGGATAAGCAAACTATATGAGGTAACCACATTGCTCAGAATTACACATACTGAGCAATCCAGTTACCGCATTGCGAATGTTACAACCGCTCCGAAAACTGCAGCCTGCATGATTTTTCACGCAGGCTGCAGAGTCGGAGGTGGTAACCGGATTGCTTGTGAAGCAATCCGGTTTTTATAATAGGCTCCTATGAGGAGTGTTTCTTGGTCCGGTTTTGAGCTTTTTAAAAGCTCAAAACCGGATAAGATTTTAAAATAAAAACCTGAAGTGTGACCGTAGCCTTAGAGCCCTTTCACATCTGCGTTTATTTGAAATCGCGGCAGATGCGGTGAAAAAACCGCATCTGCCGCGATTGCCGCATAACCGCTGCACTTGCGGCGCGGTTGCGGTAATCCCCATAGAAAGTATAGGGGGACTTGCGGCTGGTGCGGCAAGTGCGGTTTTGCACTTGCGGCAGGTGCGGCCACGAAAAAAACCGCGGCTGACCGCGGTTTTTTTCGCAGCCGCACCTGCCGCAAGTGCAAAACCGCACTTGCCGCACCTGCCGAAAGTCCTCCTATACTTTCTATGGGGATTACCGCAACCGCGCCGCAAGTGCATCGGTTATGCGGCAGATGCGGTTTTTTCACCGCATCTGCCGCGATTTCAAATAAACGCAGATGTAAAAGGGCCCTTACTTAAAGGAATGTGAAGCCATCGTCTGATATATGTTGCTCATTGACCGGTCAGTATGTATCAGTGGTCAGGTTCCCTTTAACCAAAATATAGCTGCATTTACTAAAAGGTTTTTTATTGATGGGAGCCGTGGTTTTCTGTAAGTTATGTTATCGATGTAATTCATCCTTTGCATCTCCATTTTGAACATGATTATTTACACATTTGTCATTTATATTGAATGAAAGGATATTGAAGAAAAATTAAGAATTATTTGAAACATTTTGAAATGCCTTTAAATGTAACAAATATACCTGTTTTTCAATTTGTTTCTTAAATATTCTACTGCATTCTTGGAACATTCTGTTTTTTCATTACCCACTAGAAATGCCCCTCCTAGACATGATTGCCTAATTAGGCATGCTGCCTTCGTACAATGGGGAAAATGATGCAAGTACTTCAAAGTGAAGTGCAATTTAAAAGAATGAAGCATTGAATTAATCTCTTTAAAATAGACTCCATCTTTGCGATAAAGGTGTCTTTATAGTAAAACTTTTCAAGTGTTGTCTTTTTGTCCTTTTCTTTACATGACAAGCAGTTAGAAAAAAATGGAAATAGGAGGTTAAAATATGCTAGTTTTACAATTACAATTTTACAATTATAATTCTACAAAATCTTAAAAAGTACTGTTCACGGATAGATGTGTCCACCTTTAGAGCTGCTTAATTTTGATTGAGGATTTCCAATATCTCATAACACAAATTAAACAAATTATTATGACAAGCTAGAAGAAACCTTAAAGGGGTTGGCCAGTTTAAATCCACAAGTGTATTCTCACTCTATTTTACTCTAGTTGCAGTAGTCAGAACCAGGAACAGCGGACATGTGGCCGCATGTATGTGCATACTCCTACCCAGAATCCAACTTGATGACCACAGAATCACTTAATACCAATATGAGGCCACGCCCTGTAGTTAGATTCTTTCCGGGGGTATACAGATCACATAATCGCGGCCACGTTACTGCTGTTGCCGGCTCTGATACAAGAGAATCCTCATGGTGCACACTGCACATGATGTGAGGATTCACAGGTCTAAGGTACATAGAGTGACTGCATACTGGTGGATTTACACAAGACAACCACTTTAACAGGCTGTAATTCAAATCAACAATATGCCACTCAAAGACGTGTAAAGCATCAAACTCTTGTCACAAAATATTTTAAAAAATCATAGCTTTTTTGAAGCTGGTTTTGTAGCACAATTCATCTTGGCATGTGTTTAGCCAAAGCAAGGAGAAGAACAACAGTAAGGGCCCTTTCACATCAGCGTTTTTTGAAATTTGCGGCAGATGCAGTGAAAAAACCGCATCTGCCGCAATTGCCGCATAACCGATGCACTTGCGGCGCGGTTGCGGTAATCCCCATAGAAAGTATAGGGGGACTTGCGGCAGGTGCGGCAAGTGCGGTTTTGCACTTGCGGTAGGTGCGGCCGCGAAAAAAATCGCGGTCAGCCGCGTTTTTTTTCGCGGCCGCACCTGCCGCAAGTGCAAAACCGCACTTGCCGCACCTGCCGCAAGTCCCCCTATACTTTCTATGGGGATTACCGCAACCACGCCGCAAGTGCATCGGTTATGCGGCAATTGCGGCAGATGCAGTTTTTTCACCGCATCTGCCGCAAATTTCAAAAAACGCTGATGTGAAAGGGCCCTAAGTCAGTATATTTCATCTTTCATTTTTAAATGACTCAGTTGGTCATATTTTGCATATTTCTTTAAGATTTCAGAGGCAATTAACTGCCATCAGTGCACTAGTCATTGCTACTGATGTTCTCACTTTGTTGGGGAAACATGAGTACATTAGTTAAGAAACCCTGGTATAAGTTACACTTCCTTGCACATTTTCAGTTCAATTACTCATGATCACTTCTCTCTTGAAAGTGGTAAATGACTAAAAAATTAGGAGTATGCTTACACTACTTGTAACCACCTTTGTAACATGCTAAGATGTTATCATTGGCAAGAGCTAAATATAATCTGTAAAAATAACAAGGATCTATAAATATATATACAGGGTGGGCCATTTATATGGATACACCTAAATAAAATGGGAATGGTTGGTGATATCAACTTCCTGTTTGTGGCACATTAGTATATGGGAGGGGGAAAACTTTTCCAGATGGGTGGTGACCATGGCGGCCATTTTGAAATCGGCCATTTTGGATCCAACTTTATTTTTTTCAATAGGAACACATCAAACTTATTGAGAATTTCATAAGAAAAACAATGGTGTGTTTGGTTTTAATGTAATGTTATTCTTTAATGAGCTATTTACAAGTTTATGACCACTTATAAAATGTGTTCAAAGTGCTGCTCATTGTGTTGGATTGTCAATGCAACCCTCTTCTCCCACTCTTGACACACTGATAGCAACACCGCAGAAGAAATGCTAGCACAGGCTTCCAGTGTCCGTTGTTTCAGATGCTGCACATTTCTGTGTATTTGAAACACAAAAATTGATGGTATGGTGTGGTATATGGGGTACAAAGATAGTGTAACATTGCTTATATGGCACCATCATATTCCACAGCGCTTTCCATACTTCATCATCACTGTCCCCATTGGGGCTCACTTTCTATAATCTCTACCTAGTATCTGAATCATGCAGCAATTTCAGATATCCAGTGGCATTGGGGTTTCCATTGATGTAGAATGGCCCCACTATCTTCGTACCCCATATACCACACCATACCATCAATAGTCTTTGAAGGATCTATCCACTGTGGGTTAGTGTCAGAACAATAGGGGAGGTTTCGTTTGTTAACTTCACCATTCACAACAAAGTTTGCCTCATCACTCATCTGAAGGCAATTGTCTATGCTGTGAAGATACAAGATTTGCAGAATCTGAAACAACGGATGCTTGAAGCCTGTGCTAGCTTTTCTTCTGCGGTGTTGCTATCAGTGTGACGAGAGTGGGAGAAGAGGGTTGCATTGACAATCCAACACAATGGGCAGCACTTTGAACACATTTTATAAGTGGTCATAAACTTGTAAATAACTCATGAAAGAATAAAGCTATGTTAAAACCAAGCTCGCCATTGTTTTTCTTATGAAATTCTCAATAAGTTTGATGTGTCACATTACCCTCTTCCCATTGAAAAAATAAAGTTGGATCAAAAATGGCTGACTTCAAAATGGCTGCCATGGTCATCACCCATCTGGAAAAGCTTTCTCCCTCCCAGATACTAATGTGCCACCAACAGGAAGTTGATAACACCAGCCATTTCCATTTTATGTAGGTGCATCCATATAAATGCCAGCCCTATATTATATATATATATATATATATATATATATATATATATATATATATATCATACACTTCAATGTGCACTGTGTAATGCTTTCTGTGATAGATCCGTAGGGAAATTGATTACTTGCCCTCAATGAGGTGAATGCAGGGGTTGCTAGCAGATTTTCCCTGTCCTCTCGGCTTAAGCGGACACTAGGCATCCTTGCGTGTGAAGTGGTTACCACGATCAACATCGGGTAACCAGGGGCTGTGTCACCAGAAAGCAGCGGCGCTCACGCATCACCGCTTCACTGAAAAAAGCTAAGTATTTAGCGGAGACCCGCTAAATACTAGCAGCGTGATGTGTTAACATGGCCTTAACCCTGCCGTTGCATTGCTGTGTTCATACCAAATAGCACGGTACTGCACAAGTGAAACGCAGCCAGCACCACTGTCTTGTGTGGTGACTGGCGCATGAAATATTTAGCCTTAAACCTCAGGGCAATTTTTTGTGTTGTTGCGGCTGTGTTCACACTAAATAGCATGCACAGTACTGCACAAGTGACACGCAGCCAGCACCGCTGACTTGTGTGGTGACTGGCGCAAGTAATATTTCATCCTTAAACCTCAGGGCAATATTTTGTGCCATTGCGGTGCTGTGTTCACACCGAATAGCACCACTGTCTTGTGTGGTGACTGGCTCAATTAGCAAATGAGTAGGTGGTTTGGCAAATTAAATTGCTTTTGAAGCGCTGCAAGACCAGCAACAGCTGTTGACGAATGGCGGAAATGGGCGGAAATACGGCGCACCTACTCAAGTAGGTACGGCACATCAGGGTATGTTTTTATACATCTCTGCACCACTAGGTTCAGCATGTAAGCCATGCATGGCACGTGTACCAGCTTCCCGAGCTTCAAAGCCACCACCAGGTTACGCCCATTATCGCAGACAACCAGACCGGGTTGGAGTTGCAGTGGGGAGAGCCACTGATCTGTCTGTTGTTTCATTCCTTGCCACAGCTCTGCTGCAGTGTGTGGTGTTTCACTTAAGCAGATGAACTTCAGCAGAGCGTGTTGCCGCTTTGCTGATGCGCTGCCGCTGCACAGCTCCCAACTTGGGAGTGATGTGGAGGGTAATTCAGCATAGGATGACGAGGAGGAAGAGGGGAGAAAGGACTTGTATGATGAGGCGGAAACCCTGATTGAGGTTGGGCTCGCTTTTTGTGGCGTGGGTATGACATGTGATGGTCCAGTTTGGGTCTTTGTCCCACACTCCACAAGGTTGAGCCAGTGTGCCATGACAGAGATGTATTGTCCCTGTCCACAAGTACTTGTCCACATATCTGTTGTAAGGTGGACCTTCCTTGTTATGGTGTTGGTGAGAGCACGCTTTTGATTGTTTAAGACGTGCTGGTGTAACGCGGGAATGGCACACCAGGAAAAATAGTTCCGGCTGGGCTGGGAGTATCGTGGGGCAGCCACAGCTAACAGATCACGGAAAGACTGTGTCTCCACAAGGCTAAACAGCAACATCTCTACTGCTAGCAATTTGCCAATGTGCACGTTCAGTATTTGTGCTTGTTGTTGCATGGCTTAGTATTTACGCCTCCTTTCATATATCTGGGGCACGGACAACTGGACGCTTGGCAGGGAGAAACAAGTGGATGAGCTTGTTGTGTGCTGAGTCTGTGCAACCGCAGCTTGTGAGCAAGAGGTATGATCACCTGCTTCCTGCCCAACAGATTGGGAAAGACGGATCACAGGCGACATGGCAGTGGTTTGAACTGCAGCAAAAGGATATGGACCAAACAGACCCTCGGAGTGGCCAAGGTTGGGATCAATTGTTTTCTGTGACTCCTGATGGGGTGATGAACTAGGAACAGGTTGAGAATAGGATGACCCAACGTTTTCTGTCCATACATGGGCTCCTTTTTGGAGACACAATGGCTATGCCTGGACATTGGGCACTGCAACTACTGTGCTAGTAGTCATAATTGTTTGGCCTTGAGGCCTGCTTCCTTCATCAAACATGGTACAGCTCCTTGGGCTAATTTGTGGAGACACTATGGTTATGCCTTGACATTAAGCACTGCAACTACTGTGTTAGTAGTCCTAGCTTCATAATTGTTTGGCCCTTGAGGCCTACTTCCTTCATCATCTATAATACAGACCCTTGGGCTACTTTTTGGAGACTCTAACTCTATGGCTATTCCTGCACCTTGGGCACTGCAACTACTGTCTAGTAGTCCTACATTCATAATTGTTTGTCCCTTGAGGCCTGCATCCTTCATCAATCATGGTACAGCCCCTTGGGCTAAATTTTTGGAGACACTATGGCTATGCCTGGACATTGGGCACTGCAACTACTGTGCAAATAGTCTTAGCTTCATAATTGTTTGGCCCTTGAGGCCTGCTTCCTTCAGCAACTATGATACAGCCCCTTGGGCTACTTTTTGGAGACACTATGCCTGCACATTGGGCAGTGGCAGTGGAACAACAATGCCAGTAATCCAAGCTTTATAATTGTGAAGCCCTTGTGATAATGATGTTGGTGATGATGGGTGGCTTCTTCCTGCGTTAACCATCACACAGCCTCTAGGGCAGATAGCTCTCTTTGCACCACTTACACACTGAGCTGTCAGAAGATCTCCTCCATATAACTCAGTCTTAAGGCCCCTTGCACCTGCCAACACGCCGGAGATGTCGGCGGCGACTGGCGGGTGCGCGCATGTTGTTAGCTCACCGCCAGCATAGCTGCCCCCATTTACACGGGGAGACATCTCCGGCGATGGGCTGGCAAGCTCAGAGGCGGCATCGCCGACGGGGTTTCTCAAAACCCCAGCGGCGATGCAGGACAATGGGAGCCCATGGCTCCCATCGCCTGTCAGCTCGCCGGCAGCTGTTATATGGGGCGATGTGTACACATATTGCCCCAGATCGGCCGCCTGGTTCACATCACTGATGTGAAACCAGGCGAGCTGTCACAGCCGCCAACATCGCCCCTTTACATTAGGCGACGTAGGGTGATGTCGCCGCCGAAAGTCTACGCCCCTATGTCGCCTATGTAATCGGCGGCGATGTGGACTGGTTTGATGGGGACTTTAAGGCAATCATGTGCCCATTCAGCCTTTTCCTCTGCCCCCAGACTTCTTTTTTGTGTCCAGCAGACAATTCATTGCATATCCCAATGACTAACATTGGACTTGCTACTCGCACCGAATACCCGAGTATTTCGATCTACTCAGCATGAGTATAGCGAGTCCGAGTATCTGACAACTCGCTCATCCCTATTGTGAATGAAAAAACTTTATTAACATTATTGTTGAAGAATGCTTTAACTGCAGCAACACAACTTACCTATCATGTGTTCATTCAACTTGATCCAACAGATCGTACTCCATCAGAGACAGAAGTAGAATTTGTGGTGAGGTGCATGAAGACATATGCCTCTTCATGTTTAAAGAGCATCTGACTCCAGCGCATCTCCTCATCAAGCGCATCCAGCTCACCTCCTCATCAAGACCAGCAAGATCTTGATGAATTCTGCCTTAAATTTCTAATTTTTGAGTAATTTTTACCGAGAGCCTACATGTGTTCAACAGGCATAAAAGTTTTGTATTCAACAGAGCTTCTGCTATAATATGGAAGGAAGTGAACAACTTGTATTAATGACAATGTATCACAAATTAGTGTAAAAATATAGGTACCTAATATACATGAGCTTAGTGTTCCTGTTGAGAACTAATTCATTTTTTACAGGATACAAGGCAGATATTGTGAAGGGCCACTGCACAGATGTCAATTAATTATACTGACATGTAATTTGGAAATAAGATTTTACCAGTTGCCACTTTCCTTTGATGTTTCTGTGTTCTGTCTCCGGTAAGTTTTAGATTAGTTCTTATCCTTGCGTAAAGCTACTGTGGTGACTTGAACTTAGGGTGAGACGTTAAAATTCCACTTTAGCTGCTAGTACACCGTGATCATTTTAATGAAGCGTCTAACATGGGATGTTTTAATGAATCATTCAGCTGACACTATTAAGTACAGAATTCTCTAGTAGTCTCCAGTACAAATGTCCTCTTTCTTGGGCGAATTTAATTAACTGTTCACTGCTGATGGTATCAAACGTTTTACTGGAAGATGATCCAAAATAATGTATGGTTTTTGAGTGTTTTTATTGACAACATTATACTTTATTTGGTCCTGACCAAGTAGACGCAAAATACAAATATAAAGAACCTACCTGTGGCAAACCATTGTAAATGAGCATGTGCTAAGTCGCATAAAACCTTCTGAACATAGCAATACAATGTGAGTTACGTTTACCAAGCATGTCTAGCGAAAATATATCTTGGCAAACAATCTGCACATCAGGCGTCTGTCCAATCCTAAAACCAAAGTAATAATTAATAGGGCTCCATTTGCAATAATGACAGACATGCAGAACAAATATATCTCTGGAGCTGTTAAACAAAATATATATCTAAGGCCCTTTCACATCACGTTTTGAATTGCGGCTTGACGGATTTTTTCGCTGCCCACTGCGCAAGTGCAAAATGCATGCCACTGCGCAAGTCGCTATACTTTGCATGCGTTACCGCAACGCGCAAGTGCACCGGGATGCGGAATCGCGCAGATGCGTTTTTTCACCGCATCTGCCGAATTTCAAAACTGATGTGAGGCCTAAGATGTCTAGTTCATCCTCTTCCATTTTATATTATTCCTTTTATCCCACTATAAATGTTTCTGAGATCCCTGAGTAATCTCACTGTGCAAATTGTAGTATTTATTATGTTAATTATATGGTAATATATGCATTTTAGATATTTGTATAGTTTTATAATAAAGAGATTTTTAATAAGGAAAATCGTCATCTGTCCTTATAGTGGAAAGGAATAAATGTAATAAGGATGAACTGTGACATTTGGGAACCCAACACTTGATCCCAACTGCCCATATTGTTGGTATTATGAGTCAGAGCCTGGCTGTAAGATTGTAGCCAAGTATGTGTTTTTCCATGAAACTATCCAGCATAAAACATAGTTTAACCTCTATGTATTTGGTTAAAAGGGGTTTAATGACCCCCTTTGACAGGATCATCACCTAGGATTGTATGTGGTGTGTAAGATCCTGCTATGAACAGTGTCTAATGGTTACAGTCAGTAAGTCACTGCCAGGTCTCCTGCACTGGGGCACATGAGAACAGCTCTACATGAGACCAGTGTTCAAAATAAAAAATATTATGTCCCACAGTGGAATTAAGTGAAAAAGTAAAAAGAAAATGTAAGTAAAAAAATGCAGAAGAAAGTCACACAGAAATCACAAAAATAATTTTGCCACTAAAAACACAGCCATGTAAAAATAAAAAAAATAAATAAAAATAAACTAAAAAGTACACATAATTTGTATTGCTGGTTCTCGAACAAGCCGAACTACAAAATTGTCATGTTATTTAGTTTGTACAGTGAGCATGGTAAAAAAAGGGTAAAAAATGATGCTTTTTCATCATACTGCTGCACAAAAATTTTAGTAAAAAGTATTTAAATAGTCACATGTAAAAAAAAAAAAAATGAAAATGGTACACCGTCTAGCAAAAAACAAGCCTTATCATGGTTCATTCAGCAATATAATTTAAAAAATTTCAGCTTTCAAAGTAGGTGGATTCAAAAACAAATTTATTTTTGTAAAGTACTGCTTTCAGTGTATAAAAGAAGCAAAACATAAAGAAATATATAAATAATAAGAGAGAAATCCACGGCACTACTCACACAACTGAGGAAATCCAGGTGATCCTGGCATCCTATACAAAAATATTTGAACCTGTCACTGCCACCATTAGGAATGTTCAGGTACTCACCCAGCCATAGCAGGAGTAATTGTGTAGCAATGTAGAGAGAAAAAGGCTGCAATTCTAAAAGCTTTTCACATTTATTAGAAGGGTAAACGCATGCTCAGGGAGGTAATGTGTGTAGGCTCGACAGCCTGCTTCACTCCTCTTGGAACTCCTACTGGCCCCGGCCTGCTTGGCTTCTCTTGAAGCTTCTACTGGTCCCGGCCTGTCTTGCTCCTCTTGGAGCTTCTACCTGGTAGGCGGTACTGGTAGAGTGTCCAGAAGGAGTGAAAAAGACTGTTGTCAATGCACACATCACCTCCCTTAGGGCCCTTTCACATCAGCGGTAATTTGAAATTGCGGCAGAAGCGGTGAAAAAAACGCATCTGCCACGATTGCCGCATAGCCGCCGCATAACCGCTGCACTTGCGGCGCGGTTGCGGTAATCGCCATAGTAAGTATAGGGGGACTTGCGACAGGTGCAGCAAGTGCGGTTTTGCACTTGCGGCAGGTGCGGCTGCGAAAAAAACCGCGGTCAGCCGCGTTTTTTTTTCGCGGCCGCACCTGCTGCAAGTGCAAAACCGCACTTGCCGCACCTGCCGCAAGTCCCCCTATACTTACTATGGTGATTACCGCAACCGCGCCGCAAGTGCAGCGGTTATGCGGCGGCTATGCGGCAATCACCGCATCTGCCGCGATTTAAAATTACCGCTGATGTGAAAGGGCCCTTAGCATGCTTGTACCCTTCTAATAAATGTGTGAAGCTTTTGGAATTGGAGTGCCACATTCTTTTTCTCTCTGCATCAGTAAAAAAAGATGTAAATCAGGTATTGCTGTAAGGCTAAGGTCAGACTTGCGTCTGGCCCTAGCCTGCAGGATGCATTCAAAACTTAGAAATTTGTAATGCTACACCCCACCTGTCTATTGATCTCTATGGCAACCCGATGTTTATTGCAGCCGCCGGCTCCACAGCGAATCCCTGGATATGCGCTTTTGCAGAGCACACAGGAAACACTGTCTGCAGCATTTTCCTGTGCACTCTGCTAAAGCCCACATCCCGGAGATCTCTGTGGAGGCGGTGGCTGCGGTAAGTGTCTAGTTGCCATAGAGATACATAGCCTGGTGGCGCATAGCATTACCTGCTAGTAACGCTATGCGCTGCTCCGTGCAGTAACTAAGTTTCTGATGGATTGGCCAGGCTCAGGGGCAGATGCAGGTCTGACCCTAGCCTAATCCTACTGACCAGAAGAGTGAATTAATCTTATCACTTGTATTACTAAAAAAAGTGCAAAAAAATAAAAAATAAAAATAAATAAAATTCCGTTATTGTTTTTTAAAAAAAAATTTGAACTATAAGTTAAAATGAAAATGTCACAGCTCTCAGAGAATTGCAAAGAAAAACTATTTACTGTAAAAAAAAGCATTTTTGCTGTGTGAAACAAAAAAAACTCTATAAATCGAATACTGTTGTAATCACACCTACCCAAAATATAAAATTGTGTTATCACCTGTATTGCAGTCTATTTGATCATTCTATCTCCACTGAGCACTTACATCAGGGTTTCAATGTAAATCCCCAAAAACCTGATTTCGACAAAACCCCTGATGTAACCACTCATTATAATGAGGCAGATATTAAGCAGCTACCTGAGGAAGGTAGACGTCCACTACCGAAACGCGTTGTGGTGAAATAAAAGATTTGTCACCCAATTTGCCTTTGTCCCTGTGGTTTCTGTGCCCCAGTGCTAATTAGACCGCTACATTTATTCTCCTAAATGAGGCAGATAATGTCACTTTAAACTACACCTGGTCTCTATTCTGGCAGTGTTACATAACTTTCAAAGTCTTTTTAGCACACAAGCGTGGATAAATTCAATTCTTTGAATGTCTAAAAATATGTACCACCAAAATAGATACTGAATAAATTCCAAAGTGTCACAATCTGTCTCTTCATTGTGAATGGTTCTGCCAGTGTTTGATCTAAATCACATTTTTGGGAGATTTACATGGAAACCCAGAAGTAAGTGCTCAGCATAAAACACAAGCGATAAAAAAAATTATGCACTCCAAACTGTTATCAGCAAACCTCCTATATTGTCCAGCAAAATAACAGTCCCTAGTCAGAATAATTACTCAGTTTCCATTCCCTTAAATAATATCCAGTGAAATCTGCTTTCCCAAATCAAAAAGCCCCCATTCTGAGCCCCACTGTGCCTAAACCACAGTGTGTGATCCAGCTAGCTACTGCAGCCATAGATAAATTCATTGAGAGATGCAATTTGTACATTGGGGTCACATTTGTATTTTTTCTGCCTTATTAACACATCAGGGGCTCTGCAAATGCAACACAGAGTTCAAATTTGTATTCCATAAAATAAATAGTGCTCTTTCCGTTCCCATCCCTAACGTGTGCCCAAACAGCAGTGTTTTACCATCTTTTGGGTATCATCGTGTCTGGTAGAAATTGCCTAATAAATTATTGGGTCCAATTTCTCCTCTTATCCATTATAAAAATAACAAATATGGCACTAAAACAACATATTTTTCATTTCCACATTCCCAATTTAAAAAGCTCTGTGAAACATCTATGGGTTCAAAATGCTGAAATCACACCTACATGAAGTCATTGTGGTCACTTGTTGGGAGATTCTACTGTTTAGGCACCTTATGGGCTTTGCAACTGCAACATGGTGTCTGCAATTTATTTGAGCCAAATTTGTGTTCCAAAATCTACATGGTGTTCATTTTCTTCAAGCCCTACAATTTGTCAAATAAAAAAGTTTTTGACGCCGTAAGGGGTATCAGCGCGCTCAGAAGAAACAAAAAATGTGGGGTTCATTTTTTAATTAGAAAACAAAATTTAATGGAGAAATTATTTTTAGCACCTGAAGGATGTAAAAATTCAATGACAGCAGTTTTGAAGTATTTGTGGATTGCGGTTTTTAATATTGTGTCACTTTGGGTGAGTCTCCAATATATAGGCCCCTCAAAGTCCATTTAAATCTGAATAGATCCCTAAAAAACAAGTTTTGTAATTTTCTTGATAAAATGACAAATTGCTATTAAACTTTTAAGCCTTCTACAATCCTAACAAAATAAAATGACATTTGAAAAATGATGCAGATGTAAATAAGGCGGCCGTCACACGCTTCAATATTGATAGCGATATTGTTAGCGATCACGTGCACGCGCGATCGCTAACAATATCGCTCACATCGTTGGTGAGCTGTCACACAGGCAGCTCACCAGCGATGTGGACCAGCGAGATCACTGGTAACTATGGTACACATCGGGTTACTAGGCGCCACGGGCGCTTAGTAACCCGACATTTACCATAGATACCATCTCTCAGCATAGCTCTGCGCTGGGAGATGGATCATCGTGGTGTGTCACACACCACGATGAGGCAGATTGATCAAGCGTTTATCTCTTGATATGAGCTCCGGCTCACCAATCTGCGATGTAACGATCAAAACGATATCGCTTAAGCGATCAAAAAGCAGATCGCTTAAGCGATATCGTGCATTAAATTGAAGCGTGTGACGGCCGCCTTAGTCTTATGAGGAACATTACTTAGTAGTTTATACAGCAATTCCGAGATTTTCAAAATATTTACCAAATCACAAAAAAATTTTACCTACTTGCATAAAGTACAATGCACTCTGAAAAAGACTCTAAATCACTGAAATTCATTGATGCATTCTAGAGTTATTGCCACATAGTGACAATAGTCAAATTTCAAAAATATGGCCTGATCATTAAGGTCAAAACTGGCTAGTCAATAAAGGTTAAAGGTCCGGCCAAATGAGATGTGACTGATGTGGCTTCTATCCTTCCCATGGGAAGTAATTGACAAGCCTTTTCCTTTGTACACCCAGGAGTGACTCGTCAATCAGCAGGAGCGGGGTAAGTGAAAGATTTCTGGCATGACACACAGAGGCTCATGCCACTCAACAGGTTGTTCATGAATCAGGAGTGTCTGGCTCCATCACACTCCCTCATCAAGACCAAGCAAGAAAATTGCCCAATGTTATAAATTGGGGCCAATATACCCTGTGCAGTGTATTCCAGTTTTGCCTTGAATATTTTTTCCTGTGTATGCAGAACTTATTCTAAATACATTGACTTACATTTCAGCTTAGCATAGGAAGCATCATTATACATTCTTTATCTGAGCTCTTAACTAAACAAGTCTTATATTACATCCTATCTAATAAATGTTTGTCCTCCACAATCCTGTTGGAACTCTTAAACTCTATATCATGGCACTTCAATTAGCGAATGATGCAGAGCCCAGCTACTTTTTTATGTTTGCCATCTGTGCTTGCCATCAAAATATTTCAGAAAACATCAATTTAGACTTCATAAGAACCGAGGTGTTTTTTATTCACAAGAGGGCAACTAAATAATGTGAAGCACAGCTGCCAACAGAGCTAGTTGGCGCTGTCATCAATTAGATGCCAGTGTTTATCATTTGTCTAATCTCAGCATCAGTCTATAGTGGCCAAGGCTTGATTTGCATGTGTACATGATGTTTTGAACTGTAAAAATCTCTTTCAACTATGTGTCTGGGAGATCTAAAAAATATTGTAACAGGTATAACAAATGTTGGATCTCATCCATTAATAATGAAACCAAAGAACTGAGGGAGACACATGGCAGCTCTGTTCTGCGTGGCAATTCCAACATAGATTGAGCACGGCAGAATTAATTTCCTATCACCAAACGTCACCCACCACTGAGCAGGAGATTCATCATAAACCTGACTTGGTTGATGATGGAAAAGGGAGATAATTTGGAGTAGAAGGTAAACAGGCATGCTGCCAAGGCTATATAAAATGGTGTTTGAGGACAATAAAACAACAATCAGCTACTTTAGCAGAGAGTTACATTTGTCATCTGCATGTATTGTGCTATTAAATAAGGCACAGGCTTACTGAAGAAAAGAGTTAATGGTTTTTGACTATTTTATTACACTTGTCTTTTATGTAATTATGGGGCTGATGATTTAAAAAGAGATAAATGGCGCTTCTTGACTCATTGAAACCTGTCTAATTTTCAAGCTACAGGAACACGCACCTGTGCTCACTTTTATGCCAATTTATTCTGCTCACACTCAATAATTGAAGGCTTTTAGGAACTTGTGATTTTTACTGGCAGGTTTGAGGGGTTAAGTTCAAAGTGATTTCAAGACTCGCTAAAAAGACTAAGCATCTCGCAATCCAAGTGAATAGACTGAGCTTGTGTGGCACAGATGTGGTCTATTGAATACTACGCTATTGTTCTACTGTATTTCATATGCATTAACATGATGTTTGTCACAATAATGAGGCTATAGAGGCAGAAATTTAGTAATAAAAGTAGTAAATGCACCAGATGGTGCTCTTGTTAATAAGCAATATTACAGTGGATACCAAATCATTGAAAGATATCAATGACATTTTTTAATGCATATGATGAGCAAAACAGAATTTCGTGTCCTATTATTTATTATGAATGCATTAGTGCATATTAAAATAAGTACCGTATATACTCGTGTATAAGCCGACCCGTGTATAAGCCGACCCCCCTACTTTTGCCCCCAAAACCTGGGAAAACCTATTGACTCGTGTATAAGCCGAGGGTGGACCCCAGCACAGGTATACAGCCCCCAGCAGTGTGGTATACAGGCCTCCCCAGTGGTAGTATACAGCAGCCTCCCCAGTGGTATATACAGCAGCCTCCCCAGTGGTATATACAGCATCCCTAAAGGTATAAACAGCAGGCCCCAGAGGCATACAGCAGGCCCCAGAGGCATATACAGCAGGCCCCAGAGGCATATACAGCAGGCCCCAGGGGTATATACAGCAGGCCCCAGGGTATATACAGCAGGCCCCAGGGGTATACAGCAGGCCCCAAAGGTATACAGCAGGCCCCAAAGGCATACAGCAGGCCCCAGAGGCATAAACAGCAGGCCCCAGGGATATATACAGCAGGCCCCAGCAGGTATACAGCAGGCCCCAGCAGGTATACAGCAGGCCCCAGCAGGTATACAGCAGGCCCCAGCAGGTATACAGCAGGCCCCAGCAGGTATACAGCAGGCCTCAGCAGGTATACAGCAGGCCCCAGAGGTATATACAGCAGGCCCCAGAGGTATACAGCAGGCCCCAGAGGTATACAGCAGGCCCCAGAGGCATATACAGCAGGCCCCAGGGGTATATACAGCAGGCCCCAGCAGGTATACAGCAGGCCCCAGCAGGTATACAGCAGGCCTCAGCAGGTATACAGCAGGCCTCAGCAGGTATACAGCAGGCCCCAGAGGTATATACAGCAGGCCCCAGAGGTATACAGCAGGCCCCAGAGGCATATACAGCAGGCCCCAGGGGTATATACAGCAGGCCCCAGCAGGTATACAGCAGGCCCCAGCAGGTATACAGCAGGCCTCAGCAGGTATACAGCAGGCCTCAGAGGTATATACAGCAGGCCCCAGAGGTATACAGCAGGCCCCAGGGGTATATACAGCAGGCCCCAGCAGATATACAGCAGGCCCCAGCAGGTATACAGCAGGCCTCAGCAGGTATACAGCAGGCCCCAGAGGTATATACAGCAGGCCCCAGAGGTATATACAGCAGGCCCCAGAGGTATACAGCAGGCCCCAGAGGCATATACAGCAGGCCCCAGGGGTATATACAGCAGGCCCCAGCAGGTATACAGCAGGCCCCAGCAGGTATACAGCAGGCCTCAGCAGGTATACAGCAGGCCTCAGAGGTATATACAGCAGGCCCCAGAGGTATACAGCAGGCCCCAGGGGTATATACAGCAGGCCCCAGCAGATATACAGCAGGCCCCAGCAGGTATACAGCAGGCCTCAGCAGGTATACAGCAGGCCCCAGAGGTATATACAGCAGGCCCAGAGGTATATACAGCAGGCCCCAGAGGCATATACAGCGGGCCCCAGGGGTATATACAGCAGGCCCCAGCAGGTATACAGCAGGCCCCAGCAGGTATACAGCCAGGCCCCAGCAGGCCCCAAGGTATATACAGCAGGCCCATAGGTATACAGCAGCCCCAGGTGTATACAGGCAGCCCCCAGTGTATACGGGCAGCCCCACTGTATACAGGCAGCCCCACTGATACAGGAAGCCCCCACTGTATACAGGCACCCCACTGTATACAGGCAGCCCCCACTGTATACAGCAGCCCCACTGTATACAGGAAGCCCCACTGTATACAGGCAGCCCCCACTGTATACAGGCAGCACCCACTGACAGTCGTCCCACCATCATGGAAAGAGCCCCTCACTTTGCTGAGTCCCCCCCCGCCCCCGCTGCATTATCTTACCATCCAGGTCTTCACCGCGGGGCTCCATCCTCCATCCTTGGCGCTGTCTTCCCGTCTCATGTGACCCGGCGTCGCAGTGGAATGACGTCATCGCGCCGGTCAAAATGAGACCTGGGAAGACAGCGCGCAAGGATGGAGGACTGGAGGCCCCGCGGTGAAGACCCTGGATGGTAAGATAATGCAGCTTGCCGGGGGGAACTCAGCAAAGTGAGGGGCTCTTCCATGATGGGGACGACTGTCAGTGGGCAGCTCATGAATACAGTGGGGGCGGCTGTATACAGTGGGGGCGGCCTGTATACAGTGGGGGCTGCCTGTTAACAGTGGGGGCTGCCTGTATACAGTGGGGCTGCCTGTATACACTGGGGGCTGTATGCACGGCTCCCCCTGCCGCTGTGATGGCGGGGGAGCCGTGCATATCTAATGAGCGGCCCACGTGACGGGCCGCTCACATCATCAGCCTCCCACCGCCTCCCAGCTGCCCTGCTAAAATAGTTACCGTATTGACCCGTGTATAAGCGAGGGGGTGACTTTTCAGCCCAATTTTTGGGCTGAAAACTCGGCTTATACAGAGTATATACGGTAAAACATATTTCTATAATATTAAGCCTAATGGTATATCGTATATACTCGTGTATAAGCTGACTTTTTCAGCACAAAAAATGTGCTGAAAAGTCCCCCCTCGGCTTATACACGAGTATATACGGTAGCCCCAGCTGTATACAACCCCCCCATGGTAACCAGGGCCCCCCTTGCTGCACACCTGTAAAGTAAGATGTCAGTATACTTATCGCTGCCGCCGCCGCCGCTCCGCTGCTCGGTCACCGCGCTGCTCCGGGTCTTCATGCTTCCTTCTCGGCGCCAAGGAAATGACGTCATTGTTCGAGCGCCGGAGAAGGAAGCATGAAGACCCGGAGCAGCGCGGTGACCGAGCAGCGGAGCGGCGGCGACGGTAGCGATAAGTATACTGACATCTTACTTTACAGGTGTGCAGCAAGGGGGGCCCTGGATACCACGGGGGGGCTGTATACAGCTGGGGCTGCTGTATACAGCTGGGGCCCCTGTATACTACTGATGGGGGGGAGGTCTGTATACCTCTGGGGATGCTGCTGTATATACCCCCTGGGGCTGCTGCTGTATATAAATCTGGGGCTGCTGCTGTATATACCCCCTGGGGCTGCTGCTGTATTACCCCCTGGGGCTGCTGCTGTATATACCCCTGGGGCTGCTGCTGTATATACCCCTGAGGCTGCTGCTGTATATACCCCTGGGGCTGCTGCTGTATATACCCCTGGGGCTGCTGCTGTATATACCCCCTGGGGCTGCTGCTGTATATACCCCCTGGGGCTGCTGCTGTATATACCCCCTGGGGCTGCTGCTGTATATACCCCTTGGGCTGCTGCTGTATATACCCTGGGGCTGATGCTGTATATACCCTGGGGCTGCTGCTGTATATACCACTGAGGCTGCTGTATACTACTACTGGGGCTGCTGTAATACTACCTTGGGGCTTCTGTATACTACCACTGGGGCTGCTGTATATACCTGGGGCTGCTGTATATACCTCTGGGGCTGCTGTATACTACCACTGGGGTTGCTGCTGTATATACCACTGGGGAGGCTGCTGTAACACTGCTGGGGCCTGTATGTACCACTGGGGAGGCTGCTGTATACCACACTGCTGGGGGCTGTATACTACCACTGGGGAGGCCTGTATACCACTACGGGGTCCTGTATACCACACTGCTGGGGGCTGTATACCTGTGCTGGGGTCCACCCTCGGCTTATACATGAGTCAATAGGTTTTCCAAGATTTTGGGGGCAAAAGTAGGGGGGTCGGCTTATACACGGGTCGGCTTATACACGAGTATATACGGTAAGTCACTGTTCACATCCAACCTTACATTGAGATGGCTCCAGTCCTGATCTATGCCTCTGACATAAGACTGAGCTGTGCAATCATACAGATTATATTGGTCATGAAGCCCCAACTTCTTCTCACCACAGTACATGTTGGTGCTTGGTGCTGGACACCGGGAGGAATTGATTCCTAGTGTCCGCATCTTGTCATTCATATAGCTAGTGACCAGAGAGAAACCAAACCAGTGTCAGGAAAGAGTGCACCTCATCTGACATGGTGTTTGCCTGTGTATTGAGAGGGAATTTACATGTACGGCAGCAGAAACCTTTTATGAAGTCTAATTCTCTCTAGAATTCCAGAGATAGAAGTCAAAAGGGATAAATTTGTTACTGCCAATGGAACATATTGATATATTCAACATGTAATTTTGGAGTTTTTCCTAAATATACTAGTTCTAAACTAATTTAATGTGAACAGGGCTGTTTATTTTTCATTCCTTTGGCACTGTGAAGTCAAATCATACTGTCAATTGGCGGTAAAGTAACAATCCACAGATAAATCCTGGCCTATTGAACAAGGCTAGGTAGACTTGCGTCTGCCCCTGAGCCTAGCCAATCGAGTCAGAAACTTAGATTTCTGCACAGAGCAGCACATAGCATTACCAGCAGATAAATGCTGTGCGCCGCCAGGCTATGTATCTCTATGGCAACTGGACATTTACCGCAGCTGCTGGCTCTACAGAGATCTCCAGGATATGTGCTTTTGCAGAGCGCACAGGAAAATGATGCAGATTGCATTTCCTGTGGGCTCCCAAAAACGCATTCCTGGAGATCTCTGTAGAGCCAGCAGCTTCGTAAGCGTACGGTTGCCATATGAGATACATAGCCTGGCGGCACATAGAGTTATCTGCTGGTAATGCTATGCGCTGCTCAGTGCAGAAACTAAGTTTCTGACGGCTTGGCCAGGCTCAGGGCAGAAGCAAGTCTGACCCTAGCCAAAGCAGGTCATTTCCACCACTCATCATTTACACATAATAATAGAAATAGACAGAAATAGGAATATATCAATTTTTATTTAACTGTGATTAAGCTGATAAGAAACAATAGGATTTACAACATGTTGTTAGATCAAACAAAAATATTTATCTACCTGGTAGGTACAGTAGCTGTTTTCAGAGTTCAACTTGCTTAACTATACAGCAAGAACATAAAATACATGTTCAGACCAGAATTAGATGTGTTCCTTAACAGTTTCTGAGTACATTACATTTAGTCTCCATATAAACATATTGGGGATATTTCCACCATTGCAATTTATGTCATATGGCAAATTCCTTGAAAGTTCAAATCCCACTAAGATCTTGGAAAACAAAAGCTAGTGCCCTAAATTTGCATAAGTATCAATGTCCATTATAGTTTAATCAATGCAGAGATATTATGGGAGTTACAAAATTGGAATAGTCTATAAGATTTAATGGTGACATTCAGTTTTTAGGACAATGCAGTACTCCAGACACCAAGCATTCTCAAAACACACTAAAAGATGAACAGACTGAACTTTGAAGAATTGACTTTAAAATGAATTTCCTGAAATTCACAGGTCCCCATAAATTTTAACAATCTTTTGATTTGATTCTTGAGGATCGCCAAAATATCTTCTGTGCCAATTTACACACTACTAAAGACTCAGTGAGTGGGCTAATGACATTATGCTTGCCTTCCATGTAGTTGTCACATTACATGGTCTGATTATTAGGTTATACACTGGAGCTAGTCAACGCTAGAAAGCCGTGGTGGATTTTCCTTGCATAATCCTCCCGGAGAATAGGTATAATTTATAATTCTGGAGGCCCAGCTTAACCACCCTTTATCAATGGCTAACCTTTTCCCCTCTACCAATACCTCTATAGATGGATACAAATTGTAGTATTTAACAGTATACCGAATGTTTATTGAAAAATTCATATATCAATTAAAAAATAAAAATGTAATAAAATCTTTATCGTTTTTATACAAGAAATATTGAACGTGTGCACAAGTTTTAAAGATTTTATTAAGTTTTAATTTTTTAATTGATATATACATTTTTCAATAAACATCCGGTATACAGTTTAAATAATACGATTTGTATCCATCTATAGAGTTCTTGTAGAGTGGAAAAGGTGAGGCATTAATAAAGGGTGGTTACACTTGGCCTCCACAATTATACATTGCATGGTCTAGCCCAATCAATAAGGGTGGACTACATGTGGTTGGAACGGTATGTACCGTAAGTGGTACTCTCATTCTGGAAAGGATACATGGAAATGTTCAACCTGTATAGTCACTCAGTGTGACTGTGACTTGATTAATCTGAGATATACTGCAGTATAGCATTTAAATTCAACCTAATTATATTATTCACATGCTGTAAACAAGTAGGACAAAATTAAGCCCCTCAGTTGCAATTTTGCTACCAAACTAAAATCCTGAAACCAAGGCTTGTGTATTACAGAAAATTTTCTTCCTGTATTGTGAGATAGATAGGACATGATTATTTGAGCCAAAAGAACAATCTCTATAATACAGAAAAGTCACCACATCTGTCTACCTCATAGTGTATTCTTGTTGGAAAAAATAACTTTGTCACAAATCCAATTTTTGGGGAAATTTTGCCTACGCTCATGAATTTGCATTTCAATAAACTCCTTAATTATGGCCATGGTGCATCATGCATTAGAGACGTATTGGAACTGTGTCTGTACACTTTTTCTAATGGATATTTATAGCTATTTGATGTCTAAATAAATATGTTTTCAATTTGGAGCACCGGATACTTCTCCTGTTACATATATCGCAGAGTTAATGAATAATTAAAATGTCTCCATATAATATTTGTGTTGAAACCTGCTTTGGTCAAGGAAGTACTTTCATGTGCGTCTTGCTTTATTCAGCTTTTATGAAAGACTATAGTACCCAATGATGACACCAAACAGCACCTTATACAGAGTAATAAATGTACAATGAGAATCTATGAGCATCTTGCATACAGTTAGGGCCAGAAATACTTGGACAGTGACACAAGTTTTGTTATTTTAGCTGTTTACAAAAACATGTTCAGAAATACAATTATATATATAATATGGGCTGAAAGTGCACACTCCCAGCTGCAATTAGAGAGTTTCCACATCCAAATCGGAGAAAGGGTTTAGGAATTATAGCTCTGTAATGTATAGCCTCCTCTTTTTCAAGGGACCAAAAGTAATTGGACAATGGACTCTAAGGGCTGCAATTAACTCTGAAGGCGTCTCCCTCGTTAACCTGTAATCAATGAAGTAGTTAAAAGGTCAGGGGTGGATTCCAGTTGTGTGGTTTTGCATTTGGAAGCTGTTGCTGTGACCAGACAACATGCGGTCAAAGGAACTCTCAATTGAGGTGAAGCAGAACATCCTGAGGCTGAAAAAAAAGAAAAAATCCATCAGAGAGATAGCAGACATGCTTGGAGTAGCAAAATCAACAGTTGGGTACATTCTGAGAAAAAAGGAATTGACTGGTGAGCTTGGGAACTGTAAAAGGCCTGGGCGTCCACGGATGACAACAGTGGTGGATGATCGCCGCATACTTTATTTGGTGAAGAAGAACCCGTTCACAACATCTACTGAAGTCCAGAACACTCTCAGTGAAGTAGGTGTATCTGTCTCTAAGTCAACAGTAAAGAGAAGACTCCATTACAGTAAATACAAAGGGTTCACATCTAGATGCAAACCATTCATCAATTCCAAAAATAGACAGGGCAGAGTTAAATTTGCTGAAAAACACCTCAAGAAGCCAGCTCAGTTCTGGAAAAGTATTCTATGGACAGATGAGACAAAGATCAACCTGTACCAGAATGATGGGAAGAAAAAAGTTTGGAGAAGAAAGGGAACGGCACATGATCCAAGGCACACCACATCCTCTGTAAAACATGGTGGAGGCAACGTGATGGCATGGGCATGCATGGCTTTCAATGGCACTGGGTCACTTGTGTTTATTGATGACATAACAGCAGACAAGAGTAGCCGGATGAATTCTGAAGTGAACCGGGATATATTTTCAGCCCAAATTTAGCCAAATGCTGCAAAGTTGATTGGACGGCGCTTCATAGTACAGATGGACAATTACCCCAAGCATACAGCCAAAGCTACCCAGGAGTTCATGAGTGCAAAAAAGTGGAACATTCTGCAATGGCCAAGTCAATCACCAGATCTTAACCCAATTGAGCATGCATTTCACTTGCTCAAATCCAGACTTAAGACGGAAAGACCCACAAAAAAGCAAGACCTGAAGGCTGCAGCTGTAAAGGCCTGGCAAAGCATTAAGAAGGAGGAAACCCAGCGTTTGGTGATGTCCATGGGTTCCAGACTTAAGGCAGTGATTGCCTCCAAAGGATTCGCAACAAAATATTGAAAATAAAAATATTTTGTTTGGGTTATGTTTATTTGTCCAATTACTTTTGACCTCCTAAAATGTGGAGTGTTTGTAAAGAAATGTGTACAATTCCTACATTTTCTATCAGATATTTTTGTTCAACCCTTCAAATTAAACGTTACAATCTGCACTTGAATTCTGTTGTAGAGGTTTCATTTCAAATCCAATGTGGTGGCATGCAGAGCCCAACTCGTGAAAATTGTGTCACTGTCCAAATATTTCTGGCCCTAACTGTATACTAAAGAGACATTACATAAATGTGTTGTTTGAAACTGCTATATGGATCACCTACCCACAAGATTGGTCATCATTATAAGATCAGTGATGGGTGTTCAGTGTTGAAAAACCACTCATCTTATACTAGCTTTGACAGTGACCAGATGAAAGCAATGTATAGAGCAGAATACTGCAGCTCAGTACACTCTTTAACAGCCTCTATTCAGCAGTTATCCTCCCATACAATTGATAAATCATTTTTATGGAAAACAGCTAATGACTTATTAGGATGGAACTGTGGCTTGACAATATTGACAAGCTCGGTTCTGCTACACTGATCACATACTGAACTAAATAAGGCTTAAATGAAGAGCTGTGGGAACCAAACAACAGAGGTGAGCAAATCCATGGATGGTCGAGTTTGGCTAGTTCAGCCAGACTAAAAAAAAATCTGGTTCAAGGACTTGACCCATACTTAACACTGGTCAATGAGCACGATACAAGTCAATGGTGACTCACATTTCAGTGCTTAAAAATTGCTGTAAATGGGCATAGTAAGGGCTAGGGACTGCAAATCAAAGCACAATAGGAGTAAGAACACGACAAAAAGTGCAGATTATTAGACGGTCTGTATACAAATAGAGACTAATTTGTACATTGCCTTTATGCTGAGTGCCTCAACAGACACTTTTTGAAGAATACCTCCACAGACCCCTATCAATGAGTACCCACACCCAGCCTGCTTAAGTTGTGTAAGGCTAGGGTCACACTTGGCATGCAGTTTTTCTGCATTTTCAAAACCTGATTCCGTTTTTGGAAATTGCCATTTCTTCATCTAAAAAACGCTATGCATTAACGCATGCGTGTCCCATAGGGACCCATTTTAAAAAACGCTATGCATTTTTTACAGCACCCAAAAATGCTGCTAGCAGCGTTTGTGGGTGCAGTAACAAAATGCATAGCCTTTTTTTAGCAGTGCATTTTGACACTGCGTTTTCTGCATGGGAGCCTATAGATTCGTTAAAACCATCAGTTTTTCTAAAATTCTAAATTGAAAAACTGATGGCTTTAATGGATCTAGGGCTCAAGTGTGACCCTAGCCTAACAGACCTTTTATATAGCTTAAGCCGACACTAACTGGTGCACACTGCTGGAATACAGCTGTTGTTAAGAGCTCCACAAAAGTATGTGTGCTGCAGCAAAGAATCATCAGGTTTGTGAGATATTAAACGCAGCAAGCCTAGTGAACTGTGTACAGAATCAGATTTTGGTAGATTAAGCCAACAATAACTGGTGCACAGTACAGGAATACAGCTGGTTTTTGGAGCTCCAAAACACTGTGCATGCTTCAATGCACAATCAGATTTGTGAAATATTAAAACAAAGCAGATCTAGTGCACTGTGTACACACTCAGCTTTTTGGAAGATAAAGCCAACATTAACATTTGCACAATGCTGGAATACAGCCGATTTTTAGAGTATCACTGTGCCTGTTGCAGCTCAGACTAAAGTTTGGATATAGTGACACAGCCTGTCTAGTGTAACGTGTACACACTTAGTTTTTTGGCATTTCATGCCTTCAGTAACTCTTGTACTCTGCTGTAATACAGCTACAGTTTTTAGAGCTCCACAACACTGCATGCTGCAATGCAGAATCAGGTTTGTGCGATATTAAACACAGCAAGCTTGGTGCACTGTGTACACAATCAATGTTTTGCTAGTTTAAACCAACATCTGGTACCCACTGCTGAAAGCTAAAAAAGACAAATGGTGCACATAAGGTTTCTCTGTGAAAATTTCCAATAAGAAATGAGTGTAGGCTTCTCACCTTTAGGGGTTGTGTTAAGCCACAATCACTACACATGGCTGCTGCAGATCCCTGGTAATCACATCATGCAGGATGGAGACAGAGAGGGCAAAACGTTGCGGTGCTGGGATACAAACAGGTTCCAGAGAATAACGTAATAATAAAGGAAAATACCGTAATTTATTGCTGTAGTTTTGAAGTCTATGACTTCTTTAGGTAAATCTCCAATGTACATTGATGATTTGCTAGAAGAAGTAGTGGTACACTTCGAAACACGTAGCAATAAATCACTTTCCTTTATTATTACTTTATTCTCTGGAGCCTTTTTGTACCTCGGCAGCATGGTTATTTTGCCCTTTCTGTCTCCATCCTGCATGATCTGGTGCACACTGCTGGAATACAGCTGTTTTATAGAGTCTGCACATAGTGTCTTTTGGAAGGATATGCCCCAATGGAACCTATCACTGTCCCTCACTCCAATAACATCATATCACTACATTATTCAAGACAAATAGATGACCAACCTGTGATCCGTCTTTTATAGGCCAAGTCACATTGTGCACTGGCCACTCACAACTATGCCAATACACGTCATGGTTGTGGTGGCTCCGGCAGTATCCACAGTCTAAAACCTTGGTTATTGCACTGTAGCCTTTCAGCTAGCTTTATTTGGGAGATTTGGGAGATAAAACCGAACAGGAACCAAATATACAGTTAAAATCCATGTTCAGGGTTCAGCACAAGATAGGAGGTATGCGGTATGAACCCAAAACTTTACAGTTCGGGTTTTCTTATTCCTACTGAGTAACAGATGGCAGATAGACAATATAATAAATTATATTATGTGCCTAATATAAGGAAGAAAAAAATTACAAAATACTTTAGGAATTGGTTAAAGGGTTAATTTAAAATGGTTTCTTGGTTAATATAAGTAAGTAAACATCATTTTTGGCCTTATATATCCCAAGCAATGATTCTTTTATTGACTTGTTTTATTCTTCTTTCTATTATTTATTGTATATCAATCACCTAATTAGTGGAAAATTCTGTGGAGTTTTATCGATTGATATGAAATGATTTTTTTTTGCTTTCTATTTGGTGCAACCGCTTTCATAAACTTTTTAAGCCACGTCATTAGAGCTTTCACAAATCCCACATCTTGAATAAACTATATAGAGCCATAGAAGATGACATAAATGTGTTGCACAATTATGTGGGATGTTGTTGTAGAACATGATTACTCTAATGGAGAAAATCAGAAATGAACATTAGTTTACTGAAAGCAGAATATTGTGCTAAGTCCAAAGGGTAGGAGTTAATATAATCATTTTTAGTGAATACAGCTAAGGCTCGTCATATACCAAGGCAGTCATGGAAATTGCATTTTCCTATTACAAAAGCCTGACCATAATCTATTAACCCTTAAAGGGTTTTTCACAATAAAGAAATTAGCCACCTGTCCAAAAGATTGAATACAGCATGGTCGCACATTTCCATTCCTTCGCTAGTATCTTTGAAAGAGAAGTAGTCAGAGGAGCTAAGCAAATATATTAGGCTGGGTCCATATCTCATTTTTGCTGTCGTTACAACAGAAGCGTTAACAGTTTCCATTATAACGAACAGCAAAAGTGACATTTTGTGTCATTTTATAGCGCATACATTTTTGATACTTTAAAAACATATGAGCTATATGAGATAGAAAGAATATGATAGCTAGAAAGATAGATAGATAAATAGGATAGCAAGAGGTAGGATAGAAATATAGATAATAGAAAAGCATTACCAGTGTCCCTGTTCTGTCTTCCTGCGCTCTCTCTCTGCTGCGTCTGGTGCTGCTCATCATGCTCATGAATATTCACCCATCGGCCCGGGAGCAGCAGACTGAGTGGGGAGACAGAGCAGGGACACTGGTAATGCTTTTCTACCATCTATATTCCTATCTTTCCTATCTCTTTCTATCCTATTCATCTATTGCAAATGCAGCATAACACAATGCTGCACATTTACACAAATCTGTAGCATTGCGTTACATTGCGTTAGTGTTCAAACGCACTGAAAAATGCTGCAGTAAGCATCTGCCTGTGTGTTTCATCAAACACATACTTGCAAACACATGCCTATTTTAGCATGCGTTCGTATATGTTTGTGTAATGCAAGTATATGCATGCGTTAACCCATCCGTTACATTGGGTTTGTGCTGCTGTCAAATGGATGCGTTTGATGCACAGCACAAAAGTAATGTAGACCCATCCTAAAACTAAAATTGAATTCACTCAGATATGACAAAAAATTCATATTTGCCAAAATTCAACTTTTTGTAGTTCACTTCTGTGCGGAATTCAATAAAAGTGGTGTCTGGATAGCCACAATATTGCTAAACTTTAAAGGGACATCAAAAAGCTAAATCAGAAAAAAATACTTAAAGTCACACCTCTCTGACTCCTCTGCCCTGTACCAGCACCTGTCCTGTCTGGGGCGCATTTATTTACCACATATTCCAATTTAGCTGGTACTCTCAGTTTTGATGAGTTCTTGGGTTGAATATACTCATGCGTTTTCAACTTTCACTTTTTCACCGCGATCCCGTACTTCTGGCACTTCCGGTGCCAAATGAAAAGCGTTGTCACCTTCAGTTTTAAGACGAGCTGGAAGTGCTGAAAAACCAGTGAAAACGTAAGTGCCACACATGTCGAGAGGTTTATTGACAATACATTAGCCCTATTGCAACCTTTCCACAAGTGTGCTGCACCATTGCCACATCTGGTTTTTGCAAAAAAGGCGTAATTCTGCCAGGTTTGCAAAAACATAGATGTGAAATCACCCTCATAGTGTTTTTAACAGGTCTTCTGCCTCTGAGCTCATCATAAATCAAGTCAATGAGGTATAAACTCAGCAACCAATGCAGCTCCTATATCACTGACTTTATTTATGATTAGGAGATGGGACAGAAATACTCATTATTTTGATTCATCAGGCATAGAAACTTTCTTATCTCCATGGCCATGATCTGTGGTAAGTGCCAACTGAACTGGAGCAGCTCTGTATGATCAGACACACCCATAGTAAGAGCTAATTTCTAAGATTTTCTCGGCACAGGAACATTTTTTTTAACACATTCGATTGTGGAAATTATTAATATTCCAAGATCTGTTGATTAAAATGTACTTTGTGTGACAACCCTTTAATGTCTATTCATTGTGAAACGCTTTATATTCCCTATACTAAAAGCAAAGATTGGATTGGAAGTTCCCCTATAGATTAAAGAGGACAAACTAGGACCAGATTATTATAAGTGGGCACTAAATTTTCATTTAGTGTCAATCAATGATAAACTTGTCCTGAGGGCCAATTCATAATAGTGTGTATGCCAAAAAAAAGAAAAAGACTGAACAGTCACTAGAGTTTTGCACAACGTAAAGGTGCACAGAAGTTTAGTGACTTTTGTACAATTTACACCAGACGTTGAAAGCTCCGCCAATGTAGGTAGAGCAGGAGCAAGGTGCAGCTTCCAGCCTTCTAAGTCATCAAATGTTATGCCATTCATTACTTATGCCAAAAATGTTATTCCGGTTCCAGACTGGAGTAGGTTTTCCAGTGAGGAGTACAAAGGTACATTCCACTGGGAAGATCCACCAAATTCATTAAATAGTATTTGTCTCTTAATAAATTCTTCTTCATTAAGGCTGACTTGTACAATGCCAATCTTACTGAATTGACTATCATAGTTAAGAATCTAAATATAGCTATAGTGATTTTTCACATTAATGGAAAACAATAAAAAAAACTTCAGCCCACTGTATTGCCTAAAAATCAAATCCTGAAAGGGGGTGGTGCCCGGAAAATCCCGGTCAATGTGTCCAGGACAAGGCAGCACTTTAGAGGTGGAAGAAGAAAGGAAATCCAGCCTCTACAGAGAAAGCTGGCAAAAAGGAAATAATAAACCAAATATTGTTGTTAATACATATACAATACAAAAAAACATAGAGCACATATAAACCATGGTGCTGCCTGATATGTTTCGAACCATATAAATATGTTTCTTATGTATGGATAAGGTTTTAACCATATTTATTATTTCTTTGTTTGACAGATATTTTCTGTGGATGCTGGATCTCCTTTCTTGTTCAACCTCTAAGGGTCCATTCACATGCCGCCACTGCGGGCAGCAACAGGTATCCACCGCACGTGCACGCGCGCGTTTTTAACGGTGGATACCGATCCCTGATGGCGCATATACACGCCGCCACAACGTGCTTCACTAAAGGTATCTGCGTTCCCCGGAAGTGCCGACAGCTCCTGCGGCTTACCACCTGTTGAATACCTTCCCTGGTTTACACGCCACTACCACAAAGGAATATGGGCGTACATATTTGCGCCGTAAGTACATAGGCGTGACAGAGTTGTGTATTCCGTGATGCACAAGCATTGATTGGACAACGCAATAGCATCATGCGCAGGAAGGCTGGCTAATACATGACGCCATTGCAATTGTGGACTGTGAATGGATAGCTCTTTGAATATGGCGCCCTGTGAAGGGACAACCAATTGTAACGCAGGAGCCTCCACCAATGATCGCTGATGGGGCATGGTATCCATGATGCCGTGGCACACCCCTGGGATTTCGTAGGCCACGCAAATACCTTGCCGGTGCCCCGATTACACGCCGCCACCATAGGAATTGTGCCTTCCTGTTTTTGAGCACGGCTCAGAAACAGGTATCCGAAGGAACTGCGGGACACGGAAGGAATTTCCCGATTTACACGCCGCCATTTCGTAGTGATTTCATGGAAACAGGCACAATTGTCCACGATGCCGGGCAGTTTGTCCCTTTCTGTGACGGCATGTAAAGGTACCTTTAAGGGATTTTTTTTATGCTTATACTTAAAGTCTACAATGCTTAATAGCACTGGTAATCGTTCATGAAATCTGGTGAGTATAAAACCAATTTCTACTGGATGTCATAACTGGTGTGGGCCTAATGTGGAACTAAAGCATTTCTGTTTCTTTCTAGCAGTGTAACCAAAATTGATTGTTGACTTGATGAGGGGATACATGACCAGAATTGGAGTCAATCAAGGCTACTTTTGAGTTAGCATACAGTGATAATTGATTCATTTTGTTTTGTTTGGTTTTCAGTCTTCTTCAGCATTTTGGATTCATCCTTGTAGCTCTTCTGATGATGTTCAGTTTGTGAAAAAAAAAAAACTGACAGCAAGTGGTTAAAGTTCAGCTGACCTTATGGAATATGTATTATCTTTAAAATATTCCAAGGTGATCTGTAAGTGAATCATCAATGTTACCAAGCCAGCTCAGTGTTTAGATTTCATCACCTTGTCCTTTCCCCTATATTCGGTATCAATATGATGATTCATTTAACCCTGCTGTTCTGTTCGCATTTACTATACACTTGTACTGTTTTGGGTCAATATGACCCGACCTATAAAAATGTTGATTTTAGCTACTGTGTTTTATTTGAATACTTATTTCATTATTAAAATGTATGTGAACATGGTTGATCATAAACAAATGAAAAATGAAATAAAAACTTAATCTATATTTATTTTTTCAGAAAAAGGTTACATGGGCTGTTAGCACTTATGTTCACTTTATAGCATTCTGCAGACAAATAACAAACATTCCTTAAATTTCTATTACTATAACATGAAATTTAACTAAATATACCTTTGTGTTAACATATTTTTTAAAACAACAAATGAAAAATAATGAAAACTTCAGTTTTTCTTTTTTATCTCTAAAAAAGGGTGAACAAGTTCATGTGTTTTTACATTGAACAAAATAATAAAACACATGTCCTTTACATAGATATTTTGCACACCTAGCAAGTGTCAGATTTGGTTTCTTGTCACAAGTAGATGGACAGAAGCTCCATATCTTCCTTTTTTGGCTGGGAGCTGTGCTGGTGCAGGCTGTGGAGTCTCTTTCTTGAGCATGTTGCTGGACACTCTTCACAATGGCTGCTGCTCCTTCACACCTGGGGTTTACTTTTCTGGCTTCGATATATGGCCTAACCAGGGATTTTCCTAATTCTTCAATAAAAATTCTTCCTTTATGCAGCTTATTTCTGTTCCAATTGGGGTTGATTCCTGTCCATAAGACAAATGTGTTGTATGCTGAAACATCCATTATGTTGAAAAATATTATCACTGGCCAATGATTACTTTTGTGTTTGCATGTTTGCATGTGTATTGATGATATTGCTTGATGTAGTGAATCAACTGCCCCTTTTGTGGCATTATAATCTAATATCATGTCCGGCTTTCTGTCTTCTCGATTACTTATTGCGTTGTCAGGGTGCATTGTGCTCATTAGAATTACATGTTTATTTTTTTTGGGAACGTAAGACACAACTTTTGCATCTCCAGTAAAGTAAAAAGTAGAACTATACACATCTCTTTTACTAAGGATACCTTGCGTCAGTTCTGGCTTGTTTTTCCTTATAGTACCCAGCATGGTAAGTTGTCTTTTTTGCAACATCTGGCCCAGTTGGCGGGATAAAAAAAGTTGTCACATGGGACAATTTGTCCTTTTAGTCCATGAGTCAAATCGAGTACAACTCACAAACCCCGATTTTAAGTGAAACTACGTGTGTCCTCTCTCACAGGATTGAAATAGAAATGACTGGATGAGTACACTCTCACTGATAAGAACAGTGAAACCTCCACCCTTTTGAATAATGAGATGAGTACACAGGAAAACAAATTTTGCAGGCAGAAATAATTAGTGACCTTTTGAACAGTATAAAATGTTATCGGGTCATATTGACCCAAACTGTACAAGTGTAACATTCAGCATGTAGCAAAAAGTGAGAAAAAAAACCAAACAACCCTCATAGTAAGAATCCCTCAAATGAGGAAAATAAGAAACAAAAACAATGTTGCGCCAAACTGCTGATGTTTATGGCATGGGAGCGGTTAAATATATCTAGGGCTCACCTTCTCTAGTTGTGCTGACCGCACAACTAGTTCATGCACTGATTTGTTACCCCAAAGGGTTTCCACATCAGCCGGTGTGCTGCAAGCAGGGATGAGCGTGATTTCCAATATGCACACGCTGCTGATTCTCGTGCTTGTTCCAAAGAAGTGGTGATTGACGTCTGATGCGTCCTGGGTGCCCAGCTGCTGAATACCACGCTTCCCAATGGGAGGATACGTGTGCGTTCAAATAAAGATGTGGTATTAGATTAGCGCTACAAACCACTCCAGGCGATCGTTCTGTATAAATTACCTTAAAGCTTTATTCAATCGATGTAGAATGCCCAGTCTCCACAACGCGTTTCGGCGCTAATTGCGCCTTTCTCAAGTGTCTTCTCAAGTGACACTTGAGAAAGGCGCAATTAGCGCCGAAATGCGTTGTGGAGACTGGGCATTCTACATCGATTGAATAAAGCTTTAAGGTAATTTATACAGAACGATCGCCTGGAGTGGTTTGTAGCGCTAATCTAATACCACATCTTTATTTGAACTCAAATGAGGAAAAGTCAATTAATCACAAGTTTCAGATCCGCATAATAAATAATCTGCAGGGTCTCAAGTTTCATTTTGGGTCATATGGACCCTAGCAGAACAGCAGGGATAACTTTAAATCTCTTTACTCATAGACAAAATAGATCATCAGTGTAAACCATATAATTTACATGAACATATTGAGCATTTCTCTAATGACCATATATTGCATAGTAGAAAGTGGACATGTCTTTTAATTCAGATCTACCAGTGTTTTTTAACCCCTTTAACAGTCTTTCTTTTTGTAATTTTTCATGAAGACAATTTTCCAGGGTAGTGATATTAAAAAAAAACACATATATATTATATCACTTACACCATTATTAAATGTAAAGGTTAGATATACCCAACTCTAGCTAAAACAAAAATACTGAAAATTCAAAAATAAACCAAAATGTATTAAAATATAATATGTAAAAAAAGTAAATTTTGATATAAAGTATTTTTTTGGATTATAAGATGCACTATTCCCCCCCCCCAAATTGGGGAGAATGGGGGTGCATCTTATAATCATAGTCTTGATTTTTGTTTTACATACCAAGGGGGGTTGCAGTGGTGGAGTGGAGGTGCGGGAGGCAGGGTCCATGAAGGATGGTGGCAAAGCTGCGGGTCCGAAGCTGTGGGGCTGTAGCGGCAGTGTGCAGTGGCAGACGCCATTTTTCATGTCCTGCATGAATTGGCAAGCTGTGCCTCGGCCCTTTACCAGCCAAGACTTCCAGAAAATGGTCGAAGATCTCTATCTGCACATGTGCCGCCACCACAGACATTTTATGTCATATTGTGCATTGCAAAGCCATCTCTTGAAATACCAGAAAAAAAAACATTGTTAAAACAAAGAAAGTTATTTTTAATCAATTCATACCAGCCCTAACCTGTTTAGCAGGTTAGCCTGTTCCTCAGATATTTTCCCCCTTCATACTTCACTAGGCTCCAAAAACTCCTAACGCTCCCCCTCAATGTCATATTCTACGTTGCCCCTAAACATATCAAGGTACCGGGGTTGGACAAAATAATGGAAACACCTGGAAAAATCAACAAAAGTTAGTTTAATATTGTGTAGGTCCACCTTTTGCGGCGATTACAGACTCAATTCTCCGAGGTATGGATTCATACAAGGTGATATCATTGGCCTGGGGGATCTCCAAAAAATAGCACTCCAGATCATCACAGAACCTCCGCCATGTTTTACAGTTGGGAGAAGGCAGTCTGGATGGAATGCTTCTTTCGGCTGTCTCCAAACGTACACTCAGCCAGAGGTCGGAAAATGGAGTAAACGATGATTCGTCTGAGAATATCACATGTTTCCACTGCTCGAGGGACCAATTCTGGAGGTTTCTACACCACTCTGAATGCTTGGAAACATTTGTCATTGAGAGCAGCGGTTTTCAAATTGCAGCTCCTCCGTGGAATCCAGATTTGTGCAGCTCCCGACTAACAGTTTTCGCGGAAACTGGGTTCTGTAGGTGTTCATTGAGCTCAGCAGTGATTTTCGGAGCCGTGGTCTTGCGATCCTCTCTCACAATTCGCTTTAGAGTCCAATGGTCTCTCTCAGTCAACTTCAACTATCGGCCGGATCTGTGCTTTGCTGCGGACCTTTTTCCTTCTTTTTCAAACGCAGTCATTACTTTGGAGGTCAGTACCTCTTGACACACCAACCATTCGGGCTCTTTCTGTTACACTAGCGCCTGCCATACGAGCACCAACAATTTGGCCTTTTTGAAAATCCGAAAGGTCTGCCATTGGTATCAGGTTCTCATCAATGTTCTTACAATTCAGCAAAACAAACAGTTAATTTACATACACATATCACTTAACACAAATAATCAACTACAAAACATTAACATATGTCACGGATTGCATGTTTATAACATGTTCGAAGATTATGATGCCAAAACATTCAGTGTTTCCATTATTTTGTCCGACCCCTGTATCTCCCTTTGATATCATGACGCCTCAATGTTATGACATTGTGTTGTGAGTTATGATGTCATAGGACCAGAGTGAAGCAAAAAGGGGTAATGATGTACATTTTAAGACTTAGTTAAGTGTAGAGGGTCCGAATTTCATTAACCTGTGCTATTTTTTATCCATCAGGGAATAGTATAAAATAAAACAGGCGTTATTTACATAGTTAATCCTGTACTACTCCAGTCCTTCCACATCTTTAGTTACTAATGGCTGCTCTTTACTCTCCTACTTTGCTTAACCCTCCTTTGCACAGCTGTTTTGACAGGCACAGCTCAATTAGTTTGTTTCTTTCTCCTTTCCAAATTATCAGAAAATCTCCCCCTCCCTTTCCAATCTTTTCATGTTTTGAAAACCTGATCTCACTGTGTTACATCAGACCCCCTGGAGAGCAGATCTGGTCTTCGTGGCTTCTCAGGCACATTGCACCTGAACTCATCTCACATTTGAAAGTTTATATTTTCTCTTATACTTCATCACAATTAATTATTTACCTAAACATATTTTAGAATGAGTTTGCTGAGGGCACTGCAAAAATTGTCAAAAAGGATCTATCCCAATTATATGTCAATGAACAAGAAAAACAGGAGAAAAGCCACATAATCAAAAACAGGATGATCACTAATAAGCATATTGTAACAATACTTTATTGAATTACAAAAAAAATGTGTAAAACATACTGTACAATCTGAACAACCTGAACAACAGGGACATGGGGCAGAGATGGTAATAACAGGTGGAAAATATGCAATAGGAAAAGACACAGAGCCTGTGTGTACAAACTGATTGTATGACCACTATGTCAATAATGTAATATAATGCAGCCTACCATAGGTCATGTCATTATCTGAAGTACATAGCCACAAAGACACCCAAAGAAAGAGGGGAAACAATAAAAGCTTCTTCCTGAATAAAGATCACAAAAGGGGTTAACCCTGAATCAATATAAGAGTTTCAGTGGCAAAACCATATTTAACAGACTCAAGCCCACTCTGGTCTACCTTTGGTATATATGGAGGCTTGATCACAACATTCAGTTTGTACACACAGGCTCTGTGTCTGATCCTATTGCATGTTTTCCACTTGTTATTACATCTATGCCCCACGTCCCTGTTGTTCAGATTGTACAGTGTGTTTTACACATTTTAATTGTTTTTAATCCTATATAGTGTTTTGTTTTTCTTGCTGTGTTATGTACTGTAATGCAATAAAGTATTGTTACAATATGCTTATTAGTGATCATCCCGTTTTTGATTATGTGGCTTCCCTCCTGTGCATATTTAGCTAAATATTTAACCTCTGAATGTAAGTTAATAGCAATTGAGAAGCAAAGGACCTGTCACCCCCTGGTGCTATGCTGCTCCCACACGGCCATCTGATTGAAATCTCGAGATATTTCCTAACGCGTGAAAAGAGGTAGTTGAAAGCGTCTTTTCTCAGTTTAGGAAATAACGCGAGATTTCACTCAGATGGCCGTATGGGAGCCGCGCTACGGGCCGCGTCTCCAAAGGGTAAGGTCCCTTTCACATCAGCGGTTTTTGCATAACCGCATAACCGCTGCACTTGTGGCACAGTTGCAGCAAGCCCTATACAATGTCTATGGGGCTTGAGGTAAGTGTGCGGCAGGTGCGGCAAGTGCAGTTTCGACACTTGCGGCAGATGCGGGCGCGAAAAAAAACGCGGTCAGCCGCGTTTTTTTTGCAGCCGCACCTGCCGCAAGTGCCGATACCGCACTTGCCGCACCTGCCGCAAGCCCGCATAGACATTGTATGGGGCTTGCCGCAACTGTGCCGCAAGTGCAGCGGTTATGCGGTAATCGCGGCAGATGCGGTTTTTTTCACCGCATCTGCCACGATCGGCAAAAACCGCTAATGTGAAAGCACCCTAATATTGGCAGCATTAACGCGGCGCTAACATGGCTTTAGCACCGCGTTTACGCTGCCAAATTCTAAATTTTTGCAAAACAAAAAGGAAGAGAGGCGCAATTGTGTAGGATCCCCTTATTAAAAACGTCTAAGTGGTGTGGGTAGGGGCCACTGACCTTATCGGGTTGTGCACGTCCTGCACAACCCGGTTTACCGGCCTTTGCCGCCGGCGGTATGTGAGTGCTGCCTCTCCTCTCTCGTGGTCCTCGGAACCGGACCTATCCGGTCACATGACCGCGAAACCGAATTTGCGTCACCGCTCTTTGTTGTGGGTTACCAGGGAAACGCCAGGTCCTCAAGGCAGATCGTTTGTGCTGTTCCTGAGCTGCTCCAGCCGCCAATCCCTCACAAAGGGAGTAGTTTTCATGCAAAAAATAGTAATGGTGGTCTGATTAGGAGCGCTCTAAGGATCAGACATATAAGATGTTTTAATATATGGCAAACGTTTTATTAATTTCTTAGTTCCCCTCACAGCTCCACTACGCGTTTCAACTGTATGAAACAGTCCTCATCAGGTGACACCACCTGATGAGGACTGTTTCATACAGTTGAAACGTGTAGTGGAGCTGTGAGGGGAACTAAGAAATTAATAAAAGGTTTGCCATGTATTAAAACATCTTATATGTCTCATCCTTAGAGCGCTCCTAATCAGACTGCCATTACTATTTTTTGCATGAAATAAATTCAAAATTTTTAACACAAGCCCTAGTTAACATTAATGTGACCCTAGACTAAGTGATCATGTCATACATCCAATACATACATACATGTCATACAGCCAATTTCACAGTTTTTGCACTGTTTTTTTTTTTTTTTTGTATGACCATTTGGTCCTTTTAAGCATTTTAAAGAATAAAGAGTGCTTTTAAAAGAGCTTTAGCCCTATTTAAATATATGTCACATACTTACTCCGGACCAGTAGACCAGTAGACCAGTACATATGATCACTAGCCTCGATGCGCATACCAGTACATATGGTATGAGGTCATTTAAACCCATGATTAGCTGCATCTTCCACTTGGGTGTATGGCTTGTAGTCATCCAGAAAAATAAACTGAGTTCAGTCAAGACCACAGCAGTGGTGGTGATCTAGGCAATGACAAGATTCAGGGTTGCTATTTGATGACAATATATCCAGTAGCTTAGCACACAACCCTAAGTAAACATTTCTGTAGTAAATACCATATATTTTTGCATAATAAGATTTCTTATAATTTCTTATTTTCCTCTTTCTTTCTACCTGTAATTTTCCTATATCCAAATTGTAAGGCTTTTCTTCCATAGAGCTGATTTTCCCTTTGTAATTGCATGTGTCAAATTTTCTGATGGAAAATGAGAAATTTATTTTCACAGTAATGGGATTTTGTGTTGTGGACTGCGCTTTCTTATTTCATTGTTGAAAGGTTTCTCTAATTATAAAAATAATAAACTAGAACCAAAATCAAGGCAAAGTCCATAGTAATTAAATATTTCAATATGACAGAAAACAGAACAAAAGCTTAAACTATAAAACAACACATTTTTATATCTGGACTAAAATATATAAATCTCAAACAAATTGTTTCTCCGGGTTGGAGGTATACAGATTTAAGAAATAGAGAACGCTTTTTATTTGCTTTTCTTAATTCCCGTGGGAGAACAGCCTGTGAAATTTAGTTGAACTGATGCTACTGTGTAACTAGTTCTTTGGTCATCTCTGTATAATCCAATTTGCTGTGATTAGATATTATAAGATGCAATTGTTATGAGAGTTGGGACACCATCACAGAAAACCATTTCACTCATAGGAAGTAAAAAAATAAAAACTTTTTAATTTTTTTATAGAATTTTTATTCCCCTAACCACAACATAATATCAGCAGACACATTTGTTCCACATGCTCATATGATCCTACATCACCTGCCACCTTAAGAAAAGGGTACTATGCAGTCTATGAGGAAGGTGCACTGCAAGGTAGGTGATGTTTCCCAAAGGAGAAGACCTCTAATTATTCTATATATTAGTAAGTGTCAGACAATCCTGTCTTCAAGACATTTGATAAAATAAAGATAATACAGATACCAGCAATAATGATACTGGATGACTGAATGGTTACCAATTTGGATGGTGTTTAGATAAGATTGTTTTTTGAGTGGATCCTCAACAAAATCCTCCCCAAAAGTCATTAACTCTTGGAAAACTCTTTCAATTCATTTCGATAGGAAATCCACATTGTTGTTCATATAAGAGTTGTTCTTTAGCATACATATCACTTTTTTAAAGAAAATTCAAATGGAAATCTCTACCAACTAGACCCTGTCCAATCATATACCGTATTTTTCACTGTATAAGGGCCCTTTCACATCAGCGTTTTTTTAAATTTGCGGCAGATGCGGTGAAAAAACCGCATCTGCCGCAACTGCCGCATAACGGTTCCACTTGCGGCACGGTTGCGTTTTTTTCCATAGGAAGTATAGGGGGACTTGCGGCAGATGCGGCAAGTGCGGTATTGCACTTGCGGCAGGTGCGGCAGAGAAAAAAACCGCAGTAAGCCGCGTTTTTTTTCTCTGCCGCACCTGCCGCAAGTGCAATACCGCACTTGCCGCATCTGCCGCAAGTCCCCCTATACTTCCTATGGAAAAAAACCGCAACCGTGCCGCAAGTGGAACCGTTATGCGGCAGTTGCGGCAGATGCGGTTTTTTCACCGCATCTGCCGCAAATTTAAAAAAACGCTGATGTGAAAGGGCCCTAAGACGCACCTGATGATAAGACGCACCCCCAAATTTGGTGAAGGAAAAGAGAAAAAAATAGTTTTTAATTTTCAATGGGATTCATCTTAAAAGTCCCATGTCTGTCTTAGGGCCCTTTCACAACAGCGTTTTTTGAAAATTGCGGCAGATGCGGTGAAAAAACCGCATCTGCCGCATAATTGATGCACTTGCGGCGCGGTTGCGGTAATCCTCATAGAAAGTATAGGGGGACTTGCGGCAGGTGCGGCAAGTGCAGTTTTGCACTTGCGGCAGGTGCGGCAGCGAAAAAAACCGCGGTCAGCTGCGTTTTTTTTCGCTGCCGCACCTGCCGCAAGTGCAAAACCGCACTTGCCGCACCTGCCGCAAGTCCCCCTATACTTTCTATGGGGATTACCGCAACCGCGCCGCAAGTGCATCGGTTATGTGGCAATTGCGGCAGATGCGGTTTTTTCACCGCATGTGCCGCAATTTTCAAAAAACGCTGATGTGAAAGGGCCCTTACAAATCATATATGTTCCCCTCATGCTGGTATATATATAACCCTCATCCTGTTACATAGCTCACTCAACAAAAATCACTTAGGCCTCAATGCAACATTTCCTTTATGCCTGTTTTCATGCTAGTTTGGGACCTTTATTATTGCACCCAGTTTAGTATTCTATTAAAGCCTTTTTTAAGTCTATTTTATATGTGTTCGATTGTATTTTTTGTTTTATTTTCCACTTATGTGAGCAGAGGCTAGCATTTGCAGATGTTTTGTCATGATCAATCAATTGTGTCTTTTTAGGGTTTGGTGCAGGTCTGTTGCAAACTTTCCTGATCTAGTTTTTTGCATACACGCCTAAAGTTGCAACTTTTAAGACATTTTGAAAAAGATGCTTCTTTTGGTTCAAAAAATCAAAAATGATAGTTACTGACAGGAAAAAATACCATTTTTTATTTTGTATAAAATAGATGAACCATGTGCACCATTCTGACAGATAAATGTCACTGACATCTCCAAAATAAAAAAGAAATGTAAATCAAAAAATAATGCAAATGATGAATCAGGGCTTCAATGTTCATATACTCTAAGGCTGGTTTCACACCGGCATTTTTCGCCATCTGTGTGTATCTAGCTTGAGATGGGGAGTCCAGTTCTTCCCATTGCCCTGGATCGGGTAGTCACTGGTTTTTGCACTGAGACCAAAACCGCATTTCGTTGCATATTTGGTCTCTGTGACAAAAAATGGGAACATCCGGGTTCGGGGCAAATGTTAAAATGTGTCCCGATGTAACCCAGGTCCAGTAGACTCTGGATCCCATTGGATCAGGATGCCGGATTCGAGTTTTGTAACTGCGCATGCCAAGAATGCAGTTCCAAATGACACGCCCCCCCTAGGGCGCATGTCATGTGTCCCAGGATCCGGCGGAAACAGGTACACAGCCCAAAGCAACTGTAGGCTCCTGCACCGGTATTATCACTGATCCATGAGATGGATTAGTGATAATACCGGTGCAGGGACATCAGTTTTTCCAGTGAACTTAGAACATAGCCTAAACCAGTATAATTTCCTGAAATAGTTTCTGCTTGAAAAATTCATGTTTTTTTATCTGAAAAAAACTCAGTGTGAACATAGTCTTAGTATGAAGCCTACATTAACAATTAGTGATGCCCAAAGTCACAGGATTTTTATCATTTGGACATCAAACAGATATCAACTGCTCTCATACTTGAAGTTAAATACATACGACAGAGTTCTTTTGAAGCTCAGGGATTTAAAAGATGTTTCACTGGTGGGATTCCTTCAAGTTATATCTTTAGTAGTGAGCACAGATTGCAGTGAATGTTATTCTTTCTGCCATACGGTTGAAACAAAGAAGTGACTTGTCTCATATATTCAATGTTCAAAAGCAAAAACCTCAAAAAGAGCTTGGTATACTGTAATTAAATATGAACTGGTAGCTTTTCTGTTCTATTCATATCATTTTCAGTGACAATTTAATGATATGGTTCTATAAAATGCATAAAACTACTGTGAACTCATCTATCCAAGGAGAACTCACATGTGGATAAAATCTGTTTGAAATACATTGATATGAAAAGGTGATTTTTTCCTTTTCTTAAAAAAATAATAGCAGAAATTTTCAAATAACCAAGGTTGACAGCTTTTCTCGGTTGTTTTGAACTTGCAAATACAATGGCAGATTGGCACATTGAGAAAAAGTCAAAAAAAGCAAAGCGAGGTTTCGTATGCTTAACACTGAGATGTCTGCTCATACGTAACTGTCTGACCTCCCAGGTGCCTATGGTGATGTCTGTTTTAAAGGTCCAAATCAAGTATTATCTGATGTTTCCTAACAGATGCTTTTCCCCGATTAATGAATAAATTTGAATAGTGAAATAAATCTGGCAAGATTCTTCTCTGTTTATTCCCATTTCTCACATACAAGACTGGGTAAAGCTGTCATTTATATCTGTATCCTTAACATATCCTTATATAGCAACCACTATGGAACCATCTGCAAGGTTCCGGGGTGTTCGTGTATGCACATAGTACAACACTAAGTTACTTAAAGAGGTTTTACCTTGCTAGAAAATATATTCTTATCAACTTAGCTAATTGTAATACAAACAAATTGCACTTCATTCACCCTTCCTGGGTGCAGCGTTGTGTTTAGTGCTGCCCTGGACTCTGCTATTTGGATGAAGCTGCAATGTCACTTTAACAACACTGCAGCTAGTCATTAAGCTCAGCATGACTTCTACAGAATAGCCACTGGATTAGTGATTGGCTGCAGCACTGTCAACAGGACATCATTATTGCAGCCAATACGCAACCATCGAAATAGTGGATGTACTGACAGAATCTAAGTGTTTTTTATGTTAAACAACAAAGCTGACGGGGCACAATATATCAATATTTAACAAAATTTGGTACAGATTTTTTATTTGTTTGGCTTGAAATTACTTGGTTAATGATTAGTTGGCTACTGTAATGCTAGCCCGTCATAACATTAAAACCATGTGACAATATCATGGAGAACACTCTTGAGGCAGTCAAACAGCTATGACCTATCAAGGTATGCACTCAAAAACACCTTATCAGGTGCCTTGTGTTATTTGGCTCAAAGATATTTTCAGATTCACCGAAACAAGACATAAAATCAGAAATAACTCACCAAAAAATTGCTAGGTAAATATACCTGCATACCCAGGTGATTGAGCACCGGTATACAGACACCTGTGTTGCCTCTCAGAGGAGCTAGCAGCCTGCTGCTAGGTGCAATGGATATTTACCTGGCAATTTTTTGGTGAGTTTTTTTTACAAAGATATTTTCAGCAGATTTTTGAAGTTGTCTAAGTTTGTATTGGTCAGACTTCTATTACTTTCACATTCCACTGTTGTTTGATTGTAGATCCAAAGAAAATGGGTGCCAAGTTGACACCTTAAAATGTCACATGCATATTAGTCAAGACGACATAAATGCATCCATAATGTTTTTATTTATTTTCTTCTTTCTTCTGATACATAACTTCTAAGAAGAGTTTACACTTGCTGTCTAAAATATCCTACACCACTACATGTGCCAAGGAAATCAATTTATATTCACTTCACCTATCTTTTCCTTTAATCAGATATTTTTTTATTATTATTAAAGAATAACCAACTGTACATAAGATAAAAAAAGAATACATCACTTTGTTTACTATTTCCATCATAATACATACTTTTTCTTTCTTTTTCTCTCTCTTTCTTTCCCTTCTTTTTTTTTTTCATTTCCCCTCCCCTCCCTTTCCCTTCCCCTTCCCTCTCCCCCTCGTTACCCCCCACCCCCACCCCATCGAATCTAGACTATCAATAACACCAATAGTTCACATGAGAAACCGTCCCCCTAGCTTCACTTTTAACTTGACATACTTAGTTTACCATACTTTTAGATTATATCATCTATATAAACCAAGAAAGGGGTTCAAACATATACAATATATATAAACATTGTTCAGTCCCCATCTCCATCCATTTCTTTCTCAACCCTCATCCATGGCTCCCATAACTTTCCAAACATTCCGATATTACCTCGTTTTCGATATATGCTTTCCTCAGTGCGTATAGCAACTCTCTCATAATACAGGAATTCCACCCTGGTAGGGGGCACAGATCTAATCCATCCCTTGGCTATAACCTTCCGGGCACTAAACAGCAATCTAGCCACTGCAATTTTCTGTATATTAGGTACATTGACTTCCTCTATATATCCCAACACACATACCAGTGGTGTTCTCGGCACCATACACCCATATCGTCCTTCTATTAAATTAATCACCATACTCCAAAAACCTTGCAACCTCGGGCATTCCCATACCATGTGTATCAGCCCCGCTCCCTCCTGTCCACACCGAGTACATTCCGACGTAGCCCTCAAACCAATTTTATGTAAGAACTCCGGGGTCCTATAAACCCTGTGTAAAAGATAAAGTTGGGACAGTCTAACTGGCTCACTCAATGATAACTTAGATCCATAATCTAATATACACTCCCACTTACCATCCTCTATCACCCCTATATCTTTTTCCCATTTTGCTCTTGCTTTAATCGGATGTGGTCACTTCACCTATCTTTGGCTTAAAGGACCACTACAGCCTTTTTTCTCCAATGCTGTAGTGGGGCTTTACATGTAACGCTCCAGCCCCTTTCTTATACACGCCTTTTCATACTTCACTGAGCTATCTCCAGTTTTACAGCGCCATCTTGTGCCTGTAGTTTCGGACTAGCCAGAAATCATAAGCTATGTCACATCTCTATGAAAGCCAGAACAAGTATTTCTATGAGAGCAAGAGCGAGGCCAGAATAAGGCTCCCACAGAAATGTATTGAAAAGTGACCTCCAACGCTCCATGAAACACTAGAATTGCCGGCTAGTCACTCTTTGCCGTAGACTGACTGGAGTTCTGCTGGAAAAGCATGAAGGTGGCAGAAGCTGAGTATAGGACAGGGTTCAAGGGACTTAGATTTAAAGAACTTGAAATAGAAAATAATATATTTTTCAACACTAAAGGAAACAACCTTCACTTTCATTGAGTGTTTCCCAAACGCCAGTCCTCATGGTCACTCAAAAGATCATGATGATAGGATTTCCTTAGTATTACACAGGTGAGTGAAGCTGTGTCAGTTTCTAATGCCTTAATAGTTTTCTAAGGGTGCTTTCACATCAGCGTTTTTCGTAATTCGCGGCAGATGCGGTGAAAAAACCGCATCTGCCGCGTTTGCCGCATAACCGTTCCACTTGCGGCACGGTTGCGTTTTTTCCCATAGGAAGTATAGGGGGACTTGCGGCAGATGCGGCAAGTGCGGTTTTGCACTTGCGGCAGGTGCGGCAGCGAAAAAAACCGCGGTCAGCCGCGGTTTTTTTCGCTGCCGCACCTGCCGCAAGTGCAAAACCGCACTTGCCGCATCTGCCGCAAGTCCCCCTATACTTCCTATGGGAAAAACCGCAACCGTGCCGCAAGTGGAACGGTTATGCGGCAAACGCGGCAGATGCGGTTTTTTCACCGCATCTGCCGCGAATTACGAAAAACGCTGATGTGAAAGGGCCCTAAGCTGTGCAATACTAAGATAATCCTGAAACCCTGAAAACATGATCTGTTGGGTGGCCATGAGGACTGCAGTTTGGGAAACACAGGTCTAATTAATTATTTTCATTTCAAATTTTTACCTTGTAATAATAATTTCAGATCATGAGATACTTGCAGATTAAGTAGAATTTAAAGTGGAAATATCATTTCATTGAAAAAACAAAACAATACTGTACTGGCTGTTAATGATGGGTCACATAGCAGCTAAGGGCCCTTTCACATCAGCGTTTTTCGTAATTCGCGGCAGATGCGGTGAAAAAAACGCATCTGCCGCGTTTGCCGCCACTTGCGGCGTGGTTGCGGTTTTTCCCATACAAAGTATAGGGGGACTTGCGGCAGATGCGGCAAGTGCGGTTTTGCACTTGCGGCAGGTGCGGCAGCGAAAAAAACCGCGGTCAGCCGCGGTTTTTTTCGCGGCCGCACCTGCCGCAAGTGCAAAACCGCACTTGCTGCACCTGCCGCAAGTCCGCCTATACTTTGCATGGCAAAAACCGCAACCGCGCCGCAAGTGCAGCCGGTATGCGGTAATCGCGGCAGATGCGTTTTTTTCACCGCATCTGCCGCGATTTGAAAAAAAACGCTGATGTAAAAGGGCCCTAAGATAATGTTTTTTTGTGCCATATGACTTATTTTCTCACGTTCTCTGTGCTCTTTTAAAATCTGCATTTTATGCCTGTGTGGGCATTACCAGCACCCCTCAGTGTCTGCCAGCACTGGGTGTCTATTTCCACAGCCGCTGAGAGCAGGCTGTTAGGGAGCAGTGTGTTATGCCAGAAGAGAAGGGATTAACAGAGATCCTGAATGAGCTATGTGGAGCCAGATGACAGATCAGAAGCTTGTGCCAAGGAAAGAGGAGTTTGCAGTGATCCTGACATTCTGACATTGCTTAGCAACTATGCTATAGCCTGAAGTAATCTGAAACATTGTCTCCTCAGAAGCTGCAGTCAGGATCTTGCACACTGTTAAGGCCCTACCCTTTCCCTTATATGGTTACATGCCCAAATTCAGTGTGAAGACAGATCTGACTGAGACTGAACATATGTCTGTTTCTAACAGTCTAGTGGGACACCTTGTGGAAGGTTTATGAATAGTTTTCAGCCATATTTCAATAATAAAGTATATTTGAAATGTATTAAAATCAATTGTTCTATATTATTATTAAATAAAAATGTATGTTTTAAGGAAGTACACCTTTATTATTTGGTAGGGATTGGTAGGGATGTAGCCTGTGAATTCTATCTTGCTTGGATAAAACAGTAATGAAACTCTCTCTTTGTTGATCATCTTCCTCTTTCCCCCCAATTCTTAATCCTACATCTTTTACTCACTTTCCTTTCTTTTCTTGCTGTAACATTAGTGACATGAGGTCTCGATACCTTTAGAAGTCAAAGATAGGCTATTGTTTCACAATATTCAGAACGATACTTGTTACTACTTTGATTGTGATAGTTTGAATTGTCATGGACAATTTTTGTCCAACCCTAAGATAAATGGTCTTATTTCTGTTTATTCTTTATTGGCAAGATTGTTGTTCAATGGTGATATGTCTCACCTTTTGGTTATGCTTCTTTGTATTAAAACTTTAATAAAAAGAGATTTCAGAAAAAAAAAGTAGTGAAACTGTTCCAAACCAACTTAATTGACCGGTGAAATTTTGACTTTCTATGTGACTGCAGACGTGTGAATTCTTACATCACATGCACTTTGAACTGTGAGGACTCTGGTGTCACAGCCAGAAATGGCAGTCATGTGACTGTGATTATTCAATATGCAATACTCCCTGACAAAATTTGGCTACCCTTGGATTGAGCAAGGCTATGCTCTTCTAGTTGAATTCTGGTCACGAGTATGAATATTGCATACTCACAACCACCTGACTGCCGTTCCTGGCTCTGACAGCAGAGAATCCTCGCAGTGCATGTAATTTGAAGACTCATAAGTATCCTTTAACATAGAGTGATAAATAAAGTGACTGCAGACTTGTAGCTTTAGACCTGACAACCCCTCTAAAGACAACAGAGGTGGAGTTGCTAAAATTTTAATTTATACTCTATTTACAATAGTGCAGAAAACTGTGTAATAAGTTCACTCAGTGGCAATTTTGTTCCTCTCTGTATTTATTTTAATTTTTAACATTATTATGCTTTGCTTTTATAGTGCCATCATAATCAACAGTGCTTGACAAACATTATTATTACTGACTCCATTGGGGCTCACAATTTAAATTCCCTATCAATATGTCTTTGAAGTGTGGGAGTACCTGGAGGAAACCACTGCAAACACTGGGAGACTATACTAACTCCTTATAGATGTTATCCTTGGTGGCATTTGAACCAAGGGCCCCAGTTCTGCATGGCTGCAGTGCTAACTGCTGAGCTACCATGCTGCCCATCAATATCGAACTTCCTCTGTGCTTAAAACAATGGTTCTTTAATTCCAACGTGTTTCAAGATCACCCTGACCTCTTCATCAGGTGCTCTCTGTTGTTGCATCCCTGATGAAGAGGTCAGGACGATCTCGAAATGCATTGGAATAAAGAACCATTGTTTTAAGCACAGAGGAAGTTCGAAATTGAAGACAGCAACGCGGATGCAAAAATCTTTTTGTCCGTTTCTGCAGTTACTGAGGACCATCCATGAGGTGGGGGATCCTGCTGCAGCTGTGATGCTTTAAAACCAGTTGTGGGTCACATAACTGATTAAGGTGAGCAGTTCTTACACTGCACTTACACTTCCTACAAGCAGTTTAGTCTACCCCTTTTCTTTTAGATACTATGCTGCCTATAGCATTACACTGTGTACAGAATTTTTAGGCAAATGAGTATTTTGATCACATTATACTTTTTATACATGTTGTCCTACTCCAAGCTGTATAGGCTTGAGAGTCAACTACCAATTAAGTAAATCAGGTGATGTGCATCTCTGTAATGAGGAGGGGTGTGGTCTAATGACATCAACACCCTATATAAGGTGTGCTTAATTAGTAGACATCTTCCTTTCCTTTGGAAAAATGGGTCAGAAGAGAGATTTGACGGGCTCTGAAAAGTCCAAAATTGTGAGATGTCTTGCAGAGGGATGCAGCAGTCTTGAAATTGCCAAACTTTTGAAGCATGCTCACTGAACAATCAAATGTTTCAAATTGCCAACAGGGTCACAAGAAACATGTTGGGCAAAAAAGGCGCAAAATAACTGCCCATGAATTAAGGAAACTCAAGCGTGAAGCCGCCGAGATGCCATTTGCCACCAGTTTTGCAATATTTCTGAGCTGCAACGTTACTGGAGTATCAAAAAGCTCAAGGTGTGCCATACTCAGGGACATGGCCAAGGTAAGAAAGGCTGAAAAACGACCACCTTTGAACAAGAAACATAGGATAAAATGTCAAGACTGGGCCAAGAAATATCTTAAGACTGATTTTTCAAAGGTTTTATGGACTGATGAAATGAGAGTGACTCTTGATGGGCCAGATGGATGTTCCAGAGGCTGGATCAGTAAAGGGCAGAGAGCTTCACTCCGACTCAGACGCCAGCAAGGTGGAGGTGAGGTACTGGTAAGGGCTGGTATCATCAAAGATGAATTTGTGGGACCTTTTTGGGTTGAGAATGGAGTGAAGCTCAACTCCCAGACCTACTGCCAGTTTCTTGAAGACAACTTCTTCTAACAGTGGTGCAGGAAGAAGTCGGTGTCGTTCAAGAAAAACATGATTTTCATGCAGGACAATGCTCCATCACATGCATCCAACTACTCCACAGCATGGCTGGCCAGTAAAGGTCTAAAAGAAGAAAAAATAATGACATGGCCCCCTTGTTCACCTGATGTGAACCCCATAGAGAACCTGTGGTCCCTCCTAAAATAGGAGATCTACAGGGAGGGAAAACAGTACACCTCTAGGAACAGTGTCTGGGAGGCTGTGGTGGCTGCTGCACATAATGTTGTAAACAGATCAAGCAACTGACAGAATCTATGGATGGAAGGCTGTTGAGTGTCATCATAAAGAAAGGTGGCTATATTGGTCACTCATTTTTGGGTGTTTTGTTTTTGCATATCAGGAATGTTTTATTCTAAATTTTGAGCAGTTTACCTGGTGAAAATAAACAAGTGAGATGGGAATATATTTGGTTTTTATTAAGTTGCCTAATAATTCTGCACAGTTTGTTATCTGCACAAACAGATATCCTCCTTAGGCCCCTTTCACATCAGCGTTTTTTTAAAATCGCGGCAGATGCGGTGAAAAAAACGCATCTGCCGTGATTACCGCATACCGGCTGCACTTGCGGCACGGTTGCGGCAAGCCCCATACAATGTATAGGCGGGCTTGCGGCAGGTGCGGCAAGTGCGGTTTTTTCACTGCATCTGCCGCAAATTTCAAAAAACGCTGATGTGAAAGGGCCCTAAGATAGCCAAATCTTAAAAAAAAAAACAAAACACTCCAACTTCCAACAATATTAAGCTTTGATATTTATGAGTCTTTTGGGTTGATTGAGAACATAGTTGTTGATCAATAATAAAAATAATCCTCTACAATACAACTTGCCTAATAATTCTGCACACAGTGTATAGATTTGATATAGAGTTGGAGTAAAGGGGAGCCATATATGCATTCTTCCTTGCATATTACCATGCTTTCACAACAACATACATTTATTTTGCTTTGTCTATTGTATTGAATCTTTTACTAAAGGGAAAACAGAAACATGATTAATTGATTCAAATTGCTGTAATCCAATTTTTGATATGCCATTTGGATTTATTGGATCTGCTTCCTGAAGGAGTCAAATTGCCATCATTACCGATAACCATGACCAAGATTCTTTTTTGAACAATTGAGGAACATAAATAAATCAAACATTATCAAGCTTTTCACAATGATGATGCTTTAAAATATGGCTTGGACAATGCAAGTTCACGTACAGAAAATAAAACGAGCGTGCTCAAAGAGCGACCTAAAACATTCATCATATCAATTGCGAGCATATGAATTCCAAGCTTTTATAGGCTGGGAATTGGTTGCAGTTTGGAAGGCTTGTATCAAATTATCCATCATTTTTCTCATTTAGTACACTTGCCTGCATAAGCTTTAACCTCATTCAGAGTCACTTGACACATTTTTGGCTCTATGAAGGATTGAAGATGGCTGTTTAGTTCACATTAATGGTGGTTTTAGGCATTCTTCAATACATGTACATTTTTCACTGCTAACCACTGCTGGGCAATGCAAGCTTCAGAGTCTTTGCACTCGAGCTTTTAATTTCCAGCACTTTATAGCAGAAAACACAATGTGAAAATGTGTACAAATTGTCATACTTAGCTACTGCTACTAGATAGAGGATAATTATTGCAAGATTCAGAGGAAATTGTAATAATTGGTGATACATTTGAGCAGAAAAATGTTCATACCTCTATTACCTAGATGTAAACTGAAAATCTAAATAAACATTTATTCACCTTCTGTGACACTAACAAATAATAATTCTAAAACATGTTATCTAATCTCTCAGCTTGAATATAAAATTTAAAGGGAATCTGTCAGCAGTTTTTTCCATATAAGATGCAGCCACCATCAGTAAGGCCTTATATACAGCATTCTAGAATACTGTATATAAGTCCCCAGGCTGATCTGTAAAATGTAAAAACAGTCTTAATTATATTCACTCGAGGGGTGGACCAGTCAAAAGTGTGTCACTGGTTTTGGTCTGGCGCCTGCTCTTTTCTTGTGAATGCCGTACTCTTCCCTGATTCATGTGGATGACGCATCAAACATCACCCAAACACAGTCTCCTTCGTTGGGAAACTCTCCCTGCTAACAGCAGAGTAAGGCTACGGTCAGACTTGCATCTGCCCTCAGCCTGCCGGATCCGTTTAAAACTTAAATCTGGCAGGAGCAGCGAATAGCGTTAACGGCATGTAAAGCTATGTTCCGCCTGCCTATGCATCACTATGGCAACATGATGCTTACCACAGCCGCTGCCTCCACAGACAGTCCCCGGTTATGCGCTTTTTCAGAGCGCACAGGAAAACATTGCAAGCCGCGTTTCCTGTGCACTCAGCAAAAGAGCATATCGGTCCTTGTGTATGGAGCTGGTGGCTGCGGTAGGCATCATGTTGCCATAGTGATGCATAAGCAGGTGGTGCATAGTGTTACATGCCATTAACACTATGCACTGTTCCTACCAGAATCTAAACTTTAAACGAATCCGGCAGGCTGAGGGCAGATGCAGGTCTGATCCTAGCCTAAGATAAGGTCTGCAACAAAATGAGAGAACGCCTGTATAGTGCGCATGCACAGGTGGTCTTTAACCTTTTCCAGCACCTGCACATTACAGTTCTTTGCTCTGCCCTCAGCAGGGCAGAGAGAAGTGTGCATGAGCAGAAACACAATGGAGAAGACTGTATGTGAATGACGTTATCCAAACAAAGCAGAGAAGAGGACGACATTCACAACAAGAAATAAGGCACCACCCATTGGACTGGGCCATCCCTCAGTTAAGTATAATAAAAGCTGTTTTTTTTTTTTTACATTATGCAGTTGGCCTGGGGACTTACATACATTATTCTATAATGTTGCATATAAGGCCTTACTGGTGGCCGCAACTTTTATAAAAAAAAATCTGGTGACGTGCATTTTAAATTATATACTATCCAAATATTGAGTTACTTATAGGCAAATTTCAAAATAACCTTTCCATAAAAGTCACTTTAAAAAAGTATGCATATTCTAAAAATGTTGTTTTTGAAATCTTTTGAAAACTGATTACCGTATATACTCGTGTATAAGCCGACCCGTGTATAAGCCGACCCCCCTACTTTTGCCCCCAAAATCTTGGAAAACCTATTGACTCGTGTATAAGCCGAGGGTGGACCCCAGCACAGGTATACAGCCCCCAGCAGTGTGGTATACAGCAGCCTCCCCAGTGGTATATACAGCCCCAGTGGTAGTATCCAGCAGCCCCAGAGGTATATACAGCCCCAGTGGCAGTATCCAGCAGCCCCAGAAGTATATACAGCCCCAGTGGTAGTATCCAGTAGCCCCAGAGGTATATAAAGCCCCAGTGGTAGTATACAGTAGCCATAGAGGTATATACAGCCCCAGTGGTAGTATCCAGTAGCCCCAGAGGTATATACAGCCCCAGTGGTAGTATCCAGCAGCCCCAGAGGTATATACAGCCCCAGTGGTAGTATCCAGCAGCCCCACAGGTATATACAGCCCCAGTGGTAGTATCCAGTAGCCCCAGAGGTATATACAGCCCCAGTGGTAGTATCCAGCAGCCCCACAGGTATATACAGCCCCAGTGGTAGTATCCAGTAGCCCCAGAGGTATATACAGCCCCAGTGGTAGTATACAGTAGCCATAGAGGTATATACAGCCCCAGTGGTAGTATCCAGCAGCCCCAGAAGTATATACAGCAGCCCCAGAGGTATGGCTTATATTGGCAGCCAGCCTACTTACATACACATACCCATACATACACACATATATATACACACACACATACACATATATACACATACACACACACATACACAGCTTCCTACCTTGTCCCCCGTTCTGCAGTTCTTTCCGGTGTCCTCCGTGCTCCGTTCCCGGTCTGCTGGGCCTTGTGGTTCCTCCTGGTTCCTCATCCTTCGGTTCTATCATGGGGGCTGCCATCTTGGGTCTTCTCTCCGCCCCGGCCAGTGATGTCAGAGCAGGCCGCGCTGTGATTGGCTAGCACCCGTGATCACATGTCACGGGTGCTAGCCAATCACAGCGCGGCCTGCTCTTACATCACTGGCCGGGGGCGGAGAGAAGACCCAAGATGGCAGCCCCCATGATAGAACCGAAGGATGAGGAACCAGGAGGAACCACAAGGCCCAGCAGACCGTGAACGGAGCACGGAGGACATCGGAAAGCACTGCAGAACGGGGGACAAGGTAAGAAATACTGCGCAGCGCCCCCCCACCCCCCGCGCCCCCTCCCACCATAGGATTACCGTATTGACCCGTGTATAAGCCGAGGGGGGGACTTTTCAGCCCATTTTTTGGGCTGAAAAACTCGGCTTATACACGAGTATATACGGTATATTGAAATATTGTAACTATAACTAGTACAACTATTCTAGTCAAACTCCACCAAGCGCAAAATCACTAAAAAGATTGGTGGGTGATGACTCATGCAGCTTTTATCTATACCCTGTTTATTCATGATGGCTGGACCACCATTGTAAATAAGCACCTGCACTTTGTGTCACTCCCACTTCATTGTAGATTGTAAGCTCCTATGAGCAGCCTATCTTTTCCAACCTTTCATTATATGGGAGGCCTTCCATCCCGTTTAGTAATGTAGTTCCTCACCTTTGAACTCTAACTTCTGAATATCCTTTTTTTGTGATACCCAAAACTTAATCACATAGTCTAGATGTGGCCTTACAAGTGATTTAAAGACTCACTCAGATATGGTCCAATTTTCAGAATGGAGGTGACAGAATGGAGAAGATGAATAAACTTTTTTAAATGTTTCCCTCTACATCCAACAAATGCTTAACCTAATCTGATCAAACGCTAATCAAACTCTGATTAGAGTCTGATCAGCTTCATCAGACCATTATTGTCATAAGTAGAGAAAATTGGCGTGTGCACCTGCTATTATAAAAGGAGGGAGGTAGGCCCTAATTGCAGCACTATGGTACTTGGAAAGGGGTTTTCTGACATGAAAAACTTCTTTAAAAAGGACCATAATCATCAACATTTACCGAAATAAACACTTGAAATAGATCACTCTGTAATATAATATTTAAAGCTGAATGTGTGTATGTGTGTGTGTTTGTATGTCCAGGATTGGCATCTACACCGTCGCAACTACAGCCACAAAATTTTGCACAGTCACACGTCTGGACCCCGAGAGCGTCATAGGCTATGTTGTGAGGTGAAATTTTAATCTCGCGCCTTCCAGTTCACCAAACAATTTTGGCCCTATCTACATAATGGAGAGAAAGTGATAGTTACCAGTTGACAGTTGTGAATGAGAGGGGCTTAATGACAGCACCAAAGACTAACAGCATATACCAGCATATAGTCACTAAGGTGGGGCCTTGACATGGAGTATACACCACGCACGGGGACATGTATACACACCACATGCACACAAAGAGTAACAGCTAAGGTAGAGCCCCAACATTGGATACTCACCATGCACCCGAACACAAACACACACCACAAAGAGACACACACAACACAGAGACACACACCACACAGACACCCCGCCCACAGGGACACACACACATACACACCCTATAGGAACATGCACTCACCCCACAGGGACACACACACCACAGGGACATGCACACATACACACCCCACAGGGATTCATAGACACACACACACACCAAAGGAACACACAGACCCATAGGGATGGACACAAACCACAGAGACACCCCTCCCAGCACACGAATCCACACCACAGGGACACCCCTCCCCCCCAAAAGGACACACACCACAGGGACCCCCTACAGGGACACACGCACACCACTGGGACACACACACCACACAGACAGACACAGATGTGCACAAATCGCCTCACGCAACTCGCTTCATACGTCTGGTATCTTTAATTTCCAAAAATAAACATCTGATTAAAAACAGCCAATGTGCAACACATTTGCCATATTGGGAATTAAGGCAGATGTCTGTCACATGAGCTGTCTATTATGTGTATGTGTGAGGTAACATATACTGCCCGGCCAGGGGGAGGGTTTACTGTTAGAGGAGATTTATTAGGCTGCCTGTGGCAACCAATCACAGCTCAGCTTCTATTTTCCTACAGATCATTAATATGACATATTCAAATTCTATTTTGTTATAGCTAACAGCAGTTATTTATTAACTCGGGCATATCTGGGCAGTACAGCAAGTGACTCTATATACCGTAAGGGTGCTTTCACATCTGCGTTTTTCGTAATTCGCGGCAGATGCGGTGAAAAAACCGCATCTGCCGCGTTTACCGCATAACCGTTCCACTTGCGGCGCGGTTGCGGTTTTTTCTATGCAAAGTATAGGCATACTTGCGGCAGGTGCGGCAAGTGCGGTTTTGCACTTGCGGCAGGTGCGGCCGCGAAAAAAACCGCAGTAAGCCGCGGTTTTTTTCGCGGCCGCACCTGCCGCAAGTGCAAAACCGCACTTGCCGCACCTGCCGCAAGTATGCCTATACTTTGCATAGAAAAAACCGCAACCGCGCCGCAAGTGGAACGGTTATGCGGTAAACGCGGCAGATGCGGTTTTTTCACCGCATCTGCCGCGAATTACGAAAAACGCAGATGTGAAAGGGCCCTAATATATGCTTTTCACTTTCCACATTGAATTAGTGAAACAAATAAACTTTTTCATGATATTCTAATATATTGACATGCACTTTTATGTCTTTTAACAATCTATGCTGTATATAAAATATGCACATTGCAATTATATATTTAATTATGTTTTATAAATGAAAAATAAAGAAATAATTCCACCTCATTTAATGTGATTATCTCATTTACTGTTATGTCATTGGGAAAGGATTGTGGCAAATTCTATATTTGAGTATCATGGCCATGTAGAGTTAAAATAACTGCTCCATTTGATGTGGACTGACGTTCTGGTACAATCTGTTTTTTTCTCAATATATCACTTGAGACAGCAGAGTAATAAAAAAATAACACTTGCAACCCGTGTTATTACTTTCCTATGCTACATATCACGTATTTTTTAGGGACTACTGAGAGCAGGATCACTATGATTAAATATTAATCTTCTTATACTAAGTCAGAAAAACTTACCACTTACAAACAGCAGTGAGCGCTTCAGAGTCTGCAGATTATAAAATCCTATGAAGTAAACTCAGCTGGAATAGATATTTCCAGACATTAAAGGATATATTGGCAAAAGAAGGATTTTTAAATATACTACACTTAATTGGAAATTTGTTCAAACATTTTTTGTTTATTTACATATAACATATTAACCACTTCCTGCCCTACATAATACATTTAAGGGTGGGTGGTCTTAAACACTGAACTTGTGCCAAACACATGTAAGATGTCATGCAGGGTCTCTCTGAATGGGCGGAAAATGAATAAAAGTGATCTAAATGTTGTTTGTACAATAAAATGGTATATACAGAGTCTAAAAGGAATTCTCACACTCTGAAACAAGAAAACGTGCTTTTCAGATGTAGTAGACAGCAAACAAAGCAAACATTCCAAATCTAACGTGTGCAAAAAAAATACAAGGATTAAAATTCAGACTTTAAATGTCATATCCAAAAATCCATTAAAAAAACATGTAAATCTATGGGTTTCAGATGAGAACAATCCTTACTCATACAGTACCTCTCAAACCTAGGGTACATATCCCTCATACCCAGACTACACACCCCTCACACCCAGAGTACACTACACCCTTCACACCCAGATTACATTACACCTCCCACCCAGAGTACATACAACCTACACCAAGAGTCTACCACTTACACCTAGAGTACACACCCTACCTTACAACAAGAGTAACACCCCACACTTAGTATACATACCACTCACACTGAGTACATACCTCTCATAACCAGACAACCATCACAGTACAACCCACCATAAACCACCCACAGTACATACCACTCATAGCAAAAGTATACCACTCACACCCAGAGTACAAACCTCACACTCAGAGTACATACCACTCACACCGAGTGTACACACCCCTCAAACACCCAACCAGAGTACACACTCCTCACAGCCAGGTACACACCTCTCCCACCCAGAGTAAACACTCCTCACATCCAGAGTATGTTTCATTCACACCAGAGTACATACCCCTCATAACCAGAATGCACACCCCTCACACTCAGAGTACATACCACTCATAGCAAAATGTATACCACTAACACCTGAGTATATAACCCTCACAATCAGAGTACACCCCCACACCCAGAGTACACACCCTTCACACCCTAGCATATATACCACTCACACCCGAGTACACACCCCTCACACCTCAGAGAACATACCACTCACACCCAGAGTTTATACCATCACACAGCGTACACACCCTCACACTCAGAGTCATACCCTCACACCGAGTAGACACCCTCAACCCAGAGTACATAAACTTACACTAAGAGTATACTACTAACACCCAGTGTATACACCCTCACACCAGACTATAGTCCCCACACCAGCATACATACCACTCACACCGAGTGTACACACCCCTCACACCTAGAGTACATACACCTCACACCAAGAGTTCACACTCCTCAAAGCCAGGGCACACATCCCTAACACCCAGAGTACACACCCCTCAAATTCTGAGTACATACTCTTCACACCCAGAGCACATACCCTTGACACCTAGAGTACACAACCAAAAAGATGTGTCATGATTAAGATCATACTAAATGATAAATTTGTGGATGATATATAATATACGTATAATGTAAAATATGTGGTAAATTACGATCTTTTAATCATGAAAAGGGGAAGGGGCTGATATATCAAGCCACTAATTACAATGTTTGAAAGATCGCGATCACACATATGTGGACAAAAAAACACAATGAAAGAGGAAATAGGAAAAAAAGAAAATAGGAATTTAAGAAAAAGTTAGGGGGGAAGGGGATGAGTTTGATACCAGTCAGTGGTTCATAGAAAACAAACTTGGGGAAAAGAATCATAAGGATAAGTGCCAATTATAAACTTATAATCAGCCTTTTTTTATTTTTCTTACTTTTCATTTTCTCTTCCCCCTCCTTTTTCCTTTTTCTCTTTCATTGTGGTTTTTTGTTCACATGTGTGTGACCACATCTTCCAATCATGGTTATTTGTGGGTTGGATATATCAGCTCCTCACACTTTTCATGAATGGTTTACGACTGGCCTTTGTCGGGATCGTTATACATTGCTAAGGCCTTACCTATAAAGAACCTGATTTCCACTGTAGGACTAGAGTTGAGCAAACTTTGCTTGAACACGTTCACCAATTTCAAATTCGACCGAACATCTGAACATGGTTGATTCGGCTTGGGTATCAGAAACCTGAACACTCTTCCCAAAAGTCGGCAAACCCGGCTTTGGTTGTAGAAAAGTTTGACATTTAAAATGGCCCTAAAACTTACCTGTTTATTTGGAGCTAAAACGCTTGTTAGAAGACTCACTGGCTCGGGACAAAACCTAACCATATGGTTAGGTTAATAGTAGTTAGGGGATATCATCTTCCTACCACCTAAGGGGCAGAAGGTGGGTCAGCAGAACCATAACCAGAGTGCCATGAAGAGGAGATGGAGGCATATGTCACCTGGAGCTCCACCACACTACCCACTTTGGGCTTCTTCTACAATGAGGTGCCGATCCAATCCGGGATTTCAATGCCAGACATGGACCTGAAAAATGAGTCACAGCAGTCAAGAGGTGAAACTTTCCTTATGTCATCTGGGACCAGGAGCACCACATATTAGACTCTACATGATCTTGCACCATGTCTGGCAAGATTTCACCTACAGCCAGTGTCACAGCCCGGATCCTATTCCACAATACCACCAGACCATTATGAGGAGGCCACGGAGGAAGAGGAGGAGGTAGTGAAGGCAGAAGGGCCTGTTTCTTAGCCGTGTGGATCACCCTCTCCAGAGGAGTTTGACTGGAACAATGCCATGTGAGGACCCCTACCCCCTCCAAGCAACTATCCGACAAGGTATCAAACACCTCGTCCTGTCTCTTGTGGGAGATTTCTCTCGGATGTCATCACCCAGGACTGGTTGCATGGGCCTAAGGCTAATGACATCTTTGCCCAATCTCCCCAAGGCAGGGTGGTGGCATTCCTGCAGGATAAGAGGTTTGATTTCCAAGTGGAACAAGGTACTAGGCATCGGTGATACATCAACTGCTCCACTCTGCTGCATGACAATCTTCCCCAAAGACTATGTACCATTTTTGTAGAGGAGGATGTCACTTTCATGAAGTTGTGTGGCAGCAAGGGGTGATTTGTGGTTGGCGTATGCAGTGTTGCCAACCAATTTGAGAAGTGTCAGGTGGAGGTTAACCTGGAGAGAAGTTGCATTGGGTGTGGCCCAAGTGTCTCTTGGTTGGCCAGCCAGATGCACCCAACTCAGAGGACCTGTTGGTGTTCCCCAAGCTGGTCCTCTCTGTCCTATAAGACATGGTTGTTCCCCAGTTCCTCTATCATGCTCTTCAGTGGTGGTCATGATGGTGTGTGCTTGAGGGCAGGCTAGGGTATGGTGTTCTCTGCAAGGAGCCACCCCTTGGCTGGGTCCTTCCCTGGAGGGATATATGGCTAGTCCTGTGTTTGAGACTCCTAACCGATGCTCCACAGACTCTATTTGCATATTCATAATTCCCAGGGGGCAATGTGCCTAGGAATTCACTGTGTTTGAGCGCTTTAGCCAGCTGCCCGCAGTGTTTTCTTGGACTGGTCTCCCTGAGATCAGTGAATGCTTTGCGATGAGGGCAGGTAGTGGCAGAGAAAACCCCTATAGAGGTTACTCACACTACCCACAAGAATGTCCAGCAGCAGAGTACCAGGAAAAACTGAGGAAGCACTTGTTGGAGTTGTTTTTTTTTCAGTTCTTCCTTGACCAAGGCCTGTGTTTTTGTTAATGTATATTTCACCTTCCAACATTTTGCGTCATTTGCACTTTACCTACTGGACATGCATATAGCTTTGGAGTCCAACTGAAAGACCCTTATGGACTCTGCACTTCATGGACTTTCCATCACTTTAACAGCCTGTGTGCTGCTGCTGATACCTGTGGGACTTATGCTATGTATATTGTATGTTTATTTTGAGAGTTAGTCTGTGTGTTACAGTAAAGTTTGTTTGAGCTCACTCCTTGTGTGCCAGACTGTTTCTGCAAACAGGTGCTATGATAGTGCCCTACAGAGATTGTTGAACAAGCCAAAGACTTCTGGTTTGACATTCTGAGGCATGGAAATTAAATACACTACACACACACACCAGTAGAACAAGGCTGACCAGGTGTAGTTCTCAAGGCCAGCAAAGAGTGCATGATTTCAGAATTTCCTTAGCATTGTACAAGGTGCTGCAATCATCCATCACCTCTAAAGGTTAATAAATTGGCACCTGTGCAATGCGAAGGAAATTCTTAAAACCTGCACTCAGAGCCGCCGTTATGGCATTACAGCTCTTAATGAGTAAGGGGCCCGCCAATCATTGGAGAGGGCGTGGACATTTGAACAGAGGCAGGGGGCCCGGGCGTGCTAGAGGGGGGCATGGCCATTTGGAGCAAGTAGGCCCATACCCCAGCCAGGGGGCCCCTGAGCTGCGTGAGCACTCCCTCGTAACCTGAGCAGACAGCTTTGCACTGCTGACTCCTGCTTTGTTCTGCTGCCCGGGCCACACTGCCAGCTTCTGTGCCCTCCTGCTGCCCCGGAGGCCAGCAAAGCTGGCTCCTGTGTCCCTGCCCTGCGCATTTACTGTGTCATGGGCTGGCTGCTGGGTATTGTGTATGTGCACTGACAGGTGCTCCCTGCCCCTTCCTCCTAACCTGTGAATTGCACACACAGATATCAGTGGGCGGGCCATCTGTTCAGAGCTGACACATCTCTATGATATGATCTCTTGCACTTCCTGCGCCTCGTGCAGGAAATAGAGATGTGCCGGATCTGTACAGACGGCCCGCCCACTGCTATCAGCGTGTGCAATTCACAGGTTAGAAGGAAGAGACAGGGGACAGCAGAACTTGGATGGGGGGGGGGCCTGGGGCCTGTCTGTGCATATACACAGGGTAGGATAGGAGGAAGAGAAGGTTGGAGCAGCACCCAGGGGCCCCCTGTCAGGGAAGATACACAGGAGGAAGAGCAGGGGGGCAGTGGGCCCTCTCATGGTCAAATACATAGGTTAGAAGGAAGAGGGGGGGCCCTTGTCAGGCAAATACTCAGCTCCCTGGGGCCCCCAGTCCCCTGCTCTGCAGCTCACGTACAGTGCACAGTGCTCTGCAGATCACGTGTTTCCAGTGCTCTGTGGATCACATGTTCCCAGTGCTCTGTGGCTCATGTGTTCCCAGTGCTCTGGGCTCACGTACAGTGCACAGTGCTCTGGGCTCATGTGTCCAGTGCTCTGGGCTACGTGTTCCCAGTGCTCTGCGGCTCACGTGTTCCCAGTGCTCTGCGGCTCACGTGTTCCCAGTGCTCTGCGGCAGTCGTGCAGCAGTGCTCTGCAGATCACGGTCCAGGCTGCATGGGAGTGACAGGCCCAATCATGTATGCCCAGTGCTCTGCAGAGACAGTGTAGAAGGGAGAGACAGACACAGAAAAGGAAGACAGGCATGGGGGAGAGACAGCACATGATGGAGGTGAAGCACACTGGGGGGAGACAGCACACAGGATGGAGAAAGTCACAGAGGGGGAAAGACAGCACAGGGTGGAGAGGACATCGCACAGGAGTGATTATATTTATGAGGATTATATATATATATATATTACAGTTCGCAGCATATATACATATACAGTACATATGTGTATATATATATATAGCCAGTATGTGCTAAAGGGGCCCACTGAGACTCTTTTGCCCAGAGACCACTATATCCTGGAGTCGGCTCCTGTGTCCACTTGCTGCCTGCACCGCCGGCTCCTGTGTCCTCCTGCTGCCCGGGCCGCACCACCAGCTCCTGTGTCCTCCTGCTGTCCGCACCATTGGCTCTTGTGCTCATTATGATCTCACAGCTATGCACCTCACACTGACGTCAGCATGCAGCACATAGCAGTGACATTTAATGGTTGACCTCTGTCCGTCTCTGTCTGTCTGCCTCTCTCTGTCTGTCTGTCTCTCTCTCTGTCTGTCTCTACACAGCACTATACTCTATATACAGGTCCACACTACATGCTGTATTTGTGTATCTATATACTGTATGTATATAGTGTGGACCTGTACATACCGTAGAGTGCTGTCTGTGTATACAAGATATGCAGCCGGCAGTCTCTGTATACGGCTATCAGTCTCTGTGTATACGTTCTGCCCAGTCTCCAATGTGTATCTCACAGCAGTCTCTAATGTGCATATGTCTCACAGCAGTCTCTAATGTGCATATATCGCACTGCCATCTCCATTGTGCATTGGTCCCACTACCGTCTCCATTGTGCATTTGTCCCGCAGCAGTCTCCACTGTGCATTTGTCCCACAGACATCTCCATTGTGTATATGGCCAGTTCCAGTCTCTATTGTGTACTCTCTATTGTGTTCAGCCAGCAACAGTCTCTATTGTGTATCCTCTACTGTGTGTATAGCCAGCAGCACTCCTGTTATCAGCGCAGCAGACTTATGTGTTTCCTATATGTACAGCCAGCAGCAGTACTCTTTTGTGTATTCTCTATTGTGTGTATAGGCAGAACAGTCTCTATTGTGTATACGGCCCACAGCCATCTATTGTGTATACAGCTAGCAGCTCTCTCTATTGTGTATTCTCTATTGTATATATAGCTATTGTGTATTCAGCCCACAGCAGTCTCAAGTGTGTGTGTGTTTGTAATATATAATAGAGAGAGAGTTGTAAAAAAGGAAAAAAGCACAAAAATATAAAAGAAAGTTGACTTTATTGCCCAAGGACATGGTCCACACATTGGGCAATAAAGTCCACTTTTTTCTATTTTTTTGTGCTGTTTTATCTTTTTTTACTATATTGTAAGGAACCATCTGGATTTCTGGTTGGGAAAGCTTTTCACAAAATTGAGGTAATTTTCCAATTTTTCACTATAAATATAATGTATGTTGGGTGGAGGCGGAGCATGGGTGGAGGCGGAGCATGGTGGAGGCTGGACGGAGTCTCAGGGGGGCCCCAAAATTTTGGCAGTAAGGGGCCCTGAAATTCCTAGTGGCAGCCCTGCTTGCACTGTTCTCAGACCTGGAGGAATGTAGTTGGCCACGCCAGCCCTAGAAGTCTCTGTGGAAGTAGCCAGGGGACATAAGGAATCCTAGAGCTCTTTCACCACAACTGTTGCCTTCCCTGGATACACTTAGGCCCTGTGCCCATAGTGCATTATTTGTTGCTTTTTGACGCAGATTTTGAGAATCTACATAAAAATCTATATGTCTAACCTAAGCCCAACAATGTCAAGGCAGGTCGAAGTGCTGTGCCCATATTGTTTTTTTTTTCCTTTCACATGTGGTTCAGATTTCTTTTTTCTGCCCCCAAATTTGAAGCAGATCTGCAAGGATAAAAAACATGTTGGCACAGCACTTTTGAACTCTCATAGAATGGCCTCAGAATACACATGCAGATATTGATGCAGATACTCATGATCTGCTTAAAAAGAAGCATCAAACAGCATACCCTGCTGCGTACTACCCGCCGTGTAACCTGAGACAACCTCAAAGAGTTATGATGAGGATGTCTGAGGTTCATGAACGGGCCCGCAAGCATGGTAAGTGTGACAGCTGCACTGAAGCTTGCTAAGTAATAGTGTATGAACCTAATGTCTGTGGAAAAACAGCGGGCCTTCACTGTAAACTGGTTTGAGCTTGTTTAGCAGCCTTCAGACCCCTTTTAAGGTATTTTGTAGGCCCTTGATTTTACCTCCCATTGATTTTAATGAACTTTATCGCTGAACATTGCCCGTTGGGCAAAACAAACCTTATTGGAACTTCCAAACGTTCGCTCATCTCTGTATAGGATGTATTTCTCATAAGGTATCTCTTGGCCCATTATCAGAACCTATCTTATGTTTTTTGCGTTTCAGTTCTTACTGAAGTTCCTTATTGGCTATAAACTCCCTTAGCCCCCAGCAAACAAAGCTGATCACATGAGCTAAAAAAGCAAGCAAAAGGAAACAATAAAGATCAATAGTTATCAAAGGACTCCAGTGGATCAGATTCAATATTTTTCTACAGAAAAGTTCTATTCCTATTGACTGTTTCTTGGTGGTCCTCTATAGATATTGTCAAAGGGCCTGATTTGACAACAAAATATTGTTTAGTAATTATGTTTAGTAAGTTATACTGCCTAGCATCAATGTAATATAAAATAAGAATTCTATAACAACTCTCCATAAATACTCAAGAATCCAGTAGATGGAATAAGGAAAGTCAATATATCAATAACCCAAACATTTTATGATTTGTGAGGGTTGAGGACATTATACAAAAAGCCAAATAAATGCAATGTTTATGTCACCAAATGCAAACATTTTATTAAACTATCAGATGTACATTAAAGGCGATTATTGCAAAAAAAAAGTAGAATAATTTTTTAGCTTGGATTGAATATACGACACTCATAAAAGGGAATGCCTACTACAAACCGTACTACAACAAAACATGTAAATGTGGAAAAGGCAAAAAAAAACTAATAAAAGTGACAAGGATTGCTTTTGCTCTAAAAGAAATGAATGAAAATGTAAAGCATTAAACTGTGTACAAGGAGTGTTTATATGATGAAACTATTAACTTATTTGAAATTTTCCACTTTAGCTGTGGAGAATGTGCGGGTGTTAAATTGTAAATATTATATTATCTAAATGTATTAGCCGAAACCTCCGTCGTTTTTTTTTTTTTGTTTCTTTACAATAAAACTCCTTTGTGATCGTAAAGTCACATATATCTTTAGAACATGCAGTTATTTTCTTAGAAATTTCTGTCTTCTATTTTTTCTTCTTCACTCAGTCTCAAACTTATAGCTGTTGTATATTTAAGTGTATGTCATCGGTAAAATATCATATTCATTTTAGCAGCATTTCTCTTTATTTTTAGGATCATACTGTAAAATGATGTAAATTGCAAATGAATCAACAATATGAAATTTTCATTCGTAGCATTGCACCATCATGATAGTGCTACAAGTGAGTTAAAAACATGCACGATAGTAAATCTTCCGTACTAACATAATAATGGCATGGTCGTATTATATATATATATATATATATATATATATATATATATATAATATACATACATATATATAAAATAATATACTAACAATTTACAATGTACATATATAAGAAAAAAATGAAAAAAACAGCACCAGAAAAATATGAAAAAGTGGACCTTTATTGCCATTGGCGTGGCGACGTTAGGATACATATATATCTAATATATATAGTTGACTGTGGGTGTGTATGTATGTATCAAGCCCTGCCCACTCCACATGGACACATCCATTCCCAGTAGCCATGCCCACTCCACATAGCCTTGCCCACTCCACAAAGTTGAGTATGTATGAAGTCCATGCCCATTCCACACAGCGACATGACCATGTCCACTCCACATGACTACACTCACCCAGATGACCACGCCCTTTTCACATAGCCATGCCCCCTCCACAGACAACATTTTCCTGTGGTCTCTGCTGAAGCGCAGATCCTAGGGCTTCCTGTGTGGCTGCATCCATGGCAAACATCGGATTACTATGGAGCAGCTCTAGCTCTGAGCACCCGACGTTAATGCTCTCCATTACTGCAACCACCAGATGTAAGTGACCTGCTAAGTGTGGCCCTAGCCTAATGCACTTTTGGTAACTGATGCAAAAATGTTTGCTCGCTGTCAGATATTAATAACAAACTCCACTTTAATATAAATGCTTGTACCGGCAATTGTGCATGTCCTTTCAATGGGAAGAATAGAATATGCAACTACACATTATACGATTGTCTAGTGCTAGAGATGGTCATATCTAATCTTTCAAATTCACCTGTTTGCTCAGATTTTCACTAGAAATTCAAAGCTATAGGTTTTCAAATGTAATGTCTCTTTAGACTCCAGAACATAAAAAGGTAATATGGAAAAAATAAACAATCTTATACCCACCATACCGCTAACCTCTCTTGCCCATCTTCTACTTTTCTACCACCCATCCAGTCCTTGTCACATCGACTGATCCCCCGCTGCTTGCACTGGATTCCACAGGCATTTAATACTGTGCAATATTTCTAGACTTCAAGACCCTGGAGGACTTTAGGCAAGTTAGTTGAAGGTCACAGTATTATGATGCCATGATGTGCCCCATGATAATTATGCACACATGTGCAGTATTATCACATCCCCATGGAAGCTGGTAGTGCTGCCATAGTTTGAGATTCCTGAAAGTTCCAGCACAAGCAGCACAGATCAAAGATATTGCAAGGACCAGACAGGTGCTGGTGAGTAATGGAGACGGCGGAGAGGTGAGCTGTAAGGTGAGTATAAAGATGTATTTTTTAATTTTGTTTTGATGGTCCAGTGTAGTTCAGCGCGGCTATTCTGCTAAATCTGCATGGATTACCAAATTTATAAAATTCAAGCAGAACTCGATATTTACTTTTATTTATCCAGTGTCTCTAAAAATGACAGGCTTGGCTGACTTTAGGGTGCTTTCACATCTGCGTTTTTCGTAATTCGCGGCAGATGCGGTGAAAAAACCGCATCTGCCGCGTTTACCGCATAACCGTTCCACTTGCGGCGCGGTTGCGGTTTTTTCTATGCAATGTATAGGGGGACTTGCGGCAGATGCGGCAAGTGCGGTTTTGCACTTGCGGCAGGTGCGGCCGCGAAAAAAACCGCAGCAAGCCGCGGTTTTTTTCGCGGCAGCACCTGCCGCAAGTGCAAAACCGCACTTGCCGCACCTGCCGCAAGTCCCCCTATACATTGCATAGAAAAAACCGCAACCGCGCCGCAAGTGGAACGGTTATGCGGTAAACGCGGCAGATGCGGTTTTTTCACCGCATCTGCCGCGAATTACGAAAAACGCAGATGTGAAAGCACCCTTAGTCAAATATGTGTGGCCATGTTTATATTTTAAAAGAGTTTCTGTAATAAAAGGAAATCTGTCAGCAAAGTTTTAGCCATGTAATTTGAGGACAGCATGCTGTATGTTATGAGTTCTGTTAGGCTGTGTGCTGTTGTTACTTACAATTGTTTTATCACCAGGAGCTAATCATTACCCAGACTAGTTCCAAGTACCAAGTTGTCCGACCACGCTTCTCTTCTGATAAGCAACTCACTGTCTATAAGAAATGCGTGGTGTAGGCAGGGTTAGCTTCTCAGCTCTTCTACATGCTACAGCAAAGAACTCTGATTGTGACACAACTACTGCAACCAGTATACTCAGTGATACATTGTTAGATTCAGGGTCTCTTTTCCTACATTATTCTGCTATTAGGTGAGGTAACAGAATCTGTTGGCAGATTCTCTTTTAGGGTACCTTTACACGTCGCAACATTGCACGCAATTTCACTTGCAACTTACTGGTTGCAGTGAAATCATGGACACATTGTTACATTTTGTTGCCGTGTACAAATGGAACAATGTGTCCATGATTTCACTGCAACCAGTAAGTTGCAAGTGAAATTGCATGCAATCTTGCGACGTGTAAAGGTACCCTAAGTTTGGCAATATTTATTTTCCAAACATCTTTATAGTTTCTGGTTAAAAGAGCATCTTTCTTGGAAAGCACAGGCAATTCATTACTAGTCATTTCAGGTCAAGCCATTTTAAGTTTGTTCAATTTATTGGCTGAAAAACTTAGAATAAATATAAAAAATTAATCTATAATATAAAACCCGAAGGCCACTTCCGGAAAACCCAAAGGTTACTTCCGTGATGGCCTCTGGACCATGGTGGTGACATCATCAGTGCGGGGTAGCTGGGCGGCGCCCGGCTACAGGGACCGGCGGAGGAACATTCCTCTCTCGGAAGTTCCGACCTTCGTCCCTGCGGCTACACGGACCGGCGGAGGAACGTTTCGCTCTCGGAAGTTCCGGTCTTCCTCCGTGCAGCCTCTCCCCTCCAGCCTCTCCCCTCCAGCTTCTCCCCTCCAGCCTTTCCACTCCAGCCTCTGCCCTCCAGCCTCTGCCCTCCAGCCTCTTCCCTCCAGCCTTTCCCCTCCAGCCTCTGCCCTCCAGCCTCTCTCCTCCAGCCTCTCCCCTCCAGCCTCTGCCCTCCAGCCTCTGCCCTCCAGCCTTTCCCCTCCAGCCTCTCCCCTCCAGCCTCTGCCCTCCAGCCTCTGCCCTCCAGCCTCTCCCCTCCAGCCTCTGTCCTCCAGCCTCTCCCCTCCAGCCTCTGCCCTCCAGCCTCTGCCCTCCAGCCTCTCCCCTCCAGCCTCTGCCCTCCAGCCTCTCCCCTCCAGCCTCTCCCCTCCAGCCTCTGCCCTCCAGCCTCTCCCCTCCAGCCTCTCCCCTCCAGCCTCTGCCCTCCAGCCTCTGCCCTCCAGCCTCCCTGTCCTCTGCCCTCTAGCCTCCCCTGTCCTCTGCCCTCCAGCCTCCCCTGTCCTCTTCCCTCCAGCATCCCCTATCCTCTGCCCTCCAGCCTCCCTTGTCCTCTGCCCTCCAGCCTCCCCTGCCCTCTGCCCTCCTCACCCCTCCAGCCTCCCCTCTCCTCACCCCTCCAGCCTCTTCCTTCCTCACCCCTCCTCACACCTCCAGCCTCCGCTCTCCTCACCCCTCTAGCCTCCGCTCTCCTCACCCCTCCTCACCCCTCCAGCCTCCGCTCTCCTCACCCCTCCATATGCAATGTACAGTATGTGTATATATGTGTGTATGTAGGCACTTCCGTCACTTTGTCCACGCTTCCCTCACTTTGTACACACACATACACACACACACACTCCACTATACTTACCACCGGCCCTGCGTCCGCTGCCTGGATCCTCAGTCGACATGTCGCCGCCCCCGAACGACTGGATCCAATATAGCGTCCAAGATGTCTCGTCAAACTACCCGGACGTCATATTGGATCCAGTCATCCGGGGGCGGCGACATGTCGACTCAGGATCCAGGCGGCGGGGAAGACGCAGGCTCGGTGCTAAGTATAGCGGAGTGTGTGTATGTGTGTGTGTGTATGTGTGTGCTGACCACTTTGCCTACGGCGCTGTGCTGACCACTCTGCCCACGGCGCTGCGCTGACCACTCTGCCCACGGCACTGCGCTGACCACTCTGCCCATGGCGCTGCTCTGACCACTCTGCCCACGGCGCTGCGCTGACCACTCTGCCCATGGCGCTGCTCTGACCACTCTGCCCACGGTGCTGCGCTGACCAATCTCACCGCACTCACTGCTAACCACTGAGCCACCGCACTCACTGCTAACCACTGAGCCACCACACTCACTGCTAACCACTGAGCCACCGCACTCACTGCTAACCACTGAGCCACCGCGCAGTGCTAACGACTGAGCCACAGCCCAGTGCTAACCACTGAGCCACCGCGCAGTGCTAACCACTGAGCCACCACGCAGTGCTAACCACTGAGCCACCGCGCAGTGCTAACCACTGAGCCACCGCGCACTGCTAACCACTGAGCCACCGCGCAGTGCTAACCACTGAGCCACCGCGCAGTGCTAACGACTGAGCCACCGCCCAGTACTAACCACTGAGCCACCGCACAGTGCTAACCACTGAGCCACCGCGCAGTGCTAACCACTGAGCCACCGCGCAGTGCTAACCACTGAGCCACCGCGCAGTGCTAACCACTGAGCCACCGCGCAGTGCTAACCACTGAGCCACCACGCAGTGCTAACCACTGAGCCACCGCGCACTGCTAACCACTGAGCCACCGCGCAGTGCTAACCACTGAGCCACCGCGCAGTGCTAACCACTGAGCCACCATATACTCTGCTACCCACTGAGCCACCTGTATACACACAATTAATTTCACCGCACTCCCCTAACTATTAGTAAATAAACTATATATGGATTCTAGACTACCCGATTCTTTAGAATCGGGCCGCCATCTAGTGTAATTATAATCTGCTTCAACTTTTTACGAAGAATACTTTTATCTATATATGGTAGAATTATGTAACAAGTTGAAACTTATTGCAGAAATACTGAAGTTTTGCAATTTTCACACCATGCATATATTATAGGAACTTATTAAAACTATATATGTCAACGTATTAAAAAGAAATATCACTAATTAAGCTTGAATCTATTTTAAGTGGTATTTATTATTACAATTTCAAATGTGCTTTAGTCTTTGAGAAAAGATTCGATTCATGTTGCAAAAAAATAAAAATCTTGCCTGGCAGAATTTCCCACGCTTCTGAAACATCGGAGAGTAGGCTAATGCCATATTGAATTGCCCTGCAGGCCTCCCTATAATGCTTTACAGCTATGACATATGACATGGATTATCATACATTTTATAAGGAGGTCAGTATTAGGGTCATGACAGATCAGTGGTTCTCAGTGGAGCATAGTTTGTATAGAAAACTCTTTTTCCATCTCCAGAGTCACTAGGTGCATCTCTCTCTTTAGAATGTAAGCTCTTATGGTCAGAAGGGTCTTCACTCTTCTGTACAGTATAAGCTCTTATAGTAAACAGGGTCCTCTCTCTGTTCTGTACAGTACAGTCTCTCATGGTCAGTGAGGTTCTTTCTCCTGTACAGTGTAAGTTCTTATGATTAGCAGGGTCCTCTCTCTTAATATAAAGTATAGGCTCTTATGATCAGCAGGGCGCACTCTCTGTCCTATACAGTATAGATTCTTATGGTCAGTGAGGTTCTTTCTCTTTCATGTACAGTGTAAGCTCTTATGCTAAGCAGAGTCCTCTCTCTATCCTGTACAGCACAAGCTATTATGGTCAGCAAGGTCCTCTCTCTGTCCTGTACAGTATAGGCTCCTATCATCAGTGAGGTTCTCTTTCTCCTGTACAGTGTAAGCTCTTACAGTAAGCAGGGTCCTTACCTGTACAGTATAGGCTATTATGGTCAGCAAGGTCCTCTCTCTGTCCTGTACAGTATAGGCTCCTATCATCAGTGAGGTTCTCTCTTTCTCCTGTACAGTGTAAGCTCTTACAGTAAGCAGGGTCCTTACCTGTACAGTATAGGCTATTATGGTCAGCACAGTCCTCTCTCTGTCCTGTACAATATAGGCTCTTATGGTCAGCAGGGTCCTCTCTCTGTCCTGTACAATATATGCTCTTAGGGTCAGCAAGGCTCTCTCACTCTCTCCTGTACAGTGTAAGCTGTTATGGTCAGCAGGGTCCTCTCTCTCTCTCCTGTACAGTATAGGTTCTTATGGTAAGTGGGTCTTTCTTTCTCCTTTGCAGTGTAAGCTCTTACGGTTAGCAGGCTCCCCTTTCTGTCACCTGTAGAGTGCTACGTTCTTATGGTCACAAGGGTTTTCTCTATCTCCTTCTTTCGTCAATAGTGTGCAAGCTCTAGAATGTACAGTGACTTTTCTCTCTCTTGTACAGTGTAAGAATCTACAATTAGTGGCGTCCTTTCTCTTTTTCTGTCTCTCTTCTCTTTCTAGTCTGTAAGGTCCTAAGGTCATCAGGGTTCTCACTCAGCAGTGTTTAACAACCATACATTTAGGTTTAATGTCATAAAAAAATGTAAAACATGAAAATGTTTAGATTACCTTACTATAAACTTGCTTTGACTTTGAAGTACGACAAGTGGCAATGATCAATGCCTGCCCTGGATAAGACCATTTAAAAGAGACTTACTCAGATTTGGAGAAACTATTTTTATGATGGCATAAAGTAATATGACAACCATGCAATGAACTTCGCAAACCAAATATTTCCATATCCCATTGATGTACTACAAAAGATAGTTTTTTTTTTTTTACTCTGGGTAGAATTGAACTAATGGGGCCAATTTTAGATAAAACATTGTTTTCAATTGTTGAGACGCGTGACAATTTACAAGTGAATAATGTCATCGCATGAATTCGTAGCTTGTGGCTATTCCACATGAAAGTTATGCAATAAAAGCAATCTAGTGAAATGCCTATCAATTAGATAAATTACTTTGCTCTTTTACCATAGTTAGCATTTCAAATAGAAGAGAAAGTGTTTATCACATGCTTACGACAATGATGTAGTTAAACAGATATTAACATGAGCATTTATCCTTTGTTTTCAGAACTTTCATTATAATTTCTCTCCATATGTCTAGCTTCCCAAAGCCTGTTGATCATCTCACTCATTCATTTCTCAACTACTTTTTAGTTTTTTAGTTTCCATAGCTTTTGTTGACTCAGTTCCACAATAAAATCTAAAACGAGCAAGTGGCAGTTTAGAAAAAAATACAGCAGCAATTATGTCTTCTGCTTAGTAAAAGGTAACTTGTGACCTTGGAATATGGTATGTACCTGTAAATATAGGCTTATTATGCAGGTAAATAACATTACAATGATGTCTGGTTGTTTACTTAAAGTGCGTCTGTCCTGCAAAAAACAAACTAATTTCCTCCCAGGAAGTGCCCTACTTTCACTTGAAGGGGCATGCATGGAGCAAACCCAGTTACCACCATTTCACTCTGAGCAGATCCAGTACTTTTATAGAAAGTTGGGTCTAAAGCACATCAGTTCATAAGTGTCGAGGCAGCTTTGCAAAAATGCTCAAACTATATTGAGTGTCTGTAGTGACTAACCGAAAGAAAGTTTTCAACAGTTTTCCAATCTAATCTATAATTTATTTTGATTTATAATTTATTTATTTTTATTTTTAATAAAATGTACATTATATAACAATATACAAGATATTTTTTACCATACAATGTCCTATTCAGTGCATGGCTGAAGGAGAAGCCGTGAGACTTACTGTACATAATGATCAGCTTCTTTTGAAAGAAGAATCGGACATAAATGTATAAGGTATTTTCAGTTTTCTTTCCCTTCTAGCCTAGTTTTATTCTGTGATGCCACTGTAAATGATATGCTACAAGTCAAATACTGCTTTGGCAAAACATATATTTCTACTCCACATAATAATATGAATAGTTAATGGTAACGTTAAAAACACAACCTCTATTGATATTGTATTAAAAATGTCAACATGATTTAAATTCCTCCATGAGTCTGAAATCAGCCTTCTCAATATGACTGTGCTGTATTTTAGCGCAGTATCTTCACCACTACTATGGCCTTATTCAACTTGCCTTCTGAATTAACTAGACCACCAAACTTAGCGATATTACTGGATCCACCTTACACCACAAGAACAGTTTTCATTAGAATTAAATATTTTTTCCCACTTTTCATTCTCTAATCCAGGATGTATCCTATAATACAATCAAGTATCTTAGAGGCAAAAAAAATGAATTATAAATTGTAAATAGATTACATTAATAAGATTTACACATTAAATTATAGTTATATTTTGTACATGGTCTGAGACAATAGGTGATAGATAGACAGAGTGATAACTCCCAACATTTGAGATAATATAGATGAGGAGTCTACAACATGTAACTCAGGGGCCTCAAGTGGGTCATGTGACTGTCATCTGTGGTCTGCAGCACAATGTATTTCCATAGACATCCACAGAACACCAGAAAGCAGGTCTAAGGAGGAGCGCGTCTCCGGCCCTTAAAGACAACATGCTGGGTGTGTTAGATTGCAGTGTGTCAGAGAGATACTTTAGATTCTTTTTCCCATGTTGCTAGATTGCTGGTTGAAAGTGAATATGGATAGGATTTTTTCTCTAATCCCTTACTGACATGCGTCATACATGTACAGCGGTTGGCGATAAATCACTACCAGCTGCACCATACAAGTACATATATGCATGGCACAACAATGGTGTTGACTCTGAAGCATAGCAGGCACCATCATCAGCATGTGTCAGATTTGTATCATAGCTTGCATCTGCTGTAATGTTGAGATAGCACCAAGCTAACATGTCAGAAAACAGTTACAGTAACATTTAGATGGTTATTTGAGGGAGAGGAATCCATTTCTAAGCATATTAACACTCCACAGTTTTTGGTTGCCGATAGTTGCAATAAAAAAATTAAGGCCAAGTAATGGGCTTTGAAACAGCTAGCTACGGTAGCCTTTAGGCCCTTTAATAAGAAAGGTCAAGCAGCCAATGTGTTAATGTAAAACTGACAGATCTTAGCAATTACGTAAGTAAAAGTTATAGTTCCAGATAGATTTCAAGGAAAAATAAATGAAAAATCAGTGCGCATGCTCTGGAGCTGGACAAGTACACCTAATACCCCAGGACCAGAAATGACCTGACCGTGGCGCCATACCCGGAAGAAGAAGATTCATTTTAGATGCTAGGATTATGCATTAGAATTAGGATATCACGTTCACTGGGGCGTGTTAACCAGGGAACGAGGGGGGGACATGGAGCCAGAGAAAACGACCATGGTGTCGCACTCTTGTCAACATCCTGCTTATTTACATAGGGACATGTAAGATATTTAATGATTTCACTCAGTGATTACAGACCACATTTAGGTCAGACATGGATGCTCAGGGAAGTAGTAGAGAGGTGCAGGGAGAGGTAGTTATAGTTTTGGGGGAATAAACAACCTGACAAGTTCCTTTTAATTTAATTGCAGTAAGTGTATAAAGCCAAGTATTTGACACTGAATGCATTTCTTTTATTAATACTTTGATATATATATATACATATACAGTACATTGAGAACTCCTTAGTGGGCTGCTTAGCAGATATTCAAGGTAGGCCATGATGTTCTTTGAGGGAACTAGCTGCTGCCTGCATTCAGGCCTCTTTCACTATAGTCAATGAATTGCAATGAATTATGTTGCTTATGGGCAGGTTACTGCTTTAGAACTTGAGAAAAGACTATGGAAAGTATAACAAGGGATTTAAAAATGACCTTTTTGTAGACCTTGCATCCTATATCCAGAATGTTAAGGAAATGTGTTAAACACTATTCAAGTCTAAAATGAAGGATTTATCTATGGTGAGCCTAAATCTTTGGTCTCAGCAGCTGTATTTTATTGCTGAAGGAATGGAAAGGTTCAGTAAGAGCAGGAATGAAGAGTGTTATTCTTTATGTCATTGCAATTTTGTATACGGCAGGGCAAGACAGAGAGCAGAAATGACGGTATCTGCATCTCACCATAATAACTTATTTCTTAATGAGTTGGAAACCGATATCTAACACTTTTTAGGAACATTTCTGTAAGGAATTTATTGCAGGCTGGTGGAATTCTGCCAAGTTTTATAAGCACTTAAGTCAATTGCTGCAAAACTCCCTGCGGAGATCTGCTCAGGATTGGAGATAGCATTTCAGTGTATGTCTGCACATCGCTTTCCAACATACATTCACACTGAACATCCCCAGTGATCTGTTCATAATTCATGTAGCCAAAACTTCTTTTAAGACACAAATGTAATTTTCTTATTTAAAAAAAAACTTAAATCTGTATCAATGCTGAACGGCTGAAAATCTCCTGGCGACATACCCCCGCATGCCAGCTACACTTTACTTTCCCGCTACTGCTACATTGTGTCTATTTTTACTTCAACGAGACATTTTTCCTAAAAAAAAGTTTACAAATGTTTCTTTACACTGTAAACACACAACTGTAGATGCATAAATAAAACATGAACATATCTAATATTTTTAAATAAGTCGCTGTCAGTGGGTGAGGAAAAGCCACCGGGGACCTAGAGCTCAGTGCGGCTCAGTCCACGGCAGTTATTAAAGCATGTTTTTCTCTGAAACACGTGAGAATTGTAAAGTAGTACAAACGTGGCTGGGATCATACGGCCAGTGGAAGATACATGCTGCCCATGGTTTGGGCAACATGGATTGGCTTATAGGTTCCCTTTGAACTATGTTGATTAAAAAGCTTGATGACTACAGAGGGTGGAAAACATTTTTTACTGGTTGCTCCACAATTGGGGTGTAATATTTACAACACTATGGACAAAAATATAATGACTTTGATTTCTATGAAGATCAACGTGGATATTGAGGTAGATGGCACAGTGGATCAGTGGTTAGCACATCAGCCTCGTAGCGCTGGGGTCCTGGGTTCAAATCCCACCAAGGACAATATGTGTAACAAGTTCACATGTTCTCCCTGTGTTTGTGTGGGCTTCCTATGGGTATTCCGGTTTCCTCCCACATTTCAAAGACATACTAATAGGTTATTTAGATTGTGAGCCCCAATGGGACAGTGTTGCAAATGCATGTAGGGCACTATGTAATTAGTAATGCTATAACATAATTAGGGCCTTTCACATCAGCGTTTATTTGAAATCGCGGCAGATGCGGTGAAAAAAACGCATTGCCGCGATTGCTGCATAACCGCTGCACTTGCGCGCGGTTGCGGTAATCCCCATAGAAAGTATAGGGGGACTTGCGCAGGTGCGGCAAGTGCGGTTTTACACTTGCGGCAGGTGCGGCAGCGAAAAAAACCGCGGTCAGTCGCGGTTTTTTTCGCAGCCGCACTGCACAAGTGCAAAACCCACTTGCCGCACCTGCCGCAAGTCCCCTATACTTTCTAAGGGATTACCGCAACCGCGCCGCAAGTGCAGCGGTTATGCGGCAATCGCGGCAGATGCGGTTTTTCACCGCATCTGCCGCGATTTCAAGTAAACGCTGATGTGAAGGGCCCTTAGAAGGTTTGGGGTTTTGTGTATTTGTAAGTATAAGATAGAGTAATGGTCTGAATTTGGGAGAAAAAATAACCAAAAACAATAGAACCAAACAACTCCCCTCCCCCTTCTTTTTTTTAATGTTTTTTTATTGATTATTTCAGCTAGATTTTTTTTTTTTATCTAGTTAAGGCTTTTTATCTGATTCCAGAGGGATTTTGTATATTTTATAGATGTATATGACTTCATTTTATCTATACAACATTTTTTATTTGTTGAAATTATATATTTGATTGAACTGATTTAAGACCCCTTTTTATTGACTACTAAGTGTCTGACACTAGAGCAACGAAAGGGTTAATTTTAGTATGTGACACACCTACTAAATTTAAAAAGAAAAAAAACTGTTTTGTTTTTTTTCTCTCTTTTTTCTTTTCCTGCTTTTTATTTTTCAATTTATTTTTTCTTCTTTTTACATTTATGTTCTTTCTTTTTGCTTGCCATATATTAAACGTGTTTTTTTCTAATCACCTATAAATATTATGTGTCATATATTCAAATTCTTACAGCACTATTTTGAATGATCTGCTGTTCCAACGCCCTTGTTCTAGGCGCCTTTTTTCAAATGCTCTATGAGACTATATATATTCCATGCATTGATAGTTTTGTAATGTTGATTGTTCCCTGAGGAAGGTATTTGTCTCCGAAACGCATAGAATAAAATCACTAACAAGGATTCTATTGAATGTTTTTTCTACGGCAGCATGGTTTTAACCCTTCCCCTTCCATTGAAGCATCTTTTCGTTATTGGGCTGCTGCAGCCATTTGTCCTACAGTAGTGGTCTTACACAACACATCCAGGTGAACAAATCTATCTATCTATCTATCTATCTATCTATCTATCTATCTATCTATCTATCTATCTATCAGATATAGCCCTATTGCACTTTTTGTGTCTCCTGGTGAGGGCAGGATTATTCAGAAATTATAAGTATACCTGACTACTTAGCATCAAGTTTTCTAGTCCTCTAGAAATAGTTTCCTGCTGATAAAACAGTCAGTTTATCAAAACTAAAGCAAGTAGCCTAGCAAGTAACATATCACTCAAATCAGGATCTCTGTTTATTCATTATTTGGCTCTCAAATTAGTTGGCAAATATCTGATAAGGGTGTGTACTTACGATCAGGATGTACAGTGTTTTGGACACAGCATATTGTCACTGTGCCCAAAACGCTGTGTTGAACAATAGCAGAATAGTGGATGGGATGGGATGTTTTCAGCTATGGTGCGGGTTACCGGACATACGCATCTCCACAGGCTTGAGGTGCTTCATCCAATGGACACGTCACAAAGATCTCAACATATTAACCATCAGGTGCACACAGAGAGAAGCTGCCCTGCACCCACAAAAGATCATGAGTACAGGACGGCTGCGGTCTCCCTGCATGCACCCACGGGTTCCTGCAGATCCGGAGGCACTGTAAAGAACAAATGGTGCCTCCGGATCATGTGCACATTGCCTTACTGATTCCTTTTAACGACTATGTTAAGGATTAGTTTACTTTGTTTAAGAAGACTGTACTTAGAAAGGCAAGTCACTACTTGGAATACATTGGCACTTTTTGAAAAGACTGGTCTACGTTTGATGAATGGACAAAGTTTATAATACTTTTTAAGATGTTTAGGTAAAGCTAGGTGAGAGTATACTAATATACTTTATTATTACACTTATGCAGAATAGATTTGGAAATGCTAATTATCCTCTTTATCTTCTTATCAAATATGTGGTTATCATATTGTTTAACTGCTAATAAGGAAAGGAAGATGGTAATTTAATGCAAGCATTGCAGATGTCATCTTCTGACTGCTTAGGGCAAGGGTGGGAACTCCAGTCCTCAAGGGCCACAAACAGTGCATGTTTCAGGATTTCCTTAGGATTGCACAGGGCTTGGAATCATCACCAGTGCAGGTGATTATGTTATCACCTGTGCAATACTAAGGAAATCCTGAAAACCTGCACTGTTTGTGGCCCTTGAGGACTGGAGTTCCCACCCCTGGCTTAGGGCATTAGATCATCAAGGATAAATAACAACTTAGTAATCAGATTCATCGATTCACTATATACAAATTCTAAAGCAGATTTACTGAACACATGAATATCAGCTTAAGAAACGAAATCTAGGAATATTGTAGAATTTATACGTGAGCACATTGCATTAAATAACGAAGAATCAAGATTTACTATTAAAGATTCCAGGGATTGACTTGTCTCTATGACTCATATTTTGGAATTAAAAATATATTTTACCTGTAACTCAAAAGAATGAGCTTCATAAATTGAGCTAAGAACCTCAAGGGTATTACATATAACATGCCATTTTATTTCATATATTTAAGGTTTGGCTTCTATAAATGTATGGTATATCTAGGTTTCATATTTGATCACCTTCACATTGATTTATAAAAAAAAAATATGATTTGCCCTTTCATTCTTCTTCCATGACTGGTATGAGATATAGTAAATCAGAAATAGGCAATTATCGTAAAATTTAATTCAGGTAGATTTGCTCAATTCAGGGGGAAAAATGTTGATTTTCATTGAATTACTTGAGGCAATGTGTACTTGTACCTGTTGACCACCATTAGTCCTCACTTTAGCCCTTCAATCGTCTATATTCTATCCTTTATCCTTCATTCTAGCTCAGCCTACTGCTCACTAGGCTCCATGCAATCAATTGGGGCAGGATTAAAATAATTGTTATGTATTGCACTGAGATTGGTCAAATAGGATGCAATGCACATCAATAAAATGCATCCCAAAGCATGTGGTCACATAGGACATGATGAACAATGGCGGACATAAACAGAATATTGCCCCTGTTAAAGAACAATACATGGGGATCTTTAAAGTCCTATAAATCATCATAATGCATAACTCCACTTGTTTTGGGGGTGGGAAAGGCTTATGGTACCTCTTGAGCCCCCGTGATGCTGCATAGGTTGCACCAATTTTATGTTTGCCAATGTGCACATAATTTCTATGTGTAGGACCTTACCTGACAGCATTGAGCCTAGTGAATGGAAGACCCAGAATAAAAGAAGATAGAAAAAGAAGATAAAAGGCAGAGGAGATGTTTAGAGGAACGGTGGCAATGCACAACTACTGAGAGCGCCAAGAAGAGACTCTCTACAGACAGTAAAAAGGCACCTGGCTAGAATCAATTTTGTTGGACTCACTCAAAACAAGTAGCAAAATATTCAGATTTTTAATTTATGAGGCATAATTTGAATTTGGACTAATGAGTCAAAATGTTAAATATTTGGCTGTAACATAAGGCAGTTTGGTTTCAGAAGGACTAAAAAGTAAAACGATGCTGAGAATTTTAATGGCAAAGTTGAAATATGATTTTTGCGGATGGGTGCAGCTGGTTTCCACATCTTGAGAGAGAAAGATAGATAGATAGATAGATAGAGAGATAGATAGATAGATAACACAAAAGCTTTATGAGCAGCAATGCCTGCGGGTGCAGATTCAGCTTAGCCTCCTTCACAGCTCTATATACATATGATACAAAGAATTCAGCTGCAGCACTCCATTAGGATGTCATCTTATGCCTTTATTATGGCTTCAAGTTCAGGGCACAGGCTATGTTACAGGCTCCCTCGCCTTTTGTCAAGCCTGGCTTGACAAAAGGCGAGTGAGCCTGAAACGTAGCCTGTGCCCTGAACTTGAAGCCATAATAAAGGCATAAGATGACATCCTAATGGAGTGTTGCAGCTGAATTCTTTGTATAATATGTAGATAGATAGATAGATAGATAGATAGATAGATAGATAGATTAGATTAGCGGTAGGAGGGCATGCACCTGAAATATATATTGTTTGTGCTGTTCCGTTTTTTGATAAGAAAGAAAGAATAAAAAAAAAGAAAGAAAGAACAAGAAAGAGTAAGAAAGAAAGAAATGAAAAAAGTTATGCCTACCCCAGCTCTATTCAATGATGGTTTACTTTACTTCGTTAAACAAAGTACTGGAATACAACTATTTAAAATTATTCTGCTACATTTTATTACACTTCATAATACTCTATACATTAACATATTCATGTAAGTAACTTCTCTAAGTCTACATATTCATGTAAGTAACTTCTTCAAGACATGAAAAAGGTGGTTCCTTAGTGTCTCAGCGGTCCTGTGACAAAAGGCTTTGTTGTGCATAATGATTGTTATAGGTATGCAAAAGTGGATTTGTAATCCAGAGTCCTTTGTTAATCAGATTCTCCTCCTTGCATTTGGATAGGAAAAATATGTCACTGTCCAATTGTGCACGTTTCTTCAGAAGTGTCTTTAAATCTATAAAAATTCTGTACATTCCGGTATTCTCCATTCTGATAAGGTAAACAATGTTTATACTGTGTTAGCCAGTAGATAGAAAAATATTGGAATCTGAGAGTCCTCAGTGGTTGATACCGTTTAATGGCTAACAGAAAAGATGGTACACACGCTTTCGGGACACTATGGCCCCTTTGTCAGGCTGATAATGACACAAATTCTGAAGACACATATATACCTAAGCAGGGTTAGATGCTGTAGTAAATATGACAGGTAAAGTAAAGCAGATTCAGGCTAGGGAGGGGCATCTGTTGGAATCTGTGATATCCTCAAATGTCCTTTCATTTTATATAAAAACGCATGAATCCATGTGAGACATTTAATCTTGTTTTGAAATAGAAAAGGCATTTGGGGACATCACAGATACATGTGTTTTATATAAAATGAAAGGACATTTGAGTATATCACAGATTCCAACAGACACCAGTTAGAGGACAATGAACTTTTGACACTTCTTATGTAAACTGTCTTGCATCGATTTATGGTTTTCCACAACTTACTGAAGAATCTTCAGGTCTCCACAGGCCACTAATGGTAGAACAATAATACAATCTGTTTCTCTTATCTTAGAATTTTGATTTTACCTCCCCAGCTCCTCTCCCCCTCCTTAGCCTGACTCTGCTTTACTTCACCTGTCATATTTAATACAGCATCTACCCCTGCTTTTGTATATATATGTATGTGTCTTCAGAATTTGTGTCATTATCAGCCTGACAAAGAGGCCATAGTGTCCCAAAAGCTTGCTATGCTTATCATCTTTTCAGTTAGCCATTAAAAGGTATCAACCATTGAGGGCTCGGATGCCAGTATTTTTTTTTATGTAAATGTAGACATTTTGATTTTTATTAAGTTGTTGAAATTTTCACAGAAACATGACTTCTTAAGTCAAAATATATCATATTTTAAAATGGATAACATCTTTTGTTATCATTCGTAAGGCTATTTATTTCACTTTTTACTATAATATCAAAGAACAATGATTAATCATATTGTGTTGTTTCAGATCCACTTTTTAGTCATTGTTAAGGCTTCTGTTGTCTTAATTTATTCCCAACCCATTCCTAGTTTCTTGTAAACATAAACATTATTTTAGAAAATTCATCAAGCCTTAAGATGCTAATGTGATATTTTACAATCTTTCTCATTGTCTTTATGAAAGGTTTTTAACTAATTACAAAGACTCAAATGGCATATCATAATTAAGTCTTAACATTACCGTATGAAAAAATAAAGATATTCTTTATACCACACAATTTTAATGAGTCTGTCTAATTATTTTCTTTTTAGAGGAAATAAAGGAATCAATAGTTTTTCTCTCTTAAAGAGTTTCTTAATTTAAAATAATCTGTCTAATTAAAATCCTTATGCATAGTACTGCCACTTACTAATAATTCTAATCATTATATTTGAAATAAAGTATTGACAAGTTGAAACATTCAGTTAGCTTCTAAAAAGTGGAATCAAGCTGTAATCTATAAATGCCATAATTTATGGGCAGTCTTATCACAAGTCTAAGAAAGGATTTTTTGCATATGCACAATAGATACAGTAAAATAACGAAAAATCTTTGTAAAACTGATTGGTAGTGGACTACTTGGATATTAATGTAGTGTAAATCTTGGAGAGGAGTTTAATAGATAATGAATATTTATAAGAGGCTGTCTGCTACTCTAAAATTAATGGTCTAGACATCCTTAAGACAGGAAATCAATGTCTGATCAGCCAGGGTCCAACACCCG